>CM069140.1:70080436-70695844 GCA_035221665.1 Okamejei kenojei | reverse complement strand
CCGGACGAAGGGAAAGAAACCCAGAAATAAGCAAAGAAGAACAGAAGGGGAACGAAAGAACAAGAAGCACGAGGACAGAAAGCAAAACGAGCCGAAGGGGCCCGAAGCCCCCGACCCGGCAACCAACGCGGCCACGCTGAGCCCTCCCCACGCTACCGCCCGCCCGCACAGCCCCAGAACGATCCCGTCCTCCCACTTCCTCCCTCTCCTCTCCCGTGTATCCTCCCCCCCTCCCTCTACCTCCCTCCCTCCCTCTCCCTTCCCCCCTCCTCCTTCCCTCCCCCCCTTTTCCTCTCCCTCCCCCCTCCTCTCCCTCACCCCCCCCTCCTCTCCCTCCCCCCTCTCTACTTCCCTACCCCTCCCTATCCCTCCCCCCTCCTCTCCCTCCCCCCTCCTCTCCCTCCCCCCTCCTCTCCCTCTCCCCCTCCCCTCCTCTCCCTTCCCCCTCCTCTCCCTTCCCCTCTCTTCCTCTCCCCCCTTCTTCTCTCTCTCAGTGACAGCGGCTCCACCTCCCGATGTTTCAAATTGGAAATTCAATTAGTGTAGAGCAGGTGTTTCAAACTCATTTTAGGTCATGGGCCGGATTGGTCAAAATGCGACTTCATGCAGGCCGGATCAGTTGTGCATGTGCAAACACTCGTGCTCCCACTGCTTTCGTTGCCTTTGTTTTTTCCAACCTGCTCTTATGTGTCTCAGTCTCTGCTATAACTACAAAGTGTTTCATTTTATGAATTTTGTTTCTTGGAAAGAAGTGAATGCTTAGAATGGCATTGTTTTATGTATGTATTAACTTACAGTCGTGTGATCACAACAAATTTTGGAGATATAGAAAGAAACAAACTATTCTATATAGGCAAGATCTTGGTAGTAGGGGATGTATGGTCTGGGGGAGGGGTCGTGTCTGCAGTGGCGAGGATGAAGGGTTGCCGGAAAACGGAGGGGGGTGGCATGTCGGCTCCGTGTCGACAATCCCAGGTGATCGCTTCTCAACCCTGCCGGAAGGTGGTGGTCCGGAGGGTCACCGCGCTCCCTGCCATGAGGGGTTCGGAGCAGCTTGGGGGGGTTGTGCGCGTCCAACCGCCAGCGCTACTCAAGCGGCTGGTGGACGGCCCAGCACTCCCACTACCATCGCACGCGCCAGCAGTGTTTACCCGCTGAGCTACTCCAGCATTTTTGCATCTATCTTCGGTGTACACAAACATAATAAACGGTCGTGAATATAATCCCCCCCCCCCCCCCCCCCCCCCCCCCCAAGCATCCCGCAGGCCGGATGCAGCCAGCGGGCCGGGAGTTTGACACCCCTGGATAAACTGATAGATGATAGTACATTCTGTCAGGCTTTTTCTTTTGCATCACCAATGTTTTCTTGGATAAATGTCATCATGGGTCTTTTCCAAGAGTTCAAGTTTTATTGTCATGTCACCCTGATAGAACACTGAAATTCTTGCTTTGCTTTAGCACACCTGAATACTGAACAGATCTGAACTGAATATACCATTGTATAAATATATACACTCATGAATAATTAAACTGATAAAATGCAAATAAACAGATTATTGGCTATTAATGTTCAGGGTTTTGTTGGAGCCGTGTTTTCAAGGGCCTTTTCCCTTTCGTGAATTAAATATGCGGCATAATTATATATATTTTCTTTGACAGGAGGATCAGAATGGTTGGACAGTGGCACCAGCAGTAGTTGGAGCGGCCGGGATAACTTTAAATCAGGTGGGGTGTGAGTTGCTGAGCATCAACAGTTGGAGTAACACTGGGAAAGAATCTTGACTTCTGCATTCACTTTCCCAGAAATGCCATTTGTGTTATGACTGTTGCCTTAATGTTTATTTTACAAAGCAAAAGCCAATGGATGTTAAAGTTCGAAATAAGAGCTAGTCTGCGATGTCCCTTGGTAAGTATGATGATGGTCATTTTAGGAATGATTCGACTTTTCTTACCATGATCGCCCACCTTTGGTGTTTTTCAAAACAAATGTAGTTACATGCAAAACGACCCCATTTTTTCAAGTTGTAATGAGGTTATTTAACGTTGCTAATGCACAGTTCCGATCACTGTCTACCATTGAATGCTGCAAGCTTCACTTGAGGTTCTCCAAACTCCAAAGGGTACCCTGCAGCATTATTTAAGTTTGGAAAGTCTAAAGGTGGATATTATCAATGTTTAAGGTAGTATATTTCTACTATATATAACATTGTTTTTTATGGCTGAAGTGGAAAAATTGTGTGATTTTTTTTTTTTTGATTTTTTTTAATGTGACTTAATAAATTTGGCAAGTATTTTTTGTGCATGTGGTAAATAGTCTGGCCTCCCCAACACCGACATTCTTAAGTCAGGCAGTCTGACCTGTTGCTGGTGTATTTGATTGAAAAATCTTGACCTCTACCTTGCTGGGGCTGGGTGACAACTCTCAGTCATAGCCTTAACCATGACACTACCAACGAACAGCGGCCCATTGCCTCCAAAACCATCACAGGTCTCTTTATTTGTGGCAATCTCCCCTTCACAGCCTCCGCCCTGATACTTTCTTCAACCCAACATTACCCATTTCTATTTCCGACCCAAAATCCACAAACTGTACTGCTCGAGTAGCTTAATTGTTTCTGTCAGCTTTTACTCTACTGAAATCTTCTCAAATGTCAACAGTATCTTGACGAGTCACTTCCCACCTATATCTGGATATATCTCGTGTTGTCCTTTGCTTTAACCACTTCCAATCCCATGGCACCTTCTTCTTTACACTTCCATTCTTCTTCAGGAAGGCCTCAAGACCCTTTGTTTCTTCCTAGTGTAGAAACATAAGCAGCTCCTCTCAACTGACACTTTCCTATGTCTGGTGGAACTTGTAGGTGCATTCAACAACTCTTCTTTTGATTCTTCTGTTTCTTCAAACAAAAGTGTAGCCTTGAGCCCTCATTTGGGCCTCAGTTGTGCCTGTCTTTTCATGTCAATTGTGACCACCTTGTTTCTAACGTCTCCTATCCAGACACTTTCCTCTGCAACTGCAGGAGGTACAAGACCTGTCCCTACAGTTCCTTCCTTGCCTCTATTCAGGGATCTAAAGACCCCATCCAGTTGAGATAGAATTTACATGGGCATATTCCAACTTTGTCAATTACATTTGGTGGCCTGCATCGGGGAGACCAGACAGTATAGAGGACTACTTTGTCAAATGCTTGAGCTCTGTCCACCAGACATGACTGGATTCCGTTCTTCATTGCTTCACCATCCTTTCATTTCTTCACCATCCTTTCCTTTCGTTCTACATGTCACTTCCCATCTTCCTTATCCAATTCCACCATTTGCACCCTTTTCTCATATGCACTCGACACCTCCAACTCTCTCCGCCTGACTCCTAACCTTGAACCACTATCGCTTGCTAACTCTTATCCCACCCCTTTTCCTCAACTCCTTCTACTGGCTTTCTCCCCTCCACTCCCATCAGTCTGAATGAGGTCTCGATCTGATATCTGAGTATTTCCCTTCATAGATGCTACCTAAACCTCTGAGTTCCTCCAACTGTTTTTGACCAAATCTCATGATCGTTCCTCTCATGTCTTCATGCTTTGGGATTCTCATAAAATGTTGATATTATGAGTAGTCATTGAGTTCTCGTTTCGAAATCGTCACCCATCCATGCCTTTCAGAGATGCTGCCTGACTTGCTGAGTTACTTCAGCCCCGTGTCTTTTCGGGGCAAGGTGGACTTTGGTAAAAATAAGAAAATTGCAGCAACTAGTAAAAGTTTGAAGTTTGTCTTGAACCTTTTCCTATTAGTATTTTCTCACTACAATTGCCTCTGCGTCAATGGCTATACATCTTTGAATTAGAAGACCTACATTTCTAAATTCCCCTCTTTAACTGCAAAATAATTGCGTGAAATTAATAGCGTAAGTGATAATTTATTGTTGTCTCTATTGAACTACTTACCATATAACCATATAACAATTACAGCACGGAAACAGGCCCTCCCGGCCCATCCAGTCCGTGCCGACCATTTGTTTTCCCCTAGTCCCATCTACCTGCACTCAGACAATACCTCTCCATTCCCTGCACGTCCATATACCTATCCACTTTACTCTTAAATGTTAGCCACCACCCTCTGAGTAAAGAAGTTCCCCCTCACGTTACCCCGAAACATATGTCCCTAATTCTCATGTCATGCCCTCTTGTTTGAATCTTCCCTACCCTCAATGGGAAAAACGTATCCACGTTAACTCTGTCTATCCCTTTCATCATTTTAAAGACCTCAATCAAGTCCCCCCTTAACCTCTGCGCTCCAAAGAATAAAGACCTAACTTGTTCAACCTTTCTCTGTAACATAGTTGCTGGAACCCTGGCAACATTCTAGTAAATCTCCTCTGTACTCTCTCTATTTTGTTGACATCCTTCCTATAACTAGGCGACCAAAATTGTACACCATACTCCAGAATTGGTCTTACCAATGCCTTGTACAATTTTAACATTACTTCCCTACTCCTATATTCAATGCTCTGATTTATAAAGGCCAGCACACCAAAGGCTTTTCTTTACCACCCTATCTAATACGATTCCACCTTCAGGGAACTATGCACAGTTATTCCTAGATCCCTCTGTTCCACAGCATTCCTCAATTCCCTACCATTTACCATGTACGTCCTATTTTGATTTGTCCTGCCAAGATGTAGCACTTCACACTTAACAGCATTAAACTCCATCTGCCATCTTTCAGCCCACTTTTCCAAATGGCCCAAATCTCTCTGTAGACTTTGAAAATCTACTACATTATCCACAACACCACCTATCTTAGTATCATCTGCATACTTACTTATCCAATTTTCCACCCCATCATCCAGATCATTGATGTACATGACAAACAACAGTGGACCAAACACAGATCCCTGAGGCACCCCACTGGTCACAGGCTTCCAACCTGACAAACAGCCATCCACCATTACTCTCTGACATCTCCCATTCAGCCACTGTTGAATCCATCTTGCTACTCCGCCATTAACACCCAGAGATTGAACCTTCTTAACCAACCTTCCATGGGGAACCTTGTCAAAGGCCTTACTGAAATCCATATAGACAACATCCACTGCTTTACCCTCATCAATTTCCCTAGTTACCGCTTCAAAAAATTCAAGAAGGTTTGTCAAACATGACCTTCCAGGCACAAATCCATGTTGACTGTTCCTGATCAGACCCTGTTTATCCAGATGCTTATATATATTATCTCTAAGTATCCTTTCCATTAATTTGCCCACCACTGACGTCAAACTAATAGGTCTATAATTGCTAGGTATATTCTTTGAACCCTTTTTAAACAATGGAACAACATGCGCAGTACGCCGATCCTCCGGCACTATTCCCGTTTCTAATGACAATTAAAATATTTCTGTCATAGCTCCTGCTATTTCTACACTAACTTCCCTCAATGTCCTAGGGAATATCCTGTCAGGACCTGGAGACTTATCCACTTTTATATTTTTCTAAATATTTACGATGGCTTGAGCCTGATTTTTTTTTTTTGAATGGATGACAAAGTCATAGTCATAGAGTGATAGTGTGGAAAGTAGGCCCTTCGGCCTAGCTTGGGGATAGTCCCTGCTTCAACTACCTCATCTGGCAGCTTGTTCCATACATCCACCACCCTTTGTGTGAAAAACTTACCCCTTCAGATTCCTATCTTTGTCCCGCCCCCTCCCCTTACATCACTTTGAAGAAGGGTCTCGACTGGAAACGTCGCCCATTCCTTCTCTCCAGAGATGCTGCCTCACCCGCTGAGTTACTACAGCATTTTGTGTCTACCATCTGCAGTTCTTTCTTACACCTATCAAATCTTTTCCCCTTCGCCTTAAACCAATGTCCTCTGGTCCTCGATTCATGTACTCTGGGCAAGAGACTCTGTGCATCTACCCGATCTATTCCTGTCAAGCTTTTATACACCTCAATAAGATCAGAATAACCTCAATAAGTGAGCTTATTTGTTTTGCTGTAGGGTTTTGAAGGAAGGAGTATATCTACCAAGGAAGCCAAAATGTTGTTTCTTGCAAATGTTATTTGCATTAGGTTTGACTCAGAAATGTATCCATGAAAGGAAAAAATACATGATTTAATTGGCAGGTCAAAGGAGCTTGGAATTGAGTATTTCTGCTTTGGTGATGTGTGAAACATGTAGTAATGTCACAAGAGTGTCGGTGTACATCGTCAGTGGCCTAAAACAAGGATGAAAACTATAGTAAATGGGCCAGCAGTTAGTGTGCAGTATATGTATAATGCAATGAACCGTTATTGATAATGATTGTGTTGGACTGAATTTTGGGGCTGGTTTTATTTCTGCCTTATTTTTCAAACTGTTGGACAGTGGGTCAAAATAGGTGATTTCTCTTTTATCTAGCATGCACACTTCCATTTGTAACTTCACAAGTGAGCATTGAACTCTGACCAAATGGCAGCACAACGTAATTAGTGTTTATATGTAAGTTGGTGGATATTTTATTCCCTCCCACCCACTCCCAATCTATCTCAAATTTGGAACAGATATTGGACCTGGGGTTGCACTTACCTGTATGACCAAGTGCTGCATTTTGTTCTATATTTACCCACAGAGCTAACAGGATGGGAGAGTGAAGCTGAATACTTATGCTTTATAACAGAAAATGGAATTGGGAAATGATCATTCGGGCAATCTAGCTCTCCCTGTCAGTTAGTTGCATGCACTTAGATCATTTTGTCTCCCATCTGCCTTGTTGCAAAGCATATATCTGCCTGCCCTTATTTATTTTTGAATGCTTCCAGTGACTGATGGTCTTTTAAAATGTTTCATTAATGAATGTAAATATGCACTTAACTGCGCGCAGCTGAAAAGTAACTTTCTTTCCATTAAAGTTATAAAGACTGGTGACTATGAACGTATCCCTTTAGGGAGCTCCAGGTCTCACACGGAATCGTTTCCTAGTAGGAGTGAGAGGTAGGTGAAGCAAGCTTAGTAGCTTAATATTTCCTATATTTAGACTTGTGATTCTCCTCTTTAATTCGGAAGCTGATTGCTATATTGTCAATAACAAAGTTCAGATGCTAACATAACTAGGCAGGTTATCTAGAAATAATACTGCCTGGTTATGAATTTCTAAATTCTGCAGCAATTTATTTTGGCCTGCTTTCTATTGCCAATTAATAGTTGATCTGTACCGAAGATGTTGCCAAATGATCTGCACCAAAAATCTTTTGAAACTATATTGCATTTATTTAGTATAACTTGTTTTGCTCACACTTGTGCTTTTAAATTTTTGTCCTCTTTAGATCAAACCCTAGTGGAAATGGGCATCAATTCTGGCGATGTATTTAAAGTAAAATAAACATTTTCTTTTACAATGGGTAGTAGGATGACGATTGAAGGATATATATACCTAATGATTTTTCTCCGAATACTTTGCAAACCTCCTTAGAATACTTTACAATTTCCTGATGGTAAATTGTAAAGTATTCTCAGGAGGGTTGCAATGTATTTGGAGAAATGCCATGAAGTGTATAGTGTAATGGTCCATTGTAAGAAGTATTTTCTTAATTTATGCACTGTTTCACATTGATGTCTTTAATATTAGAAATAAGTAGGCATCTGACTTAGGCATTCTGATTGTCTGTTCCCCAAGAACTCACTTTCACATAGCCAAAAGCCTTTTGGGAGGAGATGTTAAAGCTTGATTTCTCCCATTTGGTTTTGCCTTCATGGTGATTACAATTTAAGACGTCTAAACCCTGGAGTTAATTTGGTGGAAACCATCCCCAAGTGTAGCTCAATATGGTAGACAATAGTCACCTATCCCCGATGGTAGAAATTCATCTGTTTTTTTTTTTAAACCTGTTTCTAATGGACACAAAGCCACATCACACAAATGTTCTGACATCATTGCAGTAACTTAATAAAATTATTCTGACAGCAAAGGGAAAAATAGAAATTACCTACCCTATATTGTTCCTTTAATTGGTTGCATGTAAGGCTCCACACATCCCTGTGTTATACTGGGTTTATTGATTCTTGTACCCAATTTGAATTTTGAGAGCCTAATTCCAATACTATGGTTGCAAGAGGCTGTGACATTTGCAGTTTTGTGTAGGATCTATGTCATCAATTGGTTGCTTGCATGTGAAAGAAATTGTAGATGCTTGAACTTGCATTTGTTCAAGAGTGGGAAAAGTTCAGTTCTAATTGAAGTTGCTTGAATCTAGGGCAGAAATGGGTATCTTGGAGCATATGAACCGTGGGATGTTGAGATATTGCATCTGCAATTTTAGTTGAAAGGTCTATCAGCACAAATCTGGTGAAATGTCTAGGCAGACTCCTGGTGCCTGCCCTTCAGTTCTTGAAAGAAATATCCAATTTCTATTGCATGTAAGCATACTGATGGTTTTAAGTTAAAGAAGGAACTGCAGATGCTGGAGAATCGAGGGTTACACAAAAAGCTGGAGAAACTCAGCGGGTGCAGCAGCATCTAAGGAGCGAAGGAGATAGGCGACGTTTCGGGTCGAGACCCTTCTTCAGACTGGTCAAGACTTGGCGATCGTTTCGCCGAACACCTCCACTCGGTCCGCAAAAACCAATCCGACCTCCCGGTGGCTCAGCACTTCAACTCCCCCTCCCATTCCGTATCCGACCTCTCGGTCCTGGGCCTCCTCCACGGCCAGAGTGAGCAACACCGCAAGTTGGAGGAACAGCACCTCATATTCCGCTTGGGGAGTCTGCATCCTTTGGGCCTGAACATTGAATTTTCTCAATTCTGTTAACCCTTGCTGTCTCCTCCCCTTCCCACCTCTCCCTCAGCCCTCAGGCCCTGGCATTCCCTCTATCTCTATCTCCCTCCTCCACCCTAGTCGCACTGGCTTCTCATTTTCACACCACAAACAGCTTACAATGGCTTGTTCCCTTTATCATCAATACTTTTTTGCATATCTTTCATTCATTGTTCTTTATCTCTCCACATCACCGTTTATATCTCTCGTTTCCCTGATCCCTGACCAGTCTGAAGAAGGGTCTTGACCCGAAACGTCGCCTATCTCCTTCGCTCCTTAGATGCTGCTGCACCCGCCGAGTTTCTCCAGCTTTTTGTGTAACCCCCTGATGATTTTGGGGACTTGTTATGTTCAGCTTCAAAGTGGCTGAACAGCTCCACGCTAAACAGTAATTGTGTTAAATTTTTACTATAATTAGATATAAAATAAAATGCTCTGTGGACACATTTAAGTGAAGTGTTTTTAATTAGAAAACAATTTAGATAAAACAAATAATTTGCAAACTTGTATAAGTAACTCCGGCAATTATAAAAGTTGGCAGCTTTTCACTGCTAACTAAAACTGCTTTCATGTTCCAGGTAGGGTTTAACATTTTAGTGAAATGCTTTTAACTTTGCTGTAAATAAGTTTTCAATCTCATTCCTTAAACCTATAGGAAAGTGGCAACTTCCAGGACAAAAGCCTGCTTTGAATACTGACTCGTGATTATCCATTGACAAATAGTTTCAATCTAAAAATGATGAAGAAATCTTGTAAATCGATTATGCTTGTAAGCATAAAAAAAATTAAGCCGCCTTATTAAATCACTAACGGTAAAATGCTGCCTTTTTAGTTGAGTTTGGAAACTTATTTTCAAAGTGAATTTAAGAATTTAATTAATGCTGTATATAAATTATACTTACATGAACAAGAATATACCTAAGAAAAAGGGGATGACTATTTGAACCCTTTTTAGCAGGTAAATAGTGTTTTCTGGTTTTATTATATGTCACTGGTAACTTTACCGGTTTCCTTACTGTGCAATTTTTCCAGGTTTGGACCTTATGAGTCGCATGACTCGAGGTCTGCTCTGGATGGCCGTGATCTGTATAGATCTGGCTACGAGTTACATGAACCAGGACGAAGCCGCATTATGGATAGCTATCCTGATCGATCCGAGAGCTCCGACAGGAATTTCGGTGATCAATACCTTGACCCTTATGAAGGTAGAAGCCAGAGTCGATTATATGATAAAAGCAGGTCTAGCTGGGATGACAGCTACTCACATTCAAGCTCAATGCCTAAGGTGTTGGCTGATTCGGATACGGGAAGAGGAAGTTACTCTTCCTACAGCAGCTTTTCTACACCCCTTTCGAAGCCTTCATCTGGAGGCTCTCGGGGGAGGGGAACGCTTGCTAATTCTGGCACCGAGTATGGACGCGGATCCTATTCGAAGATGGGAGGACGAGGAGGCAGAGGTCGAGGCAGAGAAGTAAGTACAGAATCTTTGAGATTCTATTCCCATGCCAGCTTATTTTTTAAAGGATACAACATTTCTGATCACTGGCATTATTTTGCTAGTGAGAGAAAATAAAAATTGCCACATGGACTGAAACGGTTGCTGTAGTATAGTTAATGTTTTAAAATTGGGCAAATATTTGTTAATGGTGGGTGTTAAATTTGGACCCATTTTAAAAGTGGGTACTTGCATGGTGCTTTTTCCTTTTAAAACCCCTCAAATTGTGGTTTAAGTTTTAAACGCTTGAACTGCAGTGAAGTTTGTTAAAAACGCTCTTGCAACAAGACCTTTCGTACGAACGGCAGTTTAAGAGATGCTGTGCCAGGTCACCAATATTCTCAATGAGAAACAGAAGACATGGCTGCAGTGGACATACCGTATTTTCCGGCAATGAAGATGCTATTTTTTACCCAAAAGTAAGGCACGAAAATTTACCTGTGTCTTGGATGCCGAATGTTAGGTTGTTAGCCAAGAAAGATAGACTTGGCTATCCCTCAGTACAGAAACATCAAGAACTATGTTGCGGTACTGAGGGATAGCCAAGTCTATCCCTCATTGCTGGCAGTTGTTGGGAAGCGGCTGTAAAAGGAGTGCGCCGCTTGGGGGAGGGGGAAAGAGTTCCTTGCACAGCGTGTGGGGAGTTTGCCTCGGGTGAGCACAGGCAGGAGCTTCGAGAAGTAGGAGGTTGGGGATCATGCTAGCAATTGTGGCCGGGGAGGGAAGTAGCTCGGGTGGCTGCGAGCGGCCGCGGAACCGGCCTCCACCTTAGCGCCTTCTGCCGGCCTGGGGATGCTGTCCGGTCCCGGCGACCGCTCCAGTTTTGGCACTACTGATTCTTATGTTTGAATTTCCTGGTTCCTTAGCGCTCCCTTTTTTCCTACCATCTCTCCACCTGCCTCACCCTCCACCCCCGCCACCCATTCAGTCATTCAGAATGGAGATCTGAAAGCACTTGGGTAAATTGAATTGTCACTTTCGTTCTTTTTCTTTTTCTTTTTTTGAGCGTGAGAAATTCTATGTCCCACCAGCCTTTTTTCAAAACTTAGCAACTCAAAATGGGGGTGCGCCTTCGACGCAGGTGCGTCTTCATTGCCGGGAAATTTATTTTTAGCCCTTGCACCCATTCACTATTGATGGTCAAGCACCCATTGGAAATTGTGCTGAATTTAGCATAATTTTTAAGACTTGGTAACGCTGTAAATCTCAATGGACAGGCCAAGTACCACTTTAGTTCTGATACCAGGCCCGATTTGCAGCGAGGACCTTGCTCGGATCAGGCAACCTGGTGTGTCTGTCCGTAACCACCTTCTTAAAAAATAATATGCCCTCTTGACCAAATGAATTTCTGGCAGTGTGCACAGTTCACTACTGAACTCTTGAGATTAAAATCAAACCTTGTGCTCATTGTGTGCATGTTAAAATACAAGGTGTGATTCGATATCCCTCTGCTTGAATCTTTTATTGTTTGATTAATTTTTTGATTGCAAAGACAATTTCTTAGTGAGGGGCAAAATCTCATCATGAAGGAGTTTGTTTGCTGTTTGCACATTTCTTAGTCAATCTAACAATTCCATCTTAATTTGTGAATTTGCATTTGATATCCGCTTAAATTTGATAGGAATTTGGATTTTACATGAGTTCAAATTTGATAGGAATTAGGATTTTACACAAGGTGTTTTAGTACAAAATAAATGACATTTTTAGGAGGAATTGGCCAAGAGTACTTGCAATGTTATAGTTTATAACAATATACACACAACCTGTTTTGGGGCAATTAGTGAAAACAATTTGGGCGCAAGTGTGATTTATGTATTTATTTAAAGAAAGGGTCTTGAGATTAGTTTCTAAATATCTTTTTAATCTTTTCGATATTTTGGTGCATTATTAGTATATATTTATGATTAGCATATTAAACTAAATGTGCGCAGCTCATTTATTATTACTAGTTTCTTTAGAGTATGCTTTGTAACTGCCATAACATGCAGGTGTCAAAATCTGCACTCTATATGAAATACTCATTGTAAGCATTCTTTTTAAATTTAACTGTTCTACACCATCTGCCCACACTACAAAAATCATTCAAGTTTTCAGGAAAATATTCTTTTTTACATTAATACTTTTTTTCTTTCAACAAATATTTTGACCACTTTGGATTTTGATGTAGTGCATATAATGTAATTTGTTTCACAATGCTGTATAGTAATGTTCAAAACTGTCCCTTTATTTAGGCAAGTACACAATTTCCTTCCATGCTGATTATTACTTCCTAATAGCAAGTCCTACTGAAGTTGCATGATTTTGCATTATTGACCATCAGAGCAACACATGCCCAGTTAATGAGGCGACTAATACATTTATTTTCAAAGCATGCTTGAAGCACTGGTGATATTAAAAGAGTCTGCATAGATTATCCATTTTTGAGAGACTTTTAAAGATTTGCTTGATAGTTGTAGAATGATAATCAAATGCTTTAATGCTATTTAACTGGCATTAACTAATTAGGCCAGTGTTCACCAAATCAAATATATTAAAAGTAAATTGGGGAATTTGCAGTCAGTTATAAAGATTTTCAATGTCATGAATTTCTAGATATGGATGCAGAAATTTATATTAATCATGAACAGCAAACAAACTTATTGAGCTGTGTGCTATCCCATACAATGTTTAAGTTCTAATACGGGAAACTAAAGATGATAATAGGATTTTTACTTGAGTTTGCAATGAGGTTTGCATGTATGCACCTTTGAGCATAATCCAAATGGTGTAACACAAAAACTCAATTTATGAGAGAGTGGAGCTTTTGCTCCAGTTGAGAAATCTATTAAAATTATACTTGTGCATGAGTTCTGTGGTTCCAAATTATATTCAAATTATAAAAATAAAATTCAAGAGTGAAAATACCTTCAATTGTAAAGGTGACCTTCAGGGTACATCTTGATTGTTTTTTCTATTCTCCACGTTTCTTCTAAAGTTTTCTGATTTAATTATCCTGAAAGAATGGGTCAGAAACCACCTTGGTTCTCTATGCCTTCATTCTTGTATTATACAACCGAGTGTTCTATTGCAACTCTGTCGCACTGAAAGCTATGGTTGGTCCTTTATTTGGCAGGGCTGTGCAACATTAATAAGACATAATGACTCCCTTCTGTCCTGCTTCAGTATTGCAGTATTGCAACTTGAGGAGATGGGGGTGAAGAGAAATAAAGAAGTAAACATGCATGTGTGGCATAAGCCTGAGCCCTTTCATCAAACCTGAGGACTAAAATCTTTGATTTAGGTTAATCCCAAAGGATTACCCCAACGATAGTAGTAAACAGTTCTCAAAATGGTTAATAGAATTTAGGGCAAAAATCAACTCCTCCAACTTTGTTACTGTGAAGTTTATTTGTACACAAATTCATTTCATGCTTTATTTTTAGTGTGATTTCTATGCATTGGATGAGATTTTTGCTACATTCTGGTATGGCTATGCAGGCTAGAAGTAAATCTGAATGTTTTGAGACCAAGTAGCAACAATTCACACTTGCTTTTAAAATGCATTGCAGCAATCAGATTTAGATAAGTACTCAAGACCTCTCACACAAAATGATACAAGATATCAGCCATACAAGAGAGGTGGGTTTGCATCAAATTTTGGACTGAGCATGAAAAGGAAAGAGATGCAACCGAACAAAGCTGCAGTAAAGAAGCAGAAACTGGCATCTCCTGAAAGGGTTCTCCAAGCACCTGGTAAGTACTATCAAAGAAACTGAAATGTTCGTAGTGTTGATGCTAATTAGCGTTGGCTAGTCCGAAGTAATCTGGTTGGACATTTTTGTGCTAAACCAGATTGATCTCAATCTGATGCCCTCAGTTAAGGTGCTGCAGGGCAGTGACTGCCATTGCTTTGGTATGTTACGGAATAGCTTGGAAGACATACAGATGGTTTACTTCAGGGAGTGAATAATGAATAAGATAATGGTGCAATGAAGGCATTATTTTTTTTAATATCTCATCATTAGAGAGGCTGAACTTTAAGTAATGCTGAATGACATTGTCATAGAAGAAGTACAATGTATATTAGAAGTGCAGAATATATATGAAGTACGATTGTAAATGCATTATTGGAGGAAATCATTAGTAGGGAAGAACTGACCGCGGTCTACATCCCACCCCAGGCAGACGCCCGTCTGGCACTGGAGGAGCTGCACGCCATGGTCAACAACCACAAGACGTCTTACCCCGAGGCATTTACCACCATTGTTGGGGAGTTCAATAAGGAAAACCTAAAGAAATCACTCCCCAACTTCGACCAACATGTCTCCTGCTGCACCAGAGGACCAAACACCCTCGACCAATACTACACCACCATCAAGAATGCCTACCGCTCTATCCCTCGCCCTCACTTCAGTGAATCTGACCATACCGCGGTGCTGCTTCTCCCTGCCTAGAGGCAGCAATTAAAGAGCGCACCCCCAGATGTGAGGACCGTACAGAGCTGGTCGGGGGGGGAGGGGGACAGACAGAGGAACAACTACAGGACTGTTTGGAGTCTGTAGACTGGGCAATGTTTAAGGACTCGGCAATGGACTTGAATGAATACGTCACAGTCGTTACAGACTTCGTTAAGAAATGTGTGGAGGACTGCATCCCCAACAAAACCTTCCGAGTGTTTCCCAATCCGAAACCTTGGATGAACTTTGAGAACTGCACTCTTCTGAAGACCAGACACCGGGCATTCATGTCTGATGATACAGTGGTCTACAAGAAGTCCAGATACGACCTTGGTAAGGCCATCAAAAAGGCCAAAAGGGACTTCTGCTCCAAGCTGGAGGATGAGACAGCTGTGGCGGGGCCTGAATGCAATCACCTCCTACAATGCAAAACCAGGAGGCAGCTCGAATGTCGGCGAAACAACACTCCCTGGCGAGCTCCATGCGTTTTACGCACGCTTTGATAGGGAGAACACCGATGTGCCTTCGTGAGCCCCCGTTCGCTGTGATGGTATTTCAGTCATAGTCACAGAGGCTGACGTCAGGAAATACTTCAGAGGGGTGAACCCTCGAAAAGCGCATGGACCTGATGGTATACCTGGTCGTGTTCTAAAAAGCTGTGCGGACCAACTGGCTGGAGTTTTTACAGACATTTTCAACCTGTCACTTCTGAGGTCTGAGGTTCCCACCTGCTTTAAAAGGGTATCAATAATAGCAAGGTGACATGCCTCAATGACTATCGACCAGTGGCACTAATGCCTGTGGTGATGAAGTGCTTTGAGAGGTTGATCGTGACTCAAATCAACTCCTACCTCGACAAAAACCTGGACCCACTGCAGTTTGCTTACCGCCACAACAGATCAACGGTGGATACGATCTCGCTAGCCCTACACTCCGCTTTGGACAACAAAAACTCGTATGTAAGGCTGTTATTCATCGATTGCAGGTCGGCATTTAACACAATCATCCCCTCCAAGCTGGTTACCAAATTCGCAGAACTGGGTCTCTGCGCATCCCTCTGCAATTGGATCCTCGACTTCCTCATTTACAGACCACAGTCTGTTCGTATTGGTGGAAATGTGTCAGACTCGATAACAATCAGCACGGGAGCACCTCAAGGCTGCGTGCTCAGCCCCCTGCTGTACTCATTCTATACTTATGACTGCGTAGCCGGTCATAGTGCAAACTCCGTCATCAAGTTCGCTGACGACACCACTATTGTGGAACGTATCACTGATGGGGATGAGTCAGAGTATAGAAGAGAGATCGAGCGACTGTCCATATGGTGCCAGCACAATAACCTGGCCCTCAACACCAGTAAAACCAAGGAACTGATTGTGGACTTTGGAAGGATTGGATGAGGACCCACAGTCCTGTTTATATCAACGGGTCGATGGTTGAAAGGGTCAAGAGCTTCAAATTCCTGGGCATGCACATCTCTGAAGATCTTTCCTGCTCCGAGAACACAGATGCAATTATGAAGAAAGCCCATCAGCACCTGTGCTTCCTGATAAGATTACGGAGAGTCTGTCTGTCAAGGAGGACTCTCTATAACTCCTACAGGTGCACAGTAGAGAGCATGCTGACCGTTTGCATTGTGACTTGGTTCGGCAACTTGAGCGCCCTGGAGAGGAAAAGACTACAAAAAGTAGTAAACACTGCCCAGTACCTCATCGGCTCTGACCTCCCTTCCATCAAGGGGATCCATCGCAGTCGCAGCTTCAAAAAGGCTGGCAGCATCATTAAGGACCCACACCATCCTGGCCACACACTCATCTCCCTGCTACCTTCAGGCAGAAGGTGCAGGAGCCTGCGGACTGCAACAACCAGGTTCAGGAATTGCTACTTTCCCACAGCCCAGGCTATTAAACTTGGCTCAGACAAAACTCTGAATGTTAATATCCCTTTATCTGTTATTTGCACTTTATCAATTTATTTATTCATGTGTGTATTTACGTATATAATGGTATATGGACACACTGATCTTTTTTGTAGTCAATGCCTCCTACTATGTTCTGTTGTGCTGAAGCAAAGAAAGAATTTCAATGTCCTGTCAGGGACACATGACAATAAACTCTTTTGACTCTGACGCTGAAAAAAATAATTTAGTATTCAATAAAACTGAATAATACAATATATAGTAAAAATGCAATTATTCATAGTACTATTAGAATTTGGAAACAAATAAAATTAACCCTTAAATTACAAAATTTATCCCTTCTCTCCCCCATAGTTAATAATGCATCGTTTAAACCTTCCAGTGTTGATAAATCATTTACACATTGGGAAAGAATAGGAATTGAAACGTTTGAGGACCTGTATGAAAATGGAAATTTTTTATCATTCCAACAACTACAACTTAAAATACAATCTGAGAAGTAATCAATATTTTAAATATTTTCAAATCTGTGATTCTTTGAAAAAATATACACAAGAATACCAAAATTTGACTCCAGACCTATTAGAGGAAGCTATGAATAGAAAGACGGACTCAACTAATTTAATATCATACGTGTATAATATTCTAGATATAGAAATACCATCATCCGATAGAATTAGAAGAGATTGGGAACAAGAGTTGGCTATAAAAATCTCGAAAGAGAGTTGGGATAAACACTTGCTATATGTGCACAAATGCTCGATCAATGTAAGACATATTCTAATCCAATTTCAAACCCTACACAGATTATATTCAAAAACTAAAATAAGTAATTTTTTTTCAAATGTCTCCCCCGTTTGTGATAAATGTCTATCCCAAGAAGATATTAAATTAGTTGAGTCCGCCTTTCTATTCATAGCTTCCTCTAATAGGTCTGGAGTCAAATTTTGGTATTCTTGTGTATATTTTTTCAAAGAATCACAGATTTGAAAATATTTAAAATATTGATTACTTCTCAGATTGTATTTTAAGTTGTAGTTGTTGGAACGATAAAAAATTTCCATTGTCATACATGTCTCCAAACGTTTCAATTCCTATTCTTTCCCAATGTGTAAATGATTTATCAATACTGGAAGGTTTAAACGATGGATTATTAACTATGGGGGAGAGAAGGGATAAATTTTGTAATTTAAGGGTTAATTTTATTTGTTTCCAAATTCTAATAGTACTATGAATAATTGCATTTTTACTATATATTGTATTCAGTTTTATTGAATACTAAATTATTTTTTTCAGAGTCAAAAGAGTTTATTGTCATGTGTCCCTGACAGGACATTGAAATTCTTTCTTTGCTTCAGCACAACAGAACATAGTAGGAGGCATTGACTACAAAAAAGATCAGTGTGTCCATATACCATTCCTTTGTTTTAATATAAAATAAAACAAACCGAACGCAGAATTGATTATGTTTGGAACAATGGAAGTCAGCTTTGAGTTGACTTCGTTCCAAAAGAGCTTCCTTAATTATGGATTAATAATGGCAAAAAAACTCATACTTAAATTCTGGAAAAACGCTCCCACACCAATGGTAAAAATGTGGATTTCAAATATGTCCAAAATGTTACACCTTGAAGATATGAGATTCCTACTAGCTGGCAAATCAGATCATTTCCAAAAGATTTGGTCTCCATTTATCGACTTATTATTACAAGCATAGGGTGCAACGTAACTGAAAATAAACGGTTCCTGGACCTGGTGAGGGGTGTGTAAAGATATGAAGTAGGTACATCCCTTTTATCTTATTTTACTTTCTTATATTTTCTTTTTTCTAGTTTTCTCTTTAAAAAATATATATATATATATATTCTTTCTCGTGTTCTACGTTTCTACAGGGTTTTTCCTGATCACTTTTTCACGCACTTACTATCTCATCTAACTTTCTCTATTTTTTTTCTTCTTAAAGCTTAAAACAAGAAGTGGTACACAAAATGTATTATGTTATTTTTGGCTTATATTTCTGTAATGTACATTACTTCTAACAAATTAAATAAAATTAAAAAAAAAAGAAAAATAGAATTAAGGAAGTAGAGTCCGGGGCATACAGACCAGAAACAAGAGGATGGTGCAGAAAGGCTTTGGGGGATATAAACAGATTCAGTCCATGGGAAAGCATTTGGCAGTTGGAATAGAATGTAGAAAAATAACATCCACATTGGTAGAAAAATAAATAGGAAGTGTTTTAAAATGGTGTGAGACTGAAAGGTGTCGGGGTTCTGAAGGACTAGACATCTTTTCACAAAAATCACTGCAGTTAAAATATCAACCCTGATCTAATTAAATTAAGGAATAGGCATGAGCAGCTAGATTGCCACACCTGCTTTTCTTCTGTTAAGGCAGTATGAGTCGTCCACTATCGTAGGTACTCATTATCTATGCAACTTGCAAACCATAGATCAGTGTGTAAAATACAGCGGAAGAAATCGCTGACATTTCCTTCAATGTATGTGAGCACGATTTTCAAGTTTTATTTTTTACGTTGCTGTGCCACAGGTTTTTCCACCCTTTGGTTAAGGGGCATCCACCAAAGCAGTCCCATTGCCCTGGCATATTTCCTTGCCATCCATCCTCATTTGGGTTAATTAACATTAGCTAGTTGGGACCAGCGTAATGTGGAGCACCCAAGAGAAATCTATATGATCATGGATCGCATCCATATTTAACACAACACCAAAACTCAATATTGAGCTAGCTGGGATCTAGTTGTGAAACAGCTGCACTAACTGCTGAACATTGCGACATCCGTACTTTGGCTGCCTTCCAGGATTTTGGCCCTGTAAATCAAGAATACTTGCAATACGGCAAGTCAGCAGCTCATTGTCACCATTACAAGACTTATTAGGGTATGGAAACTGCTTTGCCTAAAACCACAAGGGATTGCCATGTGTTGAGAATTCAGCCCAGTATATCATACAACTAGCCTCCCACCCCCAATGATTCCATCTATACTTCACACTGCCTTTGGGAAAGCTAAAGTAGCCAACATAATCAGGGACATTTTTACCCGGGTCATTCTCTCTCCCTTGTCCTGCTGGGCAGAAGATACAAAAACTTGAAAGCACATACCAGTTTTAAGAATAGCTTCTTCCTTGCTGTTATAAGGAACTTGAATGAATAGCATAATTTTTTTTAATTGTATATTGGTATATGTTAATAATAAGCCATACCAATTTGTTTTTGACATGTATGGTAGTTGCAATTGTAGTAAATTGGTGTATTTTCCTTTCATTTCAGCAGCTCAGACATCAAACCAAGCAACTGCAAAAATAAAGGTATTGAAGACGCATGTAGCAAGATCATTAAATATAGAAGGTAGACAAAAATGCTGGAGAAACTCAGCGGGAGAGGCAGCATCTATGGAGCGAAGGATATAGGCAACGTTTCGGGCCAAAATCCTTCTTCAGACTGATGCGATTGCTGCCTCACCCGCTGTGTTTCTCCAGCATCTGCAGTTCATTCTTAATCATTAAAAATAGATATTGCTTTAACCACATAAATATGTCTGATGGAGTCAATGATCAAGTGCTTATAAAGTAACAGTAAATCATGCAGGACAAATCAAAAGCATTTGTTTTCCTATGATTATTTTTATAAGCGGTTTAACATTTGGGCACCAGTTCAATTTGAAGTTTTTAATTATTGCTTTTAGATGGCCGTATTAAATGCTGGCCAGGATCCAAACCAGAGGGATGATGATTTTAGTAAAGATGTATATGATCCAGATACATATGACTGCTTTGAAGGTATGTAACCTTTTTTTCCTCCTCGTGTATGCACTTAATTTTCCGCATAATTTTTTTAAGAAACAAAAGTTCTCAATTTAGGTAAAAAGAAGACTGATACTGATGATGAAGAGGAGAAAATGAAACTGGGAGCAAGAAGAGAAAAACAACGACGCAGGCGTGAAAGGAACTCTGCGAGATATGGAGAGGGTTACCGGTAAGTTTAAAATGCTGCAGAACTAACTTGCCATCAGAACCTACTTGCAAGTTAAATGCTATTAATTTAAAAAACATTGCGTTGTAAGAGAAGATATACTTGGATTTAGAAGTTGCACTTTTGGAGATGTTAGGCAGTGGTGAAGATTATCAAGAATGATTGTGGGATCTTGATACACTGCAATGCTAAAAATTATATTCTGCAATCTATCTTCCCCTTTACTCTAACTTGAGTTTGACTCGATTGTATTTATAATCTGACATTGTTTGATAGCACGCAAAACAAAAAGCTTTTCACTCTACCGCGGTAATTATGGAGGTGAAAATCTAAACCTAGGATCTAACAAAGGATTTTACCAGGACTCGAGGGATGGAGTTGGGGAAGAGGCTGGGCAGGCGAAGACTTTTTTACCCAGAGCATAGATTAAGAGGTGATATAGTCAAATTGTGTGAAATTATGAGGACATAGATAGGGTGAATGTATGTGGTCTTTTTCCCAGAGCAAAGGAATCGAGGGCTAGAGGTTTAAGGTGAGAGGGCAAAAAAGTTATCAACATTTTGTGGCAAGTTTCAAATGGGACAAGCTTAGATGGTCATTTTGGTCAGCAATGGGCTAGAAGGATTGTTTCCGTACTCAATTATACTGACTTGACGCGAGGCACATTATTGTAATTACATATATGGCCTTTTTTTAATGCTCGGAATTTGTCAATGAATGCACTTGGCAAAGAACGGAGTACTGAAGGGCCTGTCCCACTTGGGCGTCATTTGCGCGTCATTTACGCAACATTATTTGCGCGCATGATGCGTGGTGACGCGCGGTTGTGCGTGGCGCCCCAGGGTTTTGGGATGTACAAAATCTTTGTGCGCCATCTGCATAATGCACAAATGATGCCCAAGTGGGACAGGCCCTAGGTCACGAGGGGTTATGTTTGCACACTTACAGGCAGAAGAATCTTTTTAGCTGTCCTTTCTATTTGACTGATATATCATTATTCTGCACTATATTGTTTTACTACTGCATTTTACAATAAACTAATTTTGGCACGTGCTGTTCTTTTGGATTTCCAGAAATGTAGTGAGCTTGTAGAGCTAGATTTGGGCATGGTGCTGCCTGAAAAGTGCAAGAATCTACTGAGGAATGGGAAGTGGAAACCTCCTCCCCTTTCCTTTTCAAATAGAATTGTAACCAATTATTTTGGGGATTTGGAAATATTTTGTGAGGTGCAATTGACATTTTGTTTTGTAGGAAAGCGTTTACGTGCGCCTTTTGTAAGTTTCGATCTACAGTGCAACAGGAGATCGAAGCTCATCTGCAAACTCCTTTCCATAAAGAAACACTCGAGTTCATTGAAAATAAAATTCCGTTTGGAAAAGGAACTGCGGATTTTCTTCATGTAGGTTTGTTCCTCTTTGAAAGTGATTATGGAGAAGTGAATTGTGAAAACTTTTTTTTTCAAATTCAGTTTTTGTGCTGCGTAGTTTGCTTCAATACTGCAACATTTAATGTCCTTGAATTCAATATTCATACATTAGCGGTGGTTTTCTGTTCCTACAAGAAATTAGTTTAACAAGTTGAGGTTCTGTGGAGTGACTTGATGTAGATCAGCACCAAAAGGCCACGCAGACAGATTTATGGACAACATAAAAATGAAAGGACCCGCGTTTATATAACACATTTTACCACCGCGCTTTGGGGATCTATAATCTATAACCGTCCCCTCAATGCACGGTTGCGGTGGTAGGGGCGGCCTGCGGCGCCACACGGGGGAGAGGGGAGTGGGAAGGAGAGAGAGGGTGGGGGGGCGAGGAGGAGGGCAGGAACCGAGCAGGCTGCGTGGCCCACGGCGAGCGGGCGGCGACCAAATGACTGCGAGTCGGGGGGAAATAGCTGGAGATAATTAAAGTTTTTTGTGGGCTCTGCTAATTTAAATGGTGATCCGTTGTATATCCACTTAGACAGGAGATTAATGCCTCGACTGCAAATGCCATACCTGATGGTGCTTCCCAGGGTTCAGCAAAGTTGCAGCTTCTGTTTATTGTTCTGGTCCATAGAACCCATGGAATGCATGCATTAAATATTGTGTTATTTCTGCATCTACATTATTCATCCAATGTGTTAAAATGGTGTTCTCCTGAGGGGTGTAATTTGTTACTGACAGCCCTGTTCAGTGGTTGTATTCTGCTGCGAGGGACCCGTGCACTGCTTGAATACCGAGCGGTGTAATTAAGTATTTTTAATTTCTCAGCTTGTTATGGTAATCGGTGTAGACGAGGTCCAGCCTATGGTATTCAATCCCCCAATGCTCAACAGCTCTGGTTTACTATGCAAATTCAGCCTGACTGTAACTGGACTATTGATATTCTCCTGCAGGGGTTTAACACAAATTGCAGAGCACATTCTCTTGAATATGTTTATTTGCACACAATTTTTTTTTTTTTGTTGAAAAATCAGGTTATTTGCTACATTCAAGGGAACCAACCCTCCACCGAATAGTTTGAATTGCCCAGTGATGTGAATGACTTAAGTAGTTTACATTAATGTGTACAAGGGGAAAGAGAGAAATCGCTAATTATACAGCTTTAGTGATTACTGCTCCTTAGAAATTATATGGCAGTAGTGTAATTATGGAATTGGAATGATTTGTAAAGTACCCTGTATGAAATTACTTGCATACGGATAATGACACAAAAATATTCAGACCATTTGGATGCTTTAGGGAAGATGACTGAGGAAACATATTTTGACCAAAATTGCAGCGGCTTACTCTGCGATTACTGTATGATCAGATTTACAGAGCGGCACAATGGCATAGCGGTAGGGCTACTGCCTTACAGCGTCAGAAACCCGGGTTCAATCCTGACTACGGGTCTGTTTGCGGTCTGTTCTTCCCTGACCTACATGGGTTTTCTCTGAGACCTTTGGTTTCTTCCCACACTCCTGAACACATACAGGTTTGTAGGTTAATTGGCTTGTAAGGCTAAAATTATCCCTAGTGTATTGGCTAAAATTATCCTTGGTGTGTGTTGGGTAGTGTTAATGTACGGGGATTGCTGGTTGGTACGAATCAGTAGGCCAAAGTGCATTTTTCTGCTCTGTATCTCTAAACTAAAGTAAAATACATGGTTAATGTACATTAGATCTAGGTTTTGTACCAGAAGGACATCTAGCAGCAGCAGAGTGCTAATACTAGTAGAAACAAAATGCTGGAGTAACTCAGCGGGACAGGCAGCATCTCTGGATAGAAGGAATGGGTGACGTTTCAGGTCGTGACACTTCTTCAGACCTGGTACTTCTACTTGTTTAGCAGCCCCACATTAGCCTACCATGAAGTGTAAACTGCACATTGTGTTTGAATCCATATTGCCTACTGGATGCAAGTGTACCACCATCTGATTTCACCTAGCATCTTAACTCGTATTGTTGGCTATTTATCATTTTCTTGGCTAACTTTGCTGTCATAATCCTTTAATAAAAACTGATCGACTTTTTTCAATAATTTCATTTAGGCATTCATGGTAAACAAATGTAAGAGAATTGCAGCTCGTAAACAATTATATCATCAGGATCAAAGCGATACGGACCAAAGTCTTTCACAAGACGTTTTAACGGGTAAATATTTATTGGCTCCTTTGTGGTTCAGCACATGGAATTCTGTTTACTATGTTGAGTGACGCTTAGACACCCAGTAATTGGCATCAGTGGTCATCTACAAACTGTGGTGCACTTTCACATATCTGAGAGATGTTCTAATAAATAAACTAGTCACAGGTCTGATCACTTGAGATTTGGATCACCAGTTATATTCTTCCCCCATACTCGTGCTCATCTGGTATTGACATGTAGATGGTAGATCACAGGATCATTGACGCATAATTTATTTTGCTTGATCAGCTTACAACCCAGCGGTATTAACTTTGATTTTAGGTAACCCTTCTCTCCCCCACCTGTAACAACCTGCTGCCGTGCAATTCTCAGAGAAGATGAGATCCATGTTCTACTCCGAGTGATGAAGACGGTAGAATTGCACAGCAGTTACTAGCTTTCCTAAGCTGCGCTCTGCTGCTGGTTCCAAACATCCAAGTCACACCATCCTGTGTATGATCTCCGTTCATTTGTAGTTTGCAGAACTATGACGCAGTGGCGCAGCGGTATAGTTGCTGCCTTACAGCCCCAGAGGCCGGGTGCTGTCAGTACAGTGTTTGTACCTTCTCCCTGTGACCACGTGGGTTTTATTTTTAGATCTTCTGTTTCCCCCCACACTCCAAAGACGTACCGGTTTGTTGGTTAATTGCTTTGATATAATTGGAAAATTGTTCCTAGTGTATGTTAATGTGTGAGGATCGCCGGTCGGTTGCGGAGGACCAGTTTCCACGTTGTATCTTTAAACTAAACTTCATATCCACACCTTAGAGGAAATATTTTTACTTGGAAAATTGCAGTTGTGCAAGAGGTTTATAATTAGCAAAAATATTAATAATGTCATTTTGAATTTGTGCCCTAATTGAACTTTTTTCAGCATTTATTGATTTATTAATATGGATTTTGTCTTTTTAGGAGTTTCTTCAAATGATCAAATGAAAAAGGTTGTATCCGTTCAATGTACTCTCTGCGGCGCCTCTATTCCTTTCCTGTATCATTCTGTACAACAACATTTGAAGTCCAGTGAACACATCCACAACAAGACGGTATGAAAGTTTCCCTTCCATAAAGAAAGTTTTGCTGTATATTTGTGCCGATCATTAAGGTTTCTAAAACACGATTGTTTAAATATTTTAAATGTTATTTTATATTCACCAGGTTAAGTAAACTGATTAGGCTAGTTAATAAATGTTGCATGGAATGTAATTCAGTAAGCCCTTATTATAAGGGACCATAGGGGGCAGCATGCACAGCCAGTGTTAGTGGTTGGGCAGGCAGTGCCAGCTGTGGGTGGCGTGGAGAGCCGAGGCTGTAAGCGGCTGGGGTGAGGGTGCGAGTTGGGGATGGCATGACTGGGTAGCACGCAACAAAAACTTTTCACTGTACCTCGGTACACGTGACAATAGATTAAGCTAAACAGAAACTGAACAGGGGATTTAGGTCTGGGGTGGGGTTGAGTGCAAGCAGGGGGCGAGGTGGCATCAGCAACTGTCGGTAGGTCCTTATGTTAATGAACCTCTTTGTGATGGATCACCAAGAGGTCCGTTAAAACAAGGACTTGCTGTATACTAGTTTTAAGAAGAGGTGAATGAGATCTTAATGTTGCTTGGGGGAAACAACGGTGAATGGCGATATAAGAGTGAATTGGGTGGATGGTGAGAGAGCTTATAAATGACAGCTGAGGAGTTTTTAAATGCAGCTCATTTAGGTTAGGAAGCCATAACAGTTTGGTCGAGTCTGGTCTGAAAGACAAGTAAGGTTTTATTTATGTAGAATCTACTTAAATGTTAATACCTAAGAAGCTGGAAAAAAGATGCTTTAACATGACATGTACTTCTAGGAATATGCAACTCCTGGGTTTTTTTCCCTCAGTGACCATTTAAGTAGCTAATCTGTTTGTTGCTTCTTACTGCTAATTTTTCTTATTCTTTCAGCATCACGATATCCAGGTCAGAAAGGCGAGTCTCAGCGCAGCCAATAGCATGCTGAACAACCCGACCGTAAAGGCTCAATTTGATCTCTACTTAAAGGTAAGGCTTATAGGTAAGGTTTAATAAGTAGCATGCTCTTGAGACAAAATATTAAAATTGTATGTGGTAGATGATATCAGTAAAGTCTTTTATTTTCCATTCATATCTGCTCTGAAACTTGTTGGTGGCTCTACTTCCTTGAATTAGTCATTTTAAGTGGTCCCGATAATATTGGAGGCATAAGAGACTTAAGATGGTGGAAACGTGAGCAAATGGTTGGAGGAACTCAGCAGGTCGGGGCAGCATCTATGGAGGGAATGGATAGGCAATGTGTGGAATTGGGCCCCATCTCCAGAGTCTGAATAATGGTCCCAACCTGAAACCAGGCATGATATTCTCCCAATTTAAATTGAAAATTCTGATTATTTATTTATTTCCCTCCTATTTTTCAATTTTTTGTGCCCGAATATTTGGTGGCCAACCAACTGCTGTCTCTAAGGGAGTTGCGTCCAATCACTGACCAGTTTCCCTTACTGAAGCAGAAGATGGCTGTACTTTTTCTGTTCTGTTTGCACACAGTGCAAGGCAAAGACATATATTTCAGGTAAAAAGTTTTGTAACGATTTTTTTTTTTAGCTGTTTGAAGTCTTTTGTTTCATGAAATATTTATCTTTTGGGGGTTATTTTACTGGTGATGTGTTATAAAAATTCTACGCTTTTATGTAAACTAGCAGAAAGCTTGGGAATCACTTTCAATTTATTGAAAATGCAGGAGCCCCCTGAATCCCCACCGGTGAGGCCTAACCGGCCTCCTGGCCGCCCCCCCCCCCGGCCAATATTTTCCTACTTTATTTCTGGAGGTGAATATCATGCCTGCCTGAAACGTCACCTGTCCATTCCCTTCACTGATGTTGTCTGACAAGCGGAATTCCTCCAGCAGATTTTGTTTATTTTGCTAATAATATTGGGTTAATTTTAAGATCTTGGCCTAGTAATGATAAAAAGGGCAATTTTTGAGTCTGTCTACTGTTTCCCCAAGAATGCTTTACTTTTGGTAAAAGTCTACATTTATCTGCCAGAATTTAAATCTCTTTCATGGGCACTGTAGCAGCAGTGATTGACATTTACATAGAAACATAGAAATTAGGTGCAGGAGTAGGCCATTCGGCCCTTCGAGCCTGCACCGCCATTCAATATGATCATGGCTGATCATCCAAACTCAGTATCCCGTACCTGCCTTCCCTCCATACCCTCTGATCCCCTTAGCCACAAGGGCCACATCTAACTCCCTTTTAAAATATAGCCAATGAACTGGCCTCAACTACCCTCTGTGGCAGAGAGTTCCAGAGACTCACCACTCTCTGTGTGAAAAAAGTCTTTCTCATCTACGGTCTTAAAGGATTCCCCCTTTATCCTTAAGCTGTGACCCCTTGTCTGGACTTCCCCAACATCGGGAACAATCTTCCTGCATCTAGCCTGTCCAACCCCTTAAGAATTTTGTAAATTTCTATAACATCCCATCTCAATCTCCTAAAATTCCAGAGAGTATAAACCGAGTCTATCCAGTCTTTCTTCATAAGGACAGTCCTGACATCCCAGGAATCAGTCTGGTGAACCTTCTCTGCACTCCCTCTATGGCAATAATGTCCTTCCTCAGATTTTTGGAGGACCAAAACTGTACGCAATACTCCAGGTGTGGTCTCACCAAGACCCTGTACAACTGAAGTAGAACCTCCCTGCTCTTGTACTCAAATCCTTTTGCTAGGAATTGCCAATATACCATTCGCTTTCTTCACAGCCTGCTGCACCTGCATGCCTACTTTCCAATGATTGGTGTACCACGACACCCAGGTCTCGCGCATCTCCCCTTTTTCCTAATCGGCCACCATTTAAATAATAGTCTGCTTTCCTGTTTTTTGCCACCAAAGTGGATAACCTCAACATTTATCCACATATACTGCATCTGCCAAACATTTGCCCACTCACCCAGCCTATCCAAGTCACCTTGCAGTCTCCTTGCATTCCTCCTCACAGTTAACACTGCCCCCAGCTTGGTGTCTATCTGCAAACTTGGAGATATTGCCTTCAATTCCCACATCCAGATCATTATTATATATTGTAAATATTATTAATATTGCCGCAGCACTGAGCCCTGCGGTACCACATTCGCCACTGCCTGCCATTGTGAAAAGGACAATGGAATCACTGCCTGCCATTGTGAAAAGGACGTTTACTCCTACTCTTTGCTTCCTGTTTGCCAGCCAGTCTCTATCCACATCAATACTGAACCCCTAATGCCGTATGGTTTTAAGTTTGTATACTAATCTCTTATGTGGACGACCTTGTCGAAAGCCTTCTGGAAGCCCAGATATACCACATCCACTGGTTCTCCCTTATCCACGCTCTAGTTACATCCTCGAAAATTCCACAAGATTCGTCAGACATGATTTACCTTTCGTAAATCCATGCTGGACTTTGTCCAATGATTTCACCACTTTCCAAATGTGCTGCATCCCATCTTTAATAACTGACTAGCAGTTTTCCCCACTACCGATGTTAGACTAACTGGTCTGTAATTCCCCGTTTTCTCTCTCCCCTCCCTTCTTATAAAAGAGGGTTACGTTTGCTACCCGCCAATCCTCAGGAACTACTCCAGATCTAAAGAGTTTTGAAAGATTATCACTAATCGCATCCACTATTTTCCTGAGCTACTTCCTTTAAGTACTCTGGGATGCAGCCTATCTGGCCCTGTGGGATTTATCGCCTTTAATCTATTCAATTTACCAACACCCACTTCCCGACTAACCTGGATTTCACTCAAATTCCTCCTTTGACCTGTGGTCCCCTGCTATTTCTGGCAGATTATTTATGTCTTCCTTAGTGAAGACGGAACCAAAGTAGTTATTCAATTGGTCCACATATCCTTGTTCCCATGATCAACTCACCTGTTTCTGACTGCAAGGGACCTACATTTGTTTTAACTAATCTCTTTCTCTTCACATTTCTATAAAAACTTTTGCAGTCAGTTTTTATGTTCCCTGCCAGTTTTCTTTCATAATCTATTTTTCCTTTCCTAATTAAGCCCTTAGTGTCCTCCTCTGCTGGTCTCTGAATTTCTCCCAGTCCTCTGGTATGCTGCTTTTTCTGGCTACTTTGTACGCATCATCCTTTGCTTTGATACCATCCCTGATTTCCCTTGTTATCCATGGATGCACGGATTGTTTGGTCTTTTTTGCCAAGAAACTCTCATGGACAGACCAAAAAAAAAACTTGAAGGAATATAATAAGCCCTTCAGTCCATAAACACTTGCAGAACTGGGTAAAGAAGTGTCGCAATTACCTCAATGCTTCTCTACAGTGAACCGGGAAACCAAATCATCTTTGTTTGGAAAACTATTATTTCTTCCCAGGAGGGCTGGATTGCATAATTATCTAAAAAGACATGGCTTTGTAGTATTGTATGTGCGGGATTTGGCACCAGGGAAATGAAATGTTTGAGGGCACAGCTTTTCAGTTGAGATGTGCAGGGCAGCTATTTGTACACTGAGCGTGGAGGTGCAAGTCTGAAACGCATGGGGGGGGGGGGGGCAGGGTAGTGGAGGGGAGATATTGGTTAATGGCATTGAAGAGACATTTGGAGAGGCACATGGAAATGGCAGAGGTGCCAAGTGTCCCGGATTCGCCGTATTTTGTCCCGGCGAAATAACCATATTACGGTGTTTCCGGCAGCCAAACATGTTGTTACGGAACACGCCGCGCCGGTGTTCCTCCCGTGTGAACTCGGCGCCATGTGCCCCCGGTTTGCCAGCCCGGCAGCTCGCAGCCACGCCCGGCCCGAGCGATCAACGCCACTGCGACGTTTCTTGCCGCCAGCCGGCCGCTCGCGGCAGCCCCATCACCGGGCCTCCCCCCACCCCCACCCCCACCCAGGTGCGCAGGCGCAGACCCGCCGGCAAACCTTGCCAAGTGCGCATGTGCCGCACCCGCCCGCCGGCAGCCCGCTGATCTGCACCAGTGCGCAGGCGCATAGCCGCCGGCAACAACCCCAAGTGAGTAGTATGTTACTGAGAGAAATGCATTTACCCCCATTTGTTACGGACAAATGGGTTGAATGTTACTGTGAACTAAATTTAGGGTTGGCATCTCTGAAATGGACGGATGTGTTTCAGAGGAGATTAGTGTAATGTTTAGTATTGTGTTTGGCATAGACATTGTGGGCCAAAGGGCCCCATTCCTGTACTGTTGCTTGTCCTTGGCTGGCCCAGTCTATCTTTTGCATGTGTATCCATCACACAATTGATTCTACTGGTAGAAGCAGTTAAAAATGGTTTGTGTTAAAATTAAATACTTATAAAATTTGTCAGCACCCTTTATGTGATGACTCTTTGCATACCTTGCGTTTGCAAAACAAAGAATATAGAAACATAGAAAATGCAGGAGTAGCCCCATTTGGCCTTCGAGCCAGCACTGCCTTTCAATATGATCATGGTTTAATCATCCAAAATCAATACCCCAATTCCTGCTTTCTCCCCACATCCCTTGATTCCAGTTAGCCCTAAGAGCTAAATCACCCCACCAAAAAACTCTCTCTTGAATACATCACTGTGAATTGTCGCATTTGACAATGAAGTATCGTTTGTTCATTCACACATGTGGAGAGGAACTGATTGCTATATTGTATGTTTTTCACATTGCGCATAGGGCGAGAAACCTTTCAAAATTCTCAGGAGCAGGAGGATCAGCAGGAACAGCAACAATCGGAAGAGCTGTGGAAAGGAGCCGGAGCACGAGAAGGAAGTGGAGGGCAACGAGGATGAAAATCAAGCAGAGGATGAAAAATCAAGCAGAGGATGAAAATCAAGCAGAGGATTGAAAATCAAGCAGAGGATGAAAATCAAGCAGAGGATGAAAAATCCAAGCAGAGGATGAAAATCAAGCAGAGGATGAAAATCAAGCAGAGGCCAGGCAGGCGGATGAAGCAGATGGTCAAGCACAGTGGAGAGCCAGAGGAAAACCAGCAGAGATGGAGCACGTAGCAAGTGAGCCCGATGACCAGTAACGTTATCAGAATGAGAGTGTAGTTACTTTCTTTTCAAACTTGTAAAAAACCATGCATGCAGTAATGAGAAAGATGCTTCCCCCGCTATCCTCAAAGCATTGTTTTGATGGTTTTGTACGCCATGGCTGATAGTAATCGCTATGCTTTCTCAGCAGCCTATTAATGTGTTTTTTTTGTTAAACATAATAGTAATTCGTTTTCCATGAGCAACCATGTATTAATGGAAGAAATGCTAACTGAGTAATGTATTTGGTCAACATGAAAAGAGTAAGAGTAAACGGAAAGTGTTTAAAACTAGACTTTTTAAGCTCTTAAATGTGGAAGAACATTCATGTATTTTAAGAATTGTTTGTGTATTTGGTGTGTATGTGTGTTAGAACCTTGTGAATAACTGCTTATTTGTTGCATAGTTTAGAAAGTCAAAGAAATGCTGCATTTCTTTTGTTAAAACATTTCACTGTAATCATTTAGAATAGCTATTGCTATTGACTATTCACATTTAAAGGATTTTGATTCACATTAAAGGATTTTGCTTGTTCTCTCCCCATATTGTAAAGTCAAAGCCTGGCTCAATCATCCATTCACATTATGTAAACCTGTGTGCGGCAGTGAGACTTTTGTGTGCCATTATTGGAATAAAAATGTTTAGATTATGTAATTGTTTGGACCGTGAACAAGTCTAATATATTGGACTCTGGGCACTTGTTTAAGTGCACTGTTTAAAAATGGCGGAGATGTGTAAAAGTGTGACCTTCCATGCCTAACAATTGAAATGAGACGATGTGACTTGAAGGATGACAGATGCAAAATGCTGGAGTAACTCATCAGGACAGGCAGCATCTCTGGATAGAAGGAATGGTGACGTGTCTGGTCGAGACCCTGTGTTCAGACTTTGAAGAAGGAATCTCGACTCCGAAATATCCACCCATTCCTTCTATCCAGAGATTCTGCCTGTCGCGCTGAGTTACTCCAGCATTTTGTGTCTATCTCTACGATTTAAACCAACATCTGCAATTCCTTTCTACATGTGACTTTAAATGGAGGGTATATGGTGGAATGGAAGTGTTGATTCCGGTTGTTCCAGTTAGTCTGGGTCAGTAAAACACTGAGCCAGCACTGTAGTCCAAAACCCCTTTATTCATCGTCGGTGAGCCGATTTCTGCTCCCACTCCATCACTCAAGCCCGCAAACAGACAGCAAAGAAAGAGAAGACACACACTCACGAGGCGCTCGCCTTTTATACCAATACACACGGCGGGAAAATAACAATGGAAAGATACAAGAAACACCCCCCCCCACCCCCCCCCCCAGCCCAATCAGCGATACCAACGGGCAAATACAGTGGGAAGCAAACTCTTTAGCCCAATTGCAGGTTTATACAACAATTGTCAATACAGAGAATAAACCATGATACTCCTGCAGAGGTCTAGACTAAGAAGCGACAAATGGTCACAAGGACAGAAATTTTGTCGGGGTCCAGACGATTGGTGACGACAACTGGTCACATGTTTACGGGGAATTGAGTCTCCAGCACTTGTGATGTCACCACCAGTGAGCTATGTTCCGCAGTCACTTTACATTTGCAAAGCACCCTTGTTACTGCATATTCACAGTCCTCCTTTTATGTTCCCTTAGTTGAATCTCCTGAAAACAGTGTAAATGGCTTTCGTGCTTAAAATATTCACTGGGCATAAGGGACTTCAGCATGATATTCTTTCCGATTTAAATTGGAATTCCTGATTTTATTGTTTTGCTATTTTTCAATTTTTTGTGCCCGATTATTTGGCGGCAATCAACCGACTGTCTCTAAGGGGGTTGCGTCCAATCACCGACCAGATTTCCTTAAAATTCCCGTCCCATCAACAAATCTGTCTGCTGCCGTCCAATCAGCCGCTGTCTCCAAGGTTGTTGTGTCTAATCACATAATATGCCGGGTTCCTCTGCGGCCCAATCAGATGCAGTCTCTGAGGGGCATTAACGGCCAATCACTGACCAGCTTCCCTTACTGAAGCAGAAGATGGCGGCAGCCAGAATCACTTTTTCTTGCTGTTTGCAGCTCGTGCTAGGCAAAGAGACATTTCTCAGGTAACGTTTTTTGCAAAGATGTTTTAGCTGTATGAAGTCATTTATTTCATGAAATGTTTATATTTTTGGGGTTATTTTATTACTGGTTGTGTGTTAGAAAAATTCTACACTTTTGTTATGTAAACTACCAGCAAAAAGCTTGGGAATCACTTACAATTTATTGAAATGCAGGAACCCCCACTGGGGAGCCTAACCTGGCCTCCTGGACCCCCGGCCCATATTTCCTACTTTTTTTCTGGAGGTGAATATCATGCCTGGGACTTTTTCTCCCTTTTTGACATGCTCATTACATGATCTTTACACAAGCAGGGCAACATGACAACAGTCCATAATTCAGCAGTCATCCATAATCATGATCAAAACTGATGATTGGTGAGGTTGTACCAGGAGTCCACGACATCCGACCAGCAAATCTGCCCCCGTCCCCGTGTTTACATGGGTGGTGGATTTTCTTAAAGATTGTCATTTCAGTACACTCTATTATCACAACCAGTATTCCCAAGGTAAACAAGTAGCAGCCCGGTTACGTCAAGTAGAGACCAGTTTTGGTCTCCTAATCTGAGGAAAGACATTCTTGCCATAGAGGAGTACAGAGAAGGTGCACCAGACTGATTCCTGGGGTGGCAGGACTTTCATATGAAGAAAAGACTTGGATAGACTCGGCTTGTACTCGCTAGAATTTAGAAGATTGAGGGGGGGATCTTATAGAGACTTACAACATTCTTAAGGGGTTGGACAGGCTAGATGCTGGCAGATTGTTCTGATGTTGGGAAGTCCAGGGACAAGGGGTCACAAGTTTAAGGATAAGGGGGAAGTCTTTTAGGACCAAGATGAGAAAATTCATTTTTCACACAGAGAGTGGTGAATCTGGAATTCTCTGCCACTGAAGGTCGACTCTGAGGCCAGTGACATTGGGCTTATATTTAAGAGGGTGTTAGATGTGGCCCTTGGGCTAAAGGGATCAGGGGTCGGGTATTGAGACTAAGGCAGGGTTACAGGATACCGAGTGTTGGATGATCAGCCACTGACCGTATTGAATGGCCAACTCCTGCCACCTATTTTTATGTTTCTAACTCAACTCATCTACTGAAAAGAGATTAGACAATAGTGCAGGAGTAGGTCCTTCGAGCCGGCATCGCCATTCATGGGCTGTGCTCCCCAATCCGTGTCCCGTCACGTCCTGCCTTCTCCCCATATCCACTGAGTCCGCTTATCTTTAAAAGCTCTCTGTGAAAGTATCAGAGATGCCAACTGGTACGGATTTCCCGTAATTTCTACGGAAAATTGGCCAATTACGGGCGGTACGATTTTCATATCGTAAATCCCGGGATTTGCCGATTTTAAGTTAGCACATACCTGTTGTGTGTGTTTGGGGGAGTGTTGTGAGGTGAGTGTGTGTGAGTGCCAGTGATGGAAATGGGGGGGTACGCAGAGGGACGACGTTCTCCTTCGTTCCAGTTTCCATCCTGTGCATGAATTCCCAGCTTTATCCTGCGCTACTTAATCCAAGGACGAGCGAACATCGGACAGACGGGCGAAAGGAACGATCATAGATGACATTTCGGATTGAGACCCTTCTTCAGACCGTCAGGGAAAGAGGAACAATAGTATAGAGGGCACTAAGGACAAACGAATTGGAAAGATATGCCTCCCGTTTCCCATTTCCCTTGATTGTCAGTCTGAAGAAGGGGTCTCTGCCCAAAATGTCTCCTATTGCGCTCTACGATGGTTGCTTTCGTCCGTCTGTCCATGCATTCACCACTCTTGGTGCCGGCGCTTCTCCGCTCAAACTCCGACACACACACACACGCAGATCGGGCGCGGGCCGGGACCAGGAGCAGGATCAGGATGACAATCAAATGGGTGGCAGCTATAGGAAAAGTACGGAAATTATAAGGGGGGTGGGGGGGGCTGGGGTGGCTCAGTGGGACGGGGCGCCGGCTCTGGGGAGTGTATGCTTTTCTGGTCGAGATCCTTTGCAGATAAGCACAAGTACTCTCACCGACGTGATTCAGTTCAGTTGAAAAAAGGGTCATTCTTTCCGTGTCGTTGCCTGTCCCGGTGTGTTACTCTGCTGTATGTTCTAAATTAAATTTCAAGTGTTAAATAAAAAAAACATGTGCTGGAGGAACAGCGGGCTTCGCGGCATCGGTGGAGGGGAATGGATTTACGGTTGTGTAGGGTGAGGGTTATTGTTCATAGGAAGGAAACTGCAGATAAAGATACAAGAGTGATACTAGTATCTTTGCTTGCAGATCAGGCATGATTTTACTTCCGATTCTAATCGTATTTTCGATTTTATTGTTTTCCTATTTTTAGTTTTTCGCGCACGATTTTTGGTGGCCAATATAGACTGCTGTCTCTAAGGTGGTTGCGTTCACAATCACCGTCACAGTCCCTTTAAATTTACACGGTCAAATCAATAAATCGGTCTCCTCCGCCCAACAGCCGCCGTCTCTAGGGCATTGTGTCCAAATCACATACATGCGGCCTGGTCACTTGGCGCAATCAGACAGTTCCTAGGGCCTTTTGATTCAATCAACGACCTGCTTCCCTCATAAAGCAGACGATGGCTGCAGCCACACACCACACAACAGACAGTGTCCCCCCACCCCACCCACCCGCCCCCCCCACCCCCCCCTTCCTTCCCAACCTCAGTTCACGGGACCCAGAGTACCCTTAGTTCCTAAAACACATTTCCATCACTGAGTGTGTGTGAGTGTGTCTGTGTGTGTGTGTGTGTGTGTGTGTGTGTTGTTTGATGTGCGGTATATATGTTGCGAGGGGTGTGGTGTATAAACATATCAAGACATATTGATAATGAATGTTCATAGTCTTAATAGAGCATTTTTCAAATGGTGGTTAATAAATTGGTTTATGTAATTACCAACTAATGAACCCAGGTATGTTAATGTTAACATTATTCGCTATCGCTTTCCGTGGACCCTCGCTTGCCATCATCAAAAAAAAATTGCTTCGCGCAAAAAATTAACTGATTGTTCACCAAATTACTGATATTAGCCTTATGATACTGATTTTGCTCTGGAAGGTTGGCATCTCTAAGTATCTAAAAACCGGCCTCCAAAATACCCCGGCCCTCAGGCCAGAATTCCACAACTCACAACTCTGTGAGAAAAATGTTTCCCTCACCTCCGTTCTAAATGCACCTCCTTTATACTTAAACTGGGCCCTGGTTCTGAACTCCCCCCAACACGGAAACAAGTTTCCTGTCTCTATTTTAATTTTTATTTTTTAGTCCTGTAAAAATACAAAATGTTAGTTGGGGTCTTTTATGATGGTTGGGAGGGGGGAAACTTTAATTCTATCCCGTTCCCTGTTGAGAGTCCGTACCTCCGACTTTTTCGCCTCTTCCCACAGCCTACCATCGGACTTGACACTTTCCCTGTCGGCCCCGGGCACATAAGCTCCGAGTGCTCCAACATCTGAGAGCTGTGGCTGCGGGTGGCACTGGATTTAAAAACACACGGACCTGGGATCCGATCGCACTTCCAACCATGCGGCCTGAGAACTTAGGGATCTGTGGTCTCTGAGATTTGCCCTCCATCATCCAAAAAGCCGCTGATGATGTTCACACCAACCCAGGAAGTTTCCAGCTCCCCCCCCCCGCAAATGCCGAAAACATCGGACTCTCAAGGCCAAACAAAATGGCCCCCCCCACCTCGGGGTTGGCCACAGAGATAAGAGGTAAACGATTCTGGTGCCTCCTCCCCACAGTAACATTTGATTTCTAATTGTGGGGGATGTTTGTGTTGAATTCTATAACTTGTTGGGTCCATTTTCATTTAAAAAAAAGTTTTTCTATGATGCATGGAAAACTTAATTATTTATTTATGTAAAGCATTTGTTTCAACACGAGTGGATTTTACACGTCTAATATAAATAAAACTTACTATGTGTCCAAACCTTAATAATCTTATGTTCCAAAAGATCCCCTCCATCTTCTAAACGCCAGATATACAAGCCTCCCTCCATTTTCTCATCATATAAAGACAATACTCCAGTGTTTCTCACTAGGCCCTATATCACTGCAGAAGACCTCTTTGCTCCTATCCTCCAACTCCTCTTGTTATAAAGGTCAACATCCATTTTGCTTTCTTCAACTGCCTGCTTTACCTGCAGCTACTTTCATTGACTGAGGAACAAGGACATCACAATCCCGTTTGTACTTTCCCCTTTTCCCAACTTGACATAATTTAATCCCATCCCATTTTTGCCCCCCCCCCTACCAGTGGAGACCTCACTTTATCCACTTTAAACTGCATCTGCCCCACTCACCCAAACTAATGACTTTTCACGAACAAGTGCATAATTTATTAGCCTTTTTGTCCGTATTTGTATAAAAGGTCTATTATCTTGTACCGTGATTACAATTGACATTTCTATTTATACTTTAAAATTAATTTATATTAACGTGTTTATATAGTTAAAACATACAAGAAAATTTCCCCACCGTGAACCGGGATCCACTGTCAACGTTCATTTGTTTCGTGCCAGTTACCCACTTTCATCGTCATCTCTCCAAGATCTATTGAAGAAAAAGACTGCAATCTGGAAAAATCGAAGGTAGACAAAAAAATGCTGGACAACTCACGTTTGAGAACAATCTATGAAGAATAATAGCTACAGGTTTTCATCGTACCCTTCATCAACTGTGAAGGAGGCAAAAAGAAAAAAGCAGACGTAGGTTAGAAGAGAGCTGAAAGGCGAGGAGTAGAAAACAGGGTATATCTAAAATTAAGAAGTGAATGTTAATGCTGCTGGGTGTAGACTACCAACTAAAACCAACTTTTGTTCTCACTGCTTTTACTGCTGGCTCCTGCCAAACCATTTCCGATCTGTGCACAGACATTCATTGTGCTGGAATTCCATTTGGAAATTAGAAAAACAATATCTCTCAGAGGTTGTTATATAGAAATACACATGGAACATAGACCAACGAATCAACAATTATGAAAAATTATGTTACACATCTCAGCATGTTTCAAAAATTAGAGATGAATTTCACGCAACAAAATATGATCTCAATAAGACCAACAACCATGCGTGAGATATGTTCCAATGTGGGTCATCGGTACACGGAGGCATGGCAACCATCAAAGGATATTTGGTTGACATTTGAGTATTGAGACATCAAACGCGCAACTATTGCTCAGTTTTTTTACATCTTCTCTTGCTGGTACTTTGCCAGAAGGTATAAAACCCGAAATGTTCTTCTTTTTTGTGACAGAAGCTCCGTACTATGAAAACAGCTGCTCCGTGCTGCTAAAGTTTTATATTCCTCAAAATGGTTGCACTTGACATGCTTACTCAAGACCCATAAGAATTACCAACACATACTAGATTTTTCCAAAATGTCGATCCCTATTTCCATGTCAAGAAAATCTTCCTCAAAGCCCGTCACTTGCATTCTGGAAATTAGCACCAATTCTGCTACCTCAGCCCTTTTTGACAGTGGTACATGTGATCTCTCTGTACTCTACTATCTTGCAAATCATGAAAAGATAAAATAAATCGTCAACTGTTTTGAAGAATATCTGCTGCAATCAGATTCGTCATGCAATCATGCAGAAAAAGTCCCTCCACCAAGAACATGTTTTTTCTTCCAATTTTGCAAATTTCCCACAAGCTTATCACTTCCCTCAGAAAAAGTGCGAAACATTATGAATAACTTGCAGGTTTCAACTAAGTAGTGACTATTATTCGTAAAGTACCTGGCATGTAGTATAGACACATGGAAAATTTGAGAGTGATTTTTAGTAACAAAATCTTGAAAAATACATCATACAAGGTTCTCAAGGTATTTAATGCTCAAGATATTGACATGAATTATAGAGCTGTTACTTTTAGGTATCACCATACTTCAGCTAGTAAAAAAAAAGTTTTTCCACAATACATATTATGTCTGACAAAGAATGTTTAACCACCAGATAATTTAAGAAAATCAGAGTAATTTAAGTGTATCCAGCAACTTTTGTCATTAATGTACATATTTGTGTGAAAAACATGCCTTTTTTTCAATAAATCCCTTTTTCTGTCTTTTTTGTAATTTTATTTGACTTTTTTTGCCTGCCTATTGTCAAGTTTTGTATGCCAAACATCCAGCTCCATGATAAACTATTAGTCCATTACCGGTCATGTGGTGAAACTGAACACCTTTGGCTATTCTGTTCCATGTTTCTAGTGATGCCATATACAATCTATCTGACTAAACCTACCTTCCCTGTCTGGTAGTGCACATCTGGAACTGCCACATCTACTTATTTAAAACCAATTACACTCATATTTGACAAGTTTAATTTCAGTGGTTGATTAGCTCTTCAACAAGTCCTCACCAATCCAATACGCACAATGTAATTGCTGTGGATACCCATTATGGTATTCAAAATTCCTTATTTACATTCCCAACAAAAATGAACCATATCTCTCTCAACCGTGCTATCCCATCACACGCGCCTTTAATCCGTTACATTAATTCCGACGCACGCCCTGCTCTGCTTTTGGCCTGGAGCGGGCCGTACACCCGCCCGGTGCGGCCTCAACGGCCGTGGGACTTAACATCGCCCCCTGGGCTTCACACGGAGAGAAATGGTGCGGGGGAGAAAAGACTTTTCCTTCCATCACATTGAGGAGGAGATCACTGTGATGGGTGTTTCAGACGTGAATTGTTGTTGTCATTAGGAATTATTTTTGAAGGCTGTAAAACGGAGTTTGCGTTTATCTCTCTGAGTTCGAATGACAAGTAATAAAATCAATCTATCTAATCTGGGATACCCATACCTAGTATAAACTCTTTCATAAGTAACTTAACAACAGTAACCTGTCTCAGTAGGCTTTTCGATCCATTTACTGAAACATCAACTAACACTAATACTACTTATAACCCTACTATTCGAACTCAATGTCCATCGGAGGCACTCAAAGGGACCCCATTAAGTTTTTCCCATTTCCAACAAGTTTACAAACCACCCTTCCGAAATTATATGCTGACAGATCAAACAACGATTAATAATCCCTTAACCAGAGTCTTCACTTTGATTCCACCAGTAGCTATAAGATATCGCAATTGCTTGCAACCACAGAAGGTTGCAAAGTATATACAATTCTATACCCCCCCATTGCAAGTTCGAACTGACATACATTTTGTCCCTGCTATCCCACATTCCACCTACAACTTTTGCTTCCCAACCTTATATATCTCGTCGCCGAGCCGTCGTCCTATAATCTAATGAAGTCTGGTAGTTGCATTGCTTTTCATGGAGACTGCTTTTAATCTACGCTTTTGTTTTTTATCCTGGCCTCATCATTTTAGGTACAACCACCAACCACCCTACGCCCCCGGGACATTTCTTTAGCTCTTGTCAGCACAACGAGTTTCCTAAATCCTATTTGGGGTTTGGCCCTTAGTATTGCAGTACACTTCATAACAGAAATCTGTTTTGACAACATAAAGGCTTGTAACAGGTCTGATAACCAATTTCTGGTGGACTTCTTGTTCTGCCTGAGTCAAGAATCCCCTTATTTCTCTTCTCCACAACTGACCAAAGTCATGGCCCACTCCAAAAGCGTAATCTAGAGTCAGTGTAAACATTTATTCTTAGAATGGGCCTTCCCTAAGACGAGGCTCTTATCAGGCAAACAGTTGGCGTTTGTTGGCAGAGAATGGGTGTTTTGAAAGCAGCCGCTTCCATACTATTCCTTCCTGGATGTGTTGTCTATAATTGCATATCCTGAGAGTCTTTACCTAGGGGTGTCGATCGATGCACTTCCATCCACATACAGATTAGGTCAGGTTTGTCATGGGAACATCACCGCCAAATCGTCCCTAAACAGAGGTATAGAAACATAGAAAATAGGTGCAGGTGAGGCCCATTCGGCCCTTCTAGTCAGCATGGCCATTACCATTGTGATCATGGATGATTGTCCCCTATCATAACCCATGCCTGCCCTTCCCCCATATCCCTTAACTTCACTAGCCCCCTAGACCTTATTGATCACAACTAGGCAGTCATCCCTAATTTCCATTTGTTTCCTCCGTTGTTCAGCGGGAAAGATGCTGGATCGAAGTTGGTACAAGACTAAACTGCAATTTGAGTTGTTCAACAGGTATAATCTCGTATTTTTCTGATGATTCTGCAACTGTCCCCGTAAAGCACAACTGGCGAGAACTACCACTGTTATAATCCGTCAGTCCTCGCCAGTTTTCGCCACCTCCAACGTGACCCCACCACTCGCCACATCTTCCCATCTACCCCCCCCCCCCCCCCCGTCTGCCTTCCATAAAGATCCCGCTCCCTCTGCAACTCCCTTGTAATTCTTTTCCCTTCCCTCCCGCTCCACCCCTTCCCCGGGTACTTTCCCTTGCAAGAGAATGCTACACTTATCGCTTTTTTTTTGTTTAATATAATAAATTACCTCCCCCCTCCACTCCATTCAAGGACCCAAGCAGTCGTTCCATCCAACAGTCTGACAGAGTTCACCTGCACCTCCTCCTACCTCATCTATTGCATCCGCGCTCTAGATGTCAGCTGATCGATATAACGTGAACCAAGCGGAGGCTTGCGATCGTTTTTCGCCGAACACCTCCGCTCGGTCCGCATTAACCACCCGACCCTCCCGGTGGCTCAGCACTTCATACTCCCCCCCCTCCCCATTCCGTATACGACCTCTGTCCTGGCCTCCTCCACGGCCAGAATGAGCAGCACCGCAAATTGGAGAACAGCACCTCATATTCCGCTTGGGCAGTCTGCATCCTTTGCATGAACATCGAATTCTCTCAATTCTGGTAACCCTTCTTGTCTCGTCCCCTTCCTACCTCTCCCTCAGCCCTCGGCTCCTCCTCCTTTTCCTTTCTTCCCCCCACCCTCCATCAGTCTGAAGAAGGGTTTCGCCCGAACGTTGCCTATCTCCTTCGTTCCATAGATGCTGCTGCACCGCTGAGTTTCTCCAGCATTTTGTGTACCCACTGTTATATCTTATTGCAAATCAAGTTGGCAGCCAATTGCAAGCTCTAGTAGATCGCAGTCAAGATCTGTGCACATAGAGGATGTCCCCGTGCTACCGGATCAAGTTGTCAAAATAATAACTACCGGTCGGTGTTGGCTCCATGTTTTCTGAGTAAGAACTACAGTGAGCAAATCAGCTAGGATCGTGCAGTACAACTGGAACGGTCGGTCATGAGTGCTTCCTAATGCCGGTGCTTGTAACAGAGACTTAAGATTTTCAAAGGCTTTCTGAGCTTCAGACAATCGAAACTCACCCTCCATATTAGTGTATGGCATCAGTTTCTTAAGTTTCCAGAGTCCCATGTTGGGTATCCACTGTCGACAATAGTTCACCATGCCAAGCCACTGTCTCACTTGTTTCGCCTCCTGTGGTGCATGGAATTCACTGATTGGTTCGACTCGTCAGTTTCTCCAGACTCCGCTCTGTTGTTGATAGTTTTTCACACCAAGAACTTCACCTTCTGCTGGGCCACCAGCACTTTTGATCTGGAAACTACATAGCTGGAAACTATATCTATCTTTTGATAGCTGATTCAGTAACTGAGTGGTATCTTTGTGGTTGCTTTGTTCATCCTGGCTAGCTGCAAGTAAATCATCCATATATTGAACTAGGGTGAGCCACATCAAATACTTAAGGTTTGCACTGGCCTTGGAGACATCTGGAAAATAATGTTGGAGAATTCACAAATCCTTGAGGCAATCGAGTCCATGTGTCCATTGTAGTGAAGGCGAAGAGGTACTGACTGTCCCTGATGTAGAGGCAGGGAAAGAAGACATGCTTAAATCCACGTCCCCATTGTTCACCACCAAAAAATCCTTGCCTGGGCTGGAATCTGGGCTAAAATCTGAGCTGGATTAGGCTCGAGGGAAAGATGAAATGAGCAAAGTTACAGAGAGATCCTTGATGAAAACCTGCTCCAGACGGTTCTGGACCCAACTGGGCAGAGGTTTAACCTTCCAACAGACAACGACCTTAAGCACACAGCCAGACAACCGCAGGAGTGGCTTCGTGACAAGTCTGTGAATGTCCTTCAGTGGCCCCAGCCTAGAGCCCGGACTTCAACCCAATCGAACATCCTGTATGGACCTGAAAATAGCTGTGCATCATGCTCCCCATCTAACCTGATAGAGCTTGAGAGGATCTGCAGAGAGGAATTGGAAAATTACCCCAAATACTGGTGTGTCCCAAGCTTGTAACGTGGACCCATACCCAAGAAACTTGAGGCTGTAATCGCTGCCAAAGGTGCCTCAACAATGTACCGAGTAAAGGGTCTTTAATTCTTTTAATTACTTGCCAAAAATGTCTAAATACCTGTTTTTTTCGCTTCATATTATGGGGTATGTGTATAGATTGATGATTAAAAAATAATCATTTAATCCATTTGTGAATAATGCTGTGACGAGAAGAACAAAATGTGGAAAAGGTGAAGGGTCTGAACACATTCTGAATGCACTGTATATTCTACAAATAAAATAATTCTATACTGTTTAGAAATACCAATTATTATTTAATATTTTAACATAAATATTGTACATAAACAGTACTGTTTCATAAACAGTATTACATATGAAACATAGAAACAATAAATAGGTGCATGAGTAGGCCATTCGAACCCTTTGAGCCAGCACGGCCATTCAATATAATAGTAAGAGAGTAAACGATAACTTACCATTTGAAGTTTGATCTTTATTTTATGAGGATTACGATGAGGGATTGCGTGAAGAACAACCGTCAGCCCGCAACGCTGCGTCAATCTTCAAAAAGCAGCGGTGTGAAGTCACAGACAGCAGCAGTTGACCTAAGAATAGTAAGATTCAAAAACTAGAACTACCAGCTGACTTTTATATGAGAGAGGGTTGGGAGCGGAGTGCACGTAATCCCTCATTGTAATTCCTCATAAAAATAAATATCAAACTTCAAACTGGTAAGTTCTCATTTAATCTTACTATTTTACTTCGGAGTCACGTGAGTGACTACGTGAAGATTTTAAAAGCTCTGATACCGTGGAACGAGTCCATGCGTCACACACTGCATAGTTGACCAAGGAAGAGTTATGACATAAATAAACATGTTTAACAATTTAATGTACATAAAGAAAACAACAATAGTCACCTCTCTACCTGAGAGGACTATAAACCCAAACTTAAAACTGAGTTCGCAAACAAACTTGGTCTGGCTAAGGTTTGTTATATAACGTCTGAAAATGTACGTTCTGAGGACCATCCTGCGGCCGATAGAATCTGGTCTAGCGGGACGTCCATGACCCTCGCTGCGGACGTTGCTGCAGCCCTGGTGGAATGAATTTAAACATTTCAGCCATCAACCCCAGCATCTGCCAGAACCTGTTTAAGCCACCTGGAAATGGTCTGAGCTGAAACCCTCTTATGTGGTTTCTTGAGGCTAATAAATAATGCTATCTCAGAGCCCCCAAGCCCCTTGGTGATATTGATGTATAGCTGAGGTAAGTGACTACACATAATTTGGGATCCAAGGGTACGCCATGAACTGTAACTTAAGAATGCAAAGTACCTGGTCTACTCTGTTTAATAGGTCGTACACAAAAAAGGTGATACCACTGGCAGAAGTGAGCATCCTATTCAAACGTAGCTTCTGCAACGACTGGACTCGTTGAGCTGACACTAGAGCCATGAGCATGTGAGCCGGAGAAGAGACAGGGATGCTGCTGGAGACCATGAGCGAAGCAGAGTTAGGACCACCCCTACATCCCAAATTTCAGTGTATCTGGGCCTAGGAGGGTTCGAATTGAGGACTCCCCTCATGAACCTCGATACTAAAGGATGAGACCCCACATGCTGGTGTCCTGAACTCGGCAGCAAGTATGACTACAGTGCACGTCTGGCACAATTTAGGGCACTGTAGCTTAATTTCTCATCAAAATGCAGTTTTGAGAGGAACTCCAAAACATTCTGGAGTATGGTGTACAATTTTGGTCGCCTAGTTATAGGAAGGATGTCAACAAAATAGAGAGAGTACAGAGGAGATTTACTAGAATGTTGCCAGGGTTCCAGCAACTATGTTACAGAGAAAGGTTGAACAAGTTAGGTCTTTATTCTTTGGAGCGCAGAAGGTTAAGGGGGGACTTGATTGAGGTCTTTAAAATGATGAAAGGGATAGACAGAGTTGACGTGGATACGCTTTTCCCATTGAGGGTAGGGAAGATTCAAACAAGAGGGCATGACATGAGAATTAAGGGACAGAAGTTTAGGGGTAACGTGAGGGGGAACTTCTTTACTCAGAGGGTGGTGGCTGTGTGAATGAGCTTCCGCAGAGGTGGTGGAGGCAGGATCGATTTTAACATCTTTGAAACAGACAGCTGAAGCGAATGCTTTGACTACAGCGAATTTGATTACAGAAAATGAACGTCTGATGAGTATGCTGACTAAAACAGCCGAGAAATGTACTGAGCTAGAAGGACATCAGAGAAGGCAAAATCTGAGAATTGTAGGGAATTCCTGAGGGTCGAGAGAATATCGACGCCCTCGAGAGTTCACTGCTAAATTACTCAAAGAAGTCTTATCTCTGGAAGAGATGCCTTTATTAGCTCGTGCTCACAGAGTCAGTAGACGTCAGACCAGACCCGGCGCTCCTCCCAGGCAAATGATCATTAAAGTACAGTTTGATTTTGTTCTGGATGAGATTATGCGAAAGCTTCGAAAACTAAAAACTTGACATTTGAAGGTCAAAGGATTAGTATTTATCGAGACTATCCACCAGAGGTCGCCAGGAAACGAAAAGCATTCAATGAAGCCAAAAGTCTTATGCGTGGAGTAGAAAATCTGAGATAACGGTTTGAACTACCCAGCGACTTTAAGAGTTTCTTATAAGAAAGTGGAGTACTTTTTTTAAGACCCCAAACACAGCATTGGAGTTTGCTCAGCAGTTCAAGACTTGAAGAAATACTACAAGCAAGTTATACTGACTTTTACCATCTTCAGATATCCAACATGAACTTTTAATATTTACTGAGACTCTTCAAGAGGATATTGGACTTGATGGAATAGACAATGTCGAATGGAATGGGGGAATAAAACAAGATTTGACAACGTCATCTGGTATCTGGACATTGATAATTAGTTCTAACATATAACTAACAAAAATAATTAATACACACATTAAGATTATAATACGGTTTTATTATCATTTTTTCCCACCCTATTTTTTATTAATTAGGAATGTCTATTATTACTAATCACTATTACTAATAATTAATAACTAATTTTCCCTTTTTTGAACTGAATTAATTGTATGTTATTCATCTTTTTATATAGCCTTTGTATTTTTTTATGTCTAATATTAGTTAGATTTCTAAGTTAGCTTTAGATATTGATATTTTTAAAGGAAGAACCTTTTTTTTTATTCTTCCTCTTTTCTCTTTTTCTCTCCCCTTCCTGGTTTTTTTTTAATTATTATTCCCCCTCCCCCCCCCCTTTTTTACATTATATATATTATACCCCCGTTAAAATATTGTTAAGGAATAGTAATTCCCTAATTCCAGGAGCTGGTCGTGTTAATAACATCGATGACGGAAGTCGTTAGATATATAGTCATCTTAATATGGCTGGCACAAACTACATCGATTCTAGATGTAGTTCTTTTTTCTTTTACACACAGTACTTCTATTTATTTTCTTTCTATCTTTTATATCTATAGTAATTTTTTGGTTTGATTGGAGTAATATAATGTACCAAGGGAGATATATTCATGAGGGCAAAAAAGAGATTCAAACTACATCCACTCGGGTTCAGGTGTAAGGTTGGGTTTATCGCGCTGATCCTTAGATCCTGCAGATCCCCATAAATCTAAAATGCAAGACTTAAAAAGAAATACGGGGAATGAGGATTAACATTCTGCAGTTGGAATGTTAAAGGTATTAATGAACCGATAAAGAGAGGAAAAGTATTGACATACTTAAAGGCAAGTAAAGCTGATGTAATTTACATTCAAGAGACCCATCTAAAAAAAGAGGCGGAAAACAGGTTTGAAAGCTAAATGGATAGATAAAATATATCACTCTTCTTTACACATAAATCAAGAGGCGTAGCAATATTATTTCGTAAAGGTACTTTATTTAAACATACATTAACCATAGATGATAAAGATGGTAGATATATTATTGTGATAGGAGAATTAAATACAGAAAAAGTAATTCTTGTTAATATATATGGACCAAATTTTGATAGTCCATTGTTTTTTAAAAAAGTATTTAATAATATTCCGGAATTAACACAATATAATTTTGATAATTGGTGGAGATTTCAACTGTACATTAGACCCTTACTTAGACAGATCTACAAAACAAAGAAAAAACAAATCACGTTCTAGTGATTTGCTAAATGCATATATGCAAACAACCAACATTAAAGATGTTTGGAGAACAGAAAATCCTACAGGACGAGAATATTCTTTTTACTCCCCAGTACATAAAACTTACTCAAGAATAGATTATTTTTTGGTGGATGCAAAACTTATCTCACTTACTTATGAAGCTAAAATATGATAATATAATAATCTCAGATCACGCTCCAGTAACGTTTAAAATTAAAATTAATAATAAAATAGAAAATTTAAGACAGTGGAAATTTAACCCACAAATTTTAAAAAACAAAGCCCACTCAGGAATATATCATAACTCAAATTAAAACTTTTTTTGAAATAAATGATCAACTAGAGATATCGCGTTCTTTATTGTGGGAAACATTTAAGGCATATCTTCGAGGAATAATGATTTCTTCACAAGCATTTGACAATAAAAAGACTCGGAAAGAACAACAAGATCTAGAAAAGGAGATTAAGGAATTAGATATACAGAAGCAATAAAACCAGATACGACATTACATAATAAAATTGTTATATTGAAATATAAATTAAATAAAATATATACAGATCAAGTGATAAAATTTTACCAACATACTAAACAATTACAGTTTGAATTTGGGGATAAGCCCCAAAAACTGCTGGCTCGACAATTAAGGAAAATTGAAGCGGAAAAAATTATACATTGGATTAAATCACAAAATGGTGATTTATTAATACAACCTAAAGATATTAATGAAAGATTTATGCAATATTATAAAAATTTATACACTGCTAAAACAACAGTAAGTAAAATAGAAATAGATGCATTTATAAAAAAATGTAACTTGAAAGGACTGGATTTACAAAATAGAAAATTATTAAATGCTGATATTTTCAATAAATGAAATTAAAGAATCTATTAGATCATTAAAAAACGGTAAAACACCAGGACCTGATGGTATAGGTTCGGAATTTTATAAAACATTTCATGAATATATAGTTCCATATTTAAAATCACTATATGAACAGATATATACAGAACAGAAGCTTCCAGATACATTGAACGAATCGATTATAACACTCATACCTAAAATAAATAAAGACTTAGACGAACCAGGATCATATAGAGCAATAGCTCTACTAAATACAGATCAAAAGATATTAACAACAACAATATTAGCAAAAAGATTGAGTTCAATTGTTGATGAATTAATACATCCGGATCAAACTGGATTTATACCAAAACGATATTCTTCATATAATCTAAGACGATTGTTTAATATTATATATTCGAAAAGAAGTGATAAAAAAGATTTAGTAGTTATTTCGCTTGATGCAGAAAAGGCTTTTGACCAAGTGGAATGGCCCTATTTATTTTCGGTGATGGAAGCTTTTAAATTAGGAGAGGAGTTTATTACTTGGATTAAATTATTATATGCAAATCCAATAGCTAGAATAACAACAAATCGAATGTTATCAATTAAATTTAATTTATCACGAGGTTGTAGGCAAGGTTGCCCTTTATCACCTTTATTGTTTGCATTAGCAATAGAACCACTTGCTCAGAGGGTAAGACTACACCCGGAAATATATGGATATGATACCGCAAATACTAAGAATAAAATTTCCTTATATGCAGATGATGTATTACTTTATATCACTCAACCAGAAATAAGTATTCGAAATTTGTTAAAACTAATAACGGAATTCGGATCACTTTCAGGATACAGTAATTAATTGGAATAAAAGTGAACTTATGCCTATAACAATGAATAAGTTACATATATTACAACAATTTCCTTTTAAGATAACAAATGAAAATATTAAATATCTTGGGATTTTTTGTTACAAAAAGATTTAATTCTCTATTTAAATCTAATTTTTCCCCCATTACTAGATAAATTAAATAAGAATATTTCATACTGGAAAAGTTTACCTATTTCGATGATAGGGAAAATTAATGCAATAAAAATGATTTTTCTTCCACAATTATTATATTTATTTCAATTAATCCCGATATATCTTCCAAAAAATTTTTTTTTTCAAAAAAGTAGATTCTTTAATACGAATTTTATTTGGGATTATAAGATTCATAGAATAAATAAAAAACATTTATGTAAGTCTAAAATAAATGGAGGATTAGCGTTACCAAACTTGATGTTTTATTACTGGCAGTTAATATTAAAAACATGAATTTTTGGTTAGGAGAAATAGATAATAAACCAAATTGGTTAAGTATGGAAGAAGAAGATTGTTCTCCATTAGAAATTAGCTCTATAATATTTGCTAATATTAATGTAGCTAAGAAAGTTTATAGTGAAAATCCGATAATAGAAAATGGAATCCGCATATGGAAACAAATAAAGAAAGCATTAAAACTAAAATCTATACCAATAAGTCTTAAGATTGTTAATAATTTTATGTTTAAACCTTCGATTTTGGATAAGGCTTTTTTACAATGGAAAAATAAAGGAATTTCTAAGATGGGTGATCTTTATAAGGAAAATACTTTTCTTTCATTTCAAGAGTTGCAACAAATTTATGGGCTACATAATAAAGAATATTTCAGATATTTACAAATTAGAAACTATGCCTCTGTAAATATATATGAATTTAGAAATAGAAAAATAGAAATTTTTAGATGAATGTTTGAATAAACATCCAAATATGGAAAAAATGATATCATATATATATAATATTTTACTGGAAAACGATACTCCATCAACAGAAATATACAGAGAATCTTGGAAAAGGAATTAGGCCAAATAATAAGACCAGAAATATGGGATGAAAGTTTACAACATATACATTATTGTTCATTAAACGCTAAACATTCTCTTATACAGTTTAAAATATTACATAGATTACATTACTCTAAATCTAAATTACATAATATTTTTTCCAAAAATATCTCCAATATGTGACAAATGTCAAATTTCAGAAGCAAATTTGACACATTCATTCACTAACTGCATAAAAATTGTAGAATACTGAAGGAAATATTTAAAATAATCTCGACTGTTATTAATATAAATATAATCCCTGACCCAAAGCTGATTATACTTGGAATAATTGAAACTGACCAATTAATAACAACGAATCAAAGAACTTTTATTGATTATGGTTTAATAATTGGGAAAAAATTAATATTAAAATTTTGGAAAGGCCCTGCATTCCCAACAATCAAAATGTGGAAATATAGAAATGTCGGAGACACTTCATTTGGAGAGATTGAGGCTTGTCCTTATGGATAGGTTAGATCTCTTCAGATGTATTTGGTCTCCATATATTAAATATTTGCAGGTCGTAATGGTTCGGCGCGGAACCTGACTGAGGCCTGGACATTTGAGTGGATGAAGAGATACATATAATAAATCATGAATATATCTATAAGGACGGATTATTGACGAATATTTTATTTCTCCATCAAACCTCTTCTTATTCTTTATTCTATTTCCTAATTTTTCTATTTTCTTATATCTAAATAAAAAATAAAAAAATAATATAGAAACACACTAGCTTAAATATTAGAATGAATATAAATATCATTAGATTTATAAGAACATTGTTAGTATTATTAGCATTTCCTAGTATTTTATATTTTTAATTATATAAAATTATATGTTTTTAATGGTACAATAATTTTAAATTTAGCGATAAAATAAATATTGTTAACATTAGGAAGAAATAATAAGAATTATATAAGATTTACTAACTTTTTGTATCAATAATATCATAAAATTTGGTCTTATACTTAATAAAATTAGAAATAAAATGATAATTACTAATAGTACGAGTATAATGCTAATATTGTGAATGTATTAGTAGTATTATGTATCTTTAATTATATAAAATACATAACTCTGAAATCTATAACTAAGGATAATACAGTATAAATAATATTATTAGTATGAATCAGTTATTAGGACTATGTATTTTTACTACTGAAATATAATGTAACTGGTTGTTTATTTTGTTTCTATAATAAATAAATTAAAAAAAAAAAAAAAAAAAACATTTAAAAGTAAAGTGGATAGGTATATGGACGTGAAGGGAATGGAGGGGTATGGTCTGAGTGCAGGTAGATGGGACTAGGGGAAAACAAATGGTCGGCACGGACTGGAAGGGCCGAGAGGGCCTGTCTCCGTGCTGTAATTGTTATATCCGTAATGTGCGCTGCGTCATACGATATATCGGACTGCGCACAGAACGCTTCCCATTTCCTTATGTAGGAGGCGTATTGTTTTTGGGTACTGCTTCTCCAGGCCGCAGGTAGCACATCCACCGTGCGATCAGCTAGTCCCAGTCCAAGGAAAGGTCTTCTTAAACCTGCAAACCAATAAGTTCTGCCGATCATGCAGAGGATGTATTGCCCCAGAAATGGGATGAGTTAACAGTGACCTGTTTTTGGGAACCATCATGAATGGTTCTACAACCATGCCCAGGATGAGAGGGTACCATGGTTGAGTGGGCCAGTCATGGACTACCAGAATGCCGGAGGCAAAGTCCTGCTGAATTTTTTGCAGACAAGGCAGAATGGGGGAAATGAATAGAAAAACATTCCTCCCCAATGTAGCGAGAAGGCATCTACCGCTAATGCCCCTGGGTCTGGCTCTCATGCAACATACTTTGGTAACTGATGATTTAATCTTGAAGCAAACAAATCGATATCCGGTGTTCCATACCTAGAGACAATATCCTTAAACACTATGATTTTACTTTGGAGTCATGTGAGTGATTCTGTGAAGAACCCCGCCAGTTTGCATGTGCGTCATTACGTCAGCCGCATTGGCGCAAGCACCTGACTGGCGAGGCATCGCTCCTGCCGGCGGTAAATTTAAACCTAGAAGGTAAGTGTCTTTTACTTACCAGGGTTGCTTGTTCGAGCAGGAGCCTCTCTTCACAGAGGTTTCCTGCCGGATTTATGCGGAGTGTAATAAGTGAGCCGGCTATGGGCTGTGGGGAAACCCCGGTTCCGACTGTGGAAGCGCCTGTTGACATGGCTGCTTCATGTCTCCCTCTTGAAGGCGGAGACCAGGACGGGTCAGTGTCCTGCTGATGCCGAGTCTCAGGGTATGGCCGTGGGGCATACCCCAAGGGATGAAGGGCACGTGTCAGAGGTACCCTTTCCTGACAACAAAGTTGCCATCCAAGCAGAATGTTCCATCCTGGTACAGGTCCAACGGGGCCATATCAGCGCAGTTATCCTGCGGCCTGCGGCAGCGTCAATTTCGGGCTGCCTACGAATCGCCCTCTCTGAGGAGGGGAGTGCGAAAGGTCAGATGTAACTGACTCCAGGCTCTAAAGATGTCGATGGAACATACTGGAGCACATGTGTGCCGGCAGTGAACAGCGCCAACAGGGGGATGTGAGAGCCAGCCGCCGAATCTGTTATTCAGGTAAGGCCTATTCAACAGGGAAAAAACCTGGCAGACGGATCAATTAAGGCGGGCAAAGGTTCATCGTTTCAGAACGCACCCCAGGCGCTCATCGGCATTAAGTGGTTCACTGGAGCTGGGGGCAGCATGACAGCTGGGCAGACGTTCCATGCACCCTACCAGCCCTACTCAACAAGGTGGGTCTGGGACTTCCAAAACATGGGTATGTGGACCACTCACAAGTTGTAAATTTTACACTTGTTTGTACAACACACAAAGGATAAAAAAACATCTGCTTAGAGGCACAGTCCTACCATTCCAAGCAAGTTTTGGGATTATGGCCAGGGTTGTCTTTCAAGACAGGCTTGGAAATCGGGCCAGAGTTGTCGTGCAAAGCACCCATGGAATAATGGCAGGAGTGGCCTGTTCATTATGAAAAATGGAGAGTGTCGGGTAACTGCATACGAACATTCCGAATAGGAAAACGTCTTTACTGACTAACAACTGATTCATAAGGGTCTTAAAGATCCATTCTATGCAGTTCCCATTACAGAGGTTATCAAAGGCAATGAAAACTGTACTAATAACAGTAAAACATTGCTAAATGGGATAAACTATTTGTTGGTCATTGGGATTTAATTTAACTATTCATTAGCCTATGACTCAGCCCTGTGGCAAGAGATTGGAGTTAATAGCAACCTGTTATAAAACTGACTTCCATTCATCAAGAGTAATTGGCAATATAGTAGCTGTGCTTCAGCTGTGCAAGTCGGGGAACTGACATCGTGCAAAGTAGCGACCTCTCAAAGGACATGTAGATCATTGTTAACAACCTTATGCTATTGTCAGCTGAAGCTACCTAAGTCACAATGATAAACAAACAGTATTCAGCATTGCTCCAGCACCTTGGTCAGTCAAATTCAGTTATTACAAACTGATGCTAAGAGCTCTAAGGTGAGAAATTGCGAATATCATCTCTAGTTGGAGGTAGAGGAGATTTGCATGTGTTGCCAATTCTTCAGTTGTCGGTATCAACAAAATATGTACACTAGATCCCCCCCAAGGGTAAAGGTACATTGAGCGAATATACATAATCTACATGCTCAACTTCAAGTTGCTACACTATGGTGGTGGCATATGTTAGTCGCATGGCAATCAAGTAAAAGTATCCTGTAATAATTTACTTAATCTCCTCTGCCACTGGTGTATCATCAAGTTCAGATCGATGACAACACAGAATAGGTATTGGATCTCAAAGTATTATGAAAGTATGGTTCAAAGGTACATCGAATATCGACATGTCGGTTTCATGTTTATTCACTGATTGCAAAAATATGTGGCAGAACAGTGCGGAGAATACATTCTCGCTACACAAAGGGGGAATAATACAAGAAGGGTAAGGAAAAGAAGAGGAGGGCAGCAATAATAGGGAACTCTATAGTTAGGGGGTCAGATAGGCGATTCTGTGGACGCAGTCAGGAGACCCGGATGGTAGTTTACCTCCCTGGTGCCAGGGTCCAGGATGTGACTGAACGTGTCCAAGATATCTTGAAATGGGAGGGAGAGGAGCCAGAGGTCATGGTACATATAGGTACCAATGACATAGGTAGAAAAAGAGAGGAGGTCCTGAAAGGAGAATTTAGGGAGTTAGGAAGAGTGTTATGGAGAAGGACTGCAAAGGTAACAATCTCAGGATTACTGCCTGTACCACGCGACAGTGAGAGTAGGAATGGAGCAAGGTGGAGGATCAATGCGTGGCTAAAGGACTGGTGCAGAGCGCAGAGATTCAAGTTTATGGATCATTGGGACCTATTTTGGGGAAGGTGTGACCTGTACAAAAAAGACGGGTTGCACTTAAACCCGAGGGGAACCAATATCCTGGCGGGGAGATTTGCAAAGGCTACTGGGGAGACTTTAAACTAGATCGGTTGGGGGGAGGGACTCAAATAGAGAAGGCAAGTAGTCCGTTTGTGAGGCAGGAGGCAGAGAAGAGAAGCAGTTAGACACAACACGTAGGGAGGAAAGAAGAAAAAAATAACAAACAGAGAATAAGAAGTGGAGGGTTTCTTAAATGTGTGAGCAGAGAGACAGAGGGGTGTAAAATGAGGATAGGAGCAATAGGTAGCAAGGCGAAAAGTGGCAGGAAAACAAATCCAGGGCAAAAATATAAAAGGGCCACTTTTCAACATAATTGTAAAAGGGCCAAGAATGTTGTAAAAACAAGCCTGAAGGCTTTGTGTCTCAATGAGAGGAGCATTCGTAATAAGGTGGATGAGTTGAATGTGCAGATAGCTATTAATAATTATGTTATAGTTGGAATCACGGAGACATGGCTCCAGGGTGACCAAGGCTGGGAACTGAACATCCAGGGATATTCAATATTCAGGAAGGACAGACAGAGAGGAAAAGGAGGTGGGGTAGCGTTGCTGGTTAGAGCGGAGATTAACGCAATAGAAAGGAATGACATTAGCTTGGAGGATGTGGAATCGATATGGGTGGAGCTGCGAAACACTAAGGGGCAGAAAACGCTAGTGGGTGTTGTGACAGGCCACCTAACAGTAGTAGTGGAGTTGGGGATGGCATCAAACAGGAAATTAGAAATGCGTGCAACGAAGGTAAAACCGTTATAATGGGTGACTTCAATCTACATATAGATTGGGTGAATCAAATTGGCAGGGGTGCTGAGGAAGAGGATTTCTTGGAATGTATGCGGGATAGTTTTCCAAACCAACATGTGGAGGAACCAACGAGAGAGCAGGCTATTCTAGACTGGATATTGAGTAATGACAAAGGGTTAGTTAGCAGCCTTGTTGTACATGGCCCCTTGGGCAAGAGTGACCATAATAGGTTGAGTTCTTCATTAGGATGGAGAGTGACATTGTTAATTCAGAAACACGGGTCCTGAACTTAAAGAAAGGTAACTTTGAGGGTATGAGACGTGAATTCCGCCAAGATCAACTGGCAATTGATTCTTGAAGGGTTGACGGTGGATATGCAATGGAAGGCATTTAAAGACTGCATGGATGAACTACAACAATTGTTCATCCCAGTATGGCAAAAGAATAAATCAGGGAAGATGGTGCATCCGTGGATAACGAGGGAAATCAGGGATAGTATCAAAGAAAAAGATGAAGCGTACAAATTAGCCAGAAAAAGCAGCCTACCAGAGGACTGGGAGAAAATCAGAAACCAACAGAGGAGGGCAAAGGGCTTAATTAGGAAAGGGAAAAAGGAGTATGAAAGAAAACTGGCAGGAAACATAAAAACTGACTGCAAAAGTTTTTATCGATATGTGAAGCGCAAAAGATTAGTTAAAACAAATGTAGGTCCCTTGCAGTCAGAAACGGGTGAATTGATCATGGGGAACAAGGACATGGCAGACCAATTGAATAACTACTTTGGTTCTGTCTTCACTAATGGCCCTGTCTCACTGTGCGAGTTGACCCACGAGGTACCCCGAGTGACAGACTCGTGGCTGTGCACGAGACTTCAAGTTTATGATCAAGTGTGTAACCGAGTTCCCACGGGTATGTCATTGCTGCGATGTTCCAAGTTCCTCTCCCGAGTTACCAAGTTCCTCTCCCGTTACTCTTGAGCCAACCGTGAATGAAGGTATGTTTTAATAAAGCAACAATGTTAAAATACATCTCCATCCTGTGGTTTTTGAGTTATTTCAGCGCGGCGGCATCTATTGATATGACCTACAATGGAAAATGCGCATCCTCCAGTAACCAAGCATTTCTTGTTGTTTTATGTTTTAAAATACTTTTTTGCAATGGATCTCTATTTTAAATATTTTAAAAAAGGAAGCAGCTCGGGTGACTGACATTGAGCGGCCGCCGGGACCCGACAGCAGACACACACACACACACACACACACACACACACACACACACACACACACACACACACACACACACACACACACACCACACACACACACACACACACACACAGACACACACACACACACACATACAGAGAGAGATACACACAGACAGCAGGACTGGCCGCCACTTCAGAGGAAGGAAGCAGCTCGGGTGACTTTGAGCGGCCGCCGGGACCCGACAGCAGACACACACACAGATAGACAGATAGACAGAGAGGGAGAGACACACACACACACACACACACAGATACACACAGACAGCAGGACTGGCCACCACCTCAGAGGAAGGAAGCAGCTCGGGTGACTTTGAGCGGCCGCCGGGAACCCGACAGCAGACACACACACAGATACACACAGATAGACAGAGAGGGAGAGAGAGAGAGACACACACACACACACACACACACACACACACACACAGATACACACAGACAGACAGAGACACACACACACACACACACACACACACACACACACACACACACACACACACACACACACACACAGATACACACAGACAGCAGGACTGGCCACCACTTCAGAGGAAGGAAGCAGCTCGGGTGACTTTGAGCGGCCGCCGGGACCCGACAGCAGACACACACACAGATACAAACAGATAGACAGAGAGGGAGAGAGAGAGACACACACACACACATACACACACACATAGAGAGAGAGATACACGCAGACAGCAGGACTGGCCACCACTTCAGAGGAAGGAAGCAGCTCGGGTGACTGACTTTGAGCGGCCGCCGGGACCCGACAGCAGACACACACACAGATACACACAGATACACACACACAAACACACACAGACACACACACAGACACAGACACACACACAGACACACACACAGACACACACACAGACACACACACAGACACACACACACACACACACACACACACACACACACACACACACACACACACACACATATGTGGCGTTTTCTGCTCGGGACCCTTCTTCAGACAATCCAATGTCCCATAATATATTCTTTAAATTATTAAGTTTTCTGTTGAAAGTGTGGTGCCGTGGTTACGGGTTGTCGGAAGGAAGATGATGAGGTCTGGTACAAGTTGACTTTGTTTTCAGTAATCAGGTCTCCGTGTTGGCCGATGCCTGGTTGATCGAGCGTTCATACAGTTGCGAGCGAGCGAGGTCCATATATAGGAGCAAGGAACGCGAAGCCTCTGAGGGTTCATTGTTTCCCCTGGTTTGGATTGCTCCCAGGAGAGCGGGCACAAAGAAAAATGTAGGCATTTTTCTGTGGATGGGGGAGGGCAGTATAAAATCGAAAGCATTGTACAGCAGCACTCTCCCCAACACGAAACACAGCGCAGCGTAAAACAATTAAACAGCTTCACTTTTAAAAGCAAAGACACACGTTAAATTACACGGCCCCAAGAAATCGCCTCTCAATTGCTTCGGGGTTGAATTGAAATATATATAATATATATAATATGTATATACATATTATACTACTTTGGTTCAGTCCCTTTCAGATTATAAAAAAGTTCCCACGATAGACTCACGAGACACTAAGGTAAACGCACGGGCCATTACGTTACTGCAACGAGTTTAAATGTTTCCATTTTTAACTTGAACAGTTAATTTGACTCGTGGAAAAAATCAAACATGTTTGATTTTTTTCACGAGTTAACAAGTTTCCCGAGTACCTGCCGTTAGCGCCACGAGTGGACAAGTTGAACGCGCGAGTTCCGACGTTCCCGCTACGTGATCACCACGAGTGAAAACTCGGGGTCACTGGTGGGCCAACTCGCACAGTGAGACAGGGGTTTAAGGAAGACATAAATAATTTGCCGGAAGTAGCAGGGGATCGCGGGTCAAATGAGATGGAGGAAATGAGTGAAATCCAGGTTAGCCGGAAAGTGGTGTTAGCTAAATTGAATGGATTAAAGGCCGATAAATCCCCAGGGCCAGATAGGCTGCATCCCAGGGTACTTAAGGAAGTAGCCCCAGAAATAGCAGATGCTTTAGTGATAATTTTTCAAAACTCTTTAGATTCTGGAGTAGTACCTGAGGATTGGAGGGTAACTAATGTAACCCCATTTTTTAAAAAGGGAGAGAGAGAGAAAACGGGGAATTACAGACCAGTTAGTCTAACATCGGTAGTGGGGAAACTGCTAGAGTCAATTATTAAAAATGGGATAGCAGCGCATTTGGAAAGCGGTGAAATCATTGGACAAAGTCAGCATGGATTTACGAAGGGTAAATCATGTCTGACGAATCTTATTGAATTTTTTGAGGATGTAACTAGTAGAGTGGATAAGGGAGAAGCAGTGGATGTGTTATATCTGGACTTTCAGAAGGCTTTCGACAAGGACCCACACAAGAGATTGGTATACAAACTTAAAGCACACGGTATTGGTGGTTCAGTATTGATGTGGATAGAGAACTGGCTGGCAGACAGGAAGCAAAGAATAGGAGTGAACGGGTCCCTTTTCAGGATGGCAGACAGTGACTAGTGGGGTGCCGCAAGGCTCAGTGCTGGGACCCCAGCTATTTACAATATACATTAATGATTTGGACGAGGGAATTAAATGCAACTTCTCGAAGTTTGCGGATGACACGAAGCTGGGGGGCAGTGTTAGCTGTGAGGAGGATGCTAGGAGGCTGCAAGATGACGTGAATAGACTGGGTGAGTGGGCAAATGCATGGCAGATGCTGTATAATGTGGATAAACGTGAGGTTATCCACTTTGGTGGCAAAAACAGGAAGGTAGACTATTATTTGAATGGTGACCGATTAGGAAAAGGGGAGATGCAGCGAGACCTGGGTGTCATGGTACACCAGTCATTGAAAGTAGGCATGCAGGTGCAGCAGGCTGTGAAGAAAGCGAATGGTATGTTGGCATTCATAGCAAAAGGATTTGAGTACAAGAGCAGGGAGGTTCTACTGCAGTTGTATAGGGTCTTGGTGAGGACACACCTGGAGTATTGCGTACAGTTTTGGTCTCCTAATCTGAGGAAAGACATTCTTGCCATAGAGGGAGTACAGAGAAGGTTCACCAGACTGATTCCTGGGATGGCACGACTTCCATGTGAAGAAAGACTGGATAGACTCGGCTTGTACTCGCTGGAATTTAGAAGATTGAGGGGTGATCCTATAGAGACTTACAAAATTCTTAAGGGGTTGGACAGGCTAGATGCAGGAAGATTGTTCCCGATGTTGGGGAAGTCCAGGACAAGGGGTCACAGATTAAGGATAAGGGGGAAGTCTTTTAGGACCGAGATGAGAAAATCGTTTTTCTCACAGAGAGTGGTGAATCTGTGGAATTCTCTGCCACGGAAGGTAGTTGAGGCCAGTTCGTTGGCCATATTTAAGAGGGAGTTGGATGTGGCCCTTGTGGCTGAAGGGATCAGAGGGTATGGAGAGAAGGCATGTACAGAATATTGAGTTGGATGATCAGGCTCGAAGGGCCGAATGGCCTGCTCCTGCACCTAATTTCTATGTTTCTATGTTTCTATGAATATTACTTTTATGTCTTCCTCCATTTTGCCTCATTAATCGGGTCCTGAAACAGTCAGCAAGACCTCGCTTTAGGTTTTCGTACTGTCTGACTGGCTAAGCAGCCATGTTGCCTGCTTTCGTCAGGCATAATAATACAACCGCATACGGTTATTCTAAAAAACTTGCTGGTTTAAACTATGGTTCGGGAAACCGGTCTCTGCATAATAAGACAGTTATTGACTTACATATTCTGAATGGACTGCCTTACGGATCAGGTTGTCACGTCAATCCATGGATGTGCTCACTGCAGAGTGCAGGGATAGCACCACAAAAGCAGTGCATTCTTATTGAGGTGATCGGAAGCAGTTGTTGAATGTTAATGTTACATTTAATACGGTACAGATTACTGACGTCTTCCAGTTTATTCTTACATGGGCTTTGACAATAATTCAGTTGTAGAGCCACTATAGCTGCAGCAAACGGAAACCACTCTGTTGGGTCAACCCTGCGTATCGAGTTGTATAAGAGATATTGACACAAGTTCTCCCACTACAAGTATATGCAGTTTGGATATTGAAAATGTGTTAACAATACTTCACCAGGGGGTTCTAGCTACATCCTTAGTCATAACACTAGTATCAGCACAACGAGGGCAAACATTGCAAACGCTGCGGTTAGATAAGATGGAATTGGCTGTAGGGGCCATTACATTTACATTTCTGATCTGCACAAGCAGAGCAGAGCAGACCAGGGGTGGCAGGATTTAAGATCATATTTCGGCATACCCCACGGACTCACGTCTATATGTGAGGGCAGGCTTGCTATATTATATCAAGGCCACAAGAATCCTAAGAGGTGTGGAATCAAATCAGCATTGTCTATTAGGCGACAAACAACCACACAAGGAAAGTTCAGGTCACACTATTTCAAGGTGGCTGCAGCAGGTTCTGGTTTATGCAGGTATTAACACTGACAAATTTACATCTCATTCCACCAGGTCGGCATCAACGTCAGCGGCCAGGACAATGGACGTTCCCATCGACCATATCCTCGCGAACACAGGATAGTCCACTAAATTAAATTTTAAAAATATTTTACCATAGGCCGGTTACTGACCCGGGCTATTTGCCCATTCTGTTTTGCGTCCACTTTAGCCTACCCTGAGATAGAGGGGTTGCTATTGATTTCTTTATTAACGTAAACCATTAATACATTTGAATCAATGCCATGGTTAATGCATTATTGATTATTCACTCATCCTGAGTCAATCGATGCAGTGAGACACCGGGATTTGAATCTACGGCATGAAATCACAGAGCTTTGAACCCTTCACAGAATCACTCACGTGACTCCGAAGTAAAATAGTAAGATTAAACGAGAACTTACCAGTTTGAAGTTTGATCTTTATTTTATGAGGTGTTACGTTGGTGATTACGTGCCCTCCACGCCCAACCCTCTCTCACAAAGGTCATCTGACAGTTCTCAAGTTACTAATCTTACTATGTTAACTTCGTTTTTTGCTATCTGTGATTTCATACCTCTGCTTTGAAGGTTGACGGCATGCGAACTGGCGGGGTTCTTCACATAATCACCTACGAAACTCCTCATAAAATAAAGATCAAATTTCAAACTGGTAAGTTCTCGTTTAATCTTACTATTCAACATCCTTTCTGTGTTGTCATTGAATTTACATGATCTGGTGTCCGCCACCGTGTTGAACCTACCTGGAAGGTAGGTAGCTGAAACCCAAATATTCCTAATGATGCACCAGTGCCAAATGAGGTATGCCAATTTATCACAGGATACTGACTTGATACCACCCATGTGATTTATGTATGCCACCGCTGTGGTGTTATCTATCTGTAATTGAACATGCAGATGGTGCATATGCCCGCAATAAGCCTTCAGACCATAGAGGGCTGCGAGCAACTCCAAATAGTTAATACCGTGCACCTGCAGAAAAGATAGTTCATGCATATTCCATCTGCCACCGCAGCTAGAAATGGTGTCAGTGAGGCCAGTGATTGGAGTCAATAGTAAATCCCAAATAATCCATAACTCTGGATGGTGTCAACCCGGATTTAACTGGGTGAATTAGGAACTCCAATTGCTCGAACACGTGCTTGGTGGCTGAGACCGACGAAATAGCCAACTCCAGAGTTTTGCATATGCTTTAAACTGCCATAGCTGCCCCAACCAGTTAAATTTCAGGTATTTTTTGTGATCCTTGGGAATAGGCACTGAATAGTAAGCATCTTTGAGATCGATGCTTGCCATATAACATCCCGTGGAAATCAATTGTTTGGCAGTAACGAAGGTTTCCATTTTGAAATGTTTGTACTGCAGAAAGGTGTTAAGATGGGTCGTCCAAGATGATGCGGCACCCCCATCCTTCTTTTGCCTGGTAAATATGTTGGATACAAATTGGTGAGGTTCATGATACGTTTTTTCAATTACCCTTTTTTCATATAATGCCTGAATTTCAGCCTGAACGTCCAAACCATCCTGTTGTGAACAAACAAAGGTCCGGTTTGGAGCATGCTGCGTGGGTGGCAGTGAGCCAGAAAATTCAATTTCGAACCCATCTATACAGCGCAGTATGAACAAATCAGATGTTATCTACCTCCATTCATGCAAAAAGAAACATAACTTCCCACCAACATGCAATAGATCCACACCCTGTATGTTCCATGGTGAACCAGACCCACCTACCTCCGTGGTTATTGGTGGATTCTTGATGTTTATTTCCTCCCCTGAGGTTTGGGGGATTGAGGTGCTGGAGTGCGCCAGTTGCGCATCTTCGCTGTCAGCCAGCTTAGGCCATGTCCTAAAAAAGACTTCCGGCCATTTCTTTCGGTCCTCGATCTGGAGGTAGTTTCCGCAGACCGTTTGGTGTTGGTAGAGGCATGGTCTATTCGCTGGTGGAGCCTGAAATAGCCCCACAGCCTTCAACTCGTCATCCAGTTCCTTTACTTGCTTGGACAGGTCTTCTCCAAATAAATAATTGGGAGGCTGTACATTACTAGACCTGCACAACCCCGCAAACTTGGGCTTGCAAAAGCAATTTATTTCAAAGTGTGCGTTGCACAACAATGCCATTGCGTCCCGTTGCTCCTCAGATAGGGAGCTGCCGTCTACCGACCTGGCGAATGCTGTCACCCCCGATGCCAGCAGCTACAGGATTCTCTACAATTTGACCTCTTGGGTCTTAATGACCCCACCAATGTAGCTCCAAAATGAACTATTCACAGCTGGTACCTTAAGGGAGGCGCAGTCGCTGGGCATGTGGTACCTGATGGCCGTTTCTATCATTACCTGCTCTTGAAGTTGGTGAGAAGCGAGGGAATTTATACTGGCCGCTAGCTCTTCGTCCAGCGGCTCCCCGACCAGCAACGGCATCGCAAACTTAGAGACAATGGTAGGTATCTCTGCTTCTCACGGATCCCATGTGGCGGGACGTTCCACCGACTCACTCGGTGCACAGTGTTCTCTAGGTGCACCAAGTCTGTAGTCGTTGGCTGAGCTGTCAGCGACCGCGATGGCAAAACGGACGGCCGCCCGCTGACCGCACTCCAGCGGTCTTCCGAAGCGGTTCTCTCCGCGGCTCGTCGAGACTTCATCCTCGCCTTTTCCATTACTCATCCATTCTTGAAGCTGTAACAAGAACGGGAGAAGAAACGACCGCAGACTAAGTTGAACACTTACCTGGAGGCCTTTTAAACTTACCGCTGGTGGATCGACGTACCAACCAGCCAGTTGCAGCACCATGCGTCAGACGTAATGACGCGCATGCGGGCTGACGAGTTCGTCACGTAGTCCTCATGTGACTCCGAAGTAAAATCATGGCTCAGGGACCCCATCCCTGCTTTTTCCCCATATCCTTTGCTTTCTGTTAGCCCTAAGAGCTAAATCTAACTCTTGAAAACATCCAGTGAATTAGCCTCCACTGCCTACTGTGGCAGAGAAATTCCACAGATTCACAACTCTCTGGGTGAAAAGGTTTTCCTCATTTCAGTCCTAAATGGCGTACCCCCTTATTCTTAAACCGTGACCCCTGGTTCTGAACTCCCCCAACATCTGGGCCATTTGTTCTGCATCTGGCCTGTCAAAACCCTTAAGAATTTTTATATGTTCTATAAGATCCCCTCTCATCCTTTTAAATTCAACAGAATGCAAGCCCAATCGGCTCATTCTTTCAAAATATGTCAGTCCCGTTATCCTGGGAATTAACCTGGCGAACCTACACTTCACTTCATGTATATTTGATAATGTATATTTTAATACCAAATATTATCCTTATACATAATCCCCATTTAGGGAGTTATGTACATGACAAAACTATATTATAAGGAAGTGCCTTATACACAATGAGAAAACAATTTTTGACCACAATATTTCCAGTAATGTGTGCAATGCTTTAGCATAATCATTTGATCTTCCCACAAAGGAAAGCATAGGATATGAAAAATACTATTGATACATTTGGTGACATTATATCCACAATTTATTCCACATTTTAAATCTCCCTCCAATCAACTATATTGCAAAACTTCCAGAATACTTTTATTACATCGTGTCCTATTTAATTCATATTAGCATCTTTTGATCATGTATTGTCTTTCAGCTGTCTGGTTAGCACGCAACAAAAGCTTTTCACTGTTCCTCAGTACACGTGACAATAAACTAACCTAAATAAAATTTGCTTATCTCAGCATTTCAGGACTTCTGATGCACCACACTTGATTGAACTTCATTGATCAGTAAGTGTCAATTCCATATCTAACAATACATTCACCTAATTTAGTATTCATTTTAGTTAGTTACGTCTGTGACTGGTTAGCTGGAAATGTATTCCCTTCATTTGAGGATGGAGAGAAGATAATCCTGATTTCAGTTCCTACCCGGTTTTATTATGTTTTGTAATCATTCTCCAGAATTGGATTTGCAGTCTAGTTAATTTAGTTTAATTTATTATTGGCACATGTACCAAGATACAGTGGTAAGCTTTTATGTTGTATGCAATCCAGTCAACGAGAAGACTATACATGATTACAATCAAGCCGGTCACTTTATACAGATACAGGATAAAGGGTATATTATTTAGTGGAAGATAAAGTCCGAATATAGATAGTTCAAAGGTCTCCAATGGTGGATGGTTGGTCGGGACTGCACTCTAGCTGGTGAGAAGATTGTTCAGTTGCCTGTCCCTGAATCTGAAGGTATGGATTTTCAAAGATCTGTACCTCTTGCCTGATGGGAGAGGGGAAAGGAGGGAGTGACCAGAGTGAGACTGGTCCTTGGTTATGCTGGTGGCCTTGCCAAAGAAGTGTGAAGTGTAGATGGAGTGATTTGTGTGATGGTCTGGGCTACGTCCACAACTCTCTGCAATCTCTTGTGGTCTTGGATGGAGCTCTTTCCAAGCCATGCTGTGATGCATCCCGATAAAATGGTTTCTACAGCGCATCTGTACAAGTTGGTGAGAGTTGTTGGTGACATGCTGAACCTCCCAAGCCTTCTAAGGAAGGAAAGGTGTTGGTGTGATTTCTTAGCTATTGTTTCAATGTGGCTGGTCCCGGACAAATTGCTGGTAATATTTACTCCTAAGAACATAAATGACAATTTGTTGCTGCACTCTCCTTCCCAATCAGTATTTGAAAGTCTAGTCTGATGTACTTTTACTCAAGATAGTTCATGAGTCACTTCATAGTGTAAAGCTCCAGTTCCCAGCATCCTCTGATGTCTCCAAATCTCCAGCACAAAATATTCAAAATGTTTCCTTTCAAATGATCCATACAAATTGAAATGACCATTACCAGTCTTAAAATGAAAAGGCTTGTGGCAGTAATTGCATATAATTTTGTTTCTTTAGATATGTCTTCAGTGGTTGGGCTGAAATATTTTCAAGACCAACGAGCAACATTTAAAATCTTAAAACCATGGTGGGATGTCTTCACAGATTATTTAAACTATTTTGATGCTGATGGTTGCAGTTTTTGGAGGCAGCGTGGATGAACTACAACAATTGTTCATCCCAGTTTGGCAAAAGAATAAATCAGGGGAGGTAGCGCATCCATGGATAACAAGGGAAATCAGGGATAGTATCAAAACAAAAGATCAAGCCTACAAATTAGCCAGAAAAAGCAGCCTACCAGAGGACTGGGAGAAATTCAGTCCAGCAGAGGAGGACAAAGGGCTTAATTAGGAAAGGGAAAATAGATTATGAAAGAAAACTGGCAGGGAACATAAAAACTGACTGCAGAAGGTTTTATAGATACCTGAAGAGAAAAAGATTAGTTAAAACAAATGTAGGTCCCTTGCAGTCAGAAACAGGTGAATTGATCATGGGGAACAAGGACATGGCAGACCAATTGAATAACTACTTTGGTTCTGTCTTCACTAAGGAAGACATAAATAATCTGCCGGAAATAGCAGGGGACCGGGGGTCAAATGAGATGGAGGAACTGAGTGAAATCCAGGTTAGCCGGGAAGTGGTGTTAGGTAAATTGAATGGATTAAAGGCCAATAAATCCCCAGGAACAGATAGGCTGCATCCCAGAGTACTTAAGGAAGTAGCACCAGAAATAGTGGATGCATTAGGGATAATTTTTAAAAACTCTTTAGATTCTGGAGTAGTTCCTGAGGATTGGAGGGTAGCTAATGTAACCCCACTTTTTAAAAAGGGAGGGAGAGAGAAAACAGGGAATTACAGACCAGTTAGTCTAACATCAGTAGTGGGGAAAATGCAAGAGTCAGTTATTAAAGATGTGATAGCAGCACATTTGGAAAGTGGTGAAATCATTGGACAAAGTCAGCATGGATTCATGAAAAGTAAATCATGTCTGATGAATCTTATAGAATTTTTTGAGGATGTAAATAGTAGAGTGTATAAGGGAGAACCAGTGGATGTGTTATATCTGGACTTTCAGAAGGCTTTCGACAAGGTATCACATAATAGATTGGTATACAAACTTAAAGCACATGGTATTGGTGGTTCAGTATTGATGTGGATAGAGAACTGGCTGGCAGACTGGAAGCAAAGAGTAGGAGTAAACGGGTCCTTTTCAGAATGGCAGGCAGTGACGAGTGACGTACTGCAAGGTTCAGTGCTGGGACCCCAGCTATTTACAATATATATTAATGATCTGGATGAGGGAATTGAATGCAAAACTCTCCAAGTTTGCAGATGACACGAAGCTGGGGGTTGCAGTGTTAGCTGTGAGGAGGATGCTTGGAGGCTGCAAGGTGACTCGGATATGTTGGGTATGTGGGCAAATGCATGGCAGATGCAGTATAATGTGGGGTTATCCACTTTGCAGGCAAAAACAGGAAAGTAGACTATTATCTGAATGGTGGCTGATTAGGAAAAGGGGAGATGCAACGAGACCTACAGTAGGTGTCATGGTACACCAGTCATTGAAAGTAGGCATGCAGGTGCAGCAGGCAGTGAAGAAAGCGAATGGTATGTTAGCATTCATAGCAAATAATTTGAGTATAAGAGCAGGGAGGTTCTACTGCAGTTGTACAGGGTCTTGGTGAGGCCACACCTGGAATATTATGTACAGTTTTGGTCTCCTAATCTGAGGAATGACATTCGTGCCATTGAGGGAGTACAGAGAAGGTTCACCAGACTGATTCCTAGGATGGCAGGACTTTCATATGAAGAACGACTGGATAGACTCGGCTTGTACTCGCTAGAATTTAGAAGATTGAGGGGGATCTCATAGAAACTTACAAAATTCTTAAGGGGTTGGACAGGCTAGATGCAGGAAGATTGTTCCCAATGTTGGGGAACGTTAGTATGTGTGTTGTGGGTCAAAGGGACTGGTTTCCAGAGGGCTAGTATGGACATTGTGGGCCAAATCGATTCTTAGGCCGGCAGCTCAGTCACTCAAGCTAGGCAGCTCCGTCACTCTGGCCAGGCAGCTCAGTCACTCTGGCCAGGCAGCATTTTAGAACCAATGGAGACATTTTTTGCAAGCATTTTAGAACCAATAGAGACAGTTTTTGATAGCATTTTAGAACCAATAGAGACTTTGGGCAAGCATTTTAGAACCAATAGACACACTTTTTGCAAGCATTTTAGAACAAATAGAGACACTTTTTGCAAGCATTTTGAAACCAAAAGAGACTTTTGGCAAGCATTTTGGAACCAATAGACACTTTTAGCAAGCATTTTAGAACCAATAGACACACTTTTTGCAAGCATTTTAGAACCAATAGAGACACTTTTTGCAAGCATTTTAGAACCAAAAGAGGCACTTTTTGCAAGCATTTAAGAACCAATAGAGACACTCTTTCTGCAAGCATTTTAGAACCAATAGAGATACTCTTTCTGCAAGCATTTTAGAACCAATAGAGACACTTTCTGCAAACATTTTAGAACCAATAGAGACACTTTCTGCAAACATTTTTAGAACCAATAGACACTTTTTTTTTTTAAAATTTTTTTTTATTGTAGAAACAATATACACCGAGTACACTCTTATACGGCAGTGAAAATTATATAATATACAAAATTATATAATATTGATTATCAATTGATACTGTTTGTGTTAATTGTAATGTTATCCATTATACATTTCCTGGTTATTTTATTTTGTATAATTGGGAGTGTATGTAGTATATTCCTAAAATAAGCAATATACTCACACTTCTCATACCATAGATATTCTTCTAATTACCAAATACAAATCCCCCCTAATATAAACTACATAATACCCAATCTTAACCAAACTTCTATGATATTCATAATATTTTCATAATATTAAGAATGTTTTGTATTATTATTAACTTTATATTTCAAATTATTATATAGTTGAAAATGCACAATTTTATATAATTACAAATTTAAGACATCTATAATCTTTTCATACAAGTAATAATAGGTGTATTCATATTAAAAATTTATATAATATGTTTCTATATTTTTTTCCCTAATTAAAGATAGAAAGATAGAGAAAGAGAGTAGAAAATAAAAAGAAAATGTGAGAAGTTTGATGGAGATTAAAATATTACTAAATAATCCATTCTTGGAGATACATTCATGGTTTATTATATGTATTTCTTCATCCATTCAGATATTCAGGCCTCAGTCAAGTCCCTGCGCCGAACCATTATGACCCTGTAGATATTTAATGTATGGAGACCAAATCCCTTTGAAGAGATCTAACCTGTCCATAAGGACGTCTCAATCTCTCCAAGTGAAGTGTCTCCGTCATTTCTGTATTCCACATTTTAATTGTTGGGGATACAGGGCCTTTCCAAAATTTTAATATTAATTTTTTCCCATTATTAAAGAATAGTCGATAAAAGTTCTTTGATTCCTTGTAATTATTTGTTCCGTTTCCGGTATTCCAAGTATGATTAACTTTGGGTCAGGAATCATAGTAATATTAACAACATTCGAGATTATCTTAAATATTTCATTCCAATATTCTACAATCTTCGTACAATTTAGTAAATGAATGTGACAAATTTGCTTCTAAGATTTGACATTTATCACATATAGGTGATAATTTTGGAAATATATTATGTAATTTAGATTTAGAATAATGTAATCTATGTAAAATTTTAAACTGTATAAGAGCATGTTTTAGCATTTAACAAACAGTAATGTATGTGTTGTAAGCTTTCTTCCCATATTTCTGGGTTTATTATTTGACCTAATTCATTTTCCCAACGCTGTCTGTGTATTTCCGATGATGGAATATCACTTTCCAACAAAATATTGTAAATGTATGATATCATTTTTTCTGTATTTGGATGTTTATTCAAGCATTCATCTAAAATTTCACTCTTTCTATTTCTGAATTCTTGTGTATTTGCAGAGATATAGTTTCTGATTTGTAAGTATCTGAAATATTCATTATTATGAAGCCCGTAAGCTTGTTGTAATTCTTGAAATGAGAGAAAAGAATTTTCCTTATAAAGATCCCCTATATTTAAAATTCCTTTATTTTTCCATTGTATAAAAAGCTTATCCATCGTTGAGGGTTTAAACGTAAAATTGTTGGCAATAGTAAGACCTAGCGGTATAAATTTTAGTTTTAATGTTTTCTTTATTTGTTTCCAAATACGTATTCCACTTTCTATTATCAAGTTTTCACTATAAATTTTCTTAGGTACATTAATATTAGCAAATATTATAGAGCTAATTTCAAATGGAAAACAGTCTTCTCTTTCCATTTTTAACCAGTTTGGTTTATTATCTGTTTCTTCTAACCAGAAATTCATATTTTTAATATTAACTGCCCAATAATAAAACATAAAATTTGGTAATGCTAAACCCCCGTTTTATTTTAGCTTTACATAAGTGTTTTTTATTTATTCTATGGTTCTTATAATCCCAGATAAAGTTAGTGACTATAGAGTCTACTTTTTAAAAAAAATTTTTAGAGAGATATATCGGGATTGATTGAAATAAATATAATAATTGTGGGAGGAAAATCATTTTTATTGCGTTTTATTTTACCTAACATTGAGATAGGTAAACTTTTCCAGTATAAGATATTTTTATTTAATTTATTCAGTAATAACGGGAAATTAGACTTAAATAGAGAGTCAAATCTTTTTTGTAACAAAAATACCAAGATATTTAATATTTTCATTTGTTATCTTAAAAGGAAAATTGTTGTAATATCTGTAAGTTATTCATAGTTATTGGCATGTTCACTTTTATTCCAATTGATACTGTATCCTGAAATTAAACCAAATTCCGTTATTAGTTTTAACAAATTACGGATACTTATTTCCGGTTTAGTAATATAAAGTAATACATCGTCCGCATATAACGAGATTTTATTCTTAGTATCTTTAGTATCATATCCATATATTTCCGGGTGCAATCTTACCCTTTAAGCAAGAGGTTCGATTGCTAACGCAAACAGTAATGGTGATAAAGGACAGCCTTGTCTACAACCTCGAGATAAACTAAACTTAGTTGATAACATATGGTTTGTTGTTATTCTAGCTGTTGGGTTTGCATATAATAATTTAATCCAAGTAGTAAACTTATCACCAAGCTTAAAAGCTTCCATCACCGAAAATAAATAAGGCCATTCCACCTGGTCAAAAGCTTTTTCTGCATCCAACGAGATAACTACTAAGTCTTTTTTATCACTTCTTTTCGAATATATGATATTAAATAACCGTCTTAGATTATATGAAGAATATCTTTTAGGTATAAATCCTGTTTGATCAGGATGAATTAATTCGTTAACAACTTTGCTTAATCTTTGTGCAAGTATCTTTGTTAAAATTTTTTGATCCGTATTTAATAAAGCAATTGCTCTATATGATCCTGGGTCATCCAAATCTTTATTTATTTTGGGTATAAGTGTTATAATAGATTCGTTCAATGTATCTGGTAATTTCTCTTGTGTATATATCTGTTCATATAATATATGGGACCATTTGGTCATGAAAAATTTTATAAAATTCCGAGCCTATACCATCTGGTCCTGGAGTTTTACCATTTTTTAATGATTTAATAGAATTCTTGGATTTCTTTTATTGAAATATCAGCATTTAATAGTTCTCTATTTTGTAAATCTAATTCTTTTAAGTTACATACATTTAAAAAGGCATCTATTTCTGTTTTATTTACTGTCGCTTTACCAGTATACAGATTTTTATAATATTGCATAAATCTTTCATTAATATCTTTGGGTTGTATTAATAATTCACCGTTTTATGATTTAATCCTATGTATAATTTTTTCAGCTTCAATTTTCCTTAATTGTCGAGCCAATAATTTTTGGGGTTTGTCTCCAAATTCAAACAGCAATTGTTTAGTATGTTGATAATATTTTAAAACTTGATCAGTGTATATTTTGTTTAATTTATACTTCAATGCTACAATTTTATTATGTATTATTATATCTGATTTTGTTGCATTCTGTATATCTAATTGTTTAATCTCCCTTTCTAAGTCCTGTTGTTCCTTCCGAATCTTTTTATTATGGAATGCTTGTGAAGAAATCATAATTCCTCGAAGATATGCTTTAAATGTTTCCCATAATAAAGAGCGAGATATTTCTGGTTGATCATTTATTTCAAAAAACATCTTAATCTGAGTTATAATATATTCCTGAGTGGCTTTATTTTTTAAAATTTGTGGGTTAAGTTTCCATTGTCCCTAGATTTTCTGTTTTACCATTTATTTTAATTTTAAATGTTAATGGCGCATGATCTGAAATTATAATATTATGATATTTAGATTCGTAAGTAAGTGAAATAAGCTTTGCATCTACCAGAAAGTAATCTATTCTTGAATAAGTTTTATGTACTGGCGAGTAAAAGGAATATTCTCGACCAGTAGGATTTTCTGTTCTCCAGACATCTTTAATGTTAGTCGTTTGGATATATGCGTTTAATAAATCACTAGTATGCGATTTAATTTTTCTTTGTTTTGAAGATCTATCTAAATAAGGGTCTAATGTACAATTAAAATCTCCTCCAATTATCAAATTGTAATGTGTTTAATTCCGGAATATTATTGAGTACTTTCTTAAAAAATAAAGGACTATCAAAATTTGGTCCATAGATATTAACGAAAATCATTTTTTCCCTATTTATTTCTCCTATCACAATAATGTATCTGCCATCTTTATCAGATATAGTAGATGTATGCTTAAATAAAGTACCTTTACGAAATAATATTGCTACGCCTCTTGATTTATGCGTAAAGGAAGAGTGATATATTTTGTCTATCCATTTGGCTTTCAGCCTATTTTCAGCGTCTTTCTTTAGGTGAGTTTCTTGAATATAAATTACATCAGCTTTAATTGCCTTTAAGTGTGTCAATATTTTTCCTCTTTTTATTGGTTCATTGATACCTTTAACATTCCAACTGCAAAAGGTTAATCCCTCATCCCCCGTATTTCTTTTTAAATCCTGCATTTTAGATTTGTGGGAATCTAGAATAGAGTCCAAGGGTCCGTGCAGTAGACCTAACCTTACACCCGAACACCGAATAGATGAATTTTAAATCTCTTTTATATACTTCACGAATATATCTCCATTGTTCCAGTGTATAGCTCCATTCAAACTGAAAGATATAATAAGCATAAAAGGATAGTGAAGAGTAGATAAAGAGATTAATAGAGTGCATAAAGAATGAAAAAACTACAAATGAAATATTTGTAGTTTGTGTAAGCTATCCATCTAAAGGCTTCCGGCATTGATGTTATTAATTTAGCCAGCTCCTAGATTTAAGGAATTATTATTCCATAATAATATTTTAACGGGGATATAATATTAAAGAAATGAAAGGAGTGATATTAATCATCATAAAAGTATGTATATCTAAAATTAATTTAAAAATCTAATTATAAAACCGCAGGTAAAGAGTTTTTAAAGTACAAAAAATAAAAATCATTATTAAAAAAGGAAAAAAATAAGGGGAGGGTATCTCCAAATTTAACAAGACATAAGATATTAATTATTAGTAATATTAATTAGCAATAGTGAACAATCTTGGTTAATAATAATCATAGTGATAATAAAACCGCGTTATGATTTTAGTATGTGTGTTATTTGTTTGTGTTAGTTATATATTATGACTAATTGTCAATGTTCAGCGAGCATCTTCCAATCCGGGAAAACATTTCGTTCCATACGACATTGTCCGTTCCTTCTAGTTTCTTCTAATTCCATATTATCGTATGAAGTCTCATAGAATGTTAAGAGACCGTACTAGGTCTTTAAAAATAGTAAAAGACAGTATGTTTGCTTGTAGATGGTTTTCAAGTGTGAAACTGCTTTGCAAATTCCATTGCTTCTGCTGGAGTCTTGAAGAAATGTTCCACGTTGTTATAAGTAACTCTTAGGATGGCTGGGTAATTCAAACCGTATCTCAAGTTTTCTACACCCCTCATAAGGTTTTTGGCTTCATTAAACGCTTTTCGTTTTCTGGCAACCTCTGGGGGATAGTCTCGATAGATACTGATTCTTTGTCCTTGAAACATCAGATTCTTTGTTCCCGAGGCTCTCCGCATAATATCCTCCAGGATAAAATCATATTGTAACTTTACAATCATTTGTCTTGGGGGGGCATTTGTACTGGTCTGTCCTTCTGCCGACTCGATGTGCACGAGCTAATACAGGCATATCATCCAAAGATAAAACAGCTTGCAGTAATTTAGCAGTGAATTCTCGAGTGTCCTTCGTATTTCTCTAGACCTTCAGGAATCCCTGCAATCCTCAAGTTCTGCCTTCTCTGATAGCCTTCTAGCTGAGTGCATTTATCTGTTATTTTAGATAACAACTCCAGTAGACGTTCTTGTTCTGTTATCAGCTTTGCTGTAGACACAGTACTAGCCTCCGCTATCTTTTCAAGGTTTTTCATGCCATCAGCTTGTTGTTCCACCACATTTGCAATAGGATCAATCTTATTTTGAAAGTCTTTTTTAACATTTTCAAGTTTAACCTCCATCTTGCGTTCCATATTATTGATCATATCAATAAATTCATTCTTCAATTTTTCTGATTCTTTCTTGAACTTATTATCAATTTGTATCTTTGTATCTTTTTGAAATTCACTCCATTGATTTTTCATCAAGTCCATCTGATTATTAATTTGACAAATTTCTTCCGGTGGCGCTATGGAGTCTTAAAGCATAGCGCCAGCCAGCTCCGTAAAAATTTTGGAAAAACGGGGACTTAAAAAGACTTACCGACTGCCTGCTTTACACTGTCTGCCGCCTCAACATCGACGGTACCGGGTGACGTCATCAGCCCTGCGACAAACCATGACGGCACGGAGCCCTACCGATAAGACGAAGGGTCGAAAAACCCGGGCGAGAGCGGGAGAAGGCCTGGGAGAAGCCTCGGACTCGAGTAGGGCCAGCTCCCTGGAAGATGTCTCCAGGAAAGCAGACACAGGAGGTGAGGATTTGAGAGCTTTTATTTCTCATCAGATGGCTGATTTAAAGCGAGAGTTCAAGGCAGAAATGAAAGATATAAAGCAAGAAATGAAAGAAATAAAGGGCAATAGACACTTTTTGCAAGCATTTTAGAACCAATAAACACTTTTGCAAGCATTTTAGAACCAATAGAGACACTGTTTGCAGGCATTTTAGAACTAATAGACACTTTTTGCAAGCATTTTAGAACCAATAGACAGCTTTTTGCAAGCATTTTAGAACCAATAGAGACACTTTTTGCAAGCATTTATATAACCACAGTTGAGTAGACATGTGTTCAGTGCTATTCAGAGCTCAGAGAGACGTGACCCTCTGGCTTCCTCCATCTTGCAGAGACTGAGTGAGGCACACCACTTCCTGGTTTTATAGTCCCCCCCCCCCTCCCTCCAGCAGGTGTAGCAGAGAGAATGGCGAATTTTTAAAAAACATTAATATCTCTCTGATTTTACATCGATGAGAAAAATCCTCTGGTTCAGGAAGGTGGAGGGGGGCTCTGAGCGAGCTGGCCAAAAATGACGGCCGTAGGTGGTGGCGTTCTCTCGGAAATTACACCACAGTGAGCCAAAAGCGGTCAAGATCAGACTTTTAGTAATATAGATTTGTCTTCAAAAAGCCTTATCTCTTAATACAATATTTAAAAACATATAGCTCAAAGAAATTACAAAACAGTTGCCTTGTGTAACCCTGGTTTTGTCAATGTAGTGTAGAAATGGTATGCTTTTCTTTAAGTGGGACTTTAATATTGATTCATCGGTGCAATTTTACTAACAGCTGAAACACAAACCTCTAGATTCAGGAACAGTTTCTTCCCAGCTGTTATCTTGCAATTGAACCATCCTAGCGCAAACAGAGAGCAGTCCTGAACTAATATCGGACTATATTTGATCAGATTTTATCTTGCACTAAACGTTATACCTTATCATGTATCTGTACACTGTGAATGGCTCGATTGTAATCATGAATTGTCTTTCCGCTGTCTGGTTAGCACGCAACAAAAGCATTTCACTGCACCTCGGTTCACGTGACAATAAACTAAACAAACTGAATTGAGCTTCTAATACTGTGTTTTTGATGAACTCAAAGATATTTATTTTCCCTTCTGTATCTAAACAGATATCAAGACAAGATAATCTGCGTACCTGTGCCAGAAGGATTCCTAATGGCCACCATGCAATGGAATCAAAGTGCTCTTAAAGGTCGTAAATTGGGGAAAATAACTTGAGAATATGGAAAAATATTATCAGTGAACTTGTATATAGAAATTTATGATTTAAGAAACACACAATTACATACTAACATAAAATATAATTAATAAAATTGTGTAATATTAAGACATAGCTTAATAATGGCTGATGTTTATTTCATGATGTTAATTACTTGCTAAATATAAGAATAACAAGTTAAATATGATTGATAAGTACTAATAACATACTAACAAATTTTATGGATATAGTAGATTTAGTCTAAATTGCGCGCAAAGAGGGGGGAGGAGACTCAGACGCTTGGAAGTTACCCAAGGGTCTGAATCTAATTAACCCCTTGGAACCTGCTGGTGTCTGATACAAAAGTTTGAGACTTAATTGTAATAGAGCTAGGCATATCAATAGATATGGATATATAATTAACATAATTACTGTTATATTTAAATATATACTCTGAAACTCTTTTTTATTTTGTTTTTTCTCTTTGAAGATATATTTCTAATCAATCTATTGGAGTGCGTTTTATTTTATATATATATATTTCTGAACTTTGTATCGCTCTCTCTTTCAATTAATAATAACTGGTCAAGGGAGCAGAGCAAAACATATAAAAACATCTACGAAAGTCAACAAGAATTTTTCTACCACCTGTCGGTGGTCTGTTTTTAATTATAATATATTTATTTTTGGATATTATAATAACACTTTTTGTTTGTTAAGTATCTTTTCACGACTCTACACTTTCTGGTCTTTTTCAAGGTCTATTCTGAAGGGGAGATGCCAACAAAACTTAACAGCTGGGGATGACCATCCTCCACCTAGAGTTATGAGGTTCTTGGTTGCACCATATGAAGCAAAGGTATTAACATGATTCATAATGCAAGACGATAAACAAAAGAAAACTGTAGTTGGAATATAAGGGGCGCTAATGAACCAATTAAAAAGGGTAAGATCTTTGCCCAATTAAAAGCCTTAAACAGTGACATCATTTTCTTACAAGAGACGCATTTGAAATATCAAACACAGATAAGATTGAAGGCAAATTGGATTGGGCAAACATACCACTCTTCATTTACTTCTAAATCTAGAGGTACGGCTATTATCATTCGATATATCATCCGAATATTTATGGATATATTACCAAACACTCAAATAATAAAATTTCATTATATGCTGATGACATATTACTATATATTACAAATTTGCAAATTAGCATACCAAATATACTAAATTTAATAGAGGAATTTAGTTCTTTTTCAGGATATAGAATAAATTGGAACAAAAGCGAAATTATGACGATAAATCCTCAAGAGCCGACACATTTGTTGAAATTCCCCTTTAGAATTGCAACAGAAAAATTTAAGTATTTGGGCATCCAAATCACTAGGAAATATAAATCATTACTCAATGCAAACTATATGCCTTTATTCACTAAATTAAATGGGTTGATTAAATTTTGGAAAACACTGCCGATGTCCTTAATAGGCAGAATAAACGCAATAAAAATGATCTTCTTACCACAAATATTGTACCTATTTCAATCAATACCAATATACTTAGCTAAAAAAATCTTTAAAAAACTAGACTCTGATATTATAAACTTCATATGGGATTATAAATCACACAGAATTTAAAAAAAAACAAAAACACTTGTGTAAATCTAAAGAATCAGGGGGACTGACACTTCCTAACTTATTGTATTACTATTGGGCAGTGAATATTAAAAATATAATCCATTGGTTGAACAGTTCTGCCCAACAGGTAGATTGGATAAGAATGGAGAAAGAGGATTGTTCCCCTTATAATATAGGAGCGATCCTTCTTTCCCCGATGAAACTGAACAATATAATATATAAGAAGAATCCAATTATTCACAGTATAATACGAATTTGGAAACACATAAAACTAATTTTAAAATTAAGAAAATTATCGCTTCTTTCTCCAATAGCTAATAATCCCTCATTCAAACCAACCATTATTGATAAAACGTTTATCCATTGGGAATGAATAGGAATTAAAACGATGGGAGATATGTATGAAATGGGAAAACTTTTATCATTCCAACAATTACAACTAAAATATAATTTGAAAAGTAATCAATATTTCAAATATCTCCAAATTCAAGATTATTTGAAAAAATATATACAAAGATATCAAACTTCAACTCCAGATTTATTGGAGGAAGGAATGAATAGAAAGGCAGAATAAAGCAATTTAATATCTTACTTATATAATACAATTCTAAATAAACCAACGACAGAAGCAATTAGAAGGGACTGGGAACAAGAGTTATTGATAAAAATTCCAAATGATAGATGGGAAAAAAAATTATTATATGTAAATAAATGTTCAATTAATGTAAGACATAACCTAATTCAATTTAAAATTTTACATAGACTATATTATTCAAAAACTAGACTGAATAAAATATTTTCAAATGTTTCCCCCATCTGCGACAAATGTTTAACTCAAAATGCCACTATAGCACATTCCTTTGTCTCTTGTATAAAACTGTATAAATTTTGGAATGAAATTTTTGGAATTTTTACAAAACTATTTAACACAAAATTGAACCCCAATACAGAACTGATTATCTTTGGATCAATGGAAGAGGGAAGTAAACTAACTATATTCTAAGAAGCTTTTCTTAATTACGGTCTAATAACAGCAAAAAAACATACTCAAATTTTTGAAAAACGCTACCACGCCAACATTCAAAATGTGGATTTCAAACATGTCTGAAATGCTACACCTTGAAGAAATGAGATTCCTCCTGCTAGGCAAAGTAGACCTATTCTTAAAGAATTGGTCTCCTTTTATCAACTTTTTACAAGCAGATGGTGCAACATAAGAAATTAAATGGTTCAGAACCGGGTGACGGATGGGCAAAAATACGAAATAGGTAGATCTCTCCTAATCTCTCTTTCCTTTACTTTCAATCTTTTTCGCTTCTTATCTCGGTCCTGCATTTCTTTGGCTATCTGTTTCTACTTGCTTGTCTATCTATTCCGACACTATTTATTTCTTTTTTCTCTCACTGTTCCTTTAACATAAATAAATAAATAAATAAATAAATAAATAAAAAAGGTCATAAAATTAAATAGTTTTGATTCAGGATTTAAGACTGATCTGGACCGTGAACAGTACAATCTAATGGATCAGTATTGTTACGACAATGCATTTCAGTGGTATTCCAAGTATTTCCCTTACATAGCTATCATCCACACACTGATATTTTTGATAAGCAGTAACTTCTGGTTCAAATTTCCAGGAACAGGTTCCAAAATTGAACATTTCATATCAATCCTCAGAAAGTGTTTAGATTCCCAATGGACGACCAAGGCACTTTCAGAAACCATTTACGAGGATTCTGTCCTACAGATACCACAAAGAACAGTTTTATCAGATGAACCGTCTGTCACGTGTTGTTTAAACCTGCAGCAATCTTATGATACAGTCCAGCCTACTGGGACACAATGAAAGCAGTAATGACAGAATATGTGAGAATGAACCACAAGCGTCTTTGTGCAAGTTCCCATCCAAGACTATTGGGCTCGCAAATCTTTAATGTCGAGAAATAAAAAATGATTCCAACCATCATAGCCCTAATCGACATCTTGACCAGGAATGTACTTCCTTGCTGGCTTTATTAGTTTCAATAACTGGATTTCCATCCAAGATTGTTGGCCTTACAAATCTTTAAAGTATTACCGGATAACTGAGCTTTTGTTAATAAACAGTACTGATCCCAGAATTACTGAGACTTGCATCTCAGAGTTGACAAGAAGGAGCGTATAACTTCTGTGCAATTATTGATCGTGTACATCATACAGCCACTTGCTGATCCTGACTTGGAATCCAGAGGATCAAAATTACTGTCTCGGATACCATAAAAATCCATGAGATATATTATGACAGCCAAAAGTTAGCATTTAAAACCCATGTTGTTAACCGCATTACTCCAGTTCTGGAGTCACATGTAGATGAGGAAAGGACATATTTATATAATAATATGCAGCTTCTTTATAAATAACCTATTTTGACATTTGACAGGAGTTTCAGCTCACTATTGGTCTGTTCCTCTGTTGATCATTTGTTAAAGTATGAACATAGAACCTGGATTTTTATAGTGAGTAAACATTTCTTTATAGAGTAATGGGAATGTTAGTCCAAGTAGCAGATAAAGGGAATTGACAGCTTGTTTTCTTCCTTCATTGCAGCATATTAGACTATATTGTACAACTAATGGAATATTAATAGAATATTGACTGGCCTTGAGGGGGATACGACATATATTGCCTGAAGTAGATTCATATTGCCCGAGTCGAATACGAAGACTGTCGTATCTCCCGAAAGAGGACAGTCAATATTGTTATTATTACCCATATCAGACATCTAGAGGAAAATTTGAACATCTCAGCTCGGCGGACTTCCACGTAAAATTTAACCAAAATGGACGCGGCAGTCTTCCTGTCTGCCGTTTGAATATTCTAAATTTCCCACGCAGCGTCACGTTGCCATCACGTTGCCAAGTTCCCGGATGTGAGACCAGGGGAATATAAGACTATATTCCCCGCTGTTTTAACAGGTAAAGTCCATAGGCGTTCGCAAGAAAGGGGAATACAAGAAAATATTCCCCTGTTACCCCTGCTGGCAGTAAAAACGAAGGGAATACAATTTTGTAAAAGCATACCTCAGCTGTGTGATATGGGTAATAATGTCCTTTATTCCATGAGCTTGAATGCAGGTGGTTTTATAAAATAGTTATATTTAGCCGTACAAAGCCTTTGGCTAAAACCCATCTAGGGTAATGCATTCAGTGCTGTTCAGCACGCATAAGGAATTATATTTGAACCTCTGGATTGTAGCGCATACGCACCAGAACGATACCAGAACTTACACGATCAAATTCACAGGCAGGTTTGTATTTGCTTAATTAAATGGTAATCAAATTGAGATGTGTTAAACTGTTTAAAGGAGTTGATGGAGAGAAAATATTTCCTTCGGTGGATGAATAAAATAGGGGAACAGAACCTCAAATTTAATGTTGTTAAAAAGCTGCTTCTTTTTCTTAGGCTGTCCCTTAGATTAGAGGATGACTTGGTTCCACTCAGTTCTGTGCTACTGAGATGGCCACTGAGGCCAGTGTGGAGCTGCAGACATTTCCAGACATGACAGGAGGTACTTGACACAGTGGGGTTGGCCTGGGGGAGGATAGTAAGGTGCACAAAAGCCCCTGCTTTAGACAAAAAAACAAAAGAAATTTGGAACAGTAGGTGGTCAGTTGAACACTTCATTTGTTTTGAAATTGACTTTTTTAGCACCAATGTGGAAATATGATTTAAAAGAAAGATCAACCATAATTTAATTGCACAGTAGAACAGGTTTGGGAAATTGAGTGTGCCTCGTATCTTCAGAAAGTCAATAGTGAGCAATGGCCACTCAGCCATCAAGTGCTCACAATCGAGAGCTCGTGTACGGTTACTCTATCAGAATACTAACTCTATTCTGTCCTTCCTTCATCAACATTGATGCACCACTTTAGAAAGAACAATGTTGTGTGTTTTTCACATTATAAGAGTTATTGAACTAAAGAAAGAAACTTTGATAGTATGGTCATGTATTATATTTTTGCTAACGATATTGCTAAATTTTGATATGATCAGAAAATGTAGTAAAAAACATATCGTAACGAAGAAATTGTAATTGTTAGAAATTATAAAGTGCTTGGTGAAGCCCTTGGACCTTGCAACTCTATTTACACATATTCCTCATATGGATTAACTACTCAAAATCTATTTTCCTTTCTTTCTGCTGGATATTCTTTATCCAACTATTTAGAAAAAATCTTCTTTATTTAACTACCTGTTAAACTGTGGTACAGCATTTTATGTTGCATTAGTCCTTAGCATGTAAACATTTCTGTAATTTTCTATTTGTTCTTGAGATAATCCTGAGTCCATGACTACGTGTGTATCAATTAGGCAATCAGTGGAAACTTTTTATTTACCCTTTCAAGAATTTAATAACTTTATTTTTTAAATTTTGTTTTGCAGTAAATCTTTTCGATTGCAAATAAATCTTACTGAGTTTTATTTTACCTTTCTTCCTTTCAGTAACGTATTGATCATTGTATCACTTTAGAGCATCTTTGCTCTTGCTTTTCCCAGGACATCATCATTCTCTTAGCTAAAGTTAATCACTAAGGAGCGTCACATCTCATCCTATTATTGACAATGATTCGGTTTTGTTTGTAATTGATAAGTGTTATTGTACTCAGCCAATTTCTTTCGCTTAGAGAACCTTGCCCCAATTCTATTCCTCCAATTTTTTGAAGAATCATATTTGTTCTGCATCCAAGAAGACAAGCCTTTTTCAAATAGACTGAAGGCTGAGGTAATCATGCCAAGTGTAGACCCAGTTAATAAACATCTATAATGACAAAATAGACAACAGCATTATTTTAACCTCCGCAAGAGCCAGCAGTTATTCACCAAACGTGCCATGTCAATTTTCAGCCAGTAATCTTGCAAATGATCAAGTGGTTTTCAGCACGATTAATGCTGAGTGTAATTTTACAAAATATCAGTTCATGCCAGATTGTGGTTCCAATATGTGTCTGTGTAAACGGTTCTGTGAAATGGTGACACTGCCCTTTCTCAAATGCGATTTAAAACATGATCTGACTCTGGGAGAGCATTCCAGTATTTGAGCTAAAACAAAATTGCAAAATAACAGCTCATTTCTGGTCTGGTCTCTTCTCTTAGGAAAACTTAGGAGAGAGAATTTATTTGAGTAAAAATTGCAATAAAGGAAAAGTCTATAATTCCGCAACCCTAGCTCAGTTAAATGTGTTAAAATAACCATGCTAAAAGCAGTGAATAAATAATTATATAAACTGTGATCTATTGTACTTTAAAAAAGGCCATGTTGCAGCTTTCTAAAGTTCCCATTCTGAAACATTTTAAGTGCGGCTCCTTGTTAATTATTCTATTTTCCCTAATTTAGAGATTATTTTAATTGTTATTTATTTATTTAATGTATTTATTAGAAGCAGTGTACAAAAATATAAGCAGCGGCTATATTTAGTTATTGTACAGCTTCAATTATAATTTTTAGCTAAAGTTGAGAGAAAAGAAGAGAGACAAAGCAAGAGAGAGAAAAAGTGGATGTGCAAGAATAGAACCCCTAGACTACCAAATTGGTGCAGCCAAAGAGTGAGTAAGTAAAAGAAATAAGAAGGACGTAGAGAAATAAAAAGACAAAAACAGAAAGAAAAGCAAAAGGTGATGATATATCTGCCTCGTATCCCTCCCCACACATCACCCAACCCTTAATTAGATTTAACTCCAAAATGGTGTTGCGCCATACTATCCTTGTAATGTATCAATGAATGGTGTCCATGTCTTCGAAAAATGCTCTGGTTTTTCTGCTAAGACAAGTCTCATATTTTCAAGATGTAGCGTCTCAGACAAGTTTGTAATCCACATTTTGAGAGTAGGGGCAGATGTATGTTTCCAAAATTAGAGTATTAGTTTTTTCGCCGTTATCAGACCATAATTGAGGAAACGTCTTTGAAATATTGATAGCTCAGAGAATTTAGAGATTAGTGAAAGTGCAATAACAATATAACAAAATCTTTATATTTCTATCATCATCAAGAATGAAGTCAGATAATTTTCTTTAAATAGGACTGATTAAAAAATTGCATCTGGATGATTGCACTATTTATCTTTGGATATTCATTGTGTAAACAATCGGAAAAGATTGTTTTATGAAAATGATAAAAACGGCTCATAGCTAATGCTGAAACTTATGTTGAATGTGAAGTAAGATTCATTCATTACCCATCAAAATTCCAGTAACACAGAACATGAAGTCCAACTTTGCTGTTAATAATTGGTTTCAAAAATTTAAACTAATGAAAATAAATAGAATAACATTTTACTTGACTATTTCCCTTGTTTAGTGTATTTTCCAAAAAGGAACAGTTTATATTTAGATGCTGTTTACTGGATTTGTTGAGTCTTTTAATTTAAGAAAATCAAGATCTAATAGGTGTACAGATAAGGACCAACATGCACTCTTTATATGTTGTTCAATGGACTCTGGACATCTTTGAATACTTAAGTGTAAAAACAAATTCTGCAAGCTTCTCTCATATGGTTTGATTTTTTTTTTAAAATTCTGTAGATCTCCTAATTAAATGTGCTTGCTATTCTTTGTATCAGTGGTGGCACAGGTACTACTTTTAAAGAAATAAACATTTTTTTCGGAGAATGGTAGAAAGCTATCTGGATTTCATGTTTTTCTTAATGCTGGTTTAAAAGCGTTCTTATACACTCTATTTCAAGAGTGGTAGTCAACTGTGGGTCTGCTGATGGTTTTCTCACTTAACTATGAGAAATTTCAGTTCCTTCTCCAGAGAATGAAAATATAGGCTGATGCTCCAGTGCTATGTAATGCAATGGTATTTTGGAGAATCAACCATCTGATGAGATGTTAAACAGTGCCCTGGCAGTTCTCACAAGTGGACCTAAATCATGTCAAGGCATTATTATTTTTGAGACCCATTATCTATCCACAGTTCCTAAAGGATCATATTATTAAAGCTTTCACACGGACGCATTATATGGAGGTAAGTATGCTTATATTACTAAAAGAAAATAAAAGGCAGAGAGCACACCCCCTCCTAAACCAAATATGTCCCATATCCTGGCAAGAGCTTCCTGCTCCACCCATATCAGAGATTGTGGATGCCATAGTAGCTTTATTTGCATATACTGGATAAATGCCCCAATTACTTAAAAATATTTTTTTATGACTGTACTCATTCCAATAACGCTGCTTGACGAGGTTCCTGAAGACCAGCTACAGAGACCACATCACAAACGAGGAGATCTACTGTGAAACCTCTCAGCCAGGACATAGAGGTATGCAGGATGAAATTTACAGGACGTACTCAGAATGTCACCAGAACGTGCACCTAAGATAGCAATGACATGGCAACCTGACGGAAGAAGGAAAAGAGGCCGACCAAAACTTACATGGAGGCGAATATTCCAGAAGGATTCCGGGCTTCCGGGACGCAAGCCTAACGAGCGTGGAAGACGTCGCACATAACTGAACAGAAGGGTGAAAACTTTCTGCCCAATGCACTCAACAGTGTGGGAGGAACTAAGTCTAAGTAAGTACTTACTCGAACATTTTTGAATCAAAAATAAACAATTGTTATTCCAGTGAGAATCACTTTCTCTTAGAAAATTATATGATTTGATAGCATAAAGTGACCTTCTCCCTAACTGACAAAACAACACTAAGTGTTTGGTAGACACAAAATGCTGGAGTAACTCGGCGGGACAGGCAGCATCTCTGGAGAGAAGGAATGGGTGACAGTTTCGGGTCGAGACCCTTCTTTAGACTTCTTCAGCATCTGCAGTTCTTTCCTACACTTAATGTTTGGTGACTGGAACCAAACGTCAACAAGACGGGATGGAGTCTTAAATTCCGTCCCTTGTCACCATTGAAAAAAGGATGCTTAGATTCTGCTTGATAACACCCAAATAACAAAGAGGGGTGCATTATTTTACACCTGTTTATGCTTGCTTTGAGTAAAACAGGGCAGCGAATGCAGGCTCAATAATATATTTCCAGAACGGTTAGAATAGGAATTGCTTCGAGGTCATGGAGAGTGGAAATAATCGGACACACACACATGCTCCCACATAAATAAAATGTGTCGGAAGGAATAGAACATAGAGCAGCATCAGACGGCTTAGGCAACATCTCTGGAGAAAAGAATAGGCGATGTTTTGGGTCGAGGTCTTTCTTGTAATTATTTAAGACGGGTAATAAATAGATGATGAATAAAATGTTTTTATTTAAGCTGGGTATGATGTTTTAAATCAGAGAGGTGGTACGGAGTTTAGTTTCAGTTTAGTTTATTGTCACATGTACAGAGGTACAGTGAAAGGCTTTTGTTGCGTGCTAACCAGTCAGACTACACATGATTACAATCGAGCCATTCAGTGTACAGATACATGATAAGGGAATAACGTTTAGTGTGAGATAAAGCCAGTAAAGTCTGTTCGAAGATAGTCCTTTGAGAGAGAGGATGTTTTGTAGATTAGTGGCTCATGCTATGAATCATGCATTTGTAGTTACGCCCACTAGCTTGTTAGCATTGCAGTCTGCTGCATTCCGTTAGTCCTTAATGAACTCTTAAGTAAGAAGTTGCTTGTACCTAATAAACTCTATATAACCTGACATGGTGTGAGGCCACTGTTATTATAAGGACCACAAATCAACATGGTGTCAGAAGTGGGATACGAACCTACGCCTTCAATCGGAGACCAGAAACCACCCCAATACTGTCATGGCCTTTGTCAGTCTGTAAGCGGACCACCTGTCCTTTGGTCAATGGCGGCAGTGGTCTACTTGTCTTGTCGAACCATTTCTTTTGAATGTCATGATTCTGTTGTAACCTGGCTTGAACCTCCTTAGGCGGAAAGACATGTGGGATTAATGTTTGCTCTGCTAAGGGCAGCATGGTATGGGTCTGCCTTGACAATAATCATTGAGCAGGTGAACCCAAGGCAGGGTTCACAACATGGACTCACTGCTCAATTGATTATATTGTTTTTATCTTGGTTTATTTTTTTACTGCGGTTATGGCTGCTGCTCTCAGGAAGCCAGAGATCTTGGTGTTTGATGCAGACCTTGCAGAGCGATGGCGTGTATTCGAGGATTTCTCAAACTACATTGATGCAGCATATCCAGCTGCTACCCCTGCTCTCCGTGCATCAATCCTACTTAACTTGGCACGCACTGAAGCTGCTCGGTGCCAGAAGATTTCACTATGCACCGGCTGGAGTCGACGCTAATGGTGTACAGATTCCAGCAGAGTCTGACCATGATCTGTAAAACGGGGGACGCCGTCCAGTTGGTATGGCTGCCCAGCCTGCAGCTGTCTGTCTTTTAACTTCTTTCTTTTATTTTAGTGAGTTTTAGTGTTTTGTTTTGGAGTGTATTCTTTTTTATGTGGGGGGTGATGGGGGAGAGTGGGAAACTGCTTTTCCTGGTCCCTACCTGGTCGGAGAGGCAGCTTTTCTCCGGGCTGCAACTTCGACCCGTCCTCGCGGCCTACCGGCGGGCCCGGAGCGGCGTTTCCTGAGGGGGACCGCCCAGAACCTCGGCTTCGGAGGCGGCGCAGCGCTGGAGCGCCATCGCGGAGCGTTGCGGGCGATACCTTGCCTGGGTCGCCGCGCTGGAGCTCCGGAATGCTGAGACCGCAGGTGAACATCGCGGAGCTGCGGGACTGTGGGGCGGAAAGCTGCGGGCGGCGGCGCTGAACTTTTGCATCGGGAGCCTGGGATCTCTCGGCGAGATCGCCAGGGGTGGAGCTCCATCCGGCGCGGCCTTGTCGGCTTCGGAAGCCACGGACTCCGGTAAGGAAGCGGCCGTTCCAGGTGTCCCAAGCCGCTGAGAGGGTCTCCCGACGCCGACACCATCACCCGGCGTGAAGGCCTCAAACATCGGGCCGCCGTAGCGCCAACTGCGGAGGCCTCAATAGGCCCGACTATGGGTGGACATGGGGATGGGACTGGACTTTGTGCCTTCCCCCACAGTGGGAACCATTGTGGGGGGATGTTTTTATGTTTATTGTTAATTCTTTAGTGTTGTGTCTCATCTTTATCTGTGTGCTGCATGGCAAGACAAATTTCACTACAGCAACTGGTGTATGTGACAATAAATGTCCTTTGTCCTTTGCCCTTTGATCATGAATATCTCCAAAATAAATTCCGACAACTATGTGAGTTACAAATTAATGTGAGCATTGAACGACATAAATTGTTCTCAATGGTTGTCGCTACTAAGAAAAATAAAGATGAGATACGGATTTGTATTAACCCCTTAATACAGCGTTATCCGACCACGTTATCTGATGCACTCTGTGGACGAGATTGCGGCACAGCTGGCTGAATCAACTGTATTCACAGTGCTAGATGCCAAGAGTTCATTCTGGCAGATTCCGTTCGGACGTTATACATTTTTGAGGATGCCCTTTGGTATAAGTTCTGCTAGTGAACTGTTTCAACAATCCATGAAGCGATTGTTTGCCGGATACCCATGCTCCATTGTAGTGGACGATATCCTTATTGCTGGAAAAACGATCGAGGAACACGAGCCAATCCCTCCTCCTTATTATCCGGATCGTAAAAGTTCATTTCAATCTGCATCTAGTGACCCTCGCATGCTCTTGCCAGCACAACAATCCATGCCTGCGAAATTCCTCTGTCTGTTCCATCTTCGCCTGCGCCACAGTCTCCTGTTTCGACTCCGGAGGCGTTGGTCCACTCCCCCACAGCGGTGAAATCGCCCGCTCTTTCCCCGCAGAAAAAGAATGGAGATGGTCTCTATCGAACACGTGCCGGTCGTGTTTGTAGGCCCGGAAGTATCCGGGCTATGTTGGACTTTTCACCAGCCTGTCATCGATTGTGATATTTGCTTTGCTTAGTTATGGGTATACATCGCCATTGATTCTTTAAGAGGGGGGATGTAGATTAGTGGCCATGCTATGAGTCATGCATTTGTAGTTATGCCCACTAGCTTGTTAGCGTCGCAGTCTGCTGCATTCCGCTAGTCTTAAAGTGAACTCTTAAGTAAGAAGTTGTATTGCTTGTACCTAATAAATTCTATATAACCTGACATGGTGCGAGGCCACTGTTATTATAAGGACCACAAATCAACATGTTTCCACTAGTGAGAGAGTCTAGGACTATGGAAGTACAGAAATCAGTATTTTAACTTTTATATTTTTTAATATCCTTTGTGTTTGTAAATACTTGAGATACTTAACTTTTATCCTTTGTATTTTAACTTTGGTAACTCTGCATGTTTGTATAAGCCTTTGCTCTGCATGTTTATATAAGCCTTTTGTGCTGCTCTGAGTTAGTTTCTGTTTCTTTTTGTAAGGCTTTGGGTTCTTCTCTCACTGCAATTAGTGTAAATCAATTGTGACAGGTATATGACCTTTGTAACTCTGTAACAACCCCTAGCTGGGTGAGCAAGAGATAAGGGGGGCCAAGATAGGAAAAGTCATGTGGTTTAAACAAGGATGGATTGAAAGATGGAAAATAACTGGGGTAGGAGGGGAAAAGTGAATGCGAGTGATTGGTTATTGCTAAGGGAATGTTTGCAAGTGATTGGTTATTGATAAGGAAATGTTTGCAAGTGATTGGGTATGGAAATGTGCCGGGGGTTGGACGCACAGAGTTAGACATGCCATAAAAAGAAGCAACTCTTTGTGTGAAGTGGGCAGTCAAGCAATTGAGTCTTTGATTGTCCCAGCCTTGATTTGCAAATAAAGGTTAGAATTTCTTGAAGAATTATCCGCGTCGCCTGACTTAATTTTAAATATCGGTAACCACGACAGGACCAGAGGTCATAGCCTCAGAATAAAAGGTTGTTCCTTTACGAAGGAGTTGAGGAGGAATTTATTTAGTCATTGGGTGGAATTCATTGCCACAGAAGCTTGTGGAGGCCAAATCTTGATTAGTATGGGTGTCAAGAGGTTATGGGGAGATGGCAGGAGAATGTTTTAAGGTTCACTTCTTGAAACAGACAACTCACAATCAGTTAGGTAAACCAACACAAACTTTACTGATAATTTAGCCGGCGAGAATGCCAGGTGATACAAAGTCAAGTATGCGACAGATACTTAACCCTCCTGGGCCATCACTCTAATGAACAGACATACAGCATCTTTTTATAGCATTTTGGAAACATAGTCACATGTTTATATGGCAGTCTAACACAAATAAATCACAGAGTATACCCATTCAAAGCATTCTTGTCACTAACATAATACTCTTGCCATCCTGTGGTTCTATCAATGATAAACTGTTGATCACAAACATTGAAACAGGAATTTAGTCAAGAAGCACAACATTTACAATTCCGTCTTAACAACGTAATCTTCAATCAGCTACCAACCAGAAGTTCCTGTTTACAGAGGCTACCAACTCCAAAGGAAACAAATCCTCTCTCAAGGTTTCTGTTTACATAAGCTAGCACCTTCTCAGGAAATGCATTCTCTCTCACCATTGTAGATGGTATTCTACTTGGCACATAACAGGAAGCAGCTTGAATGCTGGCCTCCAATTTCCTGATTCCCACATCTTCTACACCACAGAATTACAAAGCTTTAGTTTACTCAAAACCCAAATAAGTCAAATTAATCTTTACTTAATAAAATACCTTACATTATAATTTATATTATATAACTAGGATATTCTCATTCCCTCCTATTATCGATTTTAACGATAACACTACAGTCCTTGCTTGGTACACAGTAAAGGCTTCAGGCATTTCAATACATAGATTAATACAACAATCAGCAGGGCAATAAATCCATAGTGAACTATCATTCCCCATATTCCTCAAACATATTAAATGACCTCCATTCTCCACCTTTATTGAAGTTATGCATCTCTTCTCCAACCTCTGTAATCTTCTTTATTTCTCTGGTGATATGTGCTGCTAAATGTTAGAGGATTCATCGGGAATGTAATTGCAGCATTTGCCCCCTATAATAGCACAAGTCTTTCCTATTATCCTATAGGACTATAGGGCAAAGTGCAACCATTTCAGCCATCATAGATGAGAGGGCCTTTTACTTGTAGGTAAAGGTGTTCAGTTTCATTAAGCAATTTCTCCAATCCAGAGATCATATTAACCGATTCCCTTGATGGACACGCTGTCCCGTAAAGTGGGAAGGCAATCATCCAGAATTGCTCTGACTCTGGTATACTTCACTTAGCCCTCATCGGGCATATACAATTCAGTTAGATGTTACACAGCTCACATGTGAGGGACAACAAAGACCAAATAACAGCATCCCCTTCAGTTGTAGGTTGGCCTGATCAACCTTTCCCAGTTCTTCTCATCCCCAGGTACATACCAGGTAACCATGGGTATGCCCAGAATCCAAATACAAAATATGTCCCATTTATTGGACTCAGCGGCCGCTAGCACTAACATTGGTGCAGGTGCTGTTCCTCAAGTATACTCCTTCGCTTCTTTTGTCACAATAACAGGTAGTATTAACTGGGCTCTGGGGCAATTCACTAATTTAAGCTGTGGTATTTCCCAAATCCTGGTCTCATTTACCTTCTACCCTGGCTTAAAAGAGGCCATATACCATCCTTTAAATACAGGCCCTTGAGTTTGCCGTTCTGAAGGCACCCATTAGTTGCTGTTTTATTGCGCAAACAATGTAAGGCCAGAATCTCAGTAAGGTTAAGGGGTTTTGTCAAGAGGGGTATTTCTCCTCCACCATTATATGGGATGTGCGTACACAACCAGCATACACTTATTATCACGAAGGGCAAATTCAAAACTCATAGACAAAAACAAATTATTTCCCTGCCCAGTCCATCTGGTCCAACCCTAGAATAAAAAAGAGAGTTAATAGCCCAATTGTCCTTTCTTGGTTCTCTGATCCATTTACAGACAATCAGATGCATCCTCTTCACGGCAGTTGATGTTGTTGGTAGCACCTGCTACAGTCCCTTTCAACACAGTCTGAATTTCTTGTGATCCCAGTGCCATATCAGTACTTAGTCTGAAAGTATGGACTCATCCTTGTGTTCAATGGATAGTGGCTTCTGTGACTTTCATACCTGGGAATGGAACCTGGCAAGGCACGAGTTAATTGCTGTACATACTTAATTAATTCATCGCTGAGGACCTGTTGGTAAGTTCATAATTTCACAGCTTATCCTGTTATCAATTCAAAAGGTGTTAACCCTGTCTCTCTACCTGGGGTTGTTCTGAAGCATCAAAATAGCTGAATGCCTTAACCCATTCCTGTCTGGTCTTAGTCAAGGCTTTACTTAAACTCTTTAGTGTCCTATTCATATTCATTCCCTCCACCAATCCAAAACTCAACAATTGATGGGAGATATGAAATCACTCTTTAACTAATGACAAGACAGAGCCTCCTTCATCGCCTTCCCTGAGAAACACGTTCCCTGATCAGAGTCTATCTGAAGAGGGACCCATACTTAAATATTATCTCTTTGATTCCTTATCACAATTCTAGCTGTACTATCTTAGCATGGAAATACCGTTACCCAGTAGGTAAAGCGATCGATCAGTACTAAATAGTACCCTGTATTTTATGACTAGAGCAAGGGTCCTGTGAAATCTATCTATTTATGTTGATCTGCAGGCTATACTAATTTTTCATTTGGCACTGGAATTATCTCCAACTGCCCTTAGCATCCCTGCTTCTAAGTCACACTATACTATGGGGAGAGTGTAACACTATAACCCCCCCTCAGTGTGTTGGGCTCTAAGATTTTCCCTGCCCATATTACGTATTCACGTACTTAAGCACATCAGTACAGCCCACCTACCAGTGGGCTTTGCCTAGTGGAACAACAAGCAACTGTTGTCATTCTGTCTCCATAGTCTGTTACTACCACTTGTTGTATCTTTCTTTCATTATCACAGCCCAAATGGTAGAGTTTAGTCAAATATGAGAATCCCAGTGCTGGGAAGGAGGTGAGGGTTAATTGATATTTTTGTCTGCAATTGTCCAAAAATGTATCTCCTCCCCAATATACTCTATCTCTCAACATTCACTTCCCATAGTGATTTCTCTCAAATCTCTCTCCCTTCTTTGTAAGCTCTGGTCTAATGTAATCAACTAGCACAAAACATATGTTACAAGCTTTTTTCCACACATTTAAGACACTAAACAGGAAACCTGGCTCCTCATTTGCATTCTAAAAAACATTGTGCTTACATCAACTCCAATGAACTTCAACAAGACAAAAATATCTTTATTTTCACCACATTAGAAAGAACATAATTTCAGATGTTATTAATAATGTACTTTGTACATTTATGTACTTTTGTACTTTTCATTTTTAGTGGGCACTTTGCCCCTGGCTATCTTCAGCCAAATAATCCACTTGAGTCTAAAAAAATGTTGAAAGAAAGCACTTTATATACCCGCGTCACCCCACGTCACGCCCCGACCACGCCACGACAACCTCTTTTCAGGCTGTCACCGAAAATGTTGCCCAAGTGGGACAGGTCCTTCAATCGATGCTTTATTTACATCTCCTCTCCTTCTTCTAAACTCCACAGAGCACATCCAACTTGCACATCCTTTCTTTTTGACATGGAATTAATTTGACCCGAAATGTTCTCCTGAAATGCTGCCTGATCCACTTTTTTTAAACCAGCAAGTTAACTTCATTTTTCAACCACAAGGACACCCAGATCCCCTTGCACAGCTCCATTCTAAAGTTTAAATATTCTTATTTTCTATTCTTCCTCCCTAAATGAAAACAATTATTTTTCCTACATTATGCTCCAACTGCCAAATTCTTAGTCAACCTACACTCAGCAATTTTATGTCATCACCACTTACTAACAAATTTTACTATTAAATAGTCTTGCTCTTTTTTAATCCAAATTAACAGCATGGATGATCAATAACTGAGATGCTGGCAGTCGCTCTTGTGGCACAAGTGGTATTCTGGAAACTTGAAAACAGTCTCTTTAAGAATAAGGAGTAGGACATTTAGGACTGAGATATTGGCTTATCCAACCTCATCTAAAGCATGTCCAGTGTGGCATCCAAGTCTCCTTTTGAACACAATTAAAAATATAAGAAATGGGAAGAAAACAAGCATAAAACAACAATAAGACAAAACAAACAACCTGCATTTTTTCATCTCTCCTCTGTTGAAAGTTAAAAGAAAATAAAGAATAAACTTAATTTTCATAGATAACTAACACATTCGCAAAGAACAAAGGAAAATAAAATAACCTTGTGTGGCTCCACCTCCACACAACTACTGCTTTCTTAAAGAGACACACACTGCCTCTTAAAACACAATAGTCTCTCCAAGGATTTATTACGTTAAAGAGCAAAAACTTATTCAATGACATCCTATCTCATCTGAATTATAGGATTAATTCAACATTCACCAAAACCAGTTCCATAAACACGTACCAATCTTTAAATTTACTTACTATATACTTTTTTTTCTGTGACATTCATTCACACAATGCCACACCTCATACAATATGCTAAATCTCACAGATATTCACACTTTAAAACAATACATTCTCACTCAAAAGTAAAACACAGTTATACACACTTCAAGGAAATCATTCTAACTCTTAAAACTTTGATACACCCAAATACGTTCATAAACCTGCCCACCATTTCACACATTTACTGAATTAATGGAATTTTCACAAAGGAAAATGGGCATCACAATTAGGTTTTGAAATTGTAAGGTGTATCTCCATTGTTTTCTCTTCTTACCAGCATGCATAAGGGAGTGTATATAAAATAAAAGAATGGACAGAAAAACATCAGTTACACAAATTTGTACAAAACGGATGACCCAGACTCCCGTGGTGGAATCAATGGCACAGCCCTCTTGTTTCCATATTCATTGCACATAGAGGCGTCCCTCTATAATTCCTAAACCTCCCTCATTTGTCTGACAAGACCATTCTGTCTACTAGAATCTTTGGTTCTGAGGGGACCAATGTACAAAATTTGCAAGCTAGGACATTCCCCTGGGAGACTTTGTCATGGCCACTCATATGGGTATTGCACTTAATAATGGCTAGGTGGACTGGGAAGGCTGAGGCTAGTGTAGTGGTCAGCATTGTCTTTAAGTTGTGAAAGTCTTCTTCTTGTTGGAATGAGAGAGTTAAAGTGAAAAAGAATTAACCAAGCCCACAAAACCCACATCTGCTTGGATTGGGCGAGCCGGTATGATTCACAATGGGATGGTCCAATTCCCTGTCAGTCAGGATCCTGGGCGCTGTGATTGGACAGTGATCCAGATTGTGATTGGTCAGATGCCCTGTCAATCAGGATCTTGCCACACCCCACAGTCATTGGGTCACTCACAAACTCTCTTCTCTGTCTTTTTCTCTCTCCAGCAGAAGCGAGCTCTGTGCCAAAAGTGATTCAAAGTTCGAAGGCAAGTTTGTTTTAAACAGTATAGGCAGCCTCAAATTCTCATTGCTTTCCTTTTCCATTCTTCTTTAATTTATCTGCTGTTTCTCTCTCTTATCATCTGCATTGTTTAACTCTCTCACTGTTGAATTAAATTACTGCTCTTTTTTCCTCTTCTGCCACAGCCCTTTCCTGTAGGGGTGCTGGAGCCTCCCCCCTCTCTGCGGGATCTTGTATGGGGGAGGTGATCTACACTATTCCAGACTTTATTCCTTCATTCCCCCTCTTCTATAAACAGGGTTGCTATGTCAGGGTTGCTAATGTCTCTAGAGGACTTAACGGTACCAGGTTTGTCTAAACCATTAGGGTACACAAAAAGCTGGAGAAACTCAGCGGGTGCAGCAGCATCTAAGGAGCGAAGGAGATAGGCGACATTTCGGGTCGAGACCCTTCTTCAGACTTAATTGCTTGTTTTATGAACTCTTCTTATCAGCGCTTTCTCTCTCTACCTTGGCCATTTTCACTTGTTCCTCTGCCGACTGGCATTCTACCTGTAACACTTTCCATCCTTTCATAGTGCCATCCTTGTTTCCTAACTCTATCCCTCTCTCCTCATACTTCTTCTCTGTCTCCGCTTTCCATTCCTTAATTCTCTTTTTCCATTTCTTTCCTGTGTCTCTCCCCCATATCACCATCTCTGCTCTTTTAATCATCTCTACATTCCCTGTTCTACCTACTGGCCAGGATTCGTCTCCTAAACGTTTGGTTAACTTATAACTTAATATTCTATAGTCTTTGTTACTGGTAGGATTCAAATAACACATGTGTTGTACAGGCGTTCCCCTGTCACTTTAGTCCAAATTGTTACCCATTATTGCAGTGTCTTTTAACACTTACTTAATTGTGAATGACAGGCTTTCTACCTGCGGAGCCAATCACGACTACTTTCCTAGTAGCACAATACGGGCGTTCCCCCGTCATTGTTATCCAGATTATTCTCCATAGCTGCAAAACTCTCACAACCTGCTTTGTGAATGACAAACTTTTTTAGTTTGTGAAGCCAATTGCCGACTACACCTCTACTAGCAAAATACCTTACCAACTACTTTCCTAGTAGCAAAACCTCTTACCAACTACTTTCCCAGTAGCAAAAATCTCAATACAGTTGGTCTTACCTTCGTTGTCTGCATCTAAGGATTTTGGCAGAACACCAGATAAACCTACTACGAAGGACCTACGTTTTCCCAGGAGCTTCTTCGGGAGGTCGGTCTCAAGGGGTCTGACTAGTGCACATTTTTTCTCCCCATCCAATCCCGGTCAAACTACGGCCTCTTATTACTATCATTCAAACAATTACAACTAAAATATAATCTGGGAAAATCAATATTTTAAATATTTTCAAATATGTGACTATCTGAAAAAATATGCACAAGATTATTATAATATGCCATTAGATCTACTGGATGAAGCAATGAAGACAAAGGCTGAATCAGCAAATTTAATATCATATTTATTTAATATTATTTTAAATGTAGAAATACCAACAACCGAAGGTATTAGAAGAGACTGGGAACAAGAATTAGCTATTAAAATTTCAAAAGAGAGGTGGGATGAACATTTATTAAATGTGCACAAATGTTCAATTAATGTAAGACACACTCTAATCCAATTTAACATTTTACATAGATTATACTATTCAAAAAACAAAATAAGTAAACTTTTTCCCAATGTATCACCTATCTGTGATAAATGCCAGTCTCAAGAAGCTACTATAGCGCATTCATTTGTTTTTTGTATAAAAATTCAAAAATGTTGGACTGAAATCTTTGAAATCTTCACAAAATTATTTAAAATAAAACTGATACCAAAGGCAGAATGGATTATCTTTGAAACAACGGAAGGTAGTCCTGAATTAAATGTGTTTCAAAAGAACCTATTTGAATATGGGTTAATAACTGCAAAAAAGCTTATTTAAAATTTTTGGAAAAACGCTCCTATACCAACAATAAATATGTGGATTTCAGCTATGTTTGAAACACTACACCTGGAAGATATGAGACTCCGCCTGGCAGGAAAATCAGATCGCTTTTATAGGACGTGGTCTGCATTTATAGACTTACTACAAGGATAGGATGCAATAGTACTTTAAAAAGGCACTGGCGGCAGGTCTTGGTAAAGGGGGATGAAAAATTGTCAAGTTGGTATAATTCCTTTTGCGTGATGTTTATAATAAAGCAACTAGTCTTTTCCTTTTTTCTTCTTTCTCTTTCTTCTTTTCTAGGGTCTAGTTCTTAATTTCATTTTCCTAATTCCTTGACTAAGGGGTCTTTCTTCTTCCCCTTCGTCACGCTTCTTCACTCTCACAATTCTCTCTCACTTTCTCTATTTTCTCTATTTCTATCCCTTTTTAATAGCTTTAGAAAACAAAGGGGTACAATAAATGTAATAATATATACGGGATGTGCATTGATGTAATTTACTCTAATAAATAATTTTTTTTTTTTAAATTAAATTTAAAAAAAACACTACGGCCTCTTATTCAGTCGTCTGTTGATGGCCCCAGCGAAATCCTGCCGACTACGTCAGTGTTAAGGTTCATTTCTTAAAACAGACAACTCACAATAAGTTAGGTAAACCAACACAAGCTTTACTGATCATTTAGCCGACAAGAGTGCCAGGGGATACAAAGTCAAGTATGCAACAGATATCTAACCCTCCTGGGCCATCATTCTAATGAACAAAGACATACAGCATCTTTTTATAGCATTTTGGAAACATAGCCGCATGTTTATACAGCAATGTCGTCTAACACAAATAAATCATAGAGTATACCCATTCAAAGCATTCTTGTCACTAACACAATACTCTTGTCATCCTGTGGATCTATCAATCATAAACTGTTGATCACAAACATTGAAACAAGAGCTTTAGTCAAGAAGCACAACATTTATAACTCCGTCTTAACAATGTAATCTTCAGTCAGCTACCAACCCGAAGTTCCTGTTTACAGAGACTACCAACTCCAAAGGAAATACATCCTCTCTCAAGGCTTGTTTACGAAGTGAAATGTGCGCATGTGCGGGGCCTTTCCAGAGTGTGCGCATGTGCGGGGTCTCGGGTTGGCGAGGCTTGCGGAATCAGCGATATTTTCCAGAAGCTTTGAAGTTATGTATTAGTTACTTAAAGCTTAAATAAAGTTTAAGTAAATTAAGAGTAGCGTAAAAGTTTCATTTGCCTCACAATAATTTAAGCAACTCAATCTCAGAAGTTAAGCAGTGTTACATCGAGATGGAGAAACTATTGAAACCACAATGCTTGGATCTAGAGCCCAACTCACCTACTGCTGCAAAGGAATAAACGCTGGCTTCGTACACTAAATAACTTGAGTGTGGCGACAATGCACAAGACAAATTCAGGACATTAATAAGCTCTATCTCTTATGATGTATATTATTACATACTGTAGATGAATGTACAACCTATGATTCTGCTATTGATGTTCAGGCTCTTCGTTAAGACACCCAATGTATTATTGGCTCGACACCTCCTTGCTACTCGTAAACAAAAACCTAGTGAGTTACTTGATGAATTATTACAAAAACTTCAAAAACTTAGTAAAGACTGTGCCTTCAAAGCAGTTACAGCTGATCAATATCGACAGGAACTTATACAAGACTTTTTTATCAATGGTTTGACGTCGCCTTTAATACGACAGAGACTATTAGAAAACAAAACCTTGGATTTACAGTCAGCTTACAATCAAGCGTACTCATTAGACTTGGCTCAGAAAAACTCAGATGCTTTTGGCTCATCTAATGTGTATCCTGCTGCAACTACTACAAAATAATCTCAGTATTTTAAAAAACTCTTTATCTGCGGTTTTATAATTAGATTTTTAAACTAATTTTAGATATACATACTTTTATGATGACTAATATCACTCCTTTCATTTCTTTAATATTATATCCCCGTTAAAATATTATCATGGAATAATAATTCCTTAAAATTAGGAGCTGGCTAAATTAATAACATCAATGCCGGAAGCCTTTAGATTGATAGCCAATATAGTTTGGCTTTCACAAACTACAAATATTTTATTTGTAGTTTTTCCACTCTTTATGCACTCTATTAAGCTTTTTATCTACCTCTTCACTATTCTTTTATGTTTACTATATCTTTCAGTTTGAATGGAGCTATACACTGGAAACAATGGAGATATATTCGTGAAGTACATAAAAAAGATCTAAAATTCATCTATTCGGTGTTCGGTGTAAGGTCAGGTCTACTGCGCGGACCCTTGGACCCTATTCTAGATTCCCACAAACCTAAAATGCAGGATTTAAAAAGAAATATGGGGACGAGGGATTAACCTTTTGCAGTTGGAATGTTAAAGGTATCAATGAACCAATAAAAAGAGGAAAAAATTGGACACACTTAAAGGCAATTGAAAGCTGATGTAATTTATATTCAAGAAACTCACCTAAAGAAAGACGCTGAAATAGCTGAAAGCTAAATGGATAGATAAAATATATCACTCTTCCTTTACGCATAAATCAAGAGGCGTAGCAATATTATTTCGTAAAGGTACTTTATTTAAGCATACAATCTACTATATCTGATAAAGATGCAGATACATTATTGTGATAGGAGAAATAAATAGGGAAAAAATGATTTTTGTTAACATCTATGGACCAAATTTTGATAGTCCTTTATTTTTAAGAAAGTACTTAATAATATTCCGGAATTAACACATTAACAATTTGATAATTGGAGGAGATTTTAATTGTACATTAGACCCTTATTTAGATAGATCTTCAAAACAAAGAAAAAATTAAATCACATACTAGTGATTATTAAACGCATACATCCAAACGACTAACATTAAAGATGTCTGGAGAACAGAAATCCTACTGGTCGAGAATATTCCTTTTACTTGCCAGTACATAAAACTTTTCAAGAATAGATTACTTTCTGGTAGATGCAAAAGCTTATTTCACTTACTTACGAATCCAAATATCATAATATTATAATTTCAGATCATGCGCCATTAACATTTAAAATTAAAATAAATGGTAAAACAGAAAATCTAGGACAATGGAAACTTAACCCACAAATTTTAAAAAATAAAACCACTCAGGAATATATTATAACTCAGATTAAGATGTTTTTTGAAATAAATATCAACCAGAAATATCTCGCTCTTTATTATGGGAAACATTTAAAGCATATCTTCGAGGAATTATGATTTCTTCACAAGCATTCCATAATAAGAAGATTCGGAAAGGAACAACAGGACTTAGAAAGGAGATTAAACAATTAGATATACAGAATGCAACAAAATCAGATATAATAATACATAATAAAATTGTAGCATTGAAGTATAAATTAAATAAAATATATACTGATCAAGTTTTAAAATATTACCAACATACTAAACAATTGTTGTTTGAATTTGGAGACAACCCACAAAACTATTGGCTCGACAATTAAGGAAATTGAAGCTGAAAAAAATTATACATAGGATTAAATCACAAAACGGTGAATTATTAATACAGCCCCAAGGATATTAATGAAAGATTTATGCAATATTATAAAAAAATTTGTATACTGGTAACACGACATAAAATAAAACAAAATAGATGCCTTTTTAAATGTATGTAACTTAAAAGAATTAGATTTACAAAATAGAGAACTATTAAATGCCGATATTTCAATAAAAGAAATCCAAGAATCTATTAAATCTTTAAAAAATGGTAAAACTCCAGGACCAGATGGTATAGGCTCGGAATTTTATAAAAATTTTTTTCATGACCAAATGGTCCCATATTTAAAATCATTATATGAACAGATATTTACACAAGAGAAATTACCAGATACATTGAGAACGAATCTATTATAACACTTATACCCAAAATAAATAAAGATTTGGAAGACCCAGGATCATATAGAGCAATTGCTTTATTAAATAACGGATCAAAAAATTTTAACAAAGATCCTTGCACAAAGATTAAGCAAAATTGTTAACGAATTTAATTCATCCTGATCAAACAGATTTATACCTAAAAGATATTCTTCATATAATCTAAGACGTTATTTAATATCATATATTCGAAAAGAAGTGATAAAAAAGACTTAGTAGTCATCTCGTTGGATGCAGAAAAAGCTTTTGACCAGGTGGAATGGCCTTATTTATTTTCGGTGATGGAAGCCTTTAAGCTTGGTGATAAGTTTACTACTTGGATTAAATTATTATATGCAAACCCAACAGCTAGAATAATAACAAACCATATGTTATCAACTAAGTTTAGTTTATCTCGAGGTTGTAGACAAGGCTGTCCTTTATCACCATTACTGTTTGCGTTAGCAATCGAACCTCTTGCTCAAAGGGTAAGATTGCAACCGGAAATATATGGATATGATACTAAAGATACTAAGAATAAAATCTCGTTATATGCGGACGATATATTACTTTATATTACTAAACCGGAAATAAGTATCCGTAATTTGTTAAAACTAATAACGGAAATTGGTTTAATTTCAGGATACAGTATCAATTGAAATATGAAAGTGAACTTATGGCAATAACCATGAATAACTTACAGATATTACAACAATTTCCTTTAAGATAAAAATGAAAATATTAAATATCTTGGTATTTTGTTACAAAAGATTTGACTCTTTATTTAAGTCTAATTTCCCGTTATTATTGAATAAATTAAATAAAAATATCTTATACTGGAAAAGTTTACTATCTCAATTTTAGGAAAATAAACGCAATAAAAATGATTTTCCTCCCCACAATTATTATATTTATTTCAATCAATCCCGATATATCTCTCTAAAATTTTTTTTTTAAAAAGTAGATTCAATAGTCACTAACTTTATCTGGGATTATAAGAATCATAGAATAAATAAAAAACATTTATGTAAAGCAAAAATAAATGGGGGTTTAGCTTTACCAAATTTTTATGTTTTATTATTGGGCAGTTAAATTAAAAATATGAATTTCTGGTTGAAGAAACAGATAATAAACCAAATTGGTTAAAAATGGAAAGAGAAGACTGTTTTCCCATTTGAAATTAGCTCTATAATATTTGCTAATATTAATGTACCTAAGAAAATTTATAGTGAAAATTTGATAATTAGAAAGTGGAAATACGTATTTGGAAACAAATAAAGAAAAAACACTAAAAACTAAATTTATACCGCTAGGTCTTACAATTGCCAACAATTTTTACGTTTTAAACCGTCAAAGATGGATAAGGCTTTTATACAATGGAAAATAAAGGAATTTTAAATATAGGGGATCTTTATAAGGAAAATTCTTTTCTTTCATTTCAAGAATTACAACAAACCACGGGCTTCACATAATGAAATATTGTCAGTTATTTACAAATCAGAAACTATATCTCTGCAAATACCCAAGAATTCAGAAATAGAAAGAGAAATTTTAGATGAATGCTTGAATAAACATCCAAATACAGAAAAAATGATATCATACATTTACAATATTTTGTTGGAAAGTGATTTCCATCATCGGAAATACTCAGACAAGCGTTGGAAATAATTCTCTCTCTAGGATTAGGTCAAATAATTAAGCAGAAATATGGGAAGAAAGCTTTACAACAATACATTACTGTTCGTTAAATGCTAAACATGCTCTTATACAGTTTAAAATTTTACATAGATTACATTATTCTAAATCTAAATTAAAATATATTTCAAAAATTATCACCTATAAGTGATAAATGTCAAAAATCTTAGAAGCAACTTTATCACATTCATTTACTATTGTACGAAGATTCTAAAATTTGAAATGAAATATTTAAGATAGTCTCGAATGTTGCACCGCCATTAATATTACTATGATTCCTGACCCAAAGTTAATCATACTTGGATCCCCTTACCGGATACGGAACAAATAATTACAGGGGGGGGGGGGAATCCAAAGAACTTTTTATCGACTATTCTTTTATTAATTGGGAAAAAATAATATTAAAATTTTTTGAAAGGCCCTGATCAACCCCACAACAATTAAAATGTGGAATACAGAAATGACGGAGACACTTCACTTGGAGAGAATGAGAAACTTGTCCTTAATGACAGGTTAGATCTCTTCAAAGGGATTTGGTCTCCCTATATTAAATATCCTACAGGGTCACAATTGTTCGGCGCAGGGACTTGAACTGAGGCCTGCAATATCTGAATGGATGAAGAAATTACATATAATAAATCATGAATGTATCTCCAAGAATGATTATTTTAGTAATACTTACATCTCCATCAAAAACTTCTCACATTTTCTTTCTATTTTTCTATTCTCTTTTCTCTGGCAATATGTCTTCCTATCTTTAATTAAGGAAAAAAATATAGAAACATATTATATGAAATTTTTATATGTACACACCTATTTTTATTCGTATGAAAGATTATAGAAATGTCATAATTTGTAATTATATAAAATTGTGCATTTTTCAACTATGCTATAATAATTTTGAAATATAAAGTTAACAATAATACAAACATTGTCGATAACATTATGAATAATCATAAAACTTTGTTTCAAGATTGGGTATTATGTAGTTATTAGCGGGGATTTGTATTTGGTAATTAGAAGAATATCGATGATTTGAGAAGTCTGAGTATATTGCTTATTTTAGGAATACTAACTACATACCAACTCCCAATTATATAAAATAAATAACCACGAAATGTATAATGGATAATATTACAATTAACATAAACAGTATCAATCGATAATCAATATTATATAACTTTGTATATTATATAATTCTCACTGTTGTATAGGAGTGTACTCGGTATATATTGTTTCTACAATAAAAAAATTAAAAAAAATAAATAAAAATAAGACACCCAATGTATTATTGGCTCGTCACCTCCTTGCTACTCGTAAACAAAAACCTAGTGAGTTACTTGATGAATTATTACAAAAACTTCAAAAACTTAGTAAAGACTGTGCCTTCAAAGCAGTTACAGCTGATCAATATCGACAGGAACTTATACAAGACTTTTTTATCAATGGTTTGACGTCGCCTTTAATACGACAGAGACTATTAGAAAACAAAACCTTGGATTTACAGTCAGCTTACAATCAAGCGTACTCATTAGACTTGGCTCAGAAAAACTCAGATGCTTTTGGCTCATCTAATGTGTATCCTGCTGCAACTACTACAAAATAATCTCACCCAAGTATTAATATGGAGCAAGCAGAAACAATTTCTACTGATAAATGTGCCCTTGCTGCAGCATATACTTATTCAAAAAGGAAGTGTTACTTTTGCGGGGGGGTAATATTCATAATAGAGAGATATGTCCTGCTCGAGCGGCAACTTGTAATAGTTGTGGCAAGAAGGGACATTATTCTAGAGTATGCAAGTCCAAAGCAACTACTAACAGTGTTACTGCTGCCATGTATATGCCTTCTTTATGTGCAATTACATAGAAACATAGAAAATAGGTGCAGGAGTAGGTCATTCGGCCATTTCGAGCCTGCACCTCCATTCAATATGATCATGGCTGATCATCCAACTCAGTATCCCGTACCTGCCTTCTCTCCATACCCCCTGATCCCTTTAGCCACAAGGGCCACATCTAACTCCCTCTTAAATATAGCCAATGAACTGACCTCAACTACCTTCTGTGGCAGAGAATTCCAAAGATTCACCACTCTCTGTGTGAAAAATGTTTTTCTCATCTTGGTCCTAAAAGATTTCCCCCTTATCCTTAAACTGTGACCCCTTGTCCTGGACTTCCCCAACATCGGGAACAATCTTCCTGCATCTAGCCTGTCCAACCCCTTAAGAATTTTGTAAGTTTCTACAAGATCCCCCCTCAATCTTCGAAATTCTAGCGAGTACAAGCCGAGTCTATCCAGTCTTTCTTCATATGAAAGTATTGAAATCCCAGGAATCAGTCTGGTGAACCTTCTCTGTACTCCCTCTATGGCAAGAATGTCTTTCCTCAGATTTGGAGACCAAAACTGTACGCAATACTCCAGGTGTGGTCTCACCAAGACTGCAGTAGAACCTCCCTGCTCCCTACTCAAATCCTTTTGCTATGAATGCTAACATACCATTCGCTTTCTTCACTGCCTGCTGCACCTGCATGCCTACTTTCAATGACTGGTGTACCAGTGACACCCAGGTCTTGTTGCATCTCCCCTTTTCCTAATCGGCCACCATTCAGATAATAGCTTACAGATTACAGCTGCATCTCCTCAGAGCTTGTCTCATGCAGCTACAGCGGTATCCATCAATGACCATATACTTAATGTATTACTTGATTCTGGCAGTTCAGAAAGTTTTATAAGTGAACAAGTTGTGTCTCGACTAAATCTAACTATAATTCCTACAAATAGAGAAATCCCAATGGCTCTGACAACTCTCAATACTCAAATTATTGGATCTTGTATTGTAGACTTTATTCTGAACAAAACTAGCTATAAATCTGTATGTCTTGGTATTTTGAAAAACTTGTGTAGTGATATAAGTCTAGGTCAGGATTTTCAGAAACAGCACAGATCACTTCAAACAATGTATGAAGGAACTATGCCTGATCTTGTATTGTCAAAGCCACCAGTATTGTGTGGTTTTTCTGCTGCATCTGTTGAATGTCCTTCATTATTCAATAATTTATCCTCTAAGTGCAAGCCAATTGCTACAAAATCAAGACATTTTAGTAAAGATGACAGAAACTTTATCAACACAGAAGTAACAAATCTTTTACGAGAAGGTATCATAGAACCCAGCTCTTCCCCTTGGAGCGCACAAGTTGTCGTGGTTAAAGACCCCTTGGAGAGACATAGAAAGAGACTCTGCATTGATTACTCTCAAACTATAAACCAGTTCATGGAGCTTGATGCATATCCATTACCTCGTATAGAAGAGATTATCAATACATTAGCTAAGTATAAGATATTCTCTACTTTTGACCTAAAAAGTGCTTACTACCAAATTTCTTTGAAAGAATCAGAGAAGAAATACACTGCGTTTGAAGCAAATGGGAAATTGTAGCACTACTGCAGTTCCTTTTGGTGCAATTAATGGTGTGGCTGTTTTTCAGAGAGAGATGGACAAACTTGTTAAACAGGAAAACCTTAAAGATACTTTCCCTTATCTTGATAATATAACTATTGCAGGAAAAGACCAAGCTAAACATGACGAAAATATACAACGGTTTTTTGAAGTTGTACATTCTAAAAATCTAACATTAAATGAGGCGAAGTCAATAACATCAGTGTCATCAATTAATATTCTTGGTTATTGGGTTGGAAATGATATAATCAAGCCTGAGCCAGAAACACTCCGCCCACTCCAAGAGATACCTGTTCCAGCAACATTAAACTCTCTACGAAGAGAGAGATATTATGCTAAATGGATACCAAATTTTTGTGACAAAATTCAACCTTTGATTAGAGCAAAATCATTCCCCCTTGACTCTAGAGCAATTGGTGCCTTTACTTCTTTAAAGAAACAATTAGAATCTGCGACATTACACGCCATCGATGAGGATCTCCCATTTATTGTTGAATGTGATGCCTCTGATTTAGCAGTATCAGCAACATTAAATCAAGGAGGACGACCAGTGGCTTTCATGTCTCATATTCTCCAAGGTAGTGAATTTCACTACCCACCCGTCAAAAAGGTAGCTACTGCAATTATTGAAGCAGTGAGAAAATTGAGTCATTTCTTTGCTAGCCAGCACTTCACTTTGATAACAGATAGCTTTTATGCTCTATAATCGGAAACGAATGAAGATTAAAAACAGTAATATTAATGAATGGAGGATTGAATTATCTGCATATAGTTATTCAATCGAGTACCGCCCTGGTAAGAATAATGTTGCTACGGATACATTCTCGAGCATTTTGTGCCTCTGTTCATTCTTCAGTACTCACTGATCTTCACAATGGGCTGTGTCATCCTGGAGCAGGCACATGCTGTCAGGGTAGGCAAGGGAGGCACTGCCTACCCTGACTAAAATTATAACATAGTAATGTCTAAATATAAATAGTAAAGGCATGGGAGAATTATGCCTATGTAAGAGACCGATCTCTTAAGTAGGCATCATTCTCCATGTCTTTCATCCGCAGCGCTTGTAACACGGGAAGCTCTGTGCAGCCCACGTGCCGTCAGCGCTGCCTGAAGCCGTCAATTTCAATCGGGGCTGAAGGCAGCAGAAATTCTGCCTTTGCAGCACTGCGCATGCGCATCAGTCTACTGCGCATGCTCAGCGCAAGTTTCTTGGCGGCGTTTTCAAATATGGTTTGTCATGTACCAATGATGTGGTAAGTACATTTCTTGGTGATGTTTTTAAATACTGTATTTCCCGGTGTGGGGGTAGGGGGGAGAGCTCCTTTCCAAGCGTTTGGGGAGTCTGGCCCGGGTAAAAGTTGCGGGGAGGGCACGAATGTTATGAAGGAGGGGATTGGTATAACGCCACTTGGCGACGCGCCTTGCAGTGTGGAGGCGTGGAATGCCACCGCATTGAGGCCGGGGGGGGGGGGGGGGAAATAAGTAGCTTTGGGTGGCTGAGCGGGCTGGCCGCTGGGCCGGCCGGAACCAGCCGCCACCTTAGCTCATTCTGTGGAAGTCTTCTGTCTAATATCTGTCTGTCTGTCATTCGTTCTCTCTGTCGGAATCTGTCCTGCCTGGTGTCCAGCTGCTACTGGTCACCTTCTGTCTGTAGCTCATCATTCTGCCGGGTCCCCTGCTCAGCACCTCTGGCAGCTCTCCGTCCAAAAACCTCTCTCCTGCTGCTCACTGGCCTCACTCATGTCCTTAAATTCCGACAGCGCGATTGAGGCTACTCGGCTGTGGGAATTTAAGGATTTGCAGGAAGCCGCTGACATGAGCAAAGTCGGCGAAGGGCAGGTGAGAGGTGTTCCGACGGAGAGCACTGCCAAAGGTGAGCGGGCCGGCAGAAGGCGCTGAAGTGTCGGCCAATACTGCTGTCGGGTCCCAGTTGCCGCTCGCAGCTCCCCGAGCTGCTTCTATCCGTAGCAACAGTGCATGGCTTCGCGCCCGGAGAGCTGCGGCAGCGGTGAGTGAGTCACTGGCAGTATCCCCGACACCCTCCTTCTCAACGCTTGTGCCCTCCCCACATTACCCCTGACACAGACTCTCCACACGCTGTGAAAGGAACTGTTCCCCCAATTGGTCCCTTGAACAAGTGTTGTCATTCAATAAGATGACAACTGATTCAACTATTCCCTGTACTCCTGTTTTTACCACCATCTCTCCATCTGCCATCACCCTTCATGCCCCCACCCATTCAGTAATTCAGAATAAAGGAGACTAGGAAGCCTTGGGCAAATTGAATTGTCACTGTTTTTATTTATTTATTTTTTTAACGGAGAGAACAATCTGCGCATGTGCGGTTTAATTTTTTTTAAGCCGACTGAGTGCCTACCCTGAGTAATTACTCACGACACGTGCCTGTCCTGGAGTCACTTGTATGTTACACTATGTTTGTTCTAAAAACGTATATTTCTCCGCAGAATATGTGAAGATGACATGTGCTTCATGTAGAATCTGTGCTGAATTACAACAAGCTTCTTCCATCCTGAAGAAGGAAGATTTATCAAAGCGACTCAACCTACAGAACATTTGAGTATTGACTTCAAAGGGCCTTTACCGTCCTCCTCTCGAAATGTTTATATACTTACCATAGTTGATGAATATTCAAGGTTTCCATTTGCCTTTCCTTATCCAAATATGTCAGCTACTACGGTTATCAAATGTTTAGATCAACTGTTTTCATTCTGTAGATTTCCAAGTTACACACATTCTGATAGGGGCACCTCATTCATGTCAAAAGATTTAAAGGACTACCTTTCTAATAGAGGAATTGCAACAAGTAAAACAACACCATATCATCCTATTGGAAAGGGTCCGGTTGAGAGGTATAATGGAATCATTTGGAAAGCAGTGAAACTGGCTTCAAAGTAAAATGACATACCAGATCAGCAGTGGGAGTGTGTTTTACCAGATTCCATCAGATCTCTACTGTCACCTGCTACCAATACTACTCCACATGAGCGGTTCTTTAACTTCAAACAGCGTTCCTCTAGTGGTACTTCTCTGCCATCATGGTTGACTAGCCCTGGGCCTGTGTTGCTTTGTCGGTATGTCCAATCAAATAAGAATGAGCCTTTTGTTGATGAAGTTGCACTGACTGATGTCAACCCTTCTTATACAACTATCAAGTATCAGGATGGACGTCAATCAACTGTCTCACTTCGTGACCTTGCACCATGTCCGTCTTCTCCATCAGCTCCATCAATCCTTGCTAATATTAATCGAGAACTTCCTTCAACACTCCCATCATCCCCTATGGAAACTTCTATAAGTAATTCTAAAATTGAAAATGTAAATAACAATATGAGTGAAGTTATTGAAACACCCGTTATCTCCTGATGCTCCAGTGCTGCGACGATCATCAAGACATACTAAACCTCCTGACCATCTCAACTTATAAATAGGAGGGGAGAATGAAGTGTGTGCATGTGCGGAGCCTTTCCAGAGTGTGCGCATATGCGGGGCCTTTCCAGAGTGTGCGCATGTGCGGGGTTTCGAGCTGGCGAGGCCTGTGGAATCAGCGATATTTTCCAGATGCTTTGAAGTTATGTATTACAGAAATGAGTTGCTTAAAGCTTAAATAAATTACGAGTAGCGTAAAAGTTTCATTTGCCCCACAGCACCTTCTCAGGAAATGCATCCTCTCTCACTATTGTAGATGGTACTCTACTTGGCACATAACAGGAAACAGCTTGAATGCTGGCCTCCAATTTCCTGATTCCCACATCTTCTAGAGCACAGAATTACAAAGCTTCAGTTTACTCAAAACCCTAAGAAGTCAAATTAATCTTCATTAATAAAATACCTTCCATTATAATTTACATTATATAACTAGGATATTCTCAAATGGGGTTAGGAGGGAGAAATAGATCAGCCATGATTGAATGGTAGAGTGGACTTGATGGGCAAAATGGCTTAATTATGAAGTCATTGGTTATTTTTAAGGCAGAGATTGATAGATTCTTGATTAGTGCGGGTGTCAGGGGTTACGGGGAGAAGGCAGTAGAATGGGGTTGAGAGGGAAAGGTGAGGCAGGATTGAATGGTGTAGACTTTTCAAGATAGAGTTAGATTTAGCTTTTAGGGCTAAAGGAATCAAGGGATATGGGGGGGGGGGGGAAAGCAAGAACGTGGTACCGATTATGGATGGTTGGTCATGATCATATTGAATGGTTAGCCATGATCATGTTGAATTTTTAAATTACGCTAGATTATTTATTAGCTAGAGTAATATAAATATCATCTTCTAAAGCCGTGAGCGCCGACAACGGGAAGGATTTTACGTAGGGCAGAAAATAAAGTACAGAGTTTATTTTTACATTAAAACTTGTTTTTTAGGAAGCCTTTAATCCTTTGATTAAGCCTTTGATTGAGGTCTTTAAAATGATGAAAGGGATAGACAGAGTTGACATGGATAAGCTTTTTCCATTGAGGGTAGGGAAGATTCAAACAAGAGGGCATGACACGAGAATTAAGGGACAGAAGTTTAGGGGTAACGTGAGGGGGAACTTCTTTACTCAGAGGGTGGTGGCTGTGTGGAATGAGCTTCCAGCAGAAGTGGTGGAGGCAGGATCGATTTTAACATTTAAAAGTTAAGTATATAGTATATGGACGGGAAGGGAATGGAGGGGTATGGTCTGAGTGCAGGTAGATGGGACTAGGGGAAAACAAATGGTCGGCACGGACTGGAAGGGCCGAGAGGGCCTGTTTCCGTGCTGTAATTGTTATATGGTTAATCACATTTTCATGTTGCGAAATGGGGATAAAAAAAATGTATGAACCGGCAGTATTTTTCCTGCCGACTTCACCGCAAACCGCAATGTTCCAATCCACCGCGTTCCACTAAAACCCACTCGCAAGTTGATTTAAATGGCCATTAATTTACAGGAATTAAACACTAAATTCCTTCCATTTGGCCTATAAATTCATGAAAATGAGATTTAAAAACCATGTTATATTGTGAATTATTGTGTGAATGTTATTTGGACACTTAGGCAATTTAAAAAAGTTTATTTAAGAAATGGATAGATGTTTAGATCTAGTAATTGAATTTTGTAATTAGCTACAATTAGGTAACTAACTAATTATATGCTTTAATTTCAGGTCATCCAAATAATATTGTTTCATATTTGTTTCAGAATGCTTCAATCTATAACTGAAAATTTCATCGCGTTCTCTTAATTTTTAAGAAAGTTATGGGCTTTTGACTGTCCTAGATCACAGCTTTTGTGTTAAGTCAATGGAAAGGCAAATGGGGAGCAAGATGCTAATTTCCGAGTATGAAAATGGCCATAACTTTTTTAATACTGAAGATATGAAAGTGAATTACGTGTCAAATTAAACTTATTTTTATGCTTTATCTGATGGGATAAATTGCAGACTTGATTGTTTTTAATCTAAAAATGTTGTAACATTGCTACTTTAAGTCTAGTCTAAAAACGTATCTGTTCGCCCAAGCCTTTCCTGACGTCCTCTGAGCGAGGGCTATTTTGTATATATGTATTGTTCCCGATGTTGGGGAAGTCCAGGACAAGGGGTCACAGCTTAAGGATAAGGGGGAAATCCTTTAAGAGCGAGATGAGAAAGACTTTTTTCGCACAGAAAGTGGTGAGTCTCTGGAACTCTCTGCCACAGAGGGTAGTTGAGGCCAGTTCATTGGCTATATTTAAGAGGGAGTTAGATGTGGCCCTTGTGGCTAAGGGGATCAGGGAGTATGGAGAGAAGGCAGGTACGGGATACTGAGTTGGATGATCAGCCATGATCAGATTGAATGGCGGTGCAGGCTCGAAGGGCCGAATGGCCTACTTCTGCACCTAATTTATATGTATGTAGCCTGCTTATGTATACTACTCTTATAACAAATGTAGAGCACTTTGGTCAACGAGAGTTGTTTTTTAAATGTGCTATATAAATAAATGTGACTTGACTAATTCTGCTCCGACCACTTGTGACCAAAGATCATAGAGCGGAGCAACCTTTGCTGGTGACTTTACGAGAGCCCGCCCCTGGGCCGGGCCGGGCTGGGTTATTGTGCCGCGCCGCGCCGCCGAGGGAGGCGCCAAACACGGACGGAAGAGAAGCGGCGGCATGGACGGTCTAATCAGAAGCGGCGCCATTGACGGCCTGAGGAGAAGCGGCGGCGGCGGCATGGACGGCCTAAGGGGAAGCAGACGCAGCTGGGGCATGAGCGAGAACGACGGCGGCGGCGGCGGCGGCGCCATGCGGGGCTCCAGCCGGGGCTGGGCCCCCAACGACTCGGAAGGGATGCGAGGTAGGAGCTGGTGGAGACAGGGAGAGACAAGGAGAGGAGCGAGAGGCCGCCCGCCCGACCGCCTCCATTTTAACCCCACCCTCCCTCTCACCGTCGCTCTCGGGGAAGTTGCAGGAGGGAACCCGAGGCCTCGCCCCCCAGCTTTGTGGGACACGGGCCGACATCCTCGCTCCGAGAGGCCGAAGTGACCTCAAATGTCCCGACCGGGACCGGAGTGGCCTCAACGACCCGCGCTGCGGCTGCGGCTCCGGCGCTAAAATGGCCGCCCTCCTCTCTCTCCTTCCCTCCTCATATTCTCTCTCTCTCTCTCCTTCCTTCTCTCCCCAACTTCCTTCCCTACCCCTCTCTCTCTTCTTCTGTCTTCCCCCCTCTCTCCTATCTTCTCTCTCCCCTCCTTCCTTCCCTACCCCTCGCTCTCTTCTTTTGTCTCTCCCCCTCTCTCCTTCCTTCTCTCTCCCCTCCTTCCTTCACTACCACTCTCTTCTTCTGTCTCTCCCCCCACTTTTCTTTCCCTACCTCTCTCTTCTGTCTCCCCCTCTCTCTCCTTCCTTCCCCACCTCTCTCCTCTCCTCCCCTCTGCCTTCTCCCAGATCCTAAAGAACAATGGCTGCTCTCCTCCTTCCCTCCCTCCTTGGCCCTCAAGGTTGCTGTTGAAACCCTGCTCCCTCCATGTGGCGACTCTTTGCATGTCTTGTGTGTGCAAAACAAAGAATCTCACTGTGACTTGTGCAAATAACGTATCGTTCATTCCCTCTCCCCTGGCCCTCAAGAACGATGGTTGCAGTGAAAACCTGGCCTCCCTCCCCTCTCTATGATCGCCCACCCTGATTAATAACATGAAATGGCTTTATCTCAGTAAAACACAAGATGCTAAAGTGACACCGCGGCTCAGGCAGCATTTGCTCAGGTAATGGACATATGCTGTCTCTGGTCAGACCCGAATTGCCACTACTTTGCGTTTTTCTGGTGTCAAAGCTTGTGCTTCCACATTGCCCCCACCCGCATCCAAAGAAAATCAAATTGTCAAAAAGATCTGGCCAACAACCCCCCCCCCCCCCTAATTATAATAAACGCGCCCATTGAAATCTTGCACATAGGTCTCGGGTGATGGAGTTTGGAGTTTTCATTTTTGTTTGTTATAGGGCTCTAGATAAGAGGAAGAACTGGTTAAAATACCTAAGAATAGTGCTGGATTTCAGATAGGGTGGGGGGGGAGTAAAGAGGTAGAATCGTGTTCCAGGTGTCATAATTTAGTCATAAATTAGCGACTTGCCTGCTAATTGGTTGTAAATGGCTCGATTCTAATCATGTATTGTCTTTCCGCTGACTAGATAGCACAAAACAAAAGCTTTTCACTCATTGTACCTCGGTACACGAGAGAATGAGCTAAACTAACTAAATGTTGCCTTTAGTTTTGTAAATCTAAACTGCAACATAATCTGAATTGCAAAACATCTGAACACATTGAGACCATTCAGCTCATCAAGACTTTACGAACTTCTCATGCTCACCAATACCTTGATTACATGAACAAGATGGAACAATTGTAATGTATAATAGTAGATGCCTTTCTGGGATATCACACAAAGAGCTGCCACATTCTGTCGCCATCTTGTACCCTAGGGTAAATTTAGGGAGACCAATTAACCTTGTAATCGACACATATTTTGGAAGTGGGAGGAATTCAGAGTACTTTGAGGAAATCAAGCGGACAAAGAGTGCATCCTCCAAACAGTATTGAACTTGGGAAACTGGAGCCGCGAGGCAGGAGAACACAATTGCTCACTATGTGTACGAAGGAACGGCAGATGCTGGTTTACACCTAAGATAGATACAAAATGCTGGAGTAACTCAGTGGGACAGACAGCATCTCTGGAGAGAAGGAATTCCTTCTCCAAATATGCTGCCTGTCCTGCTAAGTTACTCCAGCATTTTGTGTCTATATCTTCTTGTTCACTACAATGTTTCTTTTGTTTACTTTGATTACAATTAAATTTAGATTGAGCGTTTTTGAATAAATATGCATTTCTGGCTGCCTATAAACTCAGAAATGATAAATGCCCAGTGAACAATTTCTAACCCATTCATATGTAATTAAATTCTGTCTGATTTTAGGGTAATTGGTAATATGGTATTGAGTTTATGTATTGTATCTGAACTTTGGGAAGACTTACTCATCAGCTTATGTAATTTAATGTGACCACAGTGAAATAATATAGTTTCGAACATTTGCTGCTTGTTTTAAACCAACCTGTAAATTCGAGAAACTGTGTCCCTAATGTTTCATCCAAGGATCCTCCTCTTCTCAAACTAGTAAGTAATTTTTATTTATATAGCATTTTTAAATCAAATCACGTTGAATCCAAAGAACTTTGCAGAGAAGAAATCGGACGCACTATAGAATTTAACATGAACGTCCCCCCACAGCAGATGCAACACTTTCTACTGTGAGGGAAGGCACTAAAAAGTCCAATCGTCGTCCTCCTCCTAGCCTCGCTCTACTGAAACAGTTTTTAAAGCTTCTTGATATGGGTACTCCAATGCACTCTTTTGTGTTTGGCATACCAAGTTCTATCTGTAAGCTGGAACTCATCCAATATTACAGCTGTTTATAGATTCAATTTCCGATTCTAACCCCTGAGCTCTTTATAACTAAGGGCAGTTGTGTCTTCATTTGGTAATGCTGCGGAAAAACTTGTGTGTTTATACCATGCCATTCATAGATAGCCCCTAGATTCCAATGAATTTTACAGGAAATAAATATATATAAACAGGAAGAGCTGTATGATAAAGACCAAATAAATGTAAGTTTAGTGATAGTGTAGAAACGGGCACCATGGCCCACCGAGTCGTTGCTGACCATCGATCCCTGTACATTAGTTCTATGTTATCTCACTTTTGCATCATGCACACTAGGGGCAATTTACAAAAGCAAATTGTCAACAATAGTGCGTAAGAGGGAACTGCAGATGCTGGTTTACACTGAAGATCGGCACAAAATGCTGTAGCAACTCGGCACGACAGGCAGCATCTCTGGATATTGGTGTCGTGAAATTTGAGTTGCCACTGCAGCACACCAATAAAAATAAAAGAATATAACATTAAACATAAAAACATCCCCTCACATTGGTTCCCACTGTGAGGGAAGGCAGCAAAGTCCAGTCCTCTTCCTCTTGTTCACCCATGGTCGGGCCTATTGAGGCCTCCGCAGTCGCCACTACGGCGGCCCTCTCGTCGGATGATGGAGCTCCGGCATCGGAAGAACATTCTCAGTGGCTTGGAGTGTCTGGAATGGCCGCTTCCTATCAGAGGTTCCCGTAGTCCACATGCTGCACTGGTCGGAGCTCCAACACTAGCCATCTCGGCGAAAGATCCCAGGCTCCGCGGTGTTCGGTGACAGCCCCCCCCCCCCCCCCCCGCAGCTGTACGCTCCGCAAATGACAGCTCCGCGATGTTGGGGTCGGCCGTCACAGCGCTCCGGAGCTTACCACACGGCGACCCTCGGTAAGGCATCGCCCGTTCCTCGATGGTGCTTCAGCACTGCGCCGCCGTCGGCGCTGAAGTTCTGGCCGGTCCCGGCAGGAAACACCGCTCCAGTCCAGGTGGTAGGCCGCGAGGGGAGGGCGAAGATGCGGCTCGGAGGATAGCCGCATCTCCGACCAGGTAGGGACTGAGAAAAAAGCTTCCCCCCCCCCCCCCCCCCCCACATAAAAAGACTAGACCTCCAAAACAAAACATACTAACACACTAAAAATTAAAAAAAAAGGTTGAAAGGACGAACAGCTGCAGGCAGGGCAGCCATACTCGACGGCGCCCTCACTCTGGGCAGTTTTGTTTCAAAGGGTGTTTGAAAGTGGGTATCGATTAGTGTAGAGTGATATTCTGTAAAAGCACCGTTTTGGGTGTCAAAAACCACATCTGGCTGGTGGTTTTCAAGTGTTAACAGGCATGGCCAAGAATTTGATGTGGCAATACAGCACCATTGAGACCGATTTCACAACTTCCCACAAGGCCAACCGTGCAAGGCGAGGACTTCTGCTTTCCAGGAATATTTGAAGGCATACCTGATGTTCAACAGCAGTGATGTCATCAAGTTTCCTAAGCAATCTTTTTGTAGAATGCCTGTGGCCAGGAGACTACAAAGTGGTTTTTAATACACTTTTTAAGCTTAGTGGCGTTTGAAAGGTGGTAATGCTTGCATGAGTAAAATCTGTTGTATTTTGGACATTTATGTAAACTTATTCTAGTACATCGGACTTTAAGGGACACTTTGCTAAGCAGTAATTTATGCCTTGGATCCCCTGTATAACCTCGTTTTGACCCATAGTTCCAGAGCTATTAGGTAGGAATTCAAAGGTTGACAAAAATGCTGGAGATACTCAGCGGATAAGGCAGCATCTATGGAGCGAAGGAAATAGTCGACGTTTCGGGTCGAGACCCTTCTTCAGACTTCTAGGAATTCATGTCAGTTTGTAATTTTCCCCTGGATCCCATTGGAAAAGGCGACACCTGTGCGGATGGTATTCCAGCTTGCTTGGTTTAATTTATTGTTGTCACTTGAGAATTTCTTGTTGCGATCTATTCATCCAACGAAAAGACTATTACAATCAAACCATACACAGTGTACAGATGCAGGGTAAAGGGTATAATTTTTAGTCCAGCAAAATCCAATTGAAAGATATAGGGGGAGCTTTTTAAGTGCTCGAGATGGTGGCCTGGTGTTCGTCAGTGGGGTCATGGTCCAGGGGTAAGTAGGAGGAGGTGTCCGAGAGTTGGGGTCTGAAGAAGGGTCTCGACCCGAAACGTCGCCTATCTCCTTCGCTCCTTAGATGCTGCTGCACCCGCTGAGTTTCTCCAGCCTTTTGTGTACCCCCAATTGAAAGATAGTTCTTTGGGTCTCCAATGAAATGCATGGGAGGTCAGGACTGCTTTCAAGTCAGTGAATGGAAACATTTAAGCTTTTTCTTTAAATTTGAATAACTTGAAGTTCAAGTTTGTGAACACCCTAATACTTAAATGGCCTTTGAAAATTTGGGCTTTTACGCTTAATTTTACTTTTATATACCTCATTCTCGATCCGCTGAATGTAAAATAAGTTATTTTAAAAATGGTAGTTGGGCTCCATCTACTGGCCACTTTGGTGAATTCCCTTGATTAGAGAAAATCAGTATCATTGGCAAAAGAAACGGGCCTAGTTCTGCACATTTTCGATATTTCTGAGCATTTCAAGTTTCAACATGCAGATGCATGTAGCTTCCGTGTTACTCAGTTCCACAATCATTTTAGGTGAATGAATACTGACTGCACTCAAGTTCTTTTTCCATTGCTGATCTGCCACATGAAATGGTATCCCCAATAAACAGACAAGCTACTAATTCTTTCCCAATACAGATTAGAGTCAAGCAATGCATTGACATTTACAAATGCATTTATAATGAAAAATACAATAGCGCCTAGATATCTAAAGAGAAATGGGCACATGGAAGTATATGGAATATAAGGATATACACACAGACGAGATCAGTTTAACTTAGCGTCATGTTCGGCACAAACATTGTTGGCTGAAGGGCCTGTTCATGTGCTGTACTGTTCATGTTCCAAATGTTGCAAATACTTAGCAGTCAGGTAGCATTTATGGAAATAAATAGTTAATATTTGAGGTTGAAGATTCTGAGCATTTTGATTATGTTTGCAATTCCTCATTTATAATTTTTCACCATAATAATGCACTGGTCTCTACACATTGGGTTAGATTAAACTGAAAGGTGATAGTGCATATTGCCAGACTTTTTGCATCACCAATGTTTTCTTGGAGAAATGTTATCAAGGGTCTTTTCCCTTACGTGAATTAAATTTGGCGGCATAATTATTTATATTTTCTTTGACAGGTGGATCAGAATGGTTGAACAGTGGCACCAGCAGTAGTTGGAGTGGCCGGGATAACTGGAAATCAGGTGGGGTCTGAGATGCTGAGCATCAACTGTTGGAGTAACACTGGGAAAGAATCTTGACTTCAGCATTCTCTTTCCCTGAAATGCCATTTGTGTTATGACTGTTGCCTTAATGTTTATTTTACAAAGCAAAAGCCAACACCAAAATTCTTAAGTCTGGCAGACTGACTTTCAATGTTCTGTTGCTGGTATATTTGATTGAAAAATCTTGACCTCTACCTCGCTGGGGCTGGGTGACAACTCTCAAACATAGCCTTAACCATGACGCTACCAATGAACAGCGGCCCATTGCCTCCAAAACCATCACAGGTCTCTTTATTTGTGGCAATCTCCCCTTCACAGCCTCTGCCCTGATAGTTTCTTCAACCCAACATTGCCCATTTCCATTTCTGACCCAACATCCACAAACTGGACTGCTCTAGTAGGTTCATTGTTTCTCTCAGCTTTTACTCTACTGAAATCTTCTCAAATGTCAGCAGTATCTTGTCCAGTCTCTTCCCACCTATATCTGGATGCATCTCGTGTTCTCCTTTGCTTTAACCACTTCCAATTACTTGGCACCCTCTTCTACACTTCCATTCTTCTTCAGGAAGGCAAGACCCTTTGTTTCTTCCTAGAATAGAAACCTAAGCAGCTTCCCTCAACTGAAACTTTCCTATGTCTGGTGGAACTTGTAGGTGCATTCAACAACTCTTCTTTTGATTCTTCTGTTTCTTCAAACAAAAGTGTAGCCTTGAGCCCTCATTTGAGCCTCAGTTGTGCCTGTCTTTTCTTGTCTATGGTGACCACCTTGTTCCAAATGTCTCCTGTCCAGACACTTTCCTCTACAACTGCAGGAGGCACAAGACCTGTCCCTACACTTCCTTCCTCGCCTCTATTCAGGGATCCAAAGACCCCATCCAGTTGAGACAGAATTTACAAGGGCATATTCCAACTTTGTCAATTACATTTGGTGGCCTCTGGTGTCCCCTACATCGGGGAGACCAGACATAGTATAGGGGACCACTTTGTCAAATGTTTGAGCTCTGTCCACCAGACCTGGCTGGATCCCATTCTTCATTTCTACACCATCCTTTCATTTCTTCACCATCCTTTCGCTCTACATGTCACTTCCAATCTTCCTTGTCCAATTCCACCATTTGCACCCTTTTCTCATATGCACTTGACACCTCCAGCTTCTCTCCACCTGACTCCTAATCTTGAACCACTATCGCTTGCCAACTCTTATCCCACCCCTTTTCCTCAACTCTTTCTACTGGCTTTCTCCCCTCCACTCCATCAGTCTGAATGAGGCCTTGATCTGATATCTCATCTGAGTATTTCCCTTCATAGATGCCACGTAACCCTTTGAGTTCTTCCAGCTGTTATTGATCAAATCTCCTGATCATTCCTCTCATGTCTTCATGCTAAGAATTTTGGGATTCTCAAAAAGCTGATATTATGAGTAGCCATTGAGTCCTCGTTTCCGAATCGTCACCCATCCATGCCGTTCAGAGATGCTGCCTGACTTGAGTTACTTCAGCGTGTCTTTTCGGAACAAGGTGGACTTTGTTTGGTAAAAATTAGAAAATTGCAGCAACTAGTAAAAGTTTGAAACTTTGAAGTTTTTCTTGAACCTTTTCCTATTAGTATTTTTTCACTACAATTGCCTCTGCCTCAATGGCTATAAATCTTTGAACTAGATGACCTACATTTCTAAATTCCCCTCTTTAACTGCAAAATTATTGAGTGAAATTAATAGCTTAAGCAGTAATTTATTGTTGTCTCTATTGAACTACTTGTGATGGCTTGAGCCTGATTTTTTTTTTATTTTTTTTTTTTAATGGATGTAAATCAGGTCATAGAGTGATACAGTGTGGAAACGGGCCCAACTTGGGGATAGTCCTTGCCTCAACTTCCTCGTCTGGCAGCTTGTTCCATACACCCACCACCCTTTGTGTGGAAAAAGTTACCCCTTCAGATTCCTTTCCTTGTCCCGCCCCCTCCCCATACATCACTCTGAAGAAGGGTCTTGACCCGAAACGTCGCCCGTTTTTTCTTTCCAGAGATGCTGCCTCACCCGCTGAGTTGCTCCAGCGTTTTGTGGCTACCTTCAATTTAAACCAGCATCTGCAGTTCTTTCTTACACCTATTAAATCCTTTCCACTTCACCTTAAACCTATGTCCTCGATTCACGTACTCTGGGCAAGAGACTCTGTGCATCTACCCGATCTATTCCTATCAAGACTTTATACACCTCAATAAGATCAGAATAACCTCAATAAGTGGGCTCATTTGTTTTGCTGTAGGGTTTTGAAGGAAGGAGTATATCTACCAAGGAAGCCAAAATGTTGTTTCTTACAAATGTTATTTGCATTAGGTTTGACTCAGAAATATATCCATGAAAGGGAAAAAAAACATGATTTAATTGGCAGGTCAAAGGAGCTTGGAATTGAGTATTTCTGCTTTGGTGATGTGTGCAACATGTAGCAATGTCACAAGAGTGTCAGTGTACATCATCAGCGGCCTAAAACAAGGATGAAAACTATTGTAAATGGGCCAGCAGTTAGTGCGCAGTATACGTATAATGCAATGAACCGTTATTGGTAATGATTGTGTTGGACTGAATTTTGGGGCTTGTTTTATTTCTGCCTTATTTTTCAAACTGTTGGACAGTGGGTCAAAATAGGTGATTTCTCTTTTATCTAGCATGCACACTTCCATTTGTAACTTCACAAGTGAGCATTGAACTCTGACCAAATGGCAGCACAACATATATATGCGTAATTAGTGTTTATAAGTAAGTTGGTGGATATTTTATTCCCTCCCACCCACTCCCAACCTATCTCAAATTTGGAACAGATATTAGACCTAGGGTCGCACTTACCTGTATGACCAAGTGCTGCATTTTGTTCTATATTTACCCACAGAGCTAACAGGATGGGAGAGTGAAGCTGAATACTTATGCTTTAATACAGAGAAAATGGAAATGGGAAATGATCATTCGGGCAATCTAGCTCTCCCTGTCGGTTAGTTGCATGCACTTAGATCATTTTGTCTCCCATCTGCCTTGTTGCAAAGCATATATCCGCCTGCCCTTATTTATTTTTGAATGCTTCCAGTGACGGATGGTCTTTTAAAATGTTTCATTAATGAATGTAAATATGCACGTAACTCAGCGCAGCTGAAAAGTAACTCTTTCTTTCCATTAAAGGTATGATGAGTGGTGACTATGAACGTAGCTCTTTAGGGAGCTCCAGGCCTTACATGGAATCGTTTCCTAGTAGGAGTGAGAGGTAGGTGAAGCAAGCTTAGTAGCTTAATATTTCCTATATTTAGACTTGTGATTCTCCTCTTTAATTCGGAAGCTGATTGTTATATTGTCAATAACAAAGTTCAGATGTTAACATAACTAGGCAGGTTATCTTAAAAAAAAAACTGCCTGGTTATGTATTTCTAAATTCTGCAACAATTTATTTTGGCCTGCTTTCTATTGCCAATTAATAGTTGATCTGTACCAAAGATGTTGCCAAATGATCTGCACCAAAATCTTTTGAAACTAAATTGCATTTATTTAGTATAACTTGTTTTGCTCTCACTTGTGCTTTTAAATGATTGTCCTCTTTAGATCAAACCCTAATGGAAGTGGGCATCAATTCTGGCGATGTATTTAAAGCAAAATAAACATTTTATTTTCCAATGGGGAGTAGGATGGCGACTGAAGGATATATATACCTAATGGTTTTTCTCCAAATAATATGCAAACCTCCTTAGAATACTTTACAATTTCATGATGCTAAATTGTAAAGTATTCTCAGGAGGTTTGCAATGTATTTGGAGAAATGCCATGAGGTGTACAATATAATGGGCCATTGTAGGAAGTATTTACTTAATTTATGCACTGTTCCACATTGACACCTTCAATATTAGAAATTTGTAGGCATCTGACTTGGGCATTCTTATTGTCTATTCTCCAGAACTGCTCTCTTTCACATAACCAAAAGCTTTTTGGGAGGAGAAGTTAAAGCTTTATTTCTCCCATTTGGTTTTGCCTTCATGGTGATTACAATTTAAGATGTCTAAACCCTGGGAACTTAAAAGTTAATTGGTGGAAACCAGTCCCAAGTTAGCTAAATACGGTAGACGATAGTCATCTATTCCTGATGGTAGAAATTTGTCTTTTTTTCTAAACCTGTTTCTAATGGACACAAAGCCACATTGCACAAACACTCTGAAAGCATTGCAGTAACTTAATGAAATTATTTTACCTCCCCTATATTCTTTGAATTGGTTGCATGTATGGCCCTCACACATCCACATGTTATACTGGGTTTATTGATTCTTGTACCTAATTTGAATTTTGAGAGCCTAATTCCAATACTGTGGTTGCAAGAGGCAGTGGCATTTGCAGTTTTGTGTAGGATCTATGTCATCATTTGTATGCTTGCATGTGAAAGGAATTGTAGATGCTTGAACTTGCATTTGTTCAAGAGTGGGGAAAATATTCAGTTCTAATTGAAGTTGCTTGAATCTAGGGCAGATATGGGTATCTTGGAGCATATGAGCCGTGGGATGTTGAGATACTGCATTTGCAAATTTAGTTGAAAGGTCTATCAGCACAAATCTGGTGAAATGTCTAGGCAGACTCCTGGTGCCTGCCCTTCAGTTCCTGAAAAAAATATCCAATTTCTATTGCATGTAAGCATACTGATGAATTTGGGGACTTGTTATGTTCAGCTTCAAAACGGCTGGACATCTCCATGCTAAACAGCTGTGGATATGAAAGGTAATTGGGTTAACATTGTTACTATAATTAGATATAAAATAAAATGCTCTGTGAACACATTTAAATGAAGTGTTTTTAATTAGAAAACAATTTAGATAAAACAAATAATTTGCAAACCTGTATAAGTAACTCCGGCAATTATAAAAGTTGGCTGCTTTTCACTGCTAACTAAAACTGCTTTCATATTCTAGGTAGGGTTTAACATTTTAGTGAAATGCTTTTAACTTTGCTGTAAATAAGTTTTCATTCTCATTTCTTAAACCTATAGGAAAGTGGCAACTTCCAGAACAAAAGCCTGCTTTGAATACTGACTCGTGATTATCCATTGACAAATAGTTTCAATCTAAAAATGATGAAGAACTCTTGTAAATCTAGTAGGCTTGTAAGCATTAAAAAAAATAAGGCTTATTCTTAAATCACTAATGGTAAAATGCTGCCTTTTTAGTTGAGTTTGAAAACTTATTTTCAAAGTACATTTAATAATTTAATTAATGCTGTATATAAATTATACTTACATGAACAAGAATATACCTACGAAAAAGGGGATGACTATTTGAACCCTTTTTAGCAGGTAAATAGTGTTTTCTGGTTTTATTATATGTCACTGGTAACTTTACCGGTTTCCTTACTGTGCAATTTTTCCAGGTTTGGACCTTATGAGTCGCATGACTCCAGGTCTGCTCTGGATGGCCGTGATCTGTATAGATCTGGCTACGATTTACATGAACCAGGACGAAGCCGCTTTGGGGATAGCTATCCTGATCGATCCGAGAGCTCCTACAGGAATTTCGGTGATCAATACCTTGACCCTTATGAAGGTAGAAGCCAGAGCCGATTATATGATAAAAGCAGGTCTAGCTGGGATGACAGCTACTCACATCCAAGCTCAATGCCTAGGGTGTGGGCTGATTCGGATACGGGAAGAGGAAGTTACTCTTCCTACAGCAGCTATTCTACACTCCTTTCGAAGCCTTCATCTGGAGGCTCTCGGGGGAGGGGAACGCTTGCTTATTCTGGCACCGAGTATGGAGGCGGATCCTATTCGATGATGGGAGGACAAGGAGGAGGCAGAGGTCGAGGCAGAGAAGTAAGTACAGAATCTTTGAGATTCTATTCCCATGCCAGCTTATTTTTAAAGGATACAACATTTCTGATCACTAGCATTATTTTGCTAGTGAGAGAAAATAAAAATTGCCACATGGACTAAAAAGGTTGCTTTAGTATAGTTAATGTTTTAAAATTGGGCAAATCTTTGTTAATGGTGGGTGTTAAGTTTGGACCCATTTTAAAAGTGGGTAATTGCATAATGCTTTTCCCTTTTAGAACTCAAATTGTGGTTTAAGTTTTAAGTGTTTGAATTGCAGTGAGGTTTGTTGAAATTTTGTTTTGTTATGAAAAACGCTCTTGCAACAAGATCTTTCGTACTAAAGGCAGTTTAAGCGCTGCTGTGCCGTGTCAACAATGTTCTCACCGGAGAAACGGAAGACATGGCTGCTGTGGACATAATTTATTTTTGGCTCTTGCACCCATTCACTATTGTTGGTCAAGCACCCATTGGAAATTGTGCTGAATTTAGCACAATTTTGAAGACTTGGTAACGTTGTAGGTCTCAATGGACAGACCAGGTGCCACTTTAGTTCTGATACCAGGCCCGATTTGTTATAGAGGACCTTGCTCAGATCAGGCAACCTGGTGTATCTGTCCGTAACCACTTTCTTAAAAAATAATGTGCCCTCTTGACCAAATGAATTTCTGGCTGTGTGCTCAATTCGCTACTTTACTCTTGAGATTAAAATCAAAACTTGTGCTCATTGTGTGCATGTTAAAATACAAGGTGTGATTCGATATCCCTCTGCCAGAATCTTTTATTGTTTGATTGATTTGTTTTTTGATTGCAAAGCCAATTTCTTAGTGAGGAGCAAAATCTCATCATGAGGGAGTTTGTTTACTGTTTGAATCTTTCTTAGTCGATCTCACAATTCTATCATAATTTGTAAACTTGCATTTTATAATGATAGCAATTTGGATTTTACACAAGGAGTTTTCCACAAAACAGTCAAGGGCACATCTTTAGGAGGAAATGGTCTAGTGTTATAGTTTATGACAATATATACACAACCTGCTTTGAAAATTTGTTTTGGGGCAATTAATGCAAACAGTTTGGGCACAAATGTGATTTATGTATTTATTTAAAGAAAGGGTCTTGTGGAGATTAGTTTCTAAATATTTTTTGAATCTTTTCAATATTTTGTTGCATTATGTTTTCTAATAGTATATATTTATGATTAGCATGTTAAACTAAATGTGCACAGCTCATTTATTATTACTAGTTTCTTTGGAGTATGCTTTGTAACTGCTATAACATGCAGGTGTCAAAATCTGCACTTTATATGAACTACTCATTGTAAGCATTTGTAAATTTAAATGTTCTACACCATCTGTCCACACTACAAAAATCATTCAAGTTTTCAGGAAAATATATTTTTTTACACACTTAATATTTTTTTTCTTTCAACAAATTTTTTGACCACTTTGGGTTTTGATGTATTGCATATAACACAATGCTGTATATTAATGTTCAAAACTGTCCCTTTATATAGGCAAGTACACTTTTTACTTTCGTAAGCCAAGCCATGGAAATGGAAATTATCAAAACATTGATAGTTCACTTTGAGGACTTCATTTGAACAATCTTGGCAAAGTTTCCAGATTCTAATGATGAATATGTGGCCTCCACATTCCAGTTCAAATCTAATCAAAACAACATCTCGTGTTTTCTTCCGTGGGGTCTCTGTATGCATTCGCTGTCTGCGATCCTCAAACTTGCATTCTCCAGATCTGCCTGTTTGTTCTGGCTCTTGCGTTGTGTAATATGATGATACTGTTGACCCTGAGAAACCTCTCAGCAAGAATTAGAGGAATAGTTTGCCATTGAAATAATTGCACTTGAAGGCCGAGTGGGCCCTTGCTTTCTGTTGAATCAGCACTGATTTGAATAAAATAATTTCCTTCCATGCTGATTATTACTTCCCAATAGCAAATTCTACTGGAGTTGCATGATTTTGCATTATTGACCATCAGAGGAATACATGCCCAGTTAATGAGGCGACTAATACATTTATTTACAAAGCATGCTTGAAGCACTGGTGATATTAAAAGAGTCTGCATAGATTATCCATTTTTAGAGAGACTTTTAAAGATTTGCTTGATAGTTGTAGAATAATAACTTAATCAAATGCTTTAATGCTATTTAACTGGCATTAACTAATTAGGCCAGTGTTCACCAAATCAAATATTAAGAGTAAATAGGGGAATTTGCAGTCAGTTATAAAGATTTTAAATGTCATGAGTTTCTAGATATGGATTCAGAAATTTATATTAATCATGAACAGTAAACTAACTTATTGAGCTGTGTGCTATCCCATACAATGCTTCGTTTCTAATAAGGGATAAGCTAATAATTAGTATATCTTCTATATTGTTCAGTCCAGCTTTCCCCTTGACTGTATGTTTTTTGAGGCAGAGTGAAGCCAGTAAATTTCCCCTGGAACTGATCCATAGATTACATGTCACCAGCAGAGATGTCACATTGGGAAACTAAGACGATAATAGGATTTTTACGTGAGGTTTGCATGTATGCACCTTTGAGCAAAATCCAAATACTGTAACACAAAAACTGTCAATTTATGAGAGAGTGGAGCTTTTGTTGATAAATCTACTAAAATTATACTTGTGTATGAGTTCCTTGTTTCCAAATCATGTTCTAATTATAAAAACAAAATTCTTGAGTGACAATACCTTCAAATGTAAAGGTGACCTTCAGGGTACATCTTGATCACTTTTTTTATTCTCCACGTTTCTTCTAAATTTTTCTGATTTAATTATCCTGAAAGAATGGGTCAGAAACCACCTTGGTTATCTATGCCTTCATTCTTGTATTATATAACCGAATGTTCTATTGCAACTCTGTTGCACTGAAAGCTATGGTTGGTCCTTTATTTGGCAGGGCTGTGCAACATTAATGAGACATCATTACTCCCTTCCGCCCTGTTTCTGGTAGCATTTTAAACTAGCTCAACAAACAGATTCTAAATTTGATTTATTGAGCATTTAGGAATGGATTAATGCGTGCATTTTCATTATACCGCTGAAATGCCAGTATTGCAACTTGGGGAGATGGGGATGAAGGTAACTGAAGAAATAACCATGTATGTTTGACATAATCCCGACCCTTTTCATCAAATCTGAGAACTAAAATCTTTGATTTAGGTTAATCCCAAAAGATTATCCCAATGATAGTAGTAAACAGTTCTCAAAATGGTTATTAGAATTTAGGGCAAAAATAAAATCCTCCAACTTTGTTACTGTTAAGTTTATTAGTACACAGCCTGAAACAAATTCAATTCGTGCTTTATCAAAAAAAAAGTGATTTCTATGCATTGGATAAGATTTTTGCTACATTTTGGTATGGCTATGCAGGCTAGAAGTAAATCTGAATGTTTTTGAGACCAAAGTAGTAACAATTCACACTTGCTTTTAAAATGCATTGCAGCAATCAGATTTAGATATGTACTCAAGACCTCTCATACAAATTGATACAAGTTATCAGCCATACAAGAGAGGTGGGTTTGCATCAAATTTTGGACGGGGCATGAAAAGGAAAGGGATACAACCGAACAAAGCTGCAGTAAAGAAGCAGAAACTGGCATCTGCTGAAAAGGTTCTCAAAGCACCTGGTAAGTACTATCAGTGTTTTACCTTCCTCTAAACATAACAGGAGATTATCATCTCAAAGAAACTGAAAAGTTCGTAGTGTTGATGCTAATTAGCGTTGGCTTGTCCGAAGAACGGTGAACAGTCATTTACTTGGACATTTTTGTGCAAAGCCAGATTGACTTTAATCTGATGCTCTCAGTTAAGGTGCTGCAGGACAGTGACTGCCATTGCTTTGGTATGTTACGGAATAGCTTGGAAGACATACAGGGAGTTTACTTCGGGGAGTGAACAATGAATAAGACCATAGTGCAATTAAGGCATTTTTTAAAAATATCTCAAATCATTAGAGAGGCTGAATGTTAAGTAATGCTGAACGACATTGTCATAGAAGAAGTACAATGTATACTAGAAGTGCAGAATATACATGAAGTACGATTGTAAATGTGTTATTGGAGGAAATCATTAGTAGGGAAGAACTGAAAAATAGAATTAAGGAAGTAGAGTCCGGGGCATACACACCAGAAACAAGCGGATGGTGCAGAAAGGCTTTGGGGGATATAAACAGATTCAGTCAATGGGAAAGCATTTGGCAGTTGGAATAGAATGTAGAAAAATAACATCATCCACATTGGTGGAAAAACAAATAGGAAGTGTTTTAAAATAGTGAGAGATTGAAAGGTGTTGGCGTTCTGAAGGACGAGACACAAAAATCAGTGCAGTTAAAATATCAACCCTGACCTAATTAAATGAGGGAATAGGCCATGGCAGCTAGATTGCCCCGTACCTGCTTTTCTTTCTTATGTTAAACAGGTATGATCTTCTTCCAATTTAAATCGGAATTCCGATATATTTTTTTTGTTTTCCTACTTTTCAATTTTTTGTGCCCGATTATTTGGGGGCCAATCAACTGCTGTCTAAGCGGGTTGTGTCCAATCACCAACCAGCTTCCCTTAATTCCTGTCCAATCAACAAATCGGTCTGCTGTCGTCTAATCAGCTGCTGTTTCCAAGGGCGTTGTGTCCAACCCCATAATGCGCCGATCAATCGTCGGCCATTCAGACGCAGTCTCCGAGGGGCGTTGCGGACAATCTCCGACCAGCTTCCCTTACTGAAGCAGAAGTCAAAATCTTTTTTCTGTGCTATTTGCACACAGTACTAGGACAAGATACATTTCAAGTAACCTTTTTTTGTAAAGATTTTTTTTTTAGCTGTATGAAGTTATTTATTTGATGAAATCTTTTGGGGCTTATTTTACTGCTTATGTGTTAGAAATATTCTAAGCTTCTGTTATGTAAATTTCCAGCAGAAAGCTTGGGAATCACTTCCAATTTATTGAAAATGCAGGAGCCCCCTGAACCCCCAATGGGGGGCCTAACAGGCCTCCCGGACCCCCGGCCAATACTTCCTACTTTTTTTGAAGGTGAATATCATGCTTGGTTAAGGTAGTACGAGTCGTCCACTATCGTAGGTACTCATTCTCTATGCAACTGGTAAACCATAGATCAGTGTGTAAAATTCAGTGGAAGAAATCACTGACATTTCTTTCACTGTATGTGAGTGCGATTTTCAAGTTTTGTTTTTTACCTTGCTGTGACGGGTTTTTCCACCCTTTGCATCCACCAAATGCAGCTGGCATCCACCAAAGCAGTCCCATTGCCCTGGTGTATTTCTTTGCCCTCCATCTTCATTTGGGTTAATTAACATTAGCTAATTAGCCTGTGAGCACATATTTGGGACAAGAGCGTAATGTGGAGCACCCAAGGGAAATCTATATGATCATGGATTGCATCCATATTTAACACAACACCAAAACTCAGTATTGAGCTAGAGTGGCTCTAGCTGTGAAACTGCAGCACTAACTGCTGAACATTGCGATATCCTTACGCTGGCTGCCTTCCAGGATTTTGGCCCTGTAATGCAAGAACTCTACTTAATTCTTGCAAAACCGCAAGTCAACAGCTCACTGTCATCGTGACAAGACTAATTACGGTATCTGCTCTTGCCAGTATATCATACAACTAGCCTCCCACCCCCATTGATTCCATCTATACTTCACACTGCCTTTGGGAAAGCAAAAGTAGCCAACATAATCAAGGACCTTTCTTACTTGGGTCATTCTCTCTCCTCCCCTGTCCTGCTGGGCAGAAGATACAAAAACTTGAAAGCACATACCAGGTTTAAGAACGGCTTCTTCCTTGCTGTTATCAGACACTTGAATGAATAGCATGAATAGTTTTTTTTAATTGTATATTGGTATATGTTAATAATAAGTAAGTAGTTACAATTGTAGTAAATTAATGTATTTTCCTTTAATTTCAGCAGCTAAGGCACCAAACCAAGCAAATGCAAGAATAAAGGTATTTAAGACGCAAGTAGCAAGATCATTAAATATAGATATCTCTTTAACCACATAAATATATCGGATGGAGTCTATGATCAAGTGCTTATAAATTAACAGTAAATCATGCAAGAAAAATCAAAAGCATTTGTTTTCCTATGATTATTTTTAAAAGCAGTCTGTGTTCAAGTTGAAGTTTTTAATTATTGCTTTTAGATGACCTTATTAAGTACTGGCCAGGATCCAGACCCGAAGGATGAAGATTTTACTAAAGATGCATATGATCCAGATGCATATGAATGCTTTGATAAAAATGAAGGTATGTAACTTTTTTTTTCCTCTACGTGTATGCGCTTAATTTTTCCCATAATTTTTGAAAGAAACAAATGTTCTCAATTAAGGTAAAAAGAAGACTGATACTGAGGATGAAGAGGAGAAAAAGAAACTGGAGGCAAGAAGAGAAAAACAACGACGCAGGCGTGAGAAGAACACTGAGAAATATGGAGAGGATTACCGGTAAGTTTAAAATGCTACAGAACTAACTTAGCATCAGAACCTACTTGCAATTTAGATGCTACTAGCATTGGGTCCCGTCCCCTCAACTCGCGGGGGGGGGGGGGCGCGTGTGGCGTCACACACACACGCACGCACGCACGCACACACACACACCACCTCGATATATTAATATTATTAATTGGCTCCTATCTCGGGGGGGAGTGGAGGGTGAGGCGGGGGAGGTGAGAGGCGGAGAGGGTGATTGCGAGCGGGGTGGCGGGCCTCGGGACCTCGGAAGCCCAACCAAATGACTGCGTCTTCAGTGGCTTCAATCCAGATCCCGGGGGGGGGGGGGCTGGGTGGATGAGCTGCGGGCGGGGTAGGGCGGCCGAGTGCGAGTCGACTGCGAGCGGAAGGCGACAAAATGACTGCGGGTCGGGGGGGTTAACGTAACGCAGCTCGTGGAAAAGAGTGCCCAGCAGGCCACAAGGAGCACAGCCATTGTGACGTTATCAGCTCGTTAGCTTTAAAAAAGACCCCAGATTTGTGAACAATTTTAATTAAAAAAACTCAAGTAATAAGGGGTTAAATTTTCAGATGAGGCGATTTTTGAGATCATGAGAAATCTCTTATCGGAATATGTAAAAATGTCACCGCTGGTGCTTCGTGTTTTTGAGGAGATGTGAATCACAGACAAACAAATAAAGAACACACACATCCACACAAAAATACATCCAAAACTATTGCATTGTAAGAGAAGATATACTTGGGTTTAGAAGTTGAACTTTTGGGGACGCTAGGCAGTGGAGAAGATTATCAAGTATGACTGTGGGATCTTGATACACTGCAATGTTAAAAGCTATATTCCACACTCTATCTTCCCCTTTAACTATTGTACTTGAGTTTGACTCAATTGTATTTATAATCTGACCTCTTTTGATAGCACGCAAAACAAAAAGCTTTTCACCCTATGGCAGTACAAATGGCGATAATAAACCTAAACCTAGGATCTAACGAAGGATTTTACCAGGACTCGCGGGACAGAGTTGGGGGAGAGGCTGGACAAGCTAGAACTTTTTCATCCAGAGCATAGATTCATAGGCTGGACAGGCTAGAACGGTTTCATCCAGAGCAAGAGGTGATATAGTCAAATTGAGAGGAGCAGAGATGGGGTGAATGTATGGCAGGGGTCGGCAACCTTTTTGTGCATAGAGGCTGGGTCCCATGAGTGGTTGGAGGACCACATCTATCGTCATCTATATTACTAAAAGTCTGATCTTGACCACTTCCTGTTCTGCATATTGATTTTAGAACAATCGCTGCCACTTACGGCTGTGATTTCTGGCCATCTTACTTAGAGTCCCCCTCCGCTGTGCAGGAGAAGGGGAATTTTCCCATTGATGAAAAATAAGAGTTATTAGTGTTTAAAAAAATGTTGAGATTCTCTCTCCTGAAGGCCATGCCCCTTCCAGAGGGACTATAAAACCCGTAAGTGTGGAGTGCGTCAGTCAGTCTCTGCAAGACGGGGGAGCGAGAGGGTCACGTCCCTCAGTCTGAGCTGTGAATAACACTGAACACATGTCTACTAAACTGTGAGTGTGGTTTTACTGACCTAGAGTGCCCGTAATGTGGTTTGAAAATGAATATGTGATTGGTTTGAAATAAAGCAAAGCAAATGGCGATTGGTGGTGGTTGGTTTGAAATAAAGCACTGCAAATGGTGGTTGGTTTGAAATAAAGCACTGCAAATGGTTGTTGATGGTGGTTGGTTTGAAATAAAGCACACAATTAAAAGTCTAAACTTGACAACTTCCCGTTTGCACTGTATATAGATTTTAGATACAACGCTACCACTTACGGCTGTGATTTTTGGCCATCTTACTCAGTTCATCAGGTGCAGAGGATTCTTCCCATCAATTAAAAATATTAGTGTTTAAGAAATGTTGAGAATCTCTCTCCTGTCAATCACGCCATGAAAGCCACGCCCCTTCCGATGGGAGGGATTATAAAACCCGGAAGTGTGGGTGTGGCTCAATCTCTGCAAGATGGGGGAGGGAGAGGTCACAGCTCTTGTCAGCTGTGAATCAACTGAACACACTGAAAGTCCACTGAACTGTGAGTGTGGTGTTTATATGGTGTTTTGTGTGGGTTATGGTGGTTTCACCCTGCTTGAAATGGTATGAAACTGCATTTGAATTTGACGGCCTTGCATCCTGCTTGAAATGTAATTTCAAGGAATGGCCATGAGTCAACTGCCAGCCCATCAGATTGAGTAAGTTGCCAGCACATCCGGCTTAAGTGGCTCAGCTGCCACCCCAAGAATCCATTTGGCCCACAATGTCGATACTAGCCCTCTGTAAACCAGTCCCTTCAGCTCGTACTAGCACTCCAGAAGCGCCCCCCCCCCCAACTGGCCACTAATATTGGAATTGGTGGAGAGGTGGAATATTGTGTTGGTGGACCAGCCCTCTCGTATGAACATGGGACCCAACGTGCTGACCCGGGCCAGACTCCCCACACGCTGTATTTGGCCCGGGAGCCGTAGGTTGCCGACCCTTGACGTATGGGGCCTTTTTCCCTGGGCAAAGGAGTCAAGGACTAGGTTTCAGGTGAGAGGGAAAAGGGTTCATCAACATTTTGTGGCACGTTTCATTGGGCTGGAGGGATTGTTTCCGTACTCTATGATTCTGACGACTTGAGGCATATTATTGTAATTACATATATAGTCTTTATTTAATGCTTTGAATTTGTCATTGAATGCACTTGGCAAAGAACGGAGTACTAAGGTCACGAGGGGCTATGCTTGCACACTTACAGGCAGAATCTTTATAAGCTTTCTTTTCTATTTGACTTTCCAAAAATATTCAGCCCCACTGCCTCAAATTACACTTTCTGTAATATAGACATCTGGATACAGACTTCATTATTTTTCCACAAATACAATTTAGTTTTAAAAAGCAACACGTCCTGAAGTTAATTAATGTACTTAATTATGTAAACTTGTATGTGGCTGTCGTGTGCACTTGTTTATTAGAAGTGAGACTGCAGTTACTTTTCATTAGCAAAATGAGAAACTTTTCTCATAAGATAAGGGTGTAGTCCCAATCTCCCAACCTACCGCTTTATGGACCTTGCACTTTTTTAAAAAAATCTGCACTTTCTCTCTAGCTGTAATAGATAATGGCAGATCATTATTCTGCACTATATTGTTTTACTACTGCATTTTACAATAAACTAAGTTGTTCTTTTGGATTTCCAGAAATGTAGTGGGCTTGTAGAGCTAGATTTGGGCACGGTGCTACCTGAAAAGTGCAATGATATACTAAGGAATGGGAAGCGGAAACCTTTCCTTTTCGAATAGAATTGTAAACAATTATTTTCGGGATTTGGAAATATTTTGTGAGATGTGCAACTGAATTTTTTTTTTTGTAGGAATGCATTTACGTGCTCCCTTTGTAAGTTTCGGACTACAGAGGAACAGGATATCGAAGCTCATCTGGAAACTCCTTACCATAAAGAAACACTCGAGTTCATTGGAAAAAACATTCTGTTTGAAAAAGGAGCTGCGGATTTTCTTCATGTAGGTTGTTCCTCTTTGAAAGTGATTATAGAGAAGTGAATTGTGAAAACTTTTTTCAAATTCAGTTTTGGTGCTACGTAATTTGCTTCAACACTGCAACATTTAATGTTCTTGAATTCAATATTGGCGGTGGTTTTCTGTAACTACAAGAAATTATTTTAACGTTGAGGTTCTGTGGAGTGACTTGATGTAGATCAGCACCAAAAGGCCACAGACAGATTTATGGACACCCTAAAAATGCATGGTCCCGTGTTTATATAACACATTTTACTACTTCACTTTGGGGATCTATAATATTTCCCCCCCTAAGACGTAATTGAGAGTTAGAGGAGCAGATGCGTCAGGCTATTGCTGATACCTGTAAAATAATAAGACAGTATTCTGAGGAGATTTCATCTTTCCTAATATTGACTGGATCTGCCATGGCGTAAAGGGCCTAGATGGGATGGAATTTACTACATATAACCATATAAACCATATAACAATTACAGCACGGAAACAGGCCCTCTCGGCCCTCCCAGTCCGTGCCGACCATTTGTTTCCCCCTAGTCCCATTTACTTGCACTCAGACCATACCCCTCCATTCCCTTCCCGTCCATATACCTATCCACTTTACTTTTAAATGTTAAAATCGATCCTGCCTCCACCACTTCTGCTGGAAGCTCATTCCACACAGCCCCCACCCTCTGAGCAAAGATGTTCCCCCTCACGTTACCCCTAAACTTCTGTCCCTTAATTCTCATGTCATGCCGTCTTGTTTGAATCTTCCCTACCCTCAATGGGAAAAGCTTATCCACGTCAACTCTGTCCATCCCTTTCATCATTTTAAAGACCTCAATCAAGTCCCCCCTTAACCTTCTGTGCTCCAAAGAATAAAGACTTAACTTGTTCAACCTTTCTCTGTAACATAGTTGCTGGAACCCAGGCAACATTCTAGTAAATCTCCTCCGTGCTCTCTCTATTTTGTTGACATCCTTCCTATAATTAGGCGACCAAAATTGTACACCATACTCCAGAATTGGTCTTACCAATGCCTTGTACAAATTTTAACATTACCTCCCTACTCCTATATTCAATGCTCTGATTTATAAAGGCCAGCACACCAAAGGCTTTCTTTACCACCCTATCTACATGCGATTCCACCTTCAGGGAACTATGCACAGTTATTCCTAGATCTCTCTCTGTTCCACAGCATTCCTCAATTCCCTACCATTTACCATGTACGTCCTATTTTGATTTGTCCTGCCAAGATGTAGCATTTCACACTTATCAGCATTAAACTCCATCTGCCATCTTTCAGCCCACTTTTCCAAATGACCAAAATCTCTCTGTAGACTTTGAAAATCTACTTCATTATCCACAACACCACCCATCTTAGTATCATCTGCATATGCATATGTATAAGCTTAGTATCATCTTACATATGTGCAAGAGAGCACAATACTGAACCTCCAGGGGTTAACAAGGTAGGGTAAGTGATTGAAGTGTTGGTGGTGGATCAGTTTAGGACGAGTGACAATTGTATTAGATTTTAATAGTTACTAGACCAAGTGGGACCCGTTGGGTCCCTGTCACACGGGAGGTCTGGTCCCTCAACGCAACCCATTCCCCAACACAATATTGCACCACTAACCCGTAGCCCCCACAGGAGGCATGGTCCCCCAACTGAAGCCGTTCCCGAATGCAAGATTCCAGCTCTCCCCTGCTCCTTCAGGACTGGACTTAAAAAAAAATTCCAATTGCACTTCCCCTGCCTGCCGCACCAGTTCCAATTGCAATACTAATTTGCCCTCCCACCTCCTGTTGAAATACTTGCTGTGATATCCCATTGAGGTGAAAAGCTCAGAGTGTTCCTGTTTTGCAACTTTGTATCGAAGTGTTGGAAGCTGGCAGGAAGTATTTTAGCAGTTAAAATCTTGTTGAAGTTGGCATTTTTAAAGCTGTAATGATCAAAAACCTGTGAAATATAGCAACATCACTGGAAGCTCTTGGGATGGGCTCTCTGTGAGAAGTTGCCGTTGGCAACGTCCCATTGTGATGTCATTGTGCCACTTGGCAGCCTGAGAGCCCATTGTGATTGGTGCACAATGAGCGGCATTGTGACATCATCACTGGAAGCTGTTGGGAAAAGGCTCTCTGAGAAGCTGCGGTTACTGTTAGCAATGTGCCATTGTGATGTCATTTGTAAATGAGATCCATTGTGATTGGATATCTGTGAGATGGCACTGTGACATCATCACTGGAAGGTGCTAGAAAAAGGTTCTCTGTGAAAAGCGGTTTTTGGCTTTAATCGTGAACAACTTGTGAAATATAGGATGAAATCTTAAGTGAACCTGAGTACAGCGTGGACAGGAAAATTGTGAGTTGGTATATGTAAAAATGTAAGCGCTAGATTGTAGCGTTTTGTGGAAGATACAAAACATACACGCACACAAGATGAGACTTTTAGTTTATAGATGGAGAAGGATAGGGCAGGCTAAGGTACATGGATAGGGCAGGCTAAGGTACTAAGAATAAGGTACAACATTTGGGCAAAACCTATTTTGGAGGCATTAGGTGGGGATTTGTAGAGGCTGATTTGGAGAGTCTGTTTGCAGGTAAGATGATGATGGCAAGTGGGAGGCCTTCAAAAGTGAGATAGTGTGAGTAAAGGGGCAGCACAAGGAAAGGCTGGATAGACTGCCTTTGATTAGAGCATAAGCGGTGACCCTATTGAAGTGTACAACATCGTAACAGGCATGGATAAAGTGAACGCTCTCAATCTTTTTCCCAGGCTGCAGGATTCTAGAACTTAAGAGGGCTTGAGCTGAATGTGAGGAGGGAGAGATGTAAGAATGACCTCTGGTGCAATGAGCTGCCAGGTTAGCTGGGAAGTGGTGTTGGGTAAATTGAACGGATTAAAGGCCGATAAATCCCCAGGGCCAGATGGTCTGCATCCCAGAGTGCTCAAGGAGGTAGCCACGGAAATAGTGGATGCATCAGTGATAATTTTTCAAAACTCCTTAGATTCTGGAGTAGTTCCTGAGGATTGGAGGATAGCTAATGTAACCCCACTTTTTAAAAATGGAGGGAGAGAGAAAGCGGGGAATTACAGACCAGTTAGTCTAACATCGGTAGTGGGGAAACTGCTAGAGTCAGTTATTAAAGATGGGATAGCAGCGCATTTGGAAAGTGGTGAAATCATTGGACAAAGTCAGCATGGATTTACAAAAGGTAAATCATGTCTGACGAATCTTATAGAATTTTTCGAGGATGTAACTAGTAGAGTGGATAAGGGAGAACCAGTGGATGTGTTATATCTGGACTTTCAGAAGGCTTTCGACAAGGTCCCACATAAGAGATTAGTATATAAACTTAAAGCACACGGTATTGGTGGTTCAATAATGATGTGGATAGAGAACTGGCTGGCAGACAGGAAGCAAGGGGTAGGAGTAAACGGGTCCTTTTCAGAATGGCAGACAGTGAGTAGTGGGGTACCGCAAGGCTCAGTGCTGGGACCCCAGCTATTTACAATATACATTAACGATTTGGACGAGGGAATTGAATGCAACATCTCCAAATTTGCAGATGACACCAAGCTGGGGGGTATAGTTAGGTGTGAGGAGGATGCTAGGAGGCTGCAGGGTGATTTGGATAGGCTGAGTGAATGGGCGGATGCATATAATGTGGATAAATGTGAGGTTATCCACTTTGGTGGCAAAAACATGAGGGTAGACTATTATCTGAATGGTGGCAGATTAGGAAAAGGGGAGATGCAACGAGACCTGGGTGTCATGGTACACCAGTCATTGAAAGTAGGCATGCAGGTGCAGCAGGCAGTGAAGAAAGCAAATGGTATGTTAGCATTCATAGCGAAAGGATTTGAGTATAGGAGCAGGGAGGTTCTACTGCAGTTGTACAGGGTTTTGGTGAGACCACACCTGGAGTATTGCGTACAGTTTTGGTCTCCAAATCTGAGGAAAGACATTCTTGCCATAGAGGGGGTTCAGAGAAGGTTCACCAGACTGATTCCTGGGATGTCGGGACTTTCATATGAAGTAAGACTGGGTAAACTCGGCTTGTACTCACTGGAATTTAGAAGATTGAGGGGGGATCTTATAGAAACTTACAAAATTCTTAAGGGGTTGGACAAGCTAGATGCAGGAAGATTGTTCCCGACGTTGGGGGAGTCCAGAACAAGGGGTCACAGTCTAAGGATAAAGGGGAATTCCTTTAGGACCGAGATGAGGAAAACATTCTTTACGCAGAGAGTGGTGAGTCTCCGGAATTCTCTGCCACAGAAGGTCGTTGAGGCCAGTTCATTGGCTATATTCAAGAGGGAGTTGGATGTGGCTCTTGTGGCTAAAGGGATCAGGGGGTATGGAGAGAAGGCAGGTACGGGATACTGAGTTGGATGATCAGCCATGATCATGTTGAATGGCAGTGCAGGCTCGAAGGGCCGAATGGCCTACTCCTGCACCTATTTTTCTATGTTTCTAGGAGCAGTAATTAGAAGTGCAAAAAGACATTTGGACAGATGCATTGATTGGAAGGTTTGGAGAGGTATGGGCCGAATACAAGCGAATGGGACTAGCCCAGAATGCTATCTTGGCTGGCATAGGCTAGTTGAGACAAAGGACTTGTTTCCATGCTCTGGCTGTATATCCCAGTATATTCCAAAACATTTCCAAAATGGCCAAAGATTGTAGGGGAAAATTGCAGGAGATAATCAAAGCTTTTTTGTGGGCTCTTGCCAATTTGAATGGTGATCCATTATATATTCACTTGGACGGGAGATTATTGCATCGACTGCAAAATGTCATACCTGATGGTGCTGTGCTCTGAAGTGGCCATATGTGTTCAGCTAAGTTGCAGCTTTTGTTTACTCCTCTGGTCCCTAGAACCCATGGAATGCATGCATTAAATGTTGTGTTCTTTTTGCATCGTCATTATTCATCCAATGTGTTCTTCCAATAAGGTGTTTCTTCAGTGGGGTGTAATTTGTGACCTACAGCCCTGTTCAGTGGTTGTACTCTGCTGCGAGGGACCCGTGCACTGCTTGAATACCGAGCCGTGTAATTAAGTATTTTTTATTTCTCTGCTCGTTATGGTAATCGGTGTAAACGAGGTCCAGCCTATGGCATTCGTTCCCTCAATGCTAATCAGCTCTGGTTTACAGTGCGAATTGAGCCTGTCTGTAACTGGACTCTTGATATTCTCCTGCAGAGGTTTAATGCAAATTGTAGAGCACATTCTCTTGAATATGTTTATTTACACACAATCCTTTTTTGGCTATAAATCAAATTAGTTGGAAAATTAGCGTATTTGCTACCTTCAAGGGAACCAACCCTTCGACCGGGTGGATAATAGTTTGAATTGCCCAGTGATGTGAATGACTTGAGTGGTTTTCATTAGTGTGTGTGTGTGAGAGATAATTATACAGCTTTAGTGATTACAGCTTCTTAGAAATTATATGGCAGTAGTGTAATTATGGAACTAATGAATGAATAAGTTTATTGGCCAAGTATATTCACATACAAGTGACAACATGTCATACAGTGACAGTTAAGAATGACACATAAAACAGTAAACAAATAATAAAACATTATCGATTAAACATGTGAATTAAATAAAATACCAGACCAAAAGGAGGCTACAGATTTTTGGTTATTGAGTAGAGCTATTGCTCGTGGTGAAAAGCTGTTTTTATGTCTGGCTGTGGCAGCTTTGACAGTCCAGAGTCTTCCAGAGGGAAGTGATTCAAAGAGTTTGTGGCCAGGGTGAGGGGTCAGAGATGACCTTACCCGCTCGCTTCCTGACCCTTGCAGTGTACAGTTCGTCAATGGAGTGAAGGGTACAGCCAATAACCTTCTCAGCTGCTTGGATGATTTGCTGCAGCCTCCGGCTGAGCCAAACCAGACCGGTGAGGACAGACTCTATGATGGCCGAATAGAATTGGACCATCATTGCCTGTGGCAGATTGTGCTTCCTCAACTGCCGCAGGAAGTACATCCTCTGTTGTGCATTGTCTGTCTGTGGAGTTGATGGTTGGCCCCCATTTATGGTCCTTGGAGATGGTGGTTCCCAGGAACTTAAAAGACTCCACAGATGTGACTGTGGTGTTGTTGATGGTGATTGAGGGGAGGGGAAACTCTCCTAAAGTCTACTATCAATTCCACTGTCTTAAGAGCACCGAGAATGATTTGTAAAGTACCCTGTATGAAATTAGTTGCATTTGGATAATTAGACTAAAATGTTCAGACCATTTGGATACTTTAGGGAAGACGACTGAGGGAAAATGTTTGGACCAAAATGCAGCGGCTTACTCTGTGATTAGTTCAATGGATTTACAGGGCGACACAATGGCGTAGCGGTAGAGCTACTGTCGTACAGCACCAGGGACCCGGGTTCGATCCTGACTATGGGTCTGTGCGGTGTTTGTACGTTCTTCCCGTGACCTACGTGGGTTTTCTCCGAGATCTTCGGTTTCCTCCCACACTCCCGAAGACATACAGGTTTGTAGGTTAATTGGCTTGGTGTAAATGCAAAATTGTCCCAAGTGTGTGTCGGATAGTGTTGATGTACAGGGATTGCTGATCGGTGTGGACCGAAGGGCCTGTTTCCGCTCTATCTCTAAACTAAACTAAAATACATGGTTAACGTACATGAGATCTGGGTTTTGTACCAGAAGGACATCCAGCAGCAGCACAGCACGGATACTAGTAGACACAAAATGCTGGAGTAACTCAGTGGGACAGGCAGCATCTCTGGATAGAAGGAATGGCTGACGTTTCAGGTCGTGACACTTCTTCAGACCTGGCACTTCTACTTGTTTAGCAGCCCCACATTAGCCTTCCATGAAATGTAAACTGCACTTTGTGTTTGAATCCATATTGCCTTCTGGATGCAAGTGTACCACCATCTGATTTCACCTAGCGTCTTAACTCGTATTGTTGGCTATTTATCATTTTCTTGGCTAACTTCAAGGTTGCGGTCATAATCCTTTAATAAAAACTGATCGCCTTTTTTCATTAATTTCATTTAGGCATCCATGGTGAACAAAAATAAGAAAATTGCAGCTCGTAAACAATTCCAGCAGCAGGAACAAAGGGATCCGGCCCAAAAGCTTTCAAAGGATGTTTTATTGGGTAAACTATTTATTGGCTCCTTTGTGGTTCAGCACATGTAATTCTGTTTACTGTTTTGAGTGACACTTAGACACCCAGTAATTGGCATCAGTAGTCAGCTACAAACACTTTGTGGTGCGCTTTCACATACCTGAGAGATGTTCCTATGAATAAACTGTAGTCACAGGTCTGATCACTTGAGATTTGGATCACCAGTTATATTCTTCCCCCATACTTGTGCTCATCTGGTATTGACATGTAGATGGTAGATCACAGGATTTTTGGATCATTGAGGCATCATTTATTTCGCTTGATCAGCTTACAACCCAGCGGTATGAACTTTGATATTTCTAATTTCAAGTAACCCTTCCCTTCCCCCACCTGTAACAACCTGCTGCCGTACAATTCTCAGAGAAGATAAGATCCATGTTCTACTCTGAGTGATGAAGACGGTAGAATTGCACAGCAGTTACTAGCTTTCCTAAGCTGCACTCGGCTGCTGGTTCCAAACATCCAAGTCACACCATCCTGTGTATGATCTCCGTTCATTTGTAGTTTGCAGAACTATGACGCAGTGGCACAGTGGTATAGTTGCTGCCTAACAGCCCCAGAGGCCCGGGTTCGATCCCGACTACGGGTGCTGTCGGTACAGTGTTTGTACCTTCTCCCCGTGACCACGTGGGTTTTATTTTTAGATCTTCTGTTTCCTCCCACACTCCAAAGACATACCAGTTTGTTGGTTAATTGGCTGGGTATAATTGTAAAATTGTCCTTAGTGTATGTTAATGTGTGAGGATCGCCTATCGATTGTGGAAGGGCCAGTTCCACAATCTGTAGTGTAGTTTAGCTGTATCTCTCTAAACTACACTAAACTTCATATCCACACCTTATTAGTGGAAATATTTTTACTTAGAAAATTGCAGTTGCGCAATAGGCTTATAATTTCTAAGACTATTAATAGGGTCATTGTGAATCCATGTCCTAATTGAACATTTTTTCAGCATTTATTGACATTAATATGGACTTTGTCTTTTAAGGAGTTTCTTCAGATGATCAAATGAAAAAGGTTGAAGCCGTTCAATGTGCTGTCTGCAACACCTATATTCCCTTCCTGTTTCATTCTGCACAACAACATTTGAAGTCCAATGAACATATCAATAGCAAGAAGGTATGAAAGTTTCCCTTCCGTAAATAAAGTTTTGCTGTGTATTTGGCGATATAAGAGTGACTTGGGTAGATGGTGTGAGAGTTTATAAATGACAGCCGAGGAGTTTTTACAGACAGCTCTTTTAGGGTTAGGAAGGCATAACGGTTTGGTAGAGTTTGGTCCAACCTACTTAAATGTTAATACTTAAGAAACTGGAATAATTTAAATCTAAATCTAAGATGCTTTAACATAACATGTATTTCTAGGAATATGTAACTCCTGTTTTTTTTTCCCCCTCAGTGACCATTTAAGTAGCTAATCTGGTTGTTGTTTCTTACTGCAAATGTTTCTTTCTTTCAGAATTACCATGACCAGGTCAGAAGGGAGAGTCTCCTCACAGCCAGTAGCATGCTGAACAACCCGACCGTAAAGGCTAAATTTGATCTCTACTTAAAGGTAAGGCTTGTAGGTAAGGTTTAATAAGTAGCAGGCTCTTGAGACAAAATATTAAAATCAGTACCTTTTACTATATGGGGTAGATGGTATCAGCAAAGTCTTTTATTTTCCATTCATATCTGCTCTGAAACTTGTTGGTGGCTCTGCTTCCTTGAATTAGTCATTTTAAGTGGTCCCAATAATATTGGAGGCATAAGAGACTTAAGATGGTGGAAACTTGAGCAAATGGTTGGAGGAACTCACTCAGCAGGTCGGGCAGCATCTGTGGAGGGAATGGATAGGCAATGTGTGGATTGGGACCCATCTCCAGAGTCTGAATAATGGTCCCAACCTGAAATGTCGCCTGTCCATCCCATTCACTGATGCTGCCTGACCAGCGGAATTCCTGCAGCAGATTTTGTTTATTTTCACAATAATATTGAGTTAATTTTAAGATCTTGGCCTAGTAATGATAAAAAGGGCAATTTGTGAATCTGACTACTGTTTCCCCAAGAGTGCTTTTCTTGTCCCTTTTGATGGTCAAAATAAAGCACACTGGTCCACTTTTGGTAAACGTCTACATTTATCTGCCAGAATTTAAATCTCTTTCATGGGCACTGCAGCAGCAGTGATTGACATTTGTTTGGGCTTTTGTGCCAAGAACTCTCATGGACAGACCAAAACAACTTGAAGGAATAGGCCCTTCAGTCCATAAACACTTGCAGAACTGGGTAAGGAAGCATGACAGCTGCCTGTTGCATTTCCCTCGATGCTTGTCTACGGTGAACCGGGGAAACCAAATCTTCTTTGTTTGGAAAACTATTATTTCTTCCCAAGTGTGGCTGGATTGCATAATTATCCAAAAAGACATGGCTGCTAGACAAACTTTGTTTTTGCAGGTGGGGTATTCGGCACCAGGAAATGAAATGTTTGAGAGCATAGCTTTCTGTTGAGAGGGGCAAAGTTTAAAGGAGATGTGCAGGGCAGCTATTTGTACACTGAGTGTGGTGGAAGTACTGAAACACACTGCCAGGGGGTGGCAGTGGAGAGAGATATGTTAGTGGCATTGAAGAGACTTTTGGAGAGGCACATGGAAATGGAGGGATGTGTTTCAGTGGAGATTAGTGTAACTTGGTATTGTGTTCGGCATGGACATTGTGGGCCAAAGGGCCCATTCCTGTGCTGTAGTTTGTCCTTGTCCGGCCCAGTCTATCTTTTGCATGTGTATCCATCCACAATTGCTACTACTGGTAGAAGCAATTAAAGATGGTTTGTGTTAAAATCGAATACTAAATTTGTCGACGCCCTTGATGTGATGACTTTTTGCATAACTTTGGTTTGCAAAACAAAGAATATAGAAACTTAGAAAATAGGTGCAGGAGAAGCCCATTCGACCCTTCGAGCCAGCACTGCCATTCAATATGATCATGGTTAATCATCCAAAATCAATACCCCGTTCCTGCTTTCTCCCCATATCCCTTGATTCCGATACCCCTAGGAGCTAAATCAAACTCTCTCTGGAATACATCACTGTGAATTGTCACATTTGACAATAAAGTATCATTCGTTCATTCACATGTGGAGAGGAACTGATTACTATATTGTGGTGTTTTTCACATTGCGCATAGGGCGAGAACCCTTTTGAAAATCCTCAGGAGCAACAGGATCAGCAGGAGCAGCAACAATCGGAAGACCTGGAACAGGAGCCGGAGCACGAGGAGGAAGAGGAGGGCAACGAGGAGGAAAATCAAGAAGAGGAGGCAAGGCAGGCGGATGAAGCAGATGGTCAAGCACTGGAGCCAGAGGAAACCCCGGCAGAGATGGAGCACGTAGCAAGTGAGCCCGCTGACCAGTAACGTTATCAAGAATGAGAGTGTAGTTACTTCTTATCAAACTTGTAAACAATGCAGCAGTAATGAGAAAGATGCTTCCCCGCTATCCTCAAAAGCATTGTTGTGATGGTTTTGTACGCCATGGCTGATAGTAATCCCTATGCTTTCTCAGCAGCCTATTAATGTGTTTTTTTTGTTAAACAGAATAGTGATTAGTTTTCCATGAGCAACCATGTATTAATGGAAGAAATGCTAACAGAGTAAGGTATTTGGTCAAAATTAAAAAGAGTAAGAGCAAAAGGTAAAGGTGTTTTAAAACTAGTCTTTTGAGCTCTTAAATGTGGAACAATATTCATTCATGTCTTTTAAAAAAATTGTTTGTGTATTTGGTGTGTATGGTGTTTAGAACCTTGTCAATTACCTGCTTAATTTGTTGCATAGAAAGTTTAGAAAGGCAAAGAAATGCTGCCATTTCTTTTGTTAAACATTTCCTCTGTAATCATTTAGAATAGTTATTACTTAGCCACTAATTCACATTAAAGGATTTTGCTTGTTCTCCCCATATTGTAAAAGTCAAACCCTGGCTCAGTCATCCATTCACTGATGTAAGCCTGTGTGCGGCAGTGAGACTTTGTTTGCTATTAACGGGAATAAAAATGTTTAGATTATGTAATTGTTGGATCGTGAACAAGTCTAATGTATTGGACTGTGGGCACTTGTTAAAAATGGCGAAGATGTGTAAAAGTGTGACCTTCCATGCCGGAGGAATTGAAGTGAGACAATGTGACTTGAAGGATGACAGATGCAAAATGCTGGAGTAACTCATCACGACAGGCAGCATCTCTGGATAAAAGGAATGGGTGACGTGTCTGGTCAAGACCCTTCTTCAGACTCTGAAGAAGGGTCTCGACCCAAAACGTCACCCATTCCCTCTGTCCAGAGATGCTGCCTGTTGTGCTGAGTTACTCCAGCATTTTGTGTCTATCTTTGGTTTAAACCAGCATCTGCAGTTCCTTCATATGCTTGACTTAAAGGGTGGTATATGGTAGAATGGAAGCTGTGGTGGGTTAGGATCATAAAGCGTAAGCACAGATAATGTGCCCTATGGCCACCTTATCCTTGCTGACTTTGTCTATCTACTCTGACCACATTACCCGTGTTAGGCCTGAATCGCTCTACTACTTTCCTATCCAAGAATCTGTCCAAATGCCTTTTTAAATATTGTAATAGTATCTGCCTCCATAAACTCATGGACGTTCATTCTGAATAGTCATCACCCTCGTGGTGTAAAAACCTGTGTCTCAGATGACCTGTCAATATCTTCCGCTCATTTCAAACCAGTACCCTGTAGTCCTAGTCTAGACGGCGCTTCCCTGGGGAAAGTTCTCATTGTCTAGGTCTCAAGATTTTGTAAAGCACTCTCTAACGTCCCCCTCTACTTCCTCCATTTTAGTAAGAGTAAATGCTGAATCCTTGCACCGCAGCCTTCTATTCCATGCACAACCCTAGTGAATCTATACATAACCAAAGTTCTGATCTTGTGCTCTTCCAATTTGCGCGTTATTTCTATTTGTGTAAAAACGGTACGCAATAGCGCCACGATTTTTCGCCAGCTCACTGTTCTCCTGTGTTGTGAGTGCAACAAGTTTCGTCCCGATTGGTGGTATATTGTAAACATTAGCGAGGTTTAAAAATCTTAAAAACCGCACATGTGCAGATCGATCTCCTCTTCTGCCAATCAGCACTGCGCGGTTTGGTCTTTTCTGTCGCTCCCCGGGATGGTCCGCCCTTCCTGCGCCATCGCGTCTTTACTGGGGCTGAGGGACACCGTGGGTGGCCGGCTGAGGTCTCCAACCCAACCGGACTGGAAGCGGCGTGGCGCCGGAGATCGCGGCCAAACGTAAAGCAGTAAATCTGATCCCGGCGAAGGAGAGCATCCAGTGCCAGCTGTGTGTCCCAAACGCACTGCCATCACAACGCTCAGCAGCTCCAGCCCCTTCCCCTCTGGTCCCCTTCGCTGCCCCTTCCCTCGTGATACCCCCCTCTCCCCCATGGCTCTTTCTCCGAGCTCTCTCCCACCCCCGCCCAAACACCGGCGCTGGTGCTTCCGGGACGAGCCGAGGATCCACGTCGAAGTCTGATGCTCCTCCAGGACACGCAAGAAGGGAGAGGAGCGGCAACCTCAAGATCCTGTGGAGGGGAGAGGTGTTATGGAAGGAGGGAGTGACTGAGTGTAGGGGAAAGGAGAGGTGACGGCGGGATTGGGGGAGGGTAGGAGGAGAGGGAAAAAAAGGTGGGGGAATAGAGGGAGGGGAGTGGGCTTAGGGGAGGTGAGTGGGGATAGGAAGGGGAGAGGATTTATAGAGGGAGGGAGTGACTGAGGGTAGGGGAAAGGAGAGGTGAGGGTCTTGGGGAAGGGAGGAGTAGAGGGGAAAGAAGAGCGAGGGTGTTGAGGAAGAGGAGCGTGCTCGGGATTAGGGAAAATGAGCTGAGCCTGTGTAGTTGGGGGCTATGGGTGAGTGGTGGAATATTGCGTTGGGGGACCAAGTCAATTGTGTGACGGACCCAATGGGTCCCACTTAGTCTAGCCTCTTATAAGCATTGTGTTTATACCAAGTAGTTCCTTAAATATGTACACGATACACAACACAGTGCAGTCCAACAGTTGATGTGTAGTGTAACGGCAACATAATGTACAGACTCCTACTCGGTGCCAAGGCTTATGAAGGTAAGAGTACAGATTGCCTTTTTATTCCTGCTTGTCCAACTGTGTTGTCACTTTCAGGGAGCTATGGACATGCATACCAAGGTTTGTCTCATCAATGCCCTTCTGGTGCTTCCGATTTACTATGTCGTAAAATAATTTGACCTCCCAAAGTGCATTATCACAAACCTGTTTGGATTAAATTTCATCTGCCATCTCTGCCCATCTTTGCAATTCAATTTAATTTATTGTTACGTGTACCGACGCACAGTGAAAAGTTTTTGTTGCGTGCTAACCAGTTTAATCTAAACAGCTAGACACAAAATGCTGGAGTAACTCAGCGGGACAGGCAGCATCTCTGGATAGAAGGAATGGGTCATGTGTCTGGTCGAGATCCTTCTTCAGACTGAGAATCTAAACAGCTAATCTATATCTGGCTGTCCCTTTTGAAACTACCATGTGATAGTACCTACTTCAACTACCTTCTCTGGTAGCTCAGCCTATACACCCACCACCTTTGTGTTTTTTTTTTAATTGTCCTTGAGGTTCCTATTTTTGTTCTCGCCTTATACCCATGTCCTCTGGTTACTTTTCTCTCTCTCTCTCTCTCTCTCTCTCTCTCTCTCTCTCTCTCTCTCTCTCTCTCTCTTTTTTCCTGTTTTATTAAGTAATGGGTCCCATTTGCCATCAAATTCATAGGAACAATGCGTGAATCTAGAATTTTGGAAGATGACAACCAGACTGTTTACCTCCTTTAATACCTTGGCATATAGATTGTTGGACCTCGGAGTTTATTGGTTCTTAGTCCCAATAAATTGCTTTTGTATTAATAATTATTTCCTTAAATGCCTCATCCTTTTTGTGTTTTCTGCTCGGGCATGAACAGACTTCAATTCTTCAGTTGTGTCCCATCTTCACTGTTCTATTATCTACTTTATAATCGATATATCATCTGAAATGAATGTACACTATTTCAGCATGTCATGGATTAATGGGAGATTGATTAACGTTTCTAGATACAGCGCTGAAACAATGGTATTTTCATAAAGATAATTTTCTTCAAGGCTATTTTGCTGAGATGTTGCTTCAATAAAACCTGTAAACTAGTTAGATATTTGATAATTTAGCAGGAATGAGCGGGTCGACGGAGACTTGCGGCCTGCGGAGCCTCGGGGCCCGGATCGGCATCACAAGGGCACCCGGGGGAGGTCGGTGGAGCGGTTGAGGAGGTGGGTCGGTGGAAATTGAGGGCGCTGGCAGTCAAGGACGGGCACCGTGGGCATCTGGGACCGCGCCGCTGGGAACAATAGAGGAACCGGCGTGGGGCCGCCGTGATGGGGGAGAACCTGGCACGTGATACCTTGTAACTTTGCCAGCGCCATTTATATGGTGGCTATTTGCATGCCTAGGGTCTGTGAGCAAAGAATTTCATTGTGAATTGCCACATGATAATAAAGCATTCATTCATTCATTCATTCATTCATATATGTTCAGGAGTCTATTTCCCAGCCATATGTTCTGTGCCAACGAGGGAGGAAACTCAAATGCTGGAGGTACTCAGCGGGACAGGCAGCATCTTTGGAGAGAAGAAATGGGAAGGGAGGAAACTCATTCCCAGCCTATCCATGGGTCCTATGCCAAATTATGCATGTCGGCAAGCATTTGGGACTGAAGGATACTGCTCCAGTCTGATCTAGTACTAGTACAGCACAAAATATTAATCTGTCGCTTAGATATACATTGGGGGCATGGGTGTTGAAGTGTCGGCTTTAGACGTTAGAAATACAGTGCAGGAAGAGGCCCTTTGGCCTACCGAGTTCGTGCCGACCAGCGATCATCCCTTGCACTAATCTACACGCATACTAGGGACAATTTTTAAAAACTTACCGAAGCCAAATAACCCACAAACCTGTACATCTTTGGAGTGTGGGACGAAACCGGAGCACCCAGAGAAAACCCACATGGTCACTGGAAGAACATAAAAAAATCAGTAGGTCTGGCAAAATCTCTGGAGGAAAAGGATAGGTGACATTTAGAGTCTGGATCCTTCTTCAAGCTGATTTATCCTTTTCCTCCATGCTGCCTGCTTTCCTCAGATGCTGCCTGACCTGCTGCTTTACTCCAGCATCTAAGGGAGAAACTTTTAACTAGTTAATTGTAATTATAACCATATAACAATTACAGCACGGAAACAGGCCCTCTCGGCCCTTCCAGTCCGTGCCGACCATTTGTTTTCCCCTAGTCCCATCTACCTGCACTCAGACCATACCCCTCCATTCCCTTCACGTCCATATACCTATCCACTTTACTCTTAAATGTTAAAATCGATCCTGCCTCCACCACTTCTGCTGGAAGCTGATTCCACACAGCCACCACCCTCTGAGTAAAGAAGTTCCCCCTCACGTTACCCCGAAACCTCTGTCCCTTAATTCTCATGTTATGTTAAGTTGAACACCAAAAATTAGTTACATCTCTGCAATGGGACTTAAACCTGCAGCCTTCTGAGATATGCCGGGTAAGTCATTCGAACAAAGGAGAGTGGTGTCGATCCTCAGACAAGTTATCTATTTTCATTAATCTTCAGGATATTCAGAACATTTGCACAGGTGGAAAAGTAAACAGGAGTTTACAACGGTGGCGCAGCAGTGGAGTTGCTGCCGACAGCGCCAGGGACCTGGGTTCAATCCTGACTGTGGGTCCTGTCTGTATGGAGTTTGTACGTTCTCCCCTTGATTGCGTGGGATTTCTCCAGGTACTCCGGTTTCCTCCCACATTCCAAAGGTGTGCAGGTTTGTGGGTTAATTGGCTTCAATAAAATTGTAAAAATTGTCCCTCGTGTGTAGCATAGTGCTAGCTTGTCGGCAGGAGACTCGAAGCGCCTGTTTCTGGTAGGTGGAAGAACCATGAACCTCACTGCCCATTGATCAAGAATACTCGAATAGTCCAACATCATGCGTCTTTTGGAGCATCCCGACATCGGTCTATCCAAGACTGCGAGCTCCACGATGTTAAAGTCCGCAGGCCGCGGTTGGAGCGTCGATCCCAGGCAAGGGAACACAGGCTCCGATGGTAAGTCCACGTTCCTGCGGTGGGGCTCAAAGTCAGTCCCGAGCAAGGCCTCCAGCTCCATGATGTTAGGCCGCAAAGCGACCGAAGATTCCATCCGGAAAACAATTGCATCTCCGGCAAGGTAAGAGATTGGGAAAAAAAAAGTTTCCCCCGACCCCCACCCCCACCCCCCACATAAAACAAACCAGAGAACATTAACACAAAATTTTAAAACACACTAAAAATAACAATAAAAAAGACGAAAAGGACAGACAGACTGTGGGCGAGGCTGCCATCGAAGCGCCACCGCGTGTATTTACACCAAGGATTGAATCTTCAGTACATGCAATAAAGTGCTTTCACCATTGTCCATGTGGACCATTTTGCAGTGAGTAGAAGGCAGTGCTGGAGTAACTCAGCGGGTCACGCAGCATCTATGGGAGACATGGCAGGTGATGCTTTGGATTGCGACCATATAACAATTACAGCACGGAAACAGGCCCTCTCAGCTCTTCCAGTCCGTGCCGACCATTTATTTGCCCCTAGTCCCATCTACCTGCACTCAGACCATACCCCTCCATTCCCTTCCCGTCCATATACCTATCCACTTTACTTTTAAATGTTAAAATCGATCCTGCCTCCACCATTTCTGCTGGAAGCTCATTCCACACAGCCACCACTCTCTGAGTAAAGAAGTTCCCCCTCATGTTACCCCTAAACTTCTGTCCCTTAATTCTCATGTCATGCCCTCTTGTTTGAATCTTCCCTACCCTCAATGGGAAAAGCTTATCCACGTCAACGCTGTCTATCCCTTTCATCATTTTAAAGACCTCAATCAAGTCCCCCCTTAACCTTCTGCGCTCTAAAGAATAAAGACCTACCTTGTTCAACCTTTCTCTGTAACTTAGTTGCTGGAACCCTGGCAACATTCTAGTAAATCTCCTCTGTACTCTCTCTATTTTGTTGACATCCTTCCTATAATTAGGCGACCAAAATTGTACACCATACTCCAGAATTGGTCTTACCAATGCCTTGTACAATTTTAACATTACTTCCCCACTCCTATATTCAATGCTCTGATTTATAAAGGCCAGCACACCAAAAGCAATAGGTGGTACAAATGAGGGGTGATTATAAGATCATGTGATTGGAGCAGAATTAGGCCATTCGGCCCATCAAGTCTATGCCATTCAATCATGGCTGTTCTATCTCTCCCTCCTAACCCCATTCTCCTGCCTTCTCCCCATAACCTCTGACACCCGTACTAATCAAGAATCTATCTCTGCCTTAAATATATCTGACTGCCACCACAACCTTCTGTGGCAAAAAATGCCATTGATTCACCACCCTCTGACTAAAGAAATTCCTCCTCATCTTCCTAAAAGAATGTCCTTTAATTCTGAGGCTATGGCCTCTATTCGAGCCGGAAGACACTAACGGCCAGGCCGACCCTGCAATGCCATCAGGACAACAGACTTTCGTGCTCAGATCAAGATCCCTGTACTTACAACAGCTGGGAGTTGAAAATGACGCCAAACTCGTGACTCTGCATACTGTCTCAGTGTACTACTGCTACACACTTGTACTGTATCATGTGCCAAATCTACCTCAGTACATGTGACAAAGTACCACACCATGCCTTGTTGCAATATTTTCACCAAGCCTGGATAATACAGTCAATTCCTCAATCGGCAGGTAGAGGGCACCGTAGGTACAATCCTTCGACTGGAAATATCAAACAATGAAATGAACAAGCTGTGATTTATCCTTGGGACATATTTATACAAATCAGAGGAGCATTGTTTGATAACCCCTCATATGCAGTGATTACAAGATTAGATATTATGAAGTACATCTGCAGTATTTATACTGGTGAAGAGATGTTAGTAAAGTAATTTGTGCATCTTTGTACCTATAATTGGTGAATGGGAGCTAGCAAATCTAATTGCTGTCGCTGGTAATTTGTAAATTTTATAACTGGTGATCCTTCCACGCCAACATCCGTGCAAAGCCATTGTAAAATTAATGACTCGCACCAGGCTTTGACAAAGTTTGCTATCTGCATTCTTCGCGCTTGCAGCTACTTGCTGACATTATAAATCACGTTTAATGCAGTCAAATGCCACTTCATTATGTCGCGATGCCAAATTGTCTACACAGTATGAGGCAAAGAGTAGCTCCGAACTGATTAATTCCCGTGGTCAGGGGCTGATCCCTAATCAAAATGCACATACCATTTTTATTGCATAAACTTTTACGGTGTTGAAAGAATTAACGATGAACTTTAAAATGCAAGGAAGATTACGGCCATATTGTCTTCTCGGTGCTGAGTTAAGGGCGGCATGGTGGCGCAGCTGGTGGAGCTGCTGCCTCACAAATGCCTGAGACCTGGATTCGATCCTGACCTCAGGTGCTGTCTGTGTGGAGATTGCACGTCCTCCCTGTGACTGTGTGGGTTTCCTCTGGGTGCTCCAGTTGCCCCCCACTAGGAATGTTACAACATTTTGAGATTTAAAAAAATCAAGCCTGTAATTTATCCCATCAGATAAAGCATAAAAATAACTTTAATTTGACACCTAATTCACTTTAAGTATTAATAAGGTTATGGTCATTTTCATACTCGGAAATTAGCATCTTGTTCCCGAATGCTTTACGATTGACTTAACACAAAAGCTGTGATCTAGGATAGTCAATCCCCCATAGCTTTCTTAAAAATTAAGAGAACTGAATGAAATGTTCAGTTATTATAGATTGAAGCATTCTGAAACAAATATGAAACATCTTACTTGGATGACCCGAAATTAAAGCATATAATTAGTTTAATTGTAGCTAATTACAAAATTGACCATTGTGACGGAAATAGTAATAAACACCCAGACTGCCTTGAAAATTCAAAAATGTGATATTCTCAAGATCAGAACTTTAATATTATTGTATTATATGCTGTAAGTCCATAACAGACAGGTAAAGAAATTACAATTTCTAACAAAAGACCAAGTCTTTATGGAGAAGATCAGTTGCTAGCTGGTACATTGCCATATCATAATCAGTAGCATCATCATTTTGTAACTCTGTGCACCTTGTTTTTCCTCAACTTTTCAATTTTGGCATTGTAAACTACAAGTTTATGCTTCAAACCACGCATGACATGCCTTTCTGCCCACTACTTTCCCATTAAGAATGTCCTGTAGATCATCACATTTGGAGTAGTTCAAATTCGGATAATCTCTGCAAATGCTGTCTAAATCAGTCTCTTTTGCTGGGCATTTGGATTGACAATTTTGCATTTCTTCTTGGGAGACATCTGTTTGAAATGTAAAGGAAAAAAAAACCACTGAACAGCATTAACAGAAACAAGTTATTATTTGCAGTTTTAGAAAAAAGGTAGAAATGATAAAGTTAAATGCTAAAACAAATAGTAAATAGCCAACAAAAAATTCATATTTATCTGTTTCATCAAATCAATTAAATTCATCTAATCAATTAAATTTATCTAAATTCAATTACTAGATCTAAACATCTATCCATTTTTTAAGAAAAGGATGATTTTTTTAAAATAGCTTAAGTATCCAAATAACAAATAATAAACTGATCCCATTCACACAAGATTTCACAATATAACATGATTTTTAAATCTCACTTTGTCATGCCAAATGGAAGGAATTTAATGTTTTAATTCCCATAAATTAATCCAGAAACATCCATTCTCAAGATAATCAAAATCATTATTTTTTTGTACAAATCATCTGACTAAAACTGTACTATGGATATTTAGTATGAAAATATTGATCATGGATAGACAATAACACAAAATATAGATGATTTAGATGTTCTTATGACATGATTGTGCAAAAAAAAAGAATTTGATTATCTTGATGTTTCTGGAATGTGATCAATTGGAATGTTGCCGTTGCCATAAATTTTAAGCCCATAATGGCAGGCAAGACATGGCCGTTTCGTATGGGGGCTTAATTAACATTTTCGCATCATAAGATTAAATTGAAGCCACACCAAAACGCAAGATAATATGTTAAATAAATGACATACCTTTTGTTTTGTCCTGATATTGCGATCCGTGATGTTGCAGGTGTTTTTAGTCGCGTTTAATTTCAATCCAGCGATTAAATCGTCCAGCAATTTTTTTTTTTTTAACGGGAACGGTAGCTCGAATGATTTTTCTTCATCAGCTAGCAGCCCGAGGAAATCCCTCTCTGACAACCAATACAAACCTGCATTTTAATCCCCCCCCCCCCAAAGCCTCCGGAATCGCACGCACAGGCAGTGGCACATGTGTAGCTCTGCTGATGGTAGGTTTTGTCACAATGTTACTCCCACATCCTAAAGACGTGCGGGTTTGTGGGTTAATTGGATTCTGTCAATTGCCTCTGCTGTGTAGGGAGTGGATGAGAAAGTGGGATAACTTAGAACTAGTGTGAACAGGTGATTGATGGTCGACATGGACTCGGTGGGTAGAAGGGCCAGTTTCTATACTGTGTCTTTAATCGTTAAGAAAAAATTAGATGTGACTCAATAGTCAAATGAAATAGCATTTGTGCAGCTCGGTGGCGCAGCGTTAGAATTGCTGCTTACAGCGCCAGAGACCCTTGTTCAATCCTGACTACAGGTGTTGTCGTTATGGAATTTACTTTCTCCCCATGACCATATGGGTTTTCTCCGGGTGCTCCGGTTTCTGCCCACACTTCAAAGACGTACAGGGTTTGCAGGTTAATTGGTTTCGGTAAAATTGTAAATTGTCCCTAGTGTGTAGGATAGTGTTAAGAGTACGGTGATCGCTGGTCGGCGCGGACTCGGTGGGCCGAAGGGTCTGTTTCCACGCTGTATCTCTAAATTCTAAAGGATGGTGACATTCTCTGTGATTTAACTGCTGGCTTAAAAAATGGGTGCATGGAAATTGGAATTCAAAGCTTGTTGGATAGAGGCCCATTCTGTAAATGTGGAAGATGTTCAGTTATGTAACGCAAAGTGTTTCTAGTGGGCGTCTGAATAAATCTTTTGTTTTTGCATAGGCGATGTACTTAGCTCAGATTGTGATGCAGGAGCCGCAGGAGATGCTTAACAAGAAGCCTGAAATTTACAGAACGCAAGGATTTCAAACATAAACAGATTAGATCTAAGTAATTTGGAGCCTTTGTGACTGGCAGTAACAAGAGGATTTGTAGCCAGCCTGGTCTTGCCACTGCTGATTGTTAATCTGAAGAAGCTATTTTGTTATAAAACTACCCTTGCCAAACATTTGAAGTGAATAATTAATGTCGTTCTTTGTGAGTTACACACAGGCTTTTAGATTGATCTTGTGTTCTGTGAAAAGAATAAAGAACAAATATAGGATTCTCCCTCTCTCTCCCAATTGACTATTAATGACAGCGAGGAAGACTGCAGCTAAGGGCAAAGGATTTGGAACTATCAGTTTAGCATTGACACAAGTGAATAGTGCCGGAGATATTCTATCCCCTCAGAATAGGTGCAGGGGAGACATTGACTGCTGGCTCACTGTGGTGTGTGCCCGACAAGTCAGCCTAAGAGGCAGCAGCAACTCATTATCTTCAGAGAACACAAGCCCTATTGCCTTTACTTTGACCGAATTGCCACATTTACTTGTGCTGTTGAAAATATAGTTAAATTAACATAATATATTGCCTGCTATTCGAAGTGGTGCTGGAAGATATTTGTTCTTCGTCTGCCGCTCTGTGGTGCCCTTTTATCAGCTGTAAGCTTTAGACTTTAGAGATGCAGCGAGGGAACAGGCCCTTCGGCCCACCGAGCCCACGCCGACCAGCGATCATCCCGTGCATCAGTACCATACCACGCACTTGGGACAATTTACTGTTTTTTACCACCAAAGTCAATGAGCCGCAACACTACCCCTGCTCCATTGTAGAGGTGTATTAAATCACGAGGGGCATAGATAAGGTGAATGCACAGTCTTTTATCAGACATGGACACAAAGTGCTGGAGAGACTCAGCGGGTCAGGCAGCATCTCTGGAGAGAACAAGTCTTTTACCAGGCATGGCTTGGCTTCACTGGCCATAGAGTGATACAGTGTGGAAACGGGATCTTCGTCCCAACTCGCCCACACCGGCCAACGTTGTCCCAGCTACATTAGTCCCACATGCCTGCGCCTGGTCCATATCCCTCCAAACCTGTCGTATCCATGTACCTGTCTAACTGTTTCTTAAACGATGGGATAGTCCCAGCCTCAACTACCTCCTCTGGAAGCTTGTTCCATACACTCACTGCCTTTTGTGTGAGAAAGTTACCCCTCGGATTCCTATTAAATCTTTTCCCCTTCACCTTGAACCTACTGTATGTCCTTTGGTCCTCGATTCCTCTACTCTGTGCAAAAGACTCTGTGCATCTACCTGATCTATTCCTCTCATGATTTTGTATACCTCTGTAAGATCTCCCCTCATCCTCCTGCGCTCCATGGAATAGAGTCCCAGCCTACTCAACCTCTCCATATAGCTCACACCCTCGAGTCCTGGCAACATCTTCGTAAATCTTTACTGAACCCTTTCAAGCTTGACAATATCTTTCCTATTACATGGTGCCATAACTGAACACAATATTGTAAATGTGGTCCCAACAACGTCACATACAATTGCAACATGACCTCCCAACTGGGGCTCATGTTGTCGGCCTCTTGGTGGTGAGTCCTGTCAACTGACCTCAGTCAGGCGAACGACAATAAACAGAGACAGCAGCAGCGCCACAGCTTGGCGCCATCCCGGAGCATGCTACGGATGTCGAAACCGGATGGCATCACCCTGCTGCAGACTTCTGCAGCCTCAAACGCAAGAAGAAGACTTCTATGCTCAATACTCTGACTGATGAAGGCCAAAGTGCCAAAAGCCTTTTTGACCACCTTCTCTACCTGCGACTCGACCTTCAAGGAACCATGCACCTGTACTCCTTGATCCCTCTGCTCCACAACACTATCCAGAGGCCGAACATTTACTGTGTAGGTCCTGCCCTTGTTCGACGTCCCAAAATGCAACACCTCACATTTCTCTGTATTAAATTCCATCAGCCATTCGTCTAACCTGGCCAATCAATCCAGATCCTGCTGCAATCTTTCACAACCCTCTTCACTATCTGTAAAACCACTAACGTTTGTATCATCAGCAAACTTGCTAATCTTGCCCTGTGTGTTCTCATCCAAATCAGTGATGTAGATGACATACAGTAATGGGCCCAGCACCGAACCCTGAGGCACACCATTAGTCACAGACCTCCTGTCTGAGAAGCAACCTTCCACCATTAACCTGTGCTTCCTTCCATGGAGTCAATTTGCTATCTATTCAGCTATCTCTCTTTGGATCCCATGCGATCTAATCTTCCAGAGCAGCTTACCATGCGGAACCTTGTCGAATGCCTTGCTGAAGTCCATGTACACAACATCAACAGCTTTGCCCTCATCAACCTTTTTGGTCACGTCTTCAAAAAAATCAATCAGATTTGTGAGACACGACCTCCCACGTACAAAACCGTGCTGACTATCCCTAATCACCCCTTGCCCATCCAAATGCCTGTATAACCTATCCCTCAGAATACTCTCCAGTAACTTACCAACTACAGATGTTAAGCTCACCGGCCTATAGTTCCCAGCATTTTCCCTGCAGCCCTTCTTGAAAAGAGGCACAACATTTGCCACCCTCCAGTCTTCCGGCACCTCTCCTGTATTTAAGAATGACTCGTAAATTTCAACCAGGGCCCCCTCAATTTCCTCTCTAGTTTCCCGCAATGTCCTTGGATATATCAGATCAGGCCCTGGAGAAATCCTCCAATTTCCTCCGTCCTACTGTCTTTCTCCTCGGTGAATACAGAAGAGAAATACTAATTTAGGACCTTGCCCATCTCCTGTGCTCCACACAGAGGTGACCGGGAACTGGAACGCCGACTGTCAGAGTGGAACGAACACACACACACGCACACGGCGGGGGCCAGGGAAAGCGAGGGAGCGCTGTCTGAAATTCACATGGTGCAAAACCAAGATGATACAGACACACACCGCAATGAGCAGGAAGGTTAAGACGGCTAGCGCAGTGTACGGTAAGTCCTTTAAAAGAGGGGGGGGGAGGGGATAAGGAGTGGGGACACTTTTAAGAAGTCAGACAACTTTTAATAAGCCAGAGATACACAGCTGTGAGGTTCGGCGGGCATTTAACATTACTGGTCGGTTATTCTTGATTCTGAAAACTCTTGCTTGTGTTTTTTTTGCCCCAAAGAGCCAATGAAAATGACTGGTCAGCAAAGGCGATTAACTAAAACTACCTACACCATCTCGACTACCTATAACTACATGGCGACCCCACTACAACTGCACCTACGACTACAGGATTATCGATTTTCTCTCCAACATGTTGAAAAATTTGCAGCGACCATACTGAGGCCGAGACTAGTTCCCAGAATGCGGGAACTCCTCGAGACCATGAAGGAGACTCACCAGAGACCACCAGCGAACATGTGACAAGCGCAGTCTCCTGCACTCACCTAAAAATTTGCCTAAGTTGCACAGGCCCATTATGCTACCCGTGAGAGCTATCTCCCAGCCCCTTTTTGCCCTTTTGATTTCCTTTTCTAGTTTACTCCTTATCTCCCGAAACTCTGCCAGGGATGCACTTGATCCCAGCTGCCTATACCTGTCCCATGCATCCTTCTTGTTTTTGATAACGTCTCAATTTCCCTCGTCAGCCAAGCTTCCTTAAGGGGCTGTCCCACTGCGGCGACCTAATTGCCGAGTTTAGGAGAGTTTGAAAACATGTCTTGTTGAAGACCTCCTTCGACTATGTTGAAGACCAGCTTCGACTAGCTACAACTAACTTTGGGAAAATTGGACACCGAATAGTGGAGAGTGAAAAAGACCTCCTTCGATCTCCGTCGACCTCCCTTCGACTATGTTGAAGACTATCTACGACTACCTTTGACAACCTTCGATTACCTTCCACTACCCTCGATTACCTATGAATAACATGCCAACCTACTACGACCTACTTTGACTAAACCTACGAGTAAAAAAAGTATCGATTTTTTCCATGGCGACCTTTTTTTACTCACAGGCATTTTTCAACATGTTGAAAAATATGCCGTGACCTTGCTGAGGCCTTGAGTACGCGGGGACTACTCTCGAGCATGAAGGAGAGTTAGAAAGACCTCCTTGGACCTCGTGTCAACCATGCTGCGAGAATGAGTCGAGGGCAAACTCACCAGAACTTGCGGATTAGGTTGTCGCAGTGGGACAGGCCCATTACATTTGCCTGCTTTGCCCTTCACTCTAATAGGGACGTACACATCCTGAGCTTTCTTCAGTACACTTTTATAAACATCCCACTTAACCGATTCCCATCTAATAACCTGCTCCAGTCAACTTGAGCAAGACCTTCTCTCAAACCCTCAAAGTCGGCCTTACCCCAGTTGAGCATTTTAACACGTGGACCCTTTCCGTCCCTATCCATAACTATCTTAAACCTAATCGAACTGTGGTCACTGGTCCCAAAAGGCTCCTCCACACACACTTCATTAACTTGCCCCTCCCAATTTCCCAATACTAGATCCAGCGTTGCCCTCTCATGTGTGGGGGCCTCCACATTCTGCTCAAGAAAATTTTCCTGAACACTTTTGAGGAATTGCACCCCATCTGAACCCTTCATGCTATGATTTTCCCTGTCTATATTGGGAAAGTTAAAATCCCCTACTACAACAGCCTCATTTGACCTGCAGCTGTCTACAATCTCACTGCACATTTGATCTTCTAATTCCCGTTGACTATTTGGGGGTCTGTTGTACTTCACCAACAGTTTTATCATCCCTTTCTTGTTCCTCAGCTCCACCCATATAGCCTCACTAGACTAGACGAACCGTCCGTAATGTCACCTCTGAACACAGCCGTGACATCCTCCTTAACCAACAATGCAACCCCCCCCTTCCTCTTTTTCCCTCACCCCTGTCTCTCCTGTACCCCAGTCCAATCATCACATTCCTACCCTCATGTGGAAGGTAGGATCCCATGTCCATGCTCGTTCCAAAGTGATTGGGGAAGCAAGAGCCTCCATCAAACCAAGCTGTACTTTCAGAGCCATTGCCAACTTCAAGAGAAACTACCCAATTCCCCAAACTGAGCGTGACGTTACATAAATCCTGGGAGCCAAGGCCCCAAATATGTAGGAAGGAACTGCAGATGCTGGTTTACACCGAAGATAGACAAAAAGTGAGTAACTCAGCAGGACAGGCAGCATCTCTGGAGAAAAGGAATAGGTGACGTTTCGGGTCGAGGCCCTTCTTGGCATCATGTTCGGCACAAACATTGTGGACCAAAGGCCCGTTCCGGTGCCGTATCATTCTATGTTCTACGAGATGGTGATTTGGTATTTACAAACGTGCCGAACCATATGTGTGACGTCCACTAATACCCCAGCATCACTCACCTGGAGCTAAAGGACCTGGGGTTAAAGAGCACAAACATCAAGCCCTTTGGTCCAACTCATCCATGTCAACCAAATTACCTAACGAAGGTAACCAACATAAACCTGTGCCTGGCCCATATCCCTCAAAACCTGTCCAAGTGTGTTTTAATTATATCTGCCTCTGGCAGCTCTTTCCATGTACATGGAACATAGAACAGTACCACGTGGGATAGGAGAAATGGGTGACGTTTTGGGTTCTTCAGACTCTGAAGAGAGGTCTCGACCCGAAATGTCACCCATTCCTTCTCTCCAGAGATACTACCTGTCCCGCTGAGTTACTCTAGCTTTTTGTGTCTATCTTTGGTTTAAACCAGTGTCTGCAATTCCTTTCTACACTCTATTAAAAAAATAACTTGCCCCACACAATTCCTTTAAACTTTGCCTCTCTCACCTTAAAACGATGCCCTGTAGTTTTAGTCTCCCCTAACCTGGGACACACCTCTGACAAAGAGGAATCCAACCAAGACCTCAACGGTGGAACAGGCGGAGGACGATGGCTGACCTTAGTGGAGCGTCACAATGGCTGGGAAGGCGGATGGATGAAGGCTGCAGCAGAAAAGGGTCCCCGGTCGTCTTGGACTCCATGCCACTGGATCCTGACCCAGATCTGTCAAGGACCGTGGGGTGGCTGTCTGTGCACCAGTCTCCCCTCATTAAACAATGTCACGCACAGGTGTCCTCCGCCTCTGGTTATGGACACCCCAAGACAGTGCCGGTCCCAAGCCCAAACAAAGGAGGAGCGTTGGGAGTAGGGTTAGTGCCCCTACCCTGTAAAACCTTAACTCGCTACGGAAACAGCAAGCATAAACTATACTGGGAACCGGCATGAGATATGGAGCTCGTCCCCTGCAAGTATGACGGGTTCGGGCCAAAGCCTCCGGGAAGCTTGTGCCAAGAGAAAGCCAACCAAAACTCACATGGACGTGAACATTCCAGAAGGATTAGGAAGCCTGGGACGCTAACCTATCGAGCCTGGGACCTAGCCTAGGTCGCACATAACCGAACAGAATGGCGAAAGCTTGCTGCCCAATGCACTCAACAGTGTGGGAGGAACTGCGGAAAGTCTAAATAAGTAACCCTGGGGAAAATTTACCCTTGGGGGTAAATCAGGGGTAATAAGGCTATTTGCCTTATCTGTGGACCTCATGATTTTATGAATCTCTCGCCCTTCAACCTCATACACACCAGGGAAAATTAAATCCTATCCAATCCAGATTTTCCTTATACTGTAACTCAACCTCGCCAAACCAGGCAATATCCTTGCAAATCTCCTCTGCAACCTTCCAAGTTTAGTGACACAATTACACTCCAGGGTGACTAGAACTCTACACAGTAATCCAAAGGTGATCTTTCCTGGTATCGTTTAGTTTTGTCTTGTCTTATTTTAATAGGTGAGAGAAATGGAACTTTTACTTTAGAACAAGAGAATCCAAACCAGTGAAACAGCTGGATTCTGGTGAAACCCTTTCGAAATTTGGGAACTGTTTAGTTTTTAGTTTAGCTCAGAGATACAGCACGGAAACAGGCCCTGCGGCCCGCTGAGTCCGCCCCATTAACACTATCCTACACGCACCAGGGACATTTTGCACTTATACCAAACCAATTAACCTACAAGCCTTTACGTCTTTGGAGTGTGGGAGGAAAGCGAAGATCTCAGAGAAAACCCAGGCAGGTCACGGGGAGAGCGTACAAACTCTGTTCAGACAGCATCCGTAGTCGGGGATCGAACCCGGGTCTCTGGCGCTGCAAGCATTGGAAGGCAGCAACTCTACCGCTGCGCCAACCTGCCGGCCTGTACATAGTTATATAGCTGTAACGTGACGTCCCAACTCCTACATTCAATACAATGACTAATGAAGGCAAGCGTGCCAAACACCTCCTTCCCCACCCTGTTTACCTGTGTCACTACTTTTGTGGAACTATGTACCTGCACCTCTCGGTCTGTGTTCCACAACATCCTGGCCACACACTCATCTCTCCGCTGCCTTCAGGTAGAAGGTACAGGAGCCTGAAATCTGCAACATCCAGGTTCAGGAACAGCCTCTTCCCCACAGCCATCAGAGTATGAAACTCAACTGAAACTAAAATCTGAACTTTAATAGCCTATTGCACTGTATATGTTTATTCATGTGTGTGTATGTGTGTGTGTATATATATATATATATATATATATATATATATATATATATATATATATATATATATATATATATATATATATATATATATATATATATATATATATATATATTCAATGGTATATGGACACACTGATCTGTTCTGTATTTATTTATGCCTACAATATTCTGTTGTGTTGAAGCAAAGCAAGAATGTAATTGTCCTATTTGGGACACATGACAATAAACTCTCTTGAACTTGAACTCTCCCCGGGGCCTCATCATTTATTGTGTAAATCCTGCTCTGCTTAGGCTAACCCAAATGCAACACTCCATATATCTGAAATAAACTCTATCTGCCATTCCTTGGCCCGTTTCAGTTTAGTTTAGTTTAGAGATAGAGCGCGGAAACAGGCCCTTCAGCCCACCGAGTCCGTAACGACCAGCAATTCCCACGCATTAACACTACCCTACACACACACTAGGGACAATTTTACTTTTTTACATTTATGCCAAGCCAAGTAACCTACAAAGCCGTACGTCTTTGGAGTGTGGGTGGAAACCGAAGATCTTGGAGAAAGCCCACGCAGGTCATGGGGAGAACGTACAGATTCCGTACAGACAAGCGCCCGTGGTCAGGATCGAACCCGGGTCTCTGGCGCTGTGAGGCAGTAGCTCTACCACTAGGCCACCGTGCTGACATTGGTCAAGATCTCATTGTAATCTTACATAATCATCTTCACTGCGCACTGTGCCAGCAATTTTAGTGTCATAGATTCACAGAATCATAGAAAATAGGTGCAGGAGTAGGCCATTCGGCCCTTCGAGCCTGCACCGCCATTCAATATGATCGTGGCTGATCATCCCACTCAGTCAGATGGTTTGTGGATCCAACATCCACAAAGCACTGAACCACGCCACCCACCTGCATTTACATCCAAATTGCTAATATAAATAACAAGCAGCAATGATCCCAGCACTGATCCATGTGATACATCACTTGTTACAGGCCTCCAGTCTGAATGACAAGGGATCTGAAGACATTCACACCCCAGGGCTTTAAGTTATGTAAACCATTGCTTAAAACCCTCAGGGTAAGTGTCTTTAGATTCCTTGTGTTAGAAAACATACGACACAGGAGCACAGGAGCAGGTGTAGATCACGTAACCCCTCGAGCAAAGTGTGCCTCTCCACAAGCTCACACCTCGCCGCCCAGTCTCCATATCCATTGATTCCTCGAATATGATTCCTCGAATATCTGGAAATCGATCGATCTTTGCTTTGAACGCAACCAATGAATGAACCTACATCCTTCCAAGGTAGACAATTCCAAAGATTCGCCACACTTGGAGTGAAGACATTTTTCCTTGCTTCCATCCCACTTGGCTTAGACAATAGACAATAGGTGCAGGAGCCGGTCGTTTGGCCTTTCAAGCCAGCGCCGCCATTCAATGTGATCATGGCTGATCATCCCCAATCAGTACCCCTCACGTAGAGATTGTCACCTCTCGTTCTGGACTCCTCCACCAGGGGAACCAACCACCATGCAATACCCAGTCAACATGTCCAATTCCGGAGATTAGAGATTCCAGAGATCTTCCTATTTAATCTCCCTCCATAATAGATCTACCATCCCAGGAACCAGTCTAGTAATTCTTCCCAGTGCACCCATTAGAGGAAGCACATTCTTTTTTGAAGCAAAGGGAACAAAATTATACATGATTATACAGAGCGGGACGAGGGCACAGTGGTTGCCCCAGTGACCCGGCATCGATCCTGACTATAGGTACTTGTCTACAGAGTTTGTACGTCCTGCCTGTGGCCTGCGTGGGTTTTCTTTGGGATCTCCGGTTTCCTCCCACACTCCAAAGACGTACAGGTTTGTACGCCAATTGGCTGGGTATAATTGTAAATTGTCCCCAGCGTGTGAAGGATAGTGTTAGTGTGCGGGGATCGCTGGTCAGCGCAGACTCAGTGGGCCGCTGTATCTCTTAGCTAAACTAAACTAAATAATACTCTATTATTGGAGTACGATATCTTCATCCTTCCAGCAACAAACGGCAAGATAGAATTTGCTACCATAAGTGCCTTCTGAAATGCCTAGTGGGGTGGAAGATTGCAATCTTCACGTGGTCCGCCCTGTTTCGACTAATGCAATCAACTCGACGTGCACAAACGGAAGATCAAACAACTTTAGGCTGTGCACGCCACACGAAAGAAGAAGAATAAATGCCTAGTGTCATAGAGTCATGCAGCGTGGAAACAGGTCCTTCGGGCCAACTTGCCCATACCAACCAACATGTCCCATCTACACTAGTCCCACCTTCCCGTGTTTGGCCCTATCCTAACCATGTACCTGTCTGAATGTTTCTTAAATGTTATGATAGTACCTGCCTCCGCTACTCATTCCGTACACCCACCTCCCTCTGGTCCTCGATTCCTCTACTCTGGGCAAGAGACATTGTACATCTACCCAATCTATTCCTCTCATGACTTTAAACTCCTCTCTAAGATCAACAATGCCGCAATGATATTAACATGTGAGTGAGCCATTTCATTTTGATGGCTTTCTGCTTCATCTTCTCCACTCCTTCATAATTTTACATATATCTTGAAATATATAATTCCTATAATTTTCTTATTGTTAGCGTGTTAGTTTTGTTTTTCTTGTACAGTGTTGTATCAAACGATTTTCTTGCATACATTACCTGAGAAGGTTACGGGCAAAGATACCACTCTAGTATCTTTGGTTACGAGGGTGTCACCGAGACACAGTGGTAAAGTTGTTGCCTTACATTGCTAGAGCCCGGGTTCGATCCTGACTGCGGGTGCTGTCTGTACAGAGTCATTACGTTCTCCCTGTGACCCTGTGGGTTTTCTCTGGGTGCGCTGGTTACCTCCCACCCTATATTGACGTATAGGTTTGTAGGTTAATTGGCTTCAGTGAAATTGTCCCTAGTATGTAGGTTGGTGAGGACTCAGTGGGCCGAAGGGCCTGTTTCTGCGCTGTATCTCTAACACGTCTAAAGCTGACACTTCAACACCCAGGTTCCCCATGGATATCTAAGGAATTGATGGATATTTTGTGTTGTACAAGTTCTAGATTCAGTAGGAGTACCCTTCAGTCTCAACACATGTTTCAAAAGACATTTGGACAGACATGTGAACAGGAAGGGGTTACAGGGACATGGGCCAAACGCAGGTAAATGGGACTAGCCCCAGACTGCCAACTTGGTCAACATGGACAAGGTGGGCTGAAGGGCCTGTTTCCATGCTCTACAGCTCCATGGCTATGACTCCACGACTGGATCCACTGCGGTTGGATGTGTAAGGTGTCAACAGGGGACCAGTAATGACCCATCCGGTGCGTGAGTGAGTGAACGCTTCTAGACCTGGGTCAGGCGAGCTCGCACAAGTCTGAGTCCGAGCCACCAGAGTTAACGGCAAAGTCCTCGGCAGACAAGAGCTTCCATGAATCAACAACAGAGACTCCGGTCCCAACACCGAGAACTCGCAAGGAGGCAGCCACCGCCTGACCCGCTGAGGATCCCAGCAATTTTTATTTTTGTGCGTCGCAGAGTTCCAGCCTCCATACGATTTCGCTTTCTTGCAATTTAGCTCGGTGACAAGTGTGAAAGGAACGATGTTCCCGCTCCACCAGTGATGAGATAATTCTGCCGCCTGTGCCACAATTCAATTTGTGTTCCGTGACATTTTGTTGTCAGGCGGAGTGTGCCAGACTGCGTTTTACTGGGCCATTAAAACATCCTTTCTAAATGAATTAACAATTAAAATCCATTAGAGTTCGCATTGTTCATTTCGCCCTGTCCCTGTGTTGTGATTTGCTAATGAATAAATTACATAGTATAAATTCAACTGTCTTGTCCAAACTCATAGATGCAAATGGCAGATGTGTCAGGATAAGGAACTGGCCTTCAATAATTCCTTTGTATTCCTTTGTGCCCTCATTTACTTATAAATCAATATAGACTGCAGCATTGATTTTTCTCCTTGTTTTATTTTGTCGTTATACCAGCTGTCAAAAGATATATAAATGCAGTACCCATCTGCTCAGCTGATTAAAAGAAAAGTATCTATTCTTTAAGGAGAGATTCTGTTTTGTACCTTTAAAAATAAAGTTCACGTTTTTTTGACATTTTTCCTTTTAAAATCACAAGCAGGTGGTGATGAGAATCACTTCTTGTTTTCTTCTTGTTTGTTGACCTGTTAGTAGCCATTTCTTAAGATCTAACTCCAGGTTCAAAAGAATAAAGTGGTTTGAGTTCTCCCTGATCAGAATGGATTCCACTATTCCAGTGGAAGGATCGTAGGATTGATAGAACTAGTACCACGCAGAAGGAGGCCATTCAGCCCTCTGAATAGAGCGAAGCTGTTCAACCAATTCCCTGCTCTATTTCTGCAAATCATCTTTTTTCGAGTGCCTTTTGAATTCCCCTCGGAAACCATTGTGATTCAGTTGTGTCGTGTTTTTATGGACTCTCAGGTGGCTTATGAGTCCAATCCTGGCTTTGAAAGTTCTCCGGCATTCAGGACAGGTAATTCCAGATGGTAGATCGGGCTTTGTTGTTGCTGCCTCTCTTTCCGTTTTCTCCCTTTCTAACTCTGCGCATCTGTTGGCTTCGCAGGTCGCAGTTCCTTCTTGGATGATGGTCCGCCAGAGTTTCCTGTCCTTAGCATTGGCTCTTAAAAATAGCGGAGTCAGGGGATATGGGGAAAAGGCGGGAACAGGGTACTGATTGGGGATGATCAGCCATGATCACATTGAATGGCGGTGCTGGCTCGAAGGGCCGAATGGCCTACTCCTGCACCTATTGTCTATTGTTGCTGTTGTGTACTTTCGTAAGGAAGGGGAATATTTTCCACCACATGGTAATGGAGCTGTACAGCACGGAAACAGGCCCTTCAGCCCACCACGTCCATGTCGACCAAGCTGGCATTCTTGGCTAGTTCCGTTTATCAATCGTAGGTAGACACAAAATGCTGGAGTAACTCAGCGGGACAGGCAGCATTTCTCCAAAGGAACGGGTGACGTTTCGGGTCGAGACCCTTCTTCAGACTGAGTGTCAGGGGAGAGGGAAACTAGAGGTGTGAAAAGGTACCGAACAAATCAGAGCCGGCCCCGACAGCTAAAGAGCCCACAATGGTCCATTGTCGGCTGTGCCCCTCCACTGACTCAGTCTGAGGAAGGGTCTCGACCCAAAGCGTCACCTATTCCTTTTCTCCAGAGATGCTGAGTTATTCCAGCTTTTTGTGTCTATCTTCGATTTAGCATCTGCACTTCCTTCCTTACCATTTATCTACGTTTGGCCCATGACCCAGTAAATTATTTTTATTCATGTATCTGTTCAAATGTCTTTTGAAAGTTGCTTTGTATCAGTTTCTGCAGCTTCCTCTGGCAGCGTATTCCAGATAGGGACTATTTCTGAGTGAAAATGTTGCCCGTGAGATCTCTCTTCATGTTAATAAGTCATAGGATCAGAAAGAGGCCATTGAGTCCACTCCACCATTCAATCATGGCTGATCTATCTTTCCCTCTCAACCCCATTCTCCTGTATTTGCCCCATAACCCCTGACATAATTACTAATCAAGAATCTGTCAATGTCTGCCTTAAAAATACCCTTAAATCCATCCTTAAATCTCCCCCCAGTCACCTTAATGGGGCTGCCCCACTGTACGAGCTAATTCAAGATTTCTCCCGAGTTTCCCCTGATTCGAACTCGGAGAATTACGGTAATAGTCGCTCGCAGGTACTCGGGGCTCTCGTGGACATTTTTCAACATGTTGAAAAATCTTCACGCGTCTTCCACAGCTTACCGCGTTTCCCAAGTACCTGCCGTTAGCGTTACGAGCCGCTATGAGACGTCCCGAACTCCGACGTACCCGTCATTCTACGTGCTTACCACGAGTTTGATTTTTTTTTAAACTCGGGAGAGCTCTTGAATTAGCTCGTACAGTGGGACAGCCCCTCAAGTCTATGTCCCTTATTTAGAATGCCTCACCCTGGGGAAAAGACAGCAGCTATTTACCTTCTCAATACAGCTCATGATTTTATTAAACCTCTCACCCTTCACCCCCTTAAACGGACTTGGATTATTTTGTGTAGCTCTTGCATTTGCAGGTGATGTTGTACTGGTTAATCACTTGCACAAAGATAGGCCTGACAATATGAAGATCTTGGAAAAGAATCGCCCAAGGACAGGTTAATAGCTTAATATTAATCTCGATTGTAAACATGTATTGTCTTTCCGCTAACTGGTTAGTACGTAAAAAAAGCTTTCAACAGTACCTCGTTATATACGTGGCAATAAACTCAACTCAACTTGACTCGACTCGACTCGACTACACCAAACTAAACTAAAGATAGACACTAAAAAAGGTGGAGTAACTCAGCAGACAGGCAGCATCACTGGAGAGAAGGAATGGTTGATGTTTTGGGTCGAGACCCTTCCACAGACTTCAAACTAAACTAAACCAAACCAATATCAAAACGATGGCTAGATTTGTTACGACTCTAAAAGTAAACCATTATTTATAAGCGTTTGCATTTGGGAAAATAAGGAGGTAGTTATTGACTGGACTCAGTGGGCCGAAGGGCCTGTTTCCATGCTCACTACATTAAAAAACCTGCATCTGGCTTTTTACATGTCTCATCCCCGCATCAGCCTGTCCCACCACTGGTTTTTAAGTCTGCTTCTTCCTTCCACCTTTTCATTTGGGGGAACGTGCTTCAAAGATCCCAGAAGCTTAATTTCCTAGTCCAGATACGGTGCGGAAACAGGCCCTTCAGACCACCAGGTCCGATCACCTCATACAATAGACAATATCTTGGACACTAGGGACAATTTACAGAAACCAATTAACCTGCAAACCTGTACGTCTTTGGAATGTGGGAGAAAATCGGAGCACCCGGAGAAAACCCACGCGGTCACTGGGAGAATGTACAAACTCCGTACAGACAGCACCCGTAGTCAGGATGGAACCCGGGTCTCTGGCGCTGTGAGGCAGCAACTCTACCGCCGCGCCACTGTGCCACATTGTATTATAATTTGTCTTGCGATGCAAGAATGATCTATGATACTTTCACTGCCAGAAGCTGGTTGAGAGTTCATTGCACTGCAATTTATGAATCATATAAAAGATTCTACTTTACAGTTTACTGGTTCAAGATTTTCTATTCAGGCTGTTGAACTTTGCCAAATTGGACATTGGAGCACTGTTTAGTGTCCACTGTACGCTGTCCTTGAGACTTTCAGAGGCCAGAACCCGTGGATTTGTCTTCGAGACAGCAACCCATCATTAAATCAGCAGCCCGAGGGATTTCAGTAACCCCTCGACAGAGGGTAGCAGTTTGTTTCATCATCTGCTTCTTTGTTTCCCAAGCGCTCTGTTTCTCCTCGAAACACGGGCGACTCCAGCAGCTTCAAACCTCCCAAAGTGCTGGCGAAACACGAGCTGCTGACAATAAAGTATCATCAATCATCATCGATGATATCGGCACTTAAGAACTTGGTTCATCATTCATTATCCAACCTGCTAATTACAAGGAGACACAAGGAACTACAGGTGCTGGGTAATGGGAAAAAGACACAAATAGCTGGAGTATCCGAGGGTCAGGCTGCATCATTGGGAACAAATGAATTAAAGGTTATCTGAAGAAGAGTTTTGACCCGAAACGTCGCCTATTTCCTTCGCTTCATAGATGCTGCTTCACCCGCTGAGTTTCTCCAGCATTTTTGTCTGCCAAAGGATTATCATTGTTACTTGTTTTGCACATCTTTCATTCATTTGTTGCATATCTGTCTACGTCATCATCTGCAGCTCTCGTTTTCCTTTCCCGTGACTTTCAGTCTGAAGAAGGGTCCCGACCCGAAACGTCACCCATTCCTTCTCTCCAGAGATGCTGCCTGTCCGGTTGAGTTACTCCAGCATTTTGTGTCTATCTAGGGTTTTTCTAGATGTACTAATCCCTCCATCTCCCACGTTGTCCCAGCCGGAGTTTCGATCATCCCGACGAGAGGGCTTGAACAGCGGACCGTCAGCAACGGCAGGTGCGGAGGGTTCGGACACGACCACGGGTGAACAAAGAGGAAGATGACTGAACTTTATTGCCTTCCATCACAGTGAGGAATGTTGATTGCACCGTGGTGGATGTTTATGTTAAATTCATTTTATGTATGTATTGTGTTCTTTGTACTTAGTATGGCTGTATGGTAACTCAAATTTCACTGTACCTTAGTGACAATAAACGCAAACTTGAACTTGATCTGTTTTCCATTCAATTTGGCGGCACGGAGGCGCAGCGGTAGAGCTACTGCCTTACAGCGCTAGACACCCGGCTTCAAACCTGACTACCTACGGGTGCTGTCTGTACGGAGTTTGCACGTTCTCCCCGTGACCTGCGTGGGTTTTCCCCTGGTGCTCCAGTTACCACCCACACTCCAAAGATGGATGAGTCGGGGCGAACAGCCTGTTCCTGTGTTGTATGAGTCTATAACTGCGGCTCGGTGGTAGATTTGCTGCCTTACAGTGCCAGAGATCCGGGTTCGATCCTGACCTTGAGATGCTCTCATGGAAACATAGAAACATAGAAAATAGACGCAGGTATAGGCCATTCGGCCCTACGGGCCAGCACCACCGTTCAATATGATCATGGCTGATGATCCAAAATCAGTGCCCAGTTCCTGCTTTCTCCCCCATACCCCTTGATTCTGTTAGCCCTAAGAGCTCTATCGAACTCTCTCTTGAATACATTCAATGAATCGGCCTCCACTGCCTTCTGTGGCAGAGAATTCCACAGTTTCACTCTGTCTGTACAGAGTTTGTTCTTTCTCCCCGTGACCTGCGTGGGTTTTCTTCAGCATTCTCCCACACTCCAAAGACGTGGAGGTTTGTATGTTAATTGGCTTGGTGTAAATGTGAGATTCTACTTGGTGTGTGTACGATAGTGCTAGTCAGTGGGGATCGCTGGTCGGCGCGGACCAGGTGGGCCGAGGGCCCTCTTTCCGCACTGTATCTCGAAATTAAACTAAACTAAATTCCTCTCACTTTTTCAGATCAACAGATGGACGTGTAATATTGCAAAAGAAAAAAAAAATCTCTTCTCGTGTCTGGTGGCGATACAATAAAGCCGGTCGGTGCGTTATCGCCATCAGGACTGGGGATTTGAAGCCCATGCGGGGGACACCAGCCTGTGCCCCTATTGCTGATGGGAGTACGCACTGCATGGGAGATGCTGTGACGAGATCAAGCATCTCCCTGACAGGCAAAGGGAATGATTAGAGAGAGAGAGATGCCCCTAGGCTGCAGTCTACTCTTGGTCCACTCTGAGCAGTGCTTGCAGACATCAGGGAATAGGACCGGCAGAATGGTTTCTTGGCCAAAGGATGTTTGCGGACTGGGCCAAAGATTGCTTGCAAACTCTTGATGCTGATTTTAACTCGGCATTGATTTTTATTTCAGCATTAAAGAAACGGCAGATAATAAAATATATATATTTTTTCAAACAGCCCAGGTTTCATTCACAAGCCATTAACTAAAAGGTTAACGGAGATAAATTAATCTACAGAGCTGTATGTCTTTGGAGTGTGGGAGGAAACCGGAGCACCCGGAGAAACCCCACGTAGGCCACAGGAATTATTTTAAACAAATTTACTTTACTTTAGACATTACTTAAAATTTGGAGATACAATGAGGAAACAACCCTTCAGCCCACCGAGTCCGTGTCGACACAAGCACTATCCGACACACAAGGGACAATTTACAGGCTAATTAACCTACAAACCTGTACATCTTTGGAGTGTAGGAGGAAAGCACTTGGAGGAAACCCACGCGGTCACAGGGAGAACATACAAACTCAGTACAGACAGCACCCGTAGTCGGGATCGAACCCGGGTCTCCGGCGATGTAAGGCTGCAACCCTACCGCTGCACCACCATACTGCATCGTGTTATAATTTGCGTTGCGATGCAAAAATGATCTATGATACTTTCACTCCAGAAGCATTACAAAATTTGATACTGATTTTAACTTGGAATTCTTTTTTCTTTTGACATTAAAGTAATGGCAGATATCAATTTTTTTTTTCCCCGAAAAGCTCTTGGCTCGAAATAAATGTCAATTGTCCCTAGTGTGTGTAGGACAGTGTTAATGCGCGGGGATCGAATGTTGATGTGGACTCGGTGGGCCGAAGGGCCTGTTTCTGCGCTGTATCTCCAAACTCAATTAAACAAAACTATGCACAGGTATCATTGACATGACATTAATTAAAAGGTAACTGGAGACAGATTCTCTCCAACAGGAAAAACGTTTTCACCCGGAGAGTTGTGAATCTGTGGAATTCTCTGCCACAGATGGCAGTGAAGGCTGAGTCACTGGATGTTTTTAAGAGAGAGTTGAGGGTCTGTCCCACTAATGCGACCTTTTTGGCGACTGCCGGCACGGGTCATAGGTCGCCGAAAATGGGCCACCATTTAAACATGGTGCGACCAGAAAGACGCTACGACTCTTTGGGTGACTAGGAGACTACTCACGACGATACAGGTGGCACCCTGGCCACCTCTCATGACCATACATTGCAGAACTTCTTTAGTCTCTTGAGTCAGGTTCAATCTCATCTTTGCCTGCAAACACATTGATGTGTAATCATTTCTAATATCTGCTGCTGTTATCAGGATAATAATTCACTGGCATTATCTAGGTGCCATAGATTCAACCACTGGACCTTGCAATCAGTTTAAAAACCTAATATCATTGACCATGTGCTCAAAGGAGCGGATACTAGCTTTCACGGTGGGATAAGTGTTATCAAGAGAGGGGTTAAAGTTTATTAGTGAATGTGTAGTTAATGTTTTATTTGGTAGGAAGAAAAAGCTTGTGAAGACTTTGCTATTATAAATGAATCTTTAATGAAAATCTCTCCACTGAAGAAGAGAGTGTTCAAACCCAATGTGGCAGATATAAGATATTCTGAATTTTGTCTGTTCTAACATGCCAAGAAAACCCACAGGCAATTCAGGAACATAGGCATTGCCCAGAACTGCCTTCCAGCAGTCTGATCAGGAGACAATCTTCTCATTAGCCTTTCCACACAAAATAAAAAAAAACATGCGCTTTTTAGCATAAATTCCCATCTATCGCTCGTGCGGTTTGTCTGGTTCATTACAGGAACAGAAATCAATCTGAATCTTCAGATTCAAAGAGCACTTGTGTAAAGAACTACCTGCCTAATCGTTATAATCCAGCCCTGTCACAACCCAACCGTCCCGCTATGCAGACAATAAGAAGCCCAGAGGCAGTCCTTGCAAGGTGGAAATGATGGACACCTGTCCATCCGATAGATACTAGCGCATATCCAGTACCAGCCAATTTACGAACTGCTTCCCCCTTCCCCACAGACGCACTATATCTTGGCACTTGACTTTTCGCTAACAGGTAACTTTGGGATTTCACTGTATTGTGTTTACTAGATCCTCATTTATTCACCTTAAATTAGCTCTCTAAAGAGCCACAGCCCAAAGTAGAACCACTTTGTTTACCAAAGCAATATTTTGAAAATGGTGCTGGTGCTAAACGCCCATCATTATTTTCAGTTCCATTCTCTGCAATGGAAATCTTATTAAATATGAATGCGTTCAGGGTGTAAGATGGTTAAATATTTACAGCCTTGATGTTAATGTATAATCTTTTTACCATTACCAGCCAACTGAAGCGGCGCTGCTGCAATAAACCTTATTCTTCGTTCACGTTTGATCGCACAATTACAACTGCTGCTATTATTCTTCACCCAATTGACAGTCTCCCACACTAAAGGTTTTTTTGGTTTCCGGTTAATTTTTGAAGATGATTAAATAGTTGTTCCGAGATGCAGTCAAGTGCTTATTTGTGCGCTGGACCAGAATGTTACCCCTCATTAAGAAATTAAACAAACCGTGAACAGATTTGAAAACAAAACTGGCAGACTTCGAGTCAGGTCAAATTTATTGACGTACGCACAAGTTCGGTGAGGTGAAGGGTACAATCAAAACCTTGCTCAGAACATCCTCAAAGGCATACAGATGCCGACAACACACAAAACATGAATTATACATAAATTACACACAAATTCTACAAGACAGGGAAATGGAACAGACTGTGCAACAGTGCTAGTGCAAGAGACAGTTCACAGTATTCAATTTGATACAATTCAATGGTACTTTGAACAGATACAATTCTGTTGAGGTGGCAGCAAGACTTTGCTCACTGCAGCAGGAGTTCATCAGTAATAGGAGCAGAATTAGGCCATTTGGCCCATCAAGTCCACTCCACCATTCAATCATGGCTGATCTATCTCTCCCTCCTAACCACATTTTAAACCCTCGCATCTGCTTGTTTGGGACAACACTCTGAAATGGCACGGGGACGCAGCGGTTGAGTTTCTGCCTAACGGCGCCAGTCAGAGACCCGGGTTTGATCCTGACTACGGCTGCTATCTTTACACGGTTTGTACGTTCTCCCCGTGACTGCGTGGGTTTTCCTCGGGTGCTCCGGTTTCCTCCCACACTCCAAAGAGGCATAGATTTGTCGGTTAATTTGCTTTGGTAAAATAAATGATAAACTGTCCCGAGGGTAGGGAAATCAAGAACTAGATTGCATTGGTTTAAGGTGAGAGGGGAAAGAATCAATAGGAACCTGAGGGGAATGTTTTTCCCAAAGATGATGATGGATGTATGGAATGGAGCTGCATGAGGAAATGGTTGAGGCAGGTACAATAACTACATTTAAAAGACATTTGGACAAGTACAGGGATCTTTAGTCAGAGGGTGGTGAATCTGCGGAATTCTTTGCCACAGAAAGCTGTGGAGGCCAAGTCAGTGGATATATTTAAGGCAGAGATAGAAATATTCTTGATTAGTACGAGTGTCAGATGTTATGAGGAAATGGCAGGAGAATGGGGTTAGGAGGGAGAGATAGATCAGCCATGATTTAATGGTGTAGACTTGATGGGCTGAATGGCCTAACTCTGCTCCTTTCACTTATGTGACCTTATGACTTTATTGTCACGTGTCCCTAGGAATAGTAAAATGCTTTGTTTTTTGCTTTGCTTTTTTACAAGAATGATCCCAGGAATGCGTAGGTAAACCTATGATGAGTGTTTGTCAGCACTGGGCCTGTACTCGCTGGAGTTTAGAAGAATGAGGGGGAACCTCATTGAAATGTAGTGTAAGGCTTGGATAGAATTGATGTGGAGAGGATGTTTCCACCAGTGGGAGAGTCTAGGACCAGAGGTCATAGCCTCAGAATTAAAGGATGTTCTTTTCGGAAGGTGATGAGGAGAAATGTCTTTAGTCAGCAGTGGTGAATCTGTGGAATTCTTTGCCACAGAACGCTGTGGAGACCAAGCAAGTGGATATTTTTAAGGCAGAGATAGATCGATTCTTGATTAGTACGGGTGTCAGAGGTTATGGGGAGAAAGCAGGAGAAAGGGATTAGGAGGGAGAGATAGATCAGCCTTGATTGAATGGTGGAGAAGACTTGATGGGCCGAATGGCCTAATTCTACTCATAAAGATAGCGGAGTCAGGGGATATGGGGAGAAGGCAGGAACGGGGTTCTGATTGGGGATGATCAGCCATGATCACATTGAATGGCAGTGCTGGCTCGAAGGGCTGAATGGCCTACTCGTGCACCTATTGTCTATTGTATCACTTATGACATGACCTTATAAAAACCCAGCAAATTCATACAGTAGACCTCATCCGGGCAGTTCTCAAGAGTCGCCACGTTTCTGGTGCCGACAAAGTTATAAAAGTCCAACGTATAGTCCCTATCTTCTTCCTGCTGCTGGACGCCTCCCCCGCTCCCTCCCCCACCACTGGGTCCTCCGCCATTCTCAGTGGCCCCACGCTGGGCCCCCTAATCGTCCACAGCAGCCGCCCCGCTGGCTAGTTCGCGACTTCCACTTTATGACGTTTTTTTGGTTTTACCATCATCGATCGATTGATCGATTGAAAGGTGCAGCGTGGAAACCGGCCCATGCTGATCATTGGTCTCCCGTTCGCGCTAGTTCTAAGTCAGCCCACTTTCCCATCCACTCTGATCCATTGACGTATAAATAAGGAAATTCTCTCGCCACAGAACTTCGTCCTCCTTGTTCCCTGCGGCTATCAAACTGTACAATTCCTCCCCCTTTTGTCGTGGGGTAGGACGTATGGATTCTCTTGTTCTGAAGTAAACGTTCTATTTCTCTCATCTGTTAGATAAAAGTTATTTGTGGCATTTTCTGTTTTTATCTCTGCTATGGAAGCCTTGAGAAAGTGGAAGAGAGCTATTTGGGGTCTTGTAGATATGCACAAAATGCTAGAGTAACTCAGCAGGACAGGCAGCATCTCTGGAGAGAAGGAATGGGTTACGTTTCGGGTTGAGACCATTTTTCAGACCCGAAACGTCACCCATGCCTTCTATCCAGCAATCTGCGTCTACCTTAAACCAGCATCTGCAGTTCCTTGCTACATATTTGGGGCCTTGGCTCCCAGGACTTATGTAATGTCACGCTCAGTTTGGGGAATTGGGTAGTTTCTCTTGACTTTGTAGTAAAGTGTACTGAAAGTGCAGCTTGGTTTCTCTTTGATGGAGGCTCTTGCTTCCCCAATCACTTCGGAACCAGCATGGACATGGGATCCTACCTTCCTCCAGAAGGTAGGATGTGATGAATGGACCAGTGAAGCCAAGCCATGCCTGGTAAAAGGCTTGTTCTCTCCAGAGATGCTGCCTGACCCGCTGAGACACTCCAACACTTTGTATAAAATCTCTGGTGAAAGACTGTGTATTCACCCTATCTATTCCCCTCATGATTTTATACACCTCTATAAGATGGACACGGGGGGGGAGGGGGGGGGGGCACGGTGGTGGAGCGTTAGTTGCTGCCTTACAGCGCCAGAGACCTGGGTTCAATCCTGACGAGGGGTGCTGTCTGTATGGAGTTTATGCGTTCTCCCCGTGACCGCGTGGGTTTTTTCCGGGTGCTCCGGTTTCCTCCCACATTCCAAAGACATGCAGGATTCTGGGTTAATTAGCTTCGGGATAAGTGTGTGGGATAATGTAAATGTGCGGGGATTGCTGGTTGGTGCGAACTCAGTGGGCTGAAGGGCCTGTTCAGGCACAGATGGTAATGTGACTTATATGAATGACACCACCATTTGGTGCGCACAGGACAACAGTAAAAACAGCAATAGTAATGACAGTGGACCATCATGAATAACATTTGGATGTACCTGGCCCAGTTTTGTGACAGGTGATGTCCTCTGTTTAGTTTCATTTAGTTGAGAGGTACTGTGTGGAGACAGGCTTATCTGCCCACTGATTCCCCACCGACCGACCCCAATACACTCGTTCTATATTAGACCAGTTTTGCTTCTTACGCACTAATGGGCGTTGACAGAAGCCAATTAACCTACAAGCCTGCACGTATTTGGAATGTGATAGGAAACCGGTGCAGCTGAAAAAAACCCACGCGGTCACAGGGAGAATTTACAAATTCCACACCGACAGCGCCCGAATTCAGGATTGAACCCGGGTCTCTCATTTTGCAATGCAGCAACTCTGCTGCTGCACCACCGTGCCACCTGGAGCAAGCTTTTAGCTGGATTATTTTGTGCCTAACAGACGTAACAGATGCTATCTGATGCAATTTTCAGCCTTCGTTAACTTGTTTAAAATTAAGTGATATGATATAACCATATAACCATATAACAATTACAGCACGGAAACAGGCCCTCTCGGCCCTTCCAGTCCGTGCCGACCATTTGTTTTCCCCTAGTCCCATCTACCTGCACTCAGACCATACCCCTCCATTCCCTTCACGTCCATATACCTATCCACTTTACTCTTAAATGTTAAAATCGATCCTGCCTCCACCACTTCTGCTGGAAGCTGATTCCACACAGCCACCACCCTCTGAGTAAAGAAGTTCCCCCTCACGTTACCCCGAAACCTCTGTCCCTTAATTCTCATGTCATGCCCTCTTGTTTGAAACTTCCCTACCCTCAATGGGAAAAACGTATCCACGTCAACTCTGTCTATCCCTTTCATCATTTTAAAGACCTCAATCAAGTCCCCCCTTAACCTTCTGCGCTCCAAAGAATAAAGACCTAACTTGTTCAACCTTTCTCTGTAACATAGTTGCTGGAACCCTGGCAACATTCTAGTAAATCTCCTCTGTACTCTCTCTATTTTGTTGACATCCTTCCTATAACTAGGCGACCAAAATTGTACACCAAACTCCAGAATTGGTCTTACCAATGCCTTGTACAATTTTAACATTACTTCCCTACTCCTATATTCAATGCTCTGATTTATAAAGGCCAGCACACCAAAGGCTTTCTTTACCACCCTATCTACATGCGATTCCACCTTCAGGGAACTATGAACAGTTATTCCTAGATCCCTCTGTTCCACAGCATTCCTCAATTCCCTACCATTTACCATGTACGATTTATTTTGATTTGTCCTGCCAAGATGTAGCACTTCACACTTATCAGCATTAAACTCCATCTGCCATCTTTCAGCCCACTTTTCCAAATGGCCCAAATCTCTCTGTAGACTTTGAAAATCTACTTCATTATCCACAACACCACCTATCTTAGTATCATCTGCATACTTACTTATCCAATTTTCCACCCCATCATCCAGATCATTGATGTACATGACAAACAACAGTGGACCCAACACAGATCCCTGAGGCACCCCACTGGTCACCGGCTTCCAACCTGACAAACAGCCATCCAATATTGATTGGAAAATAACATTTGTTTTTAGTTATATTTCCACTTCCCCTCCAATGAAGATCGATCAGGGTAGATTTTCCTTCTTAACATTTGGGATTGTTTAATAACACACAAGATGCCGCAAGCACTTCGCAGGGCAAGCGGCCTCTGTGGAGAGAGAAGCAAAGTCTCTTTTGGTCTCCAAATTTGAGGAAGGACATTCTTGCTTTTGAGGAAAGAATGGATCGACTGGGCTTATCTATCTATCTATTTACTATTAAAAGTCTCATCTTGTACATATGTGTGTATGTCTGTTTTTGTATCTTCATCAAAACGTTATGCAGTAGCGCTGAAAATTTTCCACATTCTTACTCACATTTTCCCGTCCACTCCATAATCAGGTCCCCTTCAGATTTGATGCTATATTTCACAAGTTATTGATGATTAAAGTAAAAAAAAAAAAAACAACTTTGAGAAGAATAACTGTGACTCTGTTTTGAGATTTTTCTGGCAGCTTCCAGTGATGACGTCACAATGGCATCTCACAGTCGTCCAATCACAATGGGATCTAATTTAAATATGCTGCTGATGACATCACAATGAGATTGTAGCCCTCCTAGCTCTAGCAGGTGCAAATGCATTTTTCTTAAAGTCACAGTACACTGATTTTTTTTAAGTTTAAAATGAGAGAGTGTTAATAAATCAAAATGAGCAGCCACTGCACAGATGGGATCTATGGGTGAGTGGTGCAATATTATGTTTGGGGCACGGGTTATGTTGGGGCAACGGGCGAGTGGTGGAAACGGGTTGCGTTGGGGGAATAGGTGGTGGATTATTGCATTGGGGGAAAGTGGTCCAACGGGTCACATGGTCTAGTATACTTATAAAAGTCTCATCTCATATGTATGTGTGTATGTGTGTGTCTGTTTTTGTATCTTCGTCAAAACGCTACGCGGTAGCGCTGAAATTTTCCACATTCTTACTCACATTTTTCCCGTCCACGCTATAATCAGGTTCCCTTCAGATTTGATGCTATATTTATTGATGTTAAAGTTATAAAAAGAGCCAACTTTGAAAACAATAACTGCCTGTGAGAGCGAGACTTTTCTATCAGCTTCCAGTGATGATGTCACAATGCCATCTCACAGTCGTCCAATCATAATGGAATCTCATTCACACAAGCCTCCGTGAAGATTCCAAAAACCAAAAATGACATCACAATGTGATCTCTGCTGCCGATCTCTGTTGTAAGGAGGGGGACGTTGTGGGGGAGATTAAAAAGTTTAAAAGTGACATTTAAAAGTCGGATTTCTTCAAATCTGCATTGGCAGTTAGGCAGTTATGACCTCACAATGCCCTACGGTCTACAATGTTTCTATCGCAGAACACTGAGTCCTTCACAGCAAATGTCCTTCAGGGAAAGAATCTGCCAGCCTAACCCAGCCAGCAAAGTTTAATGATTAGATTTGGATAACAAAATATGGAGGCACCTACATCACATTAAATAGTAGCGCATTTTTAAAGTTTAAAATGACCAGCACAGTGAGTGAGTGGTGGAAACGGGTTGCGTTGGGGGAACGGGTTACGTTGGGGGAACGGGTCATATTGAATGGCAGTGCTGGCTCGAAGGGCCGAATGACCTACTCCTGCACCTATTTTCCGTGTTTCTATGTCTAAGTTAACATTTAATGTCAATGAGCATTCCATAGAACTGAAAATACTGGAGATTAGACAATAAAAGTTGTATGGAGCATCAGAGTCGGGTGCAGATCAGAAAAAGAAACAGTTGATGGTAGGATAGACAGTGTGTGTTTCCCATGGCAGGAATGTCTAAAAACTAGACGGCATAAGTGGGCACAAAGGCAGTATAAGAGGGCATAAGGGTGGAAGGTGGCGCAGCGGCTAGATTCTGCCTCACAGCGCCAGAGACTCTGGTTCGATCCTGACTACGGGTGCTGTCTGTACACTGTTTGTATGTTCTCCCTGTGACCTGCGTGGGTTTTCCCCTGGTGCTCCGTTATCCCCCAAAGACACACGGGTTTGTAGGTTAATTGGCTTCGGTAAAATTGTAAATTGTCCGTAAATTATAGGTTAGTGTTGGTGTACTGGGTGAATGCCCATCGGGACGGAGTCAGTAGGCTCAAGGGCCTGCTTCAGGGCTGTCTCTCCAAAGTAAAGTTTAAGGTGAAAGGGAGAAGTTTTTAAAGAGATTTGAGGGATAATTGTTTCAGACAAAGATCAGGAATGAAGTGCCAATGGAAATGGTGAAGGTCGGAAGAGTAATAATGTTTAAGAGGCAGCTGGACATGTGCTTGAATGAACAAGGCATAGAGAATAAGGAGTTAATGCAGGCAGGTGGGATTAGTATAGATAGGCTGATCTAAACTGAACTGAAACTAAACTGGGGCATGATGGCCGGCATATATATCGTGGGCTGAAGGGCCTGTTTCTATGCTGAACAATTCCATTATGACTCAATCTTGAAGGCTCCAGCTGTACTGTTCTGCGGCTGGTAGATTTGCTACCTCACAGCACCAGAGACCCGGGTTCGATCCTGACCTCAGGTGAAGTTTGCACATTCTCCGCATGAGTTTCCTCTGGGTGCTCCGGTTTCCACCCACATCCCAAGACGTGTGGGTTCGTAGATTAATTGGCCTCATTAAATTGTCCCAGTGTGTAAGGGGTGGGTGCGAAAGTGGGGAAATGTAGAAGTGAGTATAGAAGTTGGGAGGTCATGTTGCAGTTGTATCAGATGTTGGTGAGACCGCATTTAGAGTATTGTGTTCAGTTCTGGGCACCACGTTATAGGAAAGATATAGTCATGCTTGAAAAGGTTAAGAGAAGATTTACGAGGATGTTGCCTGGATTAGAGGGTGTGAGCTGCAGGGAGAGGTTGAGTACACTGGGTCTCTATTCCTTGGAGCGCAGGAGGATGAGGGGTGATCTTATAGAGGTGTATAAAATCATGGGAGGAATAGATCGGGTCGATGCACAGTCTATTACCCAGAGTAGGGGAATCGAGGACCAATAGACAATGGACAATGGACAATAGGTGCAGGAGTAGGCCATTCGGCCCTTCGAGCCAGCACCGCATTTCAATGTGATCATGGCTGATCATCCCCAATCAGTACCCCGTTCCTGACTTCTCCCCATATTCCCTGACTCCGCTATCTTTAAGAGCCCTATTTATTCCACAGACTCACAACTCTCTGTTCCAACAAAAGGGTTCCCTCATCTCTGTTCGAAATAGCTTACCCCTTATTCTTAAACTGTGGCCCCGGGTTCTGGACTCCCCCAACATCGGGAATATGTCTACTGCCTCTCGCGTGTCCAAACCCTTAACAATCTTATATGTTTCAATAAGATCCCCTCTCATCCTTCTCAACCAGAGGTCATGGGTTCAAGATGAAGGGGGAAAAAAAAGGAATCTGAGGGGTAACTTTTTCACACAAAGGGTGGTGGGTGTATGGAACAAGCTGCCAGAGGAGGTAGTTGAGGCAGGGACTATCGCACCATTTAAAAAAACAGTTAGACAGGTACATGGATAGGACAGGTTTGGAGGGATATGGGCCAAACGCAGGCAGGTGGGACTACTGTAGCTGGGACATGTTGACCGGTGTGGGCAAGTTGGGTCAAAGGGCTTGTTTCCACGCTGTACCACTCTATGAATCGATAACTAGTGTGAACGGGAGATCGATGGTCGGCATGGACTCGGTGAGCTGAGGGGCCTGTTTCCATGCTGTATCACTAAAGTAAACTAAACTAAACTGTAAGAAGGATGTAAAAGCCAGTGGTAAGAAGATCTGCAAACTCTGAGTGCTGGAACTCCCACTACAAGCCCGGGATGGTTAATTACATGTGGAGCAAGCAAGGAAAATTGTTGTGAAAAGACTGTGTGCCAGTGATGAGTGTGCCAGTCATAGAGTGGTACAGCGTTAATACTCTAGAGTCATAGAGTGGTACAGCAAGGTAACAGGCCCTTCGGCCCTACTTACCCACACCGGCCAACATGTCCCATCTACACTGGTCCCACCTGCCTGCGTTTGGCCCATATCCCTCCAAACCATGTACCTGTCTAAATGTTTCTTAAATGTTGCGATTGTCCCTGCCTCAACTACCTCCTCTGGCACCTCGTTCCATACACCCACCGCCCATTGTATGAAAAAGTTACCCCACAGATTCCTATTAAATCTTTTCCCCTTCACCTTAAACCGATGTCCTCTGGTCCTCGATTCACCTACTCTGGGCAAGAGACTCTGTGCATCTACCCGATCTATTCCTCTCATGATTTTACACACGTCTACAAGATCAACAATTCCACAATGATATTAATTAGTGAGTGAGACATTTAATTTTGATGGCTTTCCGTATTATCTTCTCCGCTCCTTCAAAATTTAACATATATCTTGAGATATAAAATTCTTTTTTTTTCTTCTAAAGCCACAACCAGGAAGAGATCCCAACAAAAAAAAAGGGAAATTATGTCAGATTTTACCTTTGGTTATTTTTCCGGCAAGATTGTGGAAAGATGTTTTTCTCCCCCCCCCCCCCCCCCCCCCCCCCCCCCCCCCCCCCCCCCCCCCCCCCCCCCCCCCCCCCCCCACCACCCCTTCACCTATTGCTTTCATACAACATTAATGCACAATTAATCAAAAGGCGAGACAAGAAAATGTCATTGTCACTCCTGGGACAAGCCTGCAGTATATCAGAGGCAGCACAAGTTCTCAACCTCTTTATCATCAACACAGCTTAAAAATTTAATCTTACATCTTGTGATCCAAACCTCAAGTATAACGAAAGGAAGGAACCCAGCATGAAGCGCTGGTAGCATTAAATTTCTCTCTTTGAAAGATTTAACAGCTGGATGTAGTTTTTTTTTTAAAAGAGAATTTGAAACAGATACAATAATCTTTTATTTAGGGGTAGATGGAGAGACATGGGTCAGTAATAAAACAGTTTTTCACATGCTTCATTCTTAATGTTGCAACAGAACTCAGTTGGGGATAGACACCCACGCCAGCAATTACAGACGATGATTTGCATCTCGGTGCTTATCCCAGATTTCCAGCCTTTCCACCCACATTTGCCGCCTTTCCGCGAGTTCTGTCCCTTTTTATAACTCGATAAAGAGGGAAGTCGTGGTCTCTCCTGCTGTGTGAAAAGCTGTCTTGTGCATGCTAACATCCAGTGCGGCAACAGGTAGGCGGGAGCTTTGTTTAACATCTCACCCCGGAGGATGATCACCCAGAAACTGATCGCTGCTTTCATACTCTATACGCGGCCAAACCAATGGAAACCAAAGTGCGTCCGATGTTGCAAGCAATCGGCGAGAACGTGCAAACAGTGCTGAACTCTGCGGCCTGTCCAAACAACTGTGGTACCTGAAATAAAAACAGAGGATGCTTCAAGTGTCTGAAGGTCAGACCACATCTGTCAGGGAGAGAAACAGAGTCAACGTTTCAGGTCGAAGACACTTCGTCGAAATGGGAAGGACATAGGGTCTTGGGTTTGGTGAAGGGTCTCAACCCATTCCTTCTCTCCGGAGATGCTGCCTGTCCCGCTGAATTACTCCAGCTTTTTGTGTCTAGAACAGTGAAAGGCCTGGATAGAGTGGATGCGGAGAGAATGTTTCCACTAGTGGGAGAGTCTAGGACCCGAGGCCATAGCTTCAGAATTAAAGGACGCTCCTTTAGGAAGGAGATGAGGAGGAATTTCGTTAGTCAGAGGGTGGTGAATCTGTGGAATTCATTGCCACAGAAGGCTATGGAGGCCAAGTAAGTCGATATTTTTTAGGCAGGGATAGATAGATTCAGAGTACTTACAGAGTCATAACGGCTCGGTACGAGGGCTTGACTGAGGCCTGAATATTAGAATGGATGAAGAAATATATATAATAAATCATGCCTATATCTCCAATGACGGACTAATGATTAACACTCCATTCGCTTTCATATTTTCTTCATTATTTATCTCTATCTTTTCCTACTTTATAAAAAAAATTTAAAAAAACGTATAGAAGCATATAGTCTTAAATTTTAATATTAATGATAATATCAATATTATTAATATCACGGAAGTATATAATGATGTATTTTCATTTATGTAAAACATTATAATTTTCATAAATATGTTTCTATAATAAAAAATATTTAACAAAAAAAAAAATAGATTCATGATTAGTACGGATTTACTTAGGGGTAATGGGATGAAGGCAGGAGAATGGAGAGAGAGATCGATCAGCCTCAATTGAATGGTGAAGACTTGATGGGCTGAATTGCCTAATGCTGCCCCTATCACTTATGACCTTATGAACAATACAGCCAGGGACAGACCTTTCAGCCCCACAATGTCTGTTCCGAACATGATACCAAGTCAAGTGATGCCAAGATGATGCCAAGATGCCAAGATGAGTCTGAAGAAGGGTTTCGACCCGAAACGTTGCCTATTTCCTTCGCTCCATAGATGCTGCCTCACCCGCTGAGTTTCAACAGCATTTTTGTCTACCTTCGCTTTTCCAGCATCTGCAGTTCCTTCTTAAACATGATGCCAAGTTAATCTCCTCCAAAGGTAGACACAGAATGCTGGAGTAACTCAGCGGGTCGGGCAGCATCTCTGGAGTAAAAGGATTAGGTGTCGTTTCGGGTTGAGACCCTTCTTCAGACTGAGAGTCAGGGGAGAGGGGAACTAGATGTATGAAAAGGTACCGAACAAATCAGAGGCGGCACCGATAGCCAAAGAGCCCACAGTGGTTCATTGTTGGCTCTCCCAGCCGCGCCGCTGTGCCGTCCCTGTTGCAAACTATCTAATCTTTAATATTCAGCAAGCTCCATGCTGAATAGTCTTACCCTTACAGAGGTAAGGCTGGGAGTTAGGTACTGGGGTTTCCCTTGAGGATGTCCTTGAAGATTTCTTGTCCTGATTCTCAGCGTGCATACCTTCTAAGTGAGCCCATCTAAAACTCTTTTACAAACCTCGTACCATTCTGCCATCTTCATTCCCCCTTTGGAAGAGACTTACCAGCCTGTTTTAGGTTGCGTTTTGTTAGTTTAGTTTATTATTGTCACATGCAGCAGGGCACAGTGAAAAGCTGTTCACAAGTTCACAAGTTCTAGGCGTAGAATTAGGCCATTCGGCCCATCGAGTCCACTCCGCCATTCAATCATGGCTGATCTCCGCCTCCCAATCCCATTTTCCTGCCTTCTCCCCATAACCCTTGACACCCGTTCTAATCAAGAATTTGTCTATCTCTGCCTTAAATATATCCACTGACTTGGCCTCCACAGCCCTCTGTGGCAATGAGTTCCACAGATTAACTACCCTCTGACTGAAGAAGTGCCTCCTCACCTCCTTTCTAAAAGAGCGCCCTGTAATTCTGAGGCTATGACATCTGGTCCCACCTGCGGAAACATCCTTTCCACATCCACTCCATCAATGCCTTTCATTATTCAGTAAGTTTCAACGGAGGTACCCCCCTCAACCTTCTAAACTCCAGCGAGTACAGGCCCAGCTCTGTCAAACGCTCGTCATACGCTAACCCACATTCCTGGAATCATTCTTGTAAACCTTCTCTGGACTTTCTCCAGAGCCAGCACATCCTTCCTCAGATATGGGGCCCACATTTGCTCACAGTGTTCCAAATGTGGCCTGACCAGCGCCTTGTAGAGCCTTAGCATTGCTTGTGTGCAAGCTCGTCAAAGGAAAGACTCGATGTGAATCCATGCAAGCTGTCCTCAGTGCTCAGATACTAGAGTACTACATCTAGTGCAAGGTATAACATTCAGGCAAAAAAAGTCTGATTAAAGATCAATCAAAAGTCTCCAATGAGATAGGTGGGAGGTCGGTTCCCCATTATAGCTCATGAAAGAACCGTTCGGTTGCCTGATAACAACTGGGAAGAAACTGCCCCTGAATCTGGAGGGGTGCATTTTCACACTACTGTACCTCCTGCCTGATGGGAGAGGGGAGAAGAGGGAGTGACCAGGGGTCGTTGATCTTGCTGCTGGTCTTGCCAAGGCAGTGTGATGTGTAGATGGAGTCAACGGAAGGGAGGAGGGTTTGCGTGATGGTCTGGGCAGCGTCCACAACTCACATAACACATGACTTCCACTCAAGGGTGTGCCTGATGGGAGAGGAGAGAAGAAGGAGTGACTGGGGTGGAGACTGGTCCTTGATTATGCTGGCGGCCTTGTCGAGAGAGCATGGTATTATGATATGTGCAGGAAAGAACTGCAGATGCTGGTTTAAATCGAAGGTAGACACAAAATGCTGGAGAAACTCACTGGGACAGGCAGAATCTCTGGAGAGAAGGAACGGGTGACGTTTCGGGTCGAAATAGTACCACTTCTTATTGTTGTGTGGCATGCGTTTGGAGAGTCAGAACCTAGCTGTGAGCCACACTAAGACACTGTCCCCATTGGGACAATGGTCAATGGTGTCCTCAGGCCAGGCCAGTGGTTAAGCTGGTCTATGGGCCAGATCATTGAGTCTGTGGTTCCCACAATGACCGTGTTAGCCTTGATGCACGGACGGTAGATGCTGCTCTTCATCAACGTTCCTCACCTGCATCAGTGAACAAACGCAAAAAAAAGGAGAAGGAAAAAAAAAAACAATTCTCTCAATGGGCCATCCAGTTTTAATAAAATCCATTCTAATTTTAAATTCAGGACAGGGATTGAGGGGGTAAATCTCACACGGTATGCTGGTATGAGCGAAGCCTTTCGGCCTCTTTTAAACGCCCATCTGAACCTGCCTGCCTCCCCCCATCGCTGTGTCTAATTGTTTCTTAACTGATTCCAAGATATGTGTCTCCACCACTCTGCCAGGATGTCTATTACAATTATCGATCACTCTCTGCATGAGAAATAACCTCCAGGTATCAGTCTTAAAGCTGTATGTTACCAGTTCAACCTTGTGATCTCTCGTTCCGCTTTTTTTTTGCCGCTTAATTTCACGTAGTTTTCTGGATTAACCTCTTCCTCTCCACCTGGAATCTCGGCTCCGGCAAAAAGTGTTGCCCAGATCTCTGTTTCCCTGAGGATTGCTTCTCCAGGTTCTCAGCTTGCACACTTTCCAAATGACCCCATCTTTTGCCCGTATCCTTGCACTAAACGTTATTCCCTCACCATGTATCTGCAAACAGTAAACGGCTCGATTGTAGTCATGTCTTGTCTTTCTGCTGACTGGATAGCACGCAACAAAAACTGTACCTCGGTACATGTGACAATAACCTAAACTGACTGGTCTAACTCACGCCAAAGTCTCACTCTGCCATCTTTCTCTTGTCTTTAGATTTTACAGTAACAGAGCAGAAAAAGGCCATTCAGCCCACCAAATCTGTGGTCATTACGTACCCTAGCACTATCCTACGCATTGGGGACAATTTGCAGAAGCCAATTAACCTACAACCGTGTATGTCTTTGGAGTGTGGGAGGAAACCGGAGAACCTGGAGAAAACCCCCAGGGTCACAGGGAGAACGTACAAGCTGTGTACAGGCAGCACCCTTAGTCAGGATCGAACCGGGGTCTCTGGCACTGTAAGGCAGCAACTGCGCCACCCTGCCCTTCTGGAGGACCTTGCTTCCATGCTGGCTCTGTGGGTCCTGAAGTTCATAGGTTCATAAGTTCATGGGAACAAAATTAGGCCATTCAGCCCATCAAGTCTACCCAGCCATTCAATCAGGGCTGGTCTATCTTTCCCTCTCAAGTGCATTCTCCTGCCTTCTCCCCGTAACCCCTGATCTAGAATCTGTCAATCTCCGCTTTAAAAATATTCAATGACGGCCTCCACAGCCTCCTGTGGCAATGAATTCCACAGATTTGCCACCCTCAGTCAAAAGATATCTTCATCTCCTTTCCAAAGGTATGTCCTTTTATTCTGAGGCTGTGGAAATAGCCTTTCACCCACCGGGTCCGCACCGACCAGCATTCACCCGCACACTAGTTCTATCCTACACACGATAGACAATTTACAGAAGCCAATTAACCTACAAACCTGCCATTTTAGGAATGCGGGAAGAATCTGGGGCACCCGGAAAAAACGCAGGCAGTCACAGGGAGAACGTTCAAACTCCCTACAGACAGAACCCATAGACAGGATCGAAACCCGGGTCTCTGGCGCCGTAAGCAGCAACTCCACTGCTGCGCCACTCTGCCGCCCAAAGTTCAATTCTATTTTCCACTATTAATATTAAATGCTATTTCATACCATTTACAATCATAGAGTAATAGGGTCATCCAGCGTGGAAACTGACCCTTTGGGCCAACCTGTCCATGACAACCAAGCTGCTCCATCTAAGCTAGACCCATTTGTCTGTGTTTGACCCAAATCCCTCTAAACCTTTCCAATCCAGGTACCCGTCCAAGTGTCTTTTAAATACTGAAGCATCGTTTTTGAACAAAACGTACTCCTGGAGAATTAGCGCCTCAGACATGGAAGAGTTGGCGAGCGGAAACATAGAAACATAGAAACATAGAAACATAGAAAATAGGTGCAGGATTAGGCCATTCAGCCTTTCGAGCCTGCACCGCCATTCAATATGATCATGGCTGATCATCCAACTCAGTATCCTGTACCTGCCTTCTCTCCATACCCCCTGATCCCTTCAGCCACAAGGGCCACATCTAACTCCCTCTTAAATATAGCCAATGAACTGACTTCAACTACCTTCTGTGGCAGAGAATTCCAGAGACTCACCACTCTCTATGTGAAAAATGTTTTCTTCCTCTCGGTCCTAAAGGAATTCCCTCTTATCCTTAGACTGTGACCCCTTCTTCTGGACCTCCCCAACATCGGGAACAATCTTCCTGCATCTAGCCTGTCCAACCCCTTAAGAATTTTGTAAGTTTCTATAAGATCCCCCCTCAATCTTCTAAATTCTAGCGAGTACAAGCCGAGTCTATCCAGTCTTTCCTCATATGAAAGTCCTGACATCCCAGGAATCAGTCTGGTGAACCTTCTCTGTACCTCAACCTTAATACCTGTTTGTTCTGCTGGTACAAATATAATGGATGGAGTAGCCCTCAATCTAGGATGGCACAAATGGTGCAGTGGTAGAGTTGCTGCCTTGCAGCGCAGAGACCCGTGTTTCCATCCTAACTATGGGTGCTGTCTGTACGGAGTTTGCACGTTCTCCCTGTGACCGTGTGGGCTTTCTCCGGGTGCTCCGGCTTCCTCCCACACTACAAAGACGTACAGTTTTATAGGTTAATTGTCTTCTGAAAAAAATTTAAGTTGTCCCTAGTGTGTGTAGGATAGTGCGAGCGTGCAGGGATCGCTGGTCGGCGCGGACTCGGGGGGCCGAAGGGCCTGTTTCCGCGCTGTATCTCTGAACATAGTGTGCAAAATTAGAGCACACGGTATTGGGGGTAGGGTATTGACAAGGATAGAGAACTGGTTGGCAGACGGGATGCAAAGAGTAGGAATTAAGGGGTCCTTTTCAGAATTGCAGGTAGTGGCTTGTGGGGTGCCGCAAGGCTCCGTGCTAGGACCCCAGTTTTTTACAATATATATTAACAATTTTGACAAGGGAATTAAATGTAACATCTCCAAGTTTTCAGAAGACACAAAGCTGGGTGGCAGTGTGAGCTGCGAGATGGATGCTATGAGGCTGCAGGGTGACTTGGATGGGCTGGGTGAGTGGGCAGATACATGGCAGATGCAGTATAATGTGGATACATGTGAGGTTATGCACTTTGGTGGCCGGAACAGGAAGACAGATTATTATCTGAATGGTGTCAGATTCGGAGAAGGGGAGGTGGAACGAGACCTGGGTGCGATTGTACATCAGTCATTGAAAGTAAGCATGCAGGTGCAGCAGGCGTTGAAGAAAGCTAACGGCATGTTGGCCTTCATTGCAAGAGGATTTGAGTTTAGGAGCATGGAGGTCCTACTGGAGTTGTACAGGGCCCTGGTGAGACCGCACCTGGAGTATTGTGTGCAATTTTGGTCTCCTAATTTGAGGAAGGACATTATTGCTATTTCGGGAGTGCAGCGTAGGTTCACCAGGTTAATTCCCGGGATGGCGGGACTGACATATGATGAAAGAATGGGTTGACTGGGCTAGTATTCACTGGAATTTAGAAATATGAGAGGGGATCTTATAGAAACATATTCAATTCTTAAATGATGTTGGGGGAGTCCAGAACCCGGGGCCACAGTTGAAGAATAAGGGGTAGGCCATTTAGAACTGAGACGAGGAAAAACGTTTTCAGCCAGAGAGTTGTGAATTTGTGGAATTCTCGGCCTCAGAAGGCAGTGGAGGCCGAGTCACTGGATGCTTTGAAAAGAGAGTTAGGTAGAGCTCTTAGGGCTAGCGGAATCAAGGGATATGGGGAGAAGTCAGGAACGGGGTACTGATTGTGGATGATCAGCCATGATCACATTGAATGGCGGTGCTGGCTCGAAGGGCCGAGTGGCCTACTCCTGCACCTATTCTATGCTTCCGAACTGAACTAAGCTAGACTCCCATTGAACCCGCTGAACATTATTTTCTACTGAAGATATTGCTCTTCCCCTCCCGTCAAGCCTCACCATTCAAAGGTTTCAACACTTCTTGAAGTGATACTTGGAGAACGGGTTAGATCGTTAGATGAACGAGTGCTCATTGCTCTTTTAGATCCATTAAGAATTGATTGCCGACCATGTTTGCAGAGTCTGTGGAAGGTGGCTTGAGATTGAAAGTATTCACATGCTCCCCATCGGAATATTAGGAATGAAAAGATTTTCTATGCAGAAAAATGTAAAAGACAATGGCAATTAATTTTTTTTTTCATGGAGACGAACCTTACATCTGCGTGACCGTGATCTTTTAAAGATCTTTGTAATAATTCAGCCATCTGGATTATTCCTCCGACTCTGTAAGAGACTTATCAATGTTAAATGCTATTTTACACCATTAGGATCAGTTCTAATTATATCCACTTCTGAAGAATTAGCATCTCAGACAAGAAAAATGTCTGACAAATTGTGGGGAATTTTCACTTGAAGCCTGTGTGTGGAACAGCAGAGACGTCACCTGCCAGCGTCCTTTTAATCAGAGTATGTTTCCCTTCACGAGGTATGATAGTGTTTTAGATAAAAGGGTGATGTAGATTGGGGAGAATTGCTGTCCCACTAATCAGACTAACCTGCTAATGGAACGATTTGAACACTTTAAAAATATGCACACACTTCCTCATGCGAAGTAATTGACATCTTCAGTTTTCTCATTATTTCAAAAAGCAATCCCGTTCTGGCGAATTTGAAGATAATTTGCCCTTTTATTGCCGGCTTTAAAGGATCTGCTATTTGGCAGGTCTAACTTTACTGCCAAAACCCACCTTCTCTTAATTCTGCCGCCTGTTGTTTAGTTTAGGGACACTGTGGGGACACAGGGCCCTTTGGCCACACACACACACACACACACACACACACACACACACACACACACACACACACACACTCACACACACACACACACACACACACACACACACACACACACACACACACACACACACACACTCACACACACACACACACACACACACACACACACACACACCACACACACACACACACACACACACACACACACACACACACACACTCACACACACACACACACACACACACACACACACACACACACACACACACACACACACACACACACACACACACACACACACACACACACACACACACACACACACACACACACACACACACACACACACACACACACACACACACACACACACACACACACACACACACACACACACACACACACACACACACACACACAATTTCACCAAAGCCAATTTGTCTACAAACTCTGGACGTCTTTGGGGTGTGGGGGGAAACCGGAGCTCCCGGAGAAAACTCACGCAGACCACGGGGAGAACGTAAAAACTCCGTGTAGACAGCATCTGTAATCAGGATCAAACCCAGGCAACAACTCTACCGCTGCCACCGCCCACTACTCTTTGGTGCACTCTTTGGTGTTGTGGTGATGACCCAGAGATATCACACTGGGGACACACACACTTTCCATTGAAACAGGGGAGGGAAAGTGACTCATGTAGAAAAAAGAAATTCCAGGCCATTCAGCCCTATGTATTTCTCCTGCTAGATCAAAGATCATTTGTATTACTCCCTCTGTCTTCCTGCTACCATCGTTTCTATTAACGAACTTTAACTTTAATTAACTAACCGAAATCTAACTGGGGTTGGAAGTTTTTTTGGCTCATTTAAATTTTAATTATAATTTCTTCTCGGTATCTTTAGTTTAGTTTGGAGATACAGCATGGAATCAGACCCACCACGTCCGTGCCGACCAGCGATTACCCATACACTAGTTCCATCCAACATACTAAGGGCAATTTACAGAAGCCAACTAACCTACCAACCTGTACGTCTTTGGAGTGTGGGAGGAAACCGGAGCACCCGGAGAAAACCCACACGATCACTGGGAGAACTTTCAAACTTCCGTACGGACAGCACCCGTAGTCAGGATCGAACCCGGGTCTCTGCCGCTGTTATGCCCCTTTCCCACTTAGGAAACCTGAACGGAAACCTCTGGAGACTTTGCGCCCCACCCAAGGTTTCCGTGCGGTTCCCGGAGGTTTTTGTCAGTCTCCCTAATGGTCGAAATTGGTTTCCGTTTTAAAAATCGGTAATTTTTTAGTCAAAGCTGGTTGCGATGCTAGTTGAAGGTGGTTGCCGGAGGACAAAAACCTCCGGGAACCTTGGGTGAGGTGCAATGTCTCCAGAGGTTTCCGTTCAGGTTTCCTAAGTGGGACAGGGGCATAAGGCAGCAACTCTACCATTGCATCACTGTGCCACCCCCTTTTAGTGACTGTCTTCAGATTTGCCTAAAAGCAAAATGACTTTGAATATTTTGTTTTACCAATGACTTAGATATTGGAGAAATGAAATGAAAAAATACATAAAATGCTGGAAATACTTAACGAGTGAGTGGGTATCCAAAGACATAAGTCTAGGATCCATCTCCCTTTCGTTCGAACTCCAGTTGAGATATTAACCCTCTTCACAAGTTCCACATGAGCAAGTGATTATTTTCGGCAATTTCTGTTTTTAATTTCACGTTGCTAGATAGGGCTCTTGAAGATAGCGGAGTCAGGGGAGAAGGCAGGAGCGGGGTACTGATTGTGGATGATCAGCCATGATCACATTGGATGGCGGTGCTGGCTTGAAGGGCCGAATGGCCTACTCCTGCACCTATTGTCTATTGCCATTACTGGAAGCTGAGGAACAGCAAGCTTGAACACCTTACTGTTCTTATTGTGACTGCCTCACCCGCAGTCCGAAGAAGGGTCTCGACCCTATTTCTTTTCTCCAGAGATGCTACCTGACCCGTTGAGTTACTCCAGCATTTTGTGACTAGCTTGAATATCTCATTGCCTACGTATGGCGTGTAACTAAGGAATACTCAAGGGAAGGAAAGAAGGCTGACATGTTGAGTCAAAGATGTGGGATGTTATGTTGTGGCTGTACAAAACTAAGAGGAAAGTGTATAGTACTGGTTGTTACACTACAGGAATCACTTTGCCAGAACGCAAGGCCCTGAGCTATAGGGAGAGATTGGGCAGGCCAGGACTTTATTCCTCAGAGCACAGGAAGATGAGATACGATCTTATGGAGATGTACAAATTCATGAAGAGAGTAGATAGGGTGAATGTACACGCTAAACGCTGGAGTAACTCAGCGGGACAGGCAGCATCTCTGGAGAGATGGAATGGGTGACGTTTTGGGTTGAGACCCTTCTTCAGACTGATGTTGCAGTCTGCCGCAGTCTGAAGAAGGGCCTCGATCGTAACGTCACCCATTCCTTCTCTCCGGAGATGCTGCCTGTCCCGCTGAGTTGCTCCAGCATTTTGTGCCTACCTTCGGAGCAAACCAGCATCAGCAGGTCCTCCCTGCACAGATAGAGTGACTGCACAGTCCTTTTACCAGGGTGGCAGCATTAAGAGCCGGCGCACCAACACGGTGGTGCAGCGGTAGGGTTGATGCCTTACAGCAGCAGGAATCCAGGTTCGATCCTGACTGCAGGTACTGTCTGTGCGGAGCTCGTACCTTCTCCCCGTGACCTGCGTGGGTTTTCTCCGGGTGCTCTGGTTTCCTCCCACACTCCAAAGACGTACAGGTTTGTAGGTTAATTCTCTTCAGTAAAATGGTAAACTGTACCTGGTGTGAGAAGGGTAGTGTTAGTGTGTCGGGATCGCCGGCCCGCGCGGACTCGGTGGGCCAAAGGGCCTGTTTTCGCCCTGTATCCATGAATGAAGGCATAGATTATTTTCTAAATGGGGAGAGAATCCAGAAATCGTAGGTGCGAAGGGACTTGGGAGTGCTGGTGCAGGATTCCGAAATAGTTAATCTCCAAGTCAAATCAGTAGTAAAGAAGACAAATGCAATGCTAGCATTTATTTTGAGAGGGCTTCTACACAAAAACAGGGATGTAATGCTGAGGCTCGATAAGGTGCTGGCCAGGCCGTATTTGGAATATTGTGGACAATTTTGGGTACCATATCTGAGGAATGGACCTGGAGAGGGTCCAGAGGAGGTTTACAAGAATGATCCCAGGAATGAGTAGGTTAACATCTGCAGTTGTATAGGGCCCTGGTGAGACCACATCTGGAGTATTGTGTACAGTTCTGGTCTCCTAATTTGAGGAAGGACATCCTTGTGATTGAGGCAACGTAGGTTCACGAGATTGATCCCTGGGATGGTGGGACTGTCATATGAGGAAAGATTGAAAAGACTAGGCTTGTATTCACTGGAGTTTGGAAGGATGAGGGGGTATCTTATAGAAACATATAAAATTATAAAAGGATTGGACAAGCTAGATGCAGGAAAAATGTTCCCAATGTGGGGCGAGTCCAGAACCAGGCGCCACAGTCTTAGAATAAAGGGGAGGTCATTTAAGACTGAGGTGAGAAAAAACTTTTTCACCCAGAGAATTGTGAATTTATGGAATTTCCTGCCACAGAGGGCAGTGGAGGCCACGTCACTGGATGGATTTAAGAGAGAGTTAGATAGAGCTCTAGGGGGTAGTGCAGTCAAGGGATATGGGGAGAAGGCAGGCACGGGTTATTGATTAGGTACGATCAGCCATGATCACAATGAATGGCGGTGCTGGCTCGAAGGGCCGAATGGCCTGCTGCACCTATTTTCTATGTTTCTATGTTTCTATGTAACATATGATGAGCCTTTGATGGCACTGGGCCTATATTTGCTGGAGTTTAGAAGAATGAGGGGTAACTTACAGAATAAAGCTTGGTTAGAGTGAACGTGGAGAGGATGTTTCCACTAGTGGGAGAGTCTAGGACTAGAGGATTAAAGGACTTTCTTTTAGGAAAGAGAGGAATTTCTTTAGTCAGAGGGTGGTGGTGAATCTGTGGAATTCTTTGCCACAGAAGGATGTGGAGGCCAAGTCAGTGGATATATTTAAGGCAGAAATAAATAGATTCTTGATGAGTATGGGTGTCAGAGGTTATGGGGAGAAGGCAGGAAAATGGGGTTAGGGAGGGAGAGATAGATCAGTCATGATTGAATTGATCAGCCAAATGGCCTAATTCTACACCTAACTCTTATGATCTTATGAACTCTACTGCTGCGCCACAATGCCGCCCAAATAACAGAGATTAATTAACTAACGGAGGAATTAACCGATCCACTTTGTTAGGTTATCATGTTTTCACTACATGTTAAAAACAGCAAGAAACTGATGATAGGAAGGCCAGGACAACTCTGAGGAAATAGGCAGAAATTATTTTAATATATTTACGTCAAGTCAAACAAAGCCATCAAACTAGAATTGGATTGGCACTTTGGGGGGAAATTTACAGAGTTATGGGGAAAGGGAAGGGAATGTGATTCACTACAGTATGTGTCCTTTGGGAACAGCTGCATCCACCTCACATTTTATAGTACTGCAAGAAAAGGAAACTTCAAAACCATGTGCATCAGATCAGGAAGGAAATGCTGAATGCGGTGGAAGCTGGAAGGTAAAGAGGTAGCAAGGCTCCACGGTGGGCAGTGTAGGTGGCAGCATGGATGAGTTTGAATAGCTCTTGGTTGCCACTTGTTTCGCTTTAGTGTTAGAGATACAGCGCGGAAACAGGCCCTTCGGCCCACCGAGTCCGCAGCGACCAGCGATCCCCGCACACTAACACTATTCTACACACAACTCGGGGCGATTTACATTTACAGCAAGCCTATTAACCTACAAACCTGTACGTCTTTGGAGTGTGGGAGGAAACCGGGGATCTCGGAGAAAAGTCACGCAGGTCACGGGGAGAACGTACAAACTCTGCACAGACTGCGCCCGTAGCCGGGATCGAGCCCGGATCATCGGCACTGTGAGGCAGAAACTCTACCGCTGCGACACCGTGCCGGCTTTAGGTTGACCTTGGTTGCTGATCAGCCCACTGATACATTGCTTGTTGACATGTTCCATCCCTGGACACCAACATCTTGCCTTGTCTTTGCTTAAAGCCGGTTACTGCAGTATCATAGTTTAGCTTTGCTTAGTTTAGTGATATCATAAGTGATAGGAGCAGAATTAGGCCATTCGGCCCATCAAGTCTACTCCGCCATTGAATCATGGCTGATCTATCTCTCCTAACCCCATTCTCCTGCCTTCTCACCATAACCCCTGACAACCGTACTAATCAAGAATCTATCTATCACTGCTCTGTACAAATATGTACAACTCTTTGACTCAATCATTTAAATCCAGGCTTGGAGATAACCTGGAAAGATCAAACACTGGAGAGTACAACTTTAAGGCCAGAGTGGGGAAGCTTAAAGGAAATGCCATAGTCATACAGCTTGGCAACAGGCCCTTCGGCCCAACTTGCCCATGCCGACCGACATGTCCCATCTACACTAGTCCCACCTGCCTGCATTTGGCACATATCTCTCAAAACCTTTCCTATTGATCTACCTGCCCAAATGTCTTAAAATGACTGCGTCAACTACCTTCTCTAGCATCTCGTTCCATAGACCCACCACCTCTGTATTTCCCCTCAGGTTGCCCGCTCATCTTACAAAACCCGCGGCACCTTCCACCATTTGGCAGATGTATTGTAATGTATTGGCCAGATGTTGAGTTAGGAGACTTCTGCTGGGATTCTAGCTAGAAGGCAGCAATGGCTTCACCCGGAACAATGAAAACAGTTCCCTTTCAGCAAACAAGTAGCAGTCTGAATGGGGGCAGACACAACATCCTCTTGGCTCAGTGTCATATTGTAACCGTCCAAGATGTAGGGCACGTTCCTTGTGTTTTTTTAGTCTTCCAGAAACTTGGAAGAGGCTTCTCAGTCCAAGTAATTGTACTTTATTCTCTGGTGCGTCAGGGATTAGGCAGCCAAAGATGAAACACCATTCTATGCTCTGCTAGGCTTATGTGACTGAACTTCGCAAGCAGACCCAGCACAATGCGATGGTTTAAAATGCTCATCACATGCTCCAGGACTCTAGATGTACGCTGCAACCCCGATTCTTATCTCTGGCATAATTCCATCTTCATTTAACTTGGGCAGCTTACAACCTAGCAGTATGAATGTTGACTTCTTAAACTTCAAGTAACCCTTGCTTTCCCTCTCTCACCATCCTAGTTCTCCCACCATCCTAGTTCTCCTGATTAACTTTTATCTTCGTATTCTTAGTTGTCAGCTTCCCCCAGCTATCAATGATCTATTCTACATTTTCCCTGACCTTCGTCCCCTTTGATGTCTTGTTTTCACGCCTTACCCTTCCATACCTCTCTGACTCCCTCCCCCCTGACTCTCAGTCTGAAGAAGGGTCTCGATCCGAAACGTCGCCCATTCCTTCAATCCAGAGATGCTGCCTGTCCTGCTGAGCTACTCCAGGCATTTTGTGTCTGCCTTCATTTAACGATCCTTGCTTAACACAGATAAGGCTGGTTGGCGAAGTACTTAAGGAAGATTAAACTTCTGAAAATGCGCAGAACAACTCCCAGCTTAATGTGAGCGTCACACTGCGCAGTTTTACATGAGAAATCCATTGATTTTAAAAAAGGTGAGAAATATCATAGAATCACCACAATACAGCAGCCACCCATTCAGCCCTTGAGTGCCTGTCAGCTCTCAGTGGTGTAATATAGTGAGTCCCATTCACTTCACTTTCCCCGCAGCTCTGACAATGTTTCCCCCTCAAGTGCCAATCCAATTCTAGTTTGATAGCTTTGTTTGACTTGATATAAATGCGTAAAAATAACATTTGGGAAACGCAAGTCCCCTCTGTAATCTGCCATGTCTTTGGCAATATCCCTGTGCGGTGTAACATCGTGGTGCTTCCTTGCCAATTCTACAGACATGTACCACGGTGCAGAAGGGCTCTGCTGTCTGAGCAGGCGGGCCATGTAGCATCAGTCCCTGTGTGGAGCAAGGTGGAGCACGGTCGACGTGCTGCATTTCAATGGATGTGGTGAGCTGTTCGCTTCAGCAAGGGTTGCACGTTGACTGTAATTGGCAGTGACAGCAATATTCATGTATGCCAGCAACTCTGCACCGAGCCGGAGCACAGCGTAGTTAGAACAGACTGCTGGCAATTACTCTGGCTGACCGCAGCTCCGTGTAAGTAAATGCTTGCTACTTTTCATAATACTTTCCACGCTTGTTAAGGAAGGGGGATGTCAGATTTAGATTTAGAACGCTTACCGCTGTTGATGACTTTAGGCAAAGAAAGAAAAATCTCTCTGAATAAGAATCAATGGAAAGTGGCAGCCAACCGCAATGAAGATAGTTGCGATGCTGGCGAATTTAACACTAGGCCAGCATCGCAACTATCTGTATTTAGAGATGCAGAACAGAAACAGGCCCTTTGGCCCACCGAACATCAGTCACCAGTCTGAAGAAGGGTCTCGACCTGAAATGTCACCTATTCCTTCGCTCCCTAGATGCTGCCTCGCCCGCTGAGTTTCTCCGGCAATTTTATCTACCTTCCATTTTTTGCAGCATCTGCAGTTCTTTCTTAATCAACCACCTGTTCATGGTTACCCCACTTTCCCATCCACTCCTGATACATTATGGAACGAGGGGGTACAGTGGGTGAGGCTGGGACTATCTCAGTGTTTAAGAAACAGACGGGTACGTGGATAGGACAGGTTTTGAGGACTATGGGCCTAGTGCAGGCAGGTGGGACTAGAGTGGCTGGGACATGCTGGCCAATGTGGGCAAGTTGGGCCGAAGGGTCTGTTTCCACACTGTATCACTCTATGACTCTTATGACCACGCCAATATATATACAGAAGACAGACACAAAAAGCTGGAGTAACTCAGTGGGACACGCAGCATCTCTGGATAGAAGGAATGGGTAATGCTTCATGTCGAGACCCTTCTTCAGACTGAGCGTCAGGGGAGAGGGAGACACAAAGATATGAAAGGGTAAGGTGTGAAACCGATAGATCCACTGATTTGGTGTAGACCAGCATCTGCAGTTCCTTCCTACATATATCCAGAAGTGGTTTGTAAAAAAGACCTTGGATAAACTATACATGTCTGAGCTGATCCATCTAGTATGTATCTTGATCTGTATACGTGGTGATAGACTGAGTTTAAGTTAAGAATTCATTGAATTAACAAGACTTTGGGCCTCGCGGGTAGAAGCCCTGGTCGGGGCCTCGCGGGTAGAAGCCAGGGTCAGGCGAAGCGGCTGACGGAGCCCGCGGCTGGGGCACGGGTCGCACCACGGCGGCATGAACTAGGGCGTCGACAGCGGTGAGGCCTCGATGGCGCCAGCGGTGAAGCCTCGCGACGATTGGGGCCTGGCGGTGGTGAGGCCTGGCAGCGGCGGCGATGCCTCAGCAGTCGACGGTCGATAAGAGCGTGGAGCACCACCGTGGGGGGAAGAACAATGGAGGACCCAGCATGGGGGAACCACCGTGAGGGAGGAAGTGGGAGAACAATGGACCATGTGGGGGGGGGGGAACAAAGAACAATGGGGACCCGGCTTGGTGGAACCGCTGGGGGGGGGGGGGGGGGGACAAAAGGGGGCGCCGGCATGCTTCATAACTTTGTCAGTGGCGTAGGTGGCTGCTATTTGTATACATTGTGTATGCAGCAAAGAATCTCACTAGATGTCAGCTGATCTACATCGGTGAGGCTTGCTAATCGTTTCGCCAAACACCTCCGCTCGGTTCGCATTAACCATTCTGATCTCACGGTGGCTCAGCACTTCAACTCCCCCTCCCATTCTGAATCCGACCTCTCTGTCCTGGGCCTCCTCCACGGCCAGAGTGAGCAACACCGCAAATTGGAGGAACAGCGCCTCATATTCCGCTTGGGCAGTCTGCACCCTAGCGGCATAAACATTGAATTCTCCAATTTCCGGTAGCCGTTGCTGTCTCCTCCCCTTCTCAGCTCTCCCTCAGCCCTCGGGCTCCTCCTCTTCCTTTCTCCTTTCTTTTTCCCGCCCCCCCCCCCCCCCCCCACCCTACATCAGTCTGAAGAAGGGTTTTGGCCCGAAACGTTGCCCATTTCCTTCGCTCCATAGATGCTGCTGCACCCGCTGAGTTTCTCCAGCACTTTTGTCTATCTCACTATGCCTAGTCAGCTGCTGGTTTATACCGAAGATGAACACATAACTCAATGGGTCAGGCAGCATCTCTGGAGAAAAAGGATAGATGACGTTTTGGGTCGTGACCCTTCTTCAAACTGCGTCGAAGAAGGATCCCAACCCGATATGTCACCTTTCCTTTTTCCCTCCAGAGTGGCTGCCTGACCCGCTGAGTTACTCCAGCACTTTGTGCCTCTTTTAATAGCAAGTTGACTGTGTGGTTGCGTGAAGCTTTTTTCAGCCTAACTACCAACTACGTAAGTAAAGAGGCAAAAGAGCAGGTCATAGAAATGTAGAAAATAGGTGCAGGAGTAGGCCATTTGGCCCTTCGAGCCAGTATGACCATTCAATATAATCATGGCTGATCATCCAAAATCAGTAACCTGCGCCTGCTTCCTCCCCGTATCCCTGAGTCTGTGTCAGCGGTTGGCAGTGAATCACTCACCTCCTGGTACCTCAAGGTCTATCCAACGTCTACACGGCACAAGTGAGGACCAAGTTCCACTTGCCAGGACCAGAGCAGTTGCAGATGCTCAGTGTCGTCCAAGACTAAACAGTCTGCTTGTCTGGCAGCCTGTCCAGAGGGCCTAAATATTCACTCCCCCTGCCAGGGGTGCACGCTGTGTACCTTCCAAAAAATGTGCTGGTATTATTCAACTGGGCGTCTCCGACAGCAATTGCCAAAGCTGAAACCATTACCAGCAGGAAGGGCAAGGGCAAGTGGGTTCGGGGAGAAACCAGCAACTCCGTATTCACCTCCAAGTCACATACCATCCAAGCTTGGAAATATATTGCCCTTTCTTCATTGAAAGAGAGAAGGCAGGTACAGGATACTGAGTTGGATGATCAGCCTTACAGCGCAAGAGACCCGGGTTTGATCCTGACTACGGGTGCCGTCTGCACGGAGTTCGTAAGTTCCCCCTGTGACCTGCGTGGATTTTCTCCGAGGCCTTTGGTTTCCTCCCACACTCCAAAGACGCACAGGTTTGTAGGTTAATTGGTTTGGTATAGATGTAAAATTGTCACTAGTGCGTGTAGGATAGTGTTCATGTGTAGGGCATCGCTGGTCGGTGCTGACTCGGTGGGCCGAAGGGCCTGTTTCCGCGCTGTATCTCCAAACGTTTTCCAAGAGTTGTGAGTCTGTGGAATTCTCTGCCTCAGAGGGCGGTGGAGGCCGGTTCTCTGGATACTTTGAAGAGAGAGCTAGATAAGGCTCTTGCCATAGAGGGGGTACAGATAAGGTTCAACAGACTGATTCCTGGGATGTCAGGACTTTCATATGAAGAAAGACTGGATAGACTTGGCTTGTACTCGCTAGAATTTAGAAGATTGAGGGGGGATCTTATAGAGACTTACAAAATTCTTAAGGGGTTGGACAGGCTAGATGCAGGAAGATTGTTCCCGATGTTGGGGAAGTCCAGAACAAGGGGTCACAGATGAAGGATAAGGGGGAAATCTTTTAGGACCGAGATGAGAAAAACATTTTTCACACAGACAGTGGTGACTCTCTGGAATTCTCTGCCACAGAAGGCAGTTGAGGCCAGTTCATTGGCCATATTTAAGAGGGAGTTAGATGTGGCCCTTGTGGCTAGCGGGATCGGGGGTATGGAGAGAAGGCAGGTACGGGATACTGAGTTGGATGATCAGCCATGATCATATTGAATGGCGGTGCAGGATCGAAGGGCCGAATGGCCTGCTCCTGCACCTAATTTCTATGTTTCTATGTTTCTATGAAAGCGGCCTTCTGACTTCTATTCCAATAATATATTTCTTTTAAATGTCCACAGACCTGATTTCATTGTTCTGTTTTCGGTATATATGTCAATTAAACACTCTCCATTCTTGACTGTTAACTCTTCATTCTTGCCCGGCATAGGTGAATCGAGGACAAGAGGACATAGGTTTAAGGTGAAGGGGAAAAGTTTTAATAGGAATCTGAGGGGTAACCTTTTCACACAAAGGGTGGTGAGGGTATGGAACGAGCTGCCAGATGAGGTAGTTGAGGCCGGGACTATTCCAATTATTAAGACACAGTTAGACAAGTACATGGATAGGACAGGTTTGGAGGGATCTGGACCAAATGCGGGCAGGTAGGATTGCTGAAGTCGGGACGTGTTGGCTGGTGTGGGCAAGTTGGGCCGAAGGGCCTGTTTCCAGGAGGCATCACTCTAAAACCCTATGACTCTAGGACTCTTAATTCTTGACTCTTCACTCTTCACCCTTCACTCTTCACTCTTGACTCTTCGAAGATGGCATCCCCAGCAGCCTGTGGGGGAGCTTTCACCAGAACGACAGTGGGAGCTCAAGATAGTGAAAGGGGAGTCCCTCAAGTCCCAAAGGTATCTTCACTCTCATTTGCTAAGCCAATAAATCCTATCTACATCATTTTGGAAACTTTTTGGAAGTCCCCTAACAACTTACTGTTTCAACTTCGCTTGTATCTTTCCATCGGTTTGGCAACTTGACTGAGTATTTTCCAGCTTGAGTTATACAAGTGCATCTGACATAATTTCAGCTTCTGAAGTATATCACACAAGTTCACAAGTTATAGGAGTAGAATTAGGCCATTCAACCCATCAAGTCTATTCTAGAATCATAGAATCATAGAAAATAGGTGCAGGAGTAGGCCATTCGGCCTTTCGAGCCTGCACCGCCATTCAATATGATCATGGTTGATCATCCAACTAAGTGTCCTGTACCTGCCTTCTCTCCATACCCCCTGATCCCTTTAGCCACAAGGGCCACATCCCTCTTAAATATAGCCAATGAACTGGCCTCAACTACCTTCTGTGGCAGAGAATTCCACAGATTCACCACTCTCTGTGTGAAAAATGATCTTCTCATCTCGGTCCTAAAAGACTTCCCCCTTATCCTTAAAGCCATTCAATCATGGTTGATTTCTGCCTCAGAATCCAAATTTCCTGCCTTTTCTCTATAACCCTTGATCAAGAATTTGTTTATCTCTGCCTTAAAAATATCCACTGACTTGGCCTCCAAAGCCCTTTGTGGCAATGAGTTCCACAGATTAACTATCCATTGCCTAAATGCCATTCCCCATATTTCATACTTTTTCATGTTCATAAATGATAGGAGCAGAATTAACCCATTTGGCCCATCAAGTCTACTTCACCATTCAATCATGGCTGATCTATCTTTCCCTCTCAACTCCATTCTCTTGCCTTCTCCTGATAACCCCTGACAACCCTTACTAATCAAGAATCTATCAATCTCCATCATAAAAATTGACTTTTGATGGAGATCTATCAATCTCCATCATAAAAATATCCATTGACTTGGCCTCCACAGCCTTCTGTGGCAAAGCATTCCACAGATTCACCACCCTTTTGTAGAGTGCTGACGCATCCAGGTGGTCACTTTCACAACTTGCACAATTTCAGACCCCAAGCACCTACCCTCTCCTCCACCACCTCCGATCTCACCCCAATTCCCTCACCCACCACAGCCCTGACTTATAAGGTCATAAGGTGATGTGATAGGAGCAGAATTAGGCCATTCGGCCCATCAAGTTTACTCCGCCATTCAATCATGGCTGATTTACATTTTCCTCCCAACCCCAATCTCCTGCCTTCTCCCCATAGCCCCTGACACCCGTACTAATCAAGACTCTGAAGATAGACACAAAATGCTTGGGTCAGGCAGCATCTCTGGAGAGAAGGAATGGGTGATGTTGTGGGTCGAGACTCTTCTTCAGACTGATGCAGGGGAGTGGGCGGGACAGAGATAGAATGTTCTTTCCTTCACAATGAAGATCTGAGACCCTGTTGGCTTTAAAGCCCTGATGTCTCCCCCAGGGTCCTGATAAACCGATACTCCAAAACCTCCAATGGAGTTCCTGATCTTCTTTCCTCAGCTCCAATTCTCTGATATCCTGTCAAATCCAATACTGTACTGTTTCCTTACAATATCTCAGCCTGCAATCTTCGTAATAGATGTGGACAGAGAAGAGTGCTCACTCTATGAAGGCACAGGATGCAAAGTCATTACACAAAGAGAAGCAGTAAAAGGCACAGGAAGGATGATTAAATGAAATTCCCGGGAACTCAAATTAAGTGACCGGTTACATGTTTTCCGAAGGGATTCCTGTGTTACAGTGGAGCTGTGAAATCTCGGCACTCTCCTCTGCACTTGGGGCCCTGGAGGTGAAAGAAAGATAAAGGACTCCGTCCATGAGTTCAGCTTTGCCACAAAGAATTGGTCTTTGGGTGCTGTTTTTGTTTGTTGTTGTTTGAATTAAAGATAACAGCCCAAAGGAGGCTGTGGAGTTGAAGGGACAGTAAGCCTCTGAAGAAAGAGCTGGGAGAAATTGCACAAATCTGTAACTTAAAGGACTGCTCTGGAAGGTTTTTGCAACAAGCTACCGATGGAAAATGTGACCGTCTAAGATGCTTCAAAATGATGCGATCCGGACCGGCAAATATCAGCAGTTAACGGGCAACGGGCATATCTTAAGGGGTTGGACAGGCTAGATGCAGGAAGATTGTTCCCGATGTTGGGGAAGTCCAGGACAAGGGGTCACAGCTTAAGGATAAGGGGGAAATCCTTTAAGACCGAGGTGAGAAAGACTTTTTTCACACAGAGAGTGGTGAGTCTCTGGAACTCTCTGCCACAGAGGGTAGTTGAGGCCAGTTCATTGGCTATATTTAAGAGTGAGTTGGATGTGGCCCTTGTGGCTAAGGGTATGGAGAGAAGGCAGGTATGGGATACTGAGTTGGATGATCAGCCATGATCATATTGAATGGCGGTGCAGGCTCGAAGGGCTGAATGGCCTACTCCTGCACCTAATTTCTATGTTTCTATGTTTCTATGTTTCTATGTAAACATGATGAGGATGGAGAGGCTGGAAGAGGAAAACCAGACACCCACGCACAGAGCTGTCAAAGGGTTGAAAGCTCATGAGGTCTGATTCTCTCCCATCTCTCACGGAACATAGACGAGGACAGCACAGGAACTGGCCCTTCGGTCTACAGTGTTGATGCAAGTTCTGTTGTGCTGCAGCGAGTAGGAATGTCATTGTTCTATCTGGGACATGTGACAATAAAAATGCTCCTGACACACGCAACACGATCCCTCCATTCTCCGAATATCCACGCGCCTACGATACGATACGAACTTTATTGATCCCAGGAGGGAAATTGGTCGGCCAACAGTCATGGAGCACCACGGGATACGCACAACAAAGAGGAAGATGACTGAACTTTATTGCCTTCCCTCACAGTGGGAAACGTTGGTTCTGCTGCGTGGGGATGTTCATGTTACATTCTATTGTGTATTGCGTTCTTTTTATTCATATGGCTGTATGGTAATTCAAAGCTCATTGTACCAAATGGTGCACGTGACAATAAATGGAACTAGAACTTGAACTTGAAGATACATGAAACATGAAATTAAAGGGACGAGTGGAAAGTCCAGGATTGGGGATGTGCAAAGATTTGGTAGCGGGGGGGGGGTGGGGGGGGGGGGGGGGAGGTTTGGGGGGAGGGAGGGGGTGGGGGGGGGGAAGGGGAGTCAGTCTACCCCACGACAGAAGGGCGAGGCATTGTATAGTTAAATGCCACCATCATATCTGCCTCCACCACCACTCCTGGCAGTGTGTTCCAGGCCCACATCGTTCTCTGTGGAAAAAAAAAACTTGCCTCATTTATCCCCTTTTAATTGTATCACTCTCACCTTAAAGCACTGCCCTCTAATCTTTGACATTTCCACCCTGGGAAAAAAAGATCCTGAATGTCTACCATAAATTTTAGATACTTCTATCAGGTCTCCCCTCAACCTCCAATGCTCCTAGGAAATCAGTTGAGTTCAGTTCAGTTCAGTTTATTTTCACATGTACTGAGGTACAGTAAAAAGCTTTTTTATTTCAGTTCAAGTTTGACTAACTTCTCCTTATACCAAATACCCTCTAATGCAGGCAGCATTCTGGTAAACCCCTTTTGCACCCTCTACAATGCCTCCGCATACTGTAATATTTCATATGTGGCTGGAAATATAAGATGGTATATTTTATTCATTCTTGCACCAACTTTGGAAAGTATGGAGAGCACTGATCTCTGTCCCACTCCATTCAGATGGAGGTCAATTAACGTCAAAAAACCTGCACGTCTTTGGGAGGTGAGAGGAAATCGGAGCACCCAGATGAAACCCACACTGTCACAGGGTGAACGTGCAAACTCCACACAGAGAGCACCCAAAATCAGGATCGAACTCAAGTCTTTGGTGCAGCCACTCTATCAGCTGCGCCACCATGCCGCTCTATTCTAATGTCCTAGGTTGTTAATTTATTGAATTTTGTTTTAGTTTTTTTACATGTTGTCTAAGTGCATTGCATTTAAGGTCCTGATATGCTGCTGCAAGTAGGAATTTTATTGTTCATAAGAAATGAATGGTGTATTTACATCAGATCTGAATTCATTCTTTGGATCAATTTTTACAATGCTGACTCCCTGGTCAAACTGCTGTTGGAAGTGGGGATCGTGCTACTATTGAAGGGACAATAGACAATAGACAGTAGGAGCAGGAGCAGGCCATTTGGCCCTTCAAGCCAGCACCACCATTCAATATATTTATAAGTGTGAAGTGCTACATCTTGGCAGGACAAATAAAAATAGGACGTACATGGTAAATGGTAGGGAATTGAGGAATGTTGTGGAACAGAGATATCTAGGAATAACTGTGCATAGTTCCCTGAAGGTGGAATCGCATGTAGATGGGGTGGTAAAGAAAGCCTTTGGTGTGCTGGCCTTTATAAATCAGAGCATTGAATATAGGAGCAGGGAAGTAATGTTAAAATTGTACAAGGCATTGGTGAGACCAATTCTGGAGTATGGTGTACAATTTTGGTCGCCTAATTATAGGAAGGATGTCAACAAAATAGAGAGAGTACAGAGGAGATTTACTTGCATGTTGCCTGGGATCCAGCAACTATGTTACAGAGAAAGATTGAACAAGTTAGGTCTTTATTTTTTGGAGCGCAGAAGGTTAACTTGGGGTTAACAGAAGGGGACTTGAATGAGGTCTTTAAAATGATGACAGGGATAGACAGAGTTGACGTGGATAAGCTTTTCCCATTAAGGGTAGGGAAGATTAAAACAAGAGGGCATGACATGCGAATTAAGGGACGGAAGTTTAGGGGTAACGTGAGGGGAACTTCTTTACTCAGAGGGTGGTGGCTGTGTGGAATGAGCTTCCAGCAGAAGTGGTGGAGGCAGGATCGATTTTAACATTTAAAAGTAAAGTGGATAGGTATATGGCCGGGAAGGGAAATGAGGGGTATGGTCTGAGTGCAGGTAGATGGGACTAGGGAAAACAAATGATCGGCACGGACTGGAAGGGCCGAGAGGGCCTGTTTCCGTGCTGTAATTGTTATATGGTTAATATGATCATGGTTGATCATCCAACTCAGTATCCTGTACCTGCCTTCTCTCCATACCCCCTGATCCCTTCAGCCACAAGGGATCAGCCATAACTGATCATTCACAATCAGTACCCCGTTCCTGCCTTCTCCCCATATCCCCTGGCTCCGCTATCTTTAAGAGCTCTCTCTCTAAAACTCTCTCTCGAAAGCATCCAGAGGATTGGCTTCCACTGCCTTCCGAGGCAGAGAATTCCACAGATTCCCAAGGAAGACAATTCAAGGAATTGACTTTAGACTTTAGAGATACAGCATGGAATCAGGCCCTTCGGCCCACCGAGTCGGCTCCGACCATCGATCATCCCGTTCACTAGCGCTATCCTACAGACTATGGACAACTTACAATTTACAGAGGGCCAATTGACCTACAAACCTGCACGTCTTTGGAGTGTGGGAGGAATCCGAAGTAACCAGATGAAACCCACGTGGTCACGGGGAGAACGTAGCAACTCAGTGCAGGCAGCACCCGTGGTCAGGATGGAGCCCAGGTCTCTGGTGCCGTAAAGCAGCAACTCTACTGCTACCCTAGTAAGCTGCCCTTCTTGGCTACACTCGTGACCACAAGTCAATCAAGGACCAGTCTGCATGGAATATCCTTGTGATTCTGTTGGAGGGGGGGGGGAGGGGAGGGGAGGGGAGGGAAGCGGGGGTTGGGGGAGGGGGGAGATGGGAGAGAGGGGCTCCTCTTGATGGCTCCCCAAGTGCAAGTGCCTTCGGAAAGGCATTTCTTCACCACTGGTGTCAAGGGTGATGGAGAGAAGGCAGGAGAATGGGGTTAGGAGGGAGAGGTAGATCAGCCATGATTGAATGGCGGAGTAGACTAGATGGGCCCAATGGTCAAATTCTTTAGCCAGAGGGTAGTTAATCTGCGGAACCCGTTACCGCAGAGGGTGGGGGAGGCCAAGTCAGTGGACATTTTTAAGGCAGAGATAGACAAGTTGTCGATTAGAACGGGTGTCAAGGGTTATGGGGAGAAGGGCAGGAAAATGGGATTAGGAGACAGAGATCAGCCGTGATTGAATGGCGGAAAGGGCACGATGGGCCGAATGGCCAAATTCTACTTCTATAACTTGTGAACTTGTGAATTCTGCTCCTATCACTGATGAATTTTGTGAACCAGAACCTGCCTGGCTGGTGGTTTGAAGGGCACTGAGTGGCGGACACTCTGCACATTGCAGTGGTCCTGATGACCTCGAGATCGTTGCCATGGGATGAGAATATCCTCCATCTGCTTCTCGAATGTGCGTTGGCCAGGAAAGTCTGGAAAGGGAAGCTGCGGTCTTTGTCCAAGTTCATCCCATGCAACTGCTGCGCCCAGGACCCTTTGGCTGCTCCCAGGGTCTCAGACTAATGCATCCAGTGTTTCTGTGGCTACTTCCTTGAGTACTCGACCAGTGCTGGAAGATGATCAACCCTGTGAAAGACACACATTGGCCTGCCCCAGAAACCATCTTTACGAGGATGTTGCCAGGCATGAGGGTATGAGCTACAGGGAGAGGTGGAGCAGTCTGGGACTTTATTTATTGGAGCGCAGGAGGACATAGAAACATAGAAACATAGAAAATAGGTGCAGGAGTAGGGCATTCGGCCCTTCGAGCCTGCACCGTCATTCAATATGATCATGGCTGATCATCCAACTCAGTATCCTATACCTGCCTTCTCTCCATACCCCCTGATCCCTTTAGCCACGAGGGCCACATCTAACTCCCTCTTAAATATAGCCAATGAACTGGCCTCAACTACTTTTTGTGGCAGAGAATTCCAGAGACTCACCACTCTCTGTGTGAAAAATGTTATCCTCATCTCGGTCCTAAAGGAATTCCCCCTTATCCTTAGACTGTGACCCCTTGTTCTGGACCTCCCCAACATTGGGAACAATCTTCCTGCATCTAGCCTATCCAACCCCTTAAGAATTTTGTAAGTTTCTATTAGATCCCTCCTCAGTCTTCTAAATTCTAGCGTGTACAAGCCAAGTCTATCCAGTCTTTCCTCATATGAAAGTCCTGACATCCCAGGAATCAGTCTGGTGAACCTTCTCTGTACCCCCTCTATGGCAAGAATGTATTTTTTCAGGGTACACAAAAAGCTGGAGAAACTCAGCGGGTGCAGCAGCATCTAAGGAGCGAAGGAGATAGGCGACGTTTCGGGTCGAGACCCTTCTTCAGATTTGGAGATCAAAACTGTACGCAATATCCAGGTGTGGTCTCACCAAAACCCTGTACAACTGCAGTAGAACCTCCCTGCTCCTATACTCAAATCCTTTCGCTATGAATGCTAACATACCATTTGCTTTCTTCACTGCCTGCTGCACCTGCATGCTGCACCTGCATGCCTACTTTCAATGATTGGTGTACCATGACACACAGGTGTCGTTGCATCTCCCCTTTTCCTAATTTGCCACCATTCAGATAATAGTCTACCCTCCTGTTTTTGCCACCAAAGTGGATAATCTCACATTTATCCACATTATACTGCATCTGCCATGCATTTGCCCACTCACCCAGCCTATCCAAGTCACCTTGCAGCCTCCTAGCATCCTCCTCACACCTAACACTACCCCCCAGATTAGTGTCATCCGCAAATTTGGAGATGTTGCATTCAATTCCCTCGTCCAAATCATTAATATATATTGTAAATAGCTGGGGTCCCAGCACTGAGCCTTGCGGTACCCCACTAGTTACTGCCTGCCATTCTGAAAAGGACCTGTTTACTCCTACCCTTTGCTTCCTGTCTGCCAGCCAGTTCTCTATCCACATCCATACTGAACCCCCAATACCGTGTGCTTTAAGTTTATATACTAATCTCTTGTGTGGGACCTTGTCAAAAGCCTTCTGAAAGTCTAGATATAACACATCCACTGGTTCTCCCATATCCACTCTGCTAGTTACATCCTCGAAAAATTCTATAAGATTCGTCAGACATGATTTACCTTTCGTAAATCCATGCTGACTTTGTCTAATGATTTCACCACTTTCCAAATGTACTGCTATCCCATCTTTAATAACTGACTCTAGCAGTTTCCCCACTACCGATGTTAGACTAACTGGTCTATAATTCCCCGTTTTCTCTATCCCTCCTTTTTTAAAAAGTGGGGTTACATTAGCTACCCTCCAATCCTCAGGAACTACTCCAGAATCTAAGGCGTTTTGAAAAATTATTACTAATGCATCCAGTATTTCTGTGGCTACTTCCTTGAGTACTCTGGGATGCAGACTATCTGGCCCTGGGGATTTATCGGCCTTTAATCCATTCAATTTACCCAACACCACTTCCCGGCTAACCTGGATTTCACTCAGTTCGTCCAGGTTATTTGACCCCCGGTCCCCTGCTATTTCCGGCAGATTATTTATGTCTTCCTTAGTGAAGACAGAACCAAAGTAGTTATTCAATTGGTCTGCCATGTCCTTGTTCCCCATGATCAATTCACCTGCTTCTGACTGCAAGGGACCTACATTTGTTTTAACTAATCTCTTTCTCTACACATATCTGTAAAAACTTTTGCAGTCAGTTTTTATGTTCCCTGCCAGTTTTCTTTCATAATCTATTTTCCCTTTCCTAATTGAGCCCTTTGTCCTCCTCTGCTGGACTCTGAATTTCTCCCAGTCCTCTGGTTGGCTGCTTTTTCTGGCTAATTTGTATGCTTCATCTTTTGTTTTTATATTATCCCTAATTTCCCTTGTTATCCATGGATGCACTACCTTCCCTGATTTATTATTTTGCCAAACTGGGATGAACAATTGTTGTAGTTCATCCATGCAGTCTTTAAATACCTTCCATTGCACATCCACTGTCAACCCTTTAAGAATCACTTGCCAGTCCATCTTGGCCAATTCACGTCTCATACCTTCAAAGTTACCTTTGTTTAAGTTCAGAACCCTTGTTTCTGAGTTAATTATGTCACTCTCCATCCTAATGAAGAACTCAATCATATTATGGTCACTCTTGCCCAAGGGGCCACGCACAACAAGACTGCTAACTAACCCTTCCTCATTACTCAATACCCAGTCTAGAATAGCCTGCTCTCTCGTTGGTTCCTCTACATGTTGGTACATTCCAAGAAATCCTCTTCCTCAGCACCCCTGCCCATTTGATTCACCCAATCTATATGTAGATTGAAGTCACCCATTATAACTGTTTTACCCTTGTTGCACGCATTTCTAATTTCCTGTTTGATGCCATCCCCAACTTCACTACTACTGTTAGGTGGCCTGTACACAACTCCCACTAGCTTTTTCTGCCCCTTAGAGTTTCACAGCTCTACCCATATCGATTCCACATCCTCCAAGCTAATGTCCTTCCTTTCTATTGCATTAATCTCCTCTCGCACCAGCAACGCTACCCCGCCTCCCTTTCCTTTCTGTCTATCCCTCCTGAATATTGAATATCCCTGGATGTTCAGCTCCCAGCCATGGTCCCCCTGGAGCCATGTCTCCGTGATCCCAACTATAGCATAGTCATTAATAGCTATCTGCACATTCAACTCGTCCACCTTATTGCGAATGCTCCTTGCATTGAGACACAAAGCCTTCAGGCTTGTTTTTACAACACTTACTCCTTATACAATTATGTTGACAGGTGGCCCCTTTTGATAGTTGCCCTGGAAACCCACCACCTCTCTGTTTATTATTTTTTTCTTCTTTTACCCTACATTTTGGGTCTGAGTGCTTCCCTTCTCTGCCTCCTGCCTCAGACCCTGTCTACTGGCTTTCTCTATTTGAGTCCCTCCCCCCAACCATTCTAGTTTAAAGTCCCCCCGGTAGCCTTTGCAAATTTCCCTGCCAGGATACTGGTCCACCTCAGGTTCAAGTGCAACCCGTCCTTTTTATACAGGTCACTCCTTCCCCAAAAGAGGTTCCATTGATCCAGAAACTTGAATCCCTGCCCTCTGCACCAGTCCTTCAGCCAGGCATTTATCCTCCACCTTGCTCCATTCCTACTCTCACTGTCGCGTGGCACAGGAAGTAATCCTGAGATTGTTGTGTTTGCGGTTCTTTTCCTTAACTCTCTTCCTAACTCCCTAAATTCTCCTTTCAGGATCTCTTCTCTTTTTTTTTAACCTATGTCATTGGTACCAATATGTACCATGACCTCAGGCTCCTCTCCCTCCCTTTTCAGGATATCTTGGACACGTTCAGACACATCCCGGACCCTGGCACCAGGGAGGCAAACTACCATCCGGGTCTCCGGACTGCATCCACAGAATCGCCAATCTGACCCCCTAACTATAGAGTCCCCTATTACAAATGCCCTCCTCTTCTTTTCTTACCGTTCTGAGCAACAGGGCCGGTGTCTGTACCGCAGGCCAGGTCGCTGTTGCTACCCCCAGGTAGGCTGTCCCCCCCAACAGCACTCAAACAGGAGTATTTATTTCCAAGGTGTACAGCCACTGGTGTACTCTCTAGTGCCTGCCTCTGCCCCTTGCCTCTCCTAACTGTGACCCACGTGTCTGCCTCCTGTGGTTTTGGAGAGACTACCTCCCTGTAACTCCTCTCTATGACCTCCTCACTCTCCCTGACCAGACGGAGGTCATCGAGCTGCTGCTCCAGGTTCCTAACACACTCCTTTAGGAGCCCCATCTCGACACACCTGGCGCAGATGTGGACGTCTGGAGGGTTACCCGACTCCATGACCTCCCACATCTGACATCCAGAACAGTAAGCTGCCCTGGCACTCATACTTCCCTTACCCTAGATACAACACAAAATACAATATACAATACAAAAATACAATACAAAGTACAAAGTACAGTACACTACAAACTGCTGGAATCTGACTGCCAGTCAGCTGCGTACTCAGTCCACCAATCAGCGGCTTCCTGAAGCTCAGTTAATTGAATGGAACGTTACGGATTTAGAACGCTACGGATTTCGGTTCCTCCCTCACCAACGGCTCCTGGGCCTCTGTAAAAACAAAGCCCTGCGCTGGGTTTGTACACTCACCCCTCGGACTTCGCTCCTCCCTCACCGCTGTAAAAACAAAGCCCAGGAGGACAAGGGGTGATCTTATAGAGGCGCATAAAATCATGAGAGGAATAGATCAGGCAGAGTCTCTTGCCAAAGAGTTGGGGAATGGAGGACCAGAGGCAATTGGTTTAAGCTGAAGGGGAAAAGATCTAATAGGATTCTGAGGGGTAACTTTTTCACACAAAGGTGGTGGGTGTATGGAACAAGCTTCCGGAGGAGGTAGTTGAGGCAGGGACTATCCAACGTTTAAGAAACAGTTAGACAGATACATGGATAGGACAGGTTTGGAGGGGATTATGGGCCAAACATGGGTAGGTGGGACCAGTGTAGCTGGTCGGTGTGGGTAAGTTGGGCCGAAGGGCCTGTTTCCACACTGTATCACTCCATGACTTCATGATTATATCTTCCAATGTAAGGAGCTGTCCATAACTTCATACAGCTGACCACTGCACTCCACCCAAGTAGCAACCTATATCAACTGTACTTTATTGTCATGTGTGAACTGCAGAGTGGAATTATTTTAGCACGGATCACACGTGCACGAGTCTCCATATTTTGGCGCCGTTTACAAAATGTCTAAAGTCCGGTCCGGGCACTGGATGTACTGGAGCGGATCCCGATCCAGGCGAGCCCCAGGCTGTAGTAGGACCTCCTCCGTCGCCCTCGACCGGCTCGGCCTGCCGACCCATGTCCCTCTCCTTGCCCGCCCGCCGGCCTCTGTGTCCTGGGGGAAACGCCTCCCGCAGCCGACCTTGCTGGTGCTGGAGGCATTAACCCTGTCCTACAGGCCCACTCATCGCGTCGGTCGTCGCCAGCGGCTCCCTCCTCCTCGGGTCTCCGGTCTTCAGGGCCGATCTCGGCGCTTTCTGAGCTTCCCCCCCCCCCCGCAGGCCGCGGCCCGCTGGGTCTACCTTCATCTGGGCCACCGGGTCTCCTGGGTGGGTTCTGGCTCCACAACACATCACAGGAGCTTTGCTGAGTAGCGCAGTGAATCCTGGTGCTAATGCCGCAGAACCCATGCCAGGAAAAGACACAAAGGAAGAGGAACATACAAACCAAAGATACTAGAGGAGCTCCTCTAGTATCTTTGATACAAACTCCGTACAGGCAGCGCCCGTAGTCAGGATTGAACCCAGGTCTCTGGCGCTGGGAGGTAGCAACTCTACTGCTGTGCACCCCAACTGTGGTGAGAATAATTCTAGTGGTGGAAACCTTTGCGAAGCCCCCAACCATCCCCAGACATCTTCCAGCTGGCTCTGCACAACATTTCATGGTTCAAATCACTGAAAGAGCGTATCACAATCACTAAGGGCAGCAGGGTGGGAGATTGCAACCCTGTTTCGAGGAATGCAATCGACCCGGCGTACACAAACAAAAGATCAAATAGAACAGGTTGACCCACAACTTTAGGCTGAGCACGCCATGCGCAAGAAGAAGACTAAGGGCAGCACGGTGGTGGCGCAGCTCTAGAGTTGCTGCTTTGCAGCGGCACAGAGCGGTGGTGGAAGGTACCGGCAGCATCGCCGGGCCAGGCCGACCCCTGCACCACCGACCCAGGGCCGTCGCCAGGGCAACGGGCCTTTGAGGCCTAAATAAGCCTCAATGTTTCCACAAACTTGATATTTGAAAACTTCAAATCGGCGCCAAAAACGTGGCAACACTATGTACTCCCTCAGAAGAAAGGAACTATTTTTCAAAATAATTGTTGCACTATTTATACATTAATGTGCGTATGTATAGTATGGTTTCACTGGATTGTACGCAAAACTTTGCTGTATCTAGGTACGTGCGACCATCACAGGAGCCTTGCTGAGTAGCGCAGTGAATCCTGGTGCTAATGCCGCAGAACCCATGCCAGGAAAAGGCACAAAGGAAGAGGAACATACAAACCAAAGATACTAGTCAGCTTCAAATAGCTTCAAATAGCTGCTGAAGTATTTTGATTTAATATAAATCTTTCTTTGTCTGATTTCTCTCATCATTTTGCTGTTTGTGGGACAGAAATCTAACCTGGAGTGGTTTTTTTTTACTTCGCTCCTGAAAAGTAAAGCCCTGGCACTAATTTCAAGACTTCCCTCCTAATCCCAGACTCCCCGGAGAGTGAGACTTGTTTCTTTTCCCGGACTTGCGCTCCCAGCTCCCCTTTAGTAACTTGTGGACTTCAGTTGAATATCCTTTAAGACTCCAGGGAAGAGGACACCAGTTTGTATAATCTCTCTCCATAATTTAACCCTGGACGGCTAGTTGTCAGATACAATAGCAGACACAAGGGGCGGCCTGGGCAAGCCAAGGCTCCTGTGATGTCTGAGATCTGCTCTGTGGGGCAGAGGCTGAGAGGGTGCAACTATTTTTTTTACCTTGCAATGCAAGTGTCTGTGAAAGGGAAAGGACTGTAAATTGGGAGACTGGAGGACATTTTAAGTGCTACAATACTTTGGAGGCTGGAGGGAGACCTTTCCTGCGAAAGTATAATTGGCTGTGAGCTTGCACATCAGAGGGGAGGCAAGATTCAATGGATAAGGAAAGGATTAAGGTGTTAGCCTGGGTTTATTACTCCGCAGGTCTCAATCCCATTGAGAATATTTGAAGAGCAGAAGATGAAAGCAGACCGTGGGTCACCCAGGCAAGAGTGCTCCTGTTGAAAAATAGGCAACTATATTTGCGTCAAATTTATTTTTGTAACAATACAAAAGAGCGGAAGTGTAACGATTCAGATCAAGCAATCATGTCTGAAATAATGAGCGACAGTTAAAAGAATTTCATTCAGGTACTTATGGTAATATTCTGCTGTTCCATTATGCATTCAGTCTATAGCTCAGATAAAAGTCTGGCAGTATTGTCAGAGTAGTGGCAGCAAACAGCACCATCACTGTATCAGGAGCAGACATGAGAAGCCTTGGGTTTGATTGCACTGCTTCTGAAGGAATGCATGTAAAAGGAAATGTAACCTTCCCTGATGGTTCAGTCAGCTGGAAGATCGCAGGGTGCAGATTTCAGGCTCTCGTGCTAAGCTTGGGGGAAGAAATGCAGGTGGAATTAACAACAAGAAAAAAGGATGCATTTCTGTAGCACCGCTTGCAGCCCCAAGTGCTTTGCGGGCAAAGGTACACTCGTGTAACGCGGGGAACTAGGGCTTGCATGGTGGCGCGAGGGGGTAGAGAAGCTGCCATCATCATCGGCCGCCACTCGAAACCAGTAGGACTCTCTTCTCATGGAGGACGCCAGTGCGTGACTTTGTTTAACGTGGGGAGAATGGTGCACACACATGGTCCTTGACAGATCTGTGTCAGGATCCAGTGGTACGGAGCCCAAGACGACCGGGGACCCTTTTCTGCTGCAACCTTCATCCGCCTTCCCAGCCGTTGTGACGCTCCACTAAGGTCAACCATCATCCTCCACCGTTGAGGTCTTGGTTGGATTGGCTCTTTTGTCAGAGACCTCCCCCCTCGGCCTTTCCGCCATGGGTGGCCCTACCAGGAGCATCGCTCCAGACGGCATCGCTCTCAGGATCTCAGGTTTCTGGTCGGGACCCTTCTTCAGACTGATTATGGTGGGGAGAGGTAGAAAGTTTGCGTGTGGCTTTGCAGTGGCCATGGAGGAGGCCCAGGACAGAAAGGTCAGTGTGGGAAATGGAAGAGGAGTTAAAATATCCTGGGCCTGTCCCATTGCCAGAATGCAAACTGAAGGAACAGCAGCTCTTATTTTGCTTGGGGATCTTACAACCTAACAGGATGAAAATCGCAGGAAAAATGGTCCCGATGTTGGGGGAGTCCAGAACCAGACGTCACAATTTAAGAATAAGGGATAGGCCATTTAGGACTGAGACGGGGAAAAACCTTTTCACCCAGAGAGTTGTGAATCTGTGGAATTCTCTGCCACAGGAAGCAGTGGAGGCCAATTCACTGGATGTTTTCAAGAAAGAGTTAGATTTAGTTCTTAGGGCTAACAGAATCATGGGATATGAGGAAAAAGAGGGAACGAGGTACTGATTTTAGATGATCAGCCATGATCACATTGAATGGCGCTGCTGACTCGAAGGGCTGAATGGCCTACTCTTGCTCCTATTTTCTATGTTCCAATGTCTAAAATGGAATTCTCCAATTTTAGGTAATTAACTTACAGACACCCCCCACCCCCTCTTCTTTCCATCCCCCTTCTGCTCCCCCCGCTCTTCTCCCCCTCCCCCTCCATCTCCTGTCTATGTCCCACTTTAGGATCTCTGAACTGGAGTGGGAGCGATTTACACAGTCATAGTAATGTACAGTGTTTTCCTGCTTCTTGGCCGGGAGAGTTTTCTTTAGAGATACAGCATGGAATCCAGACCTACGACCCAGCCAGTCCACGCAGACCATCGCTCACCCGTTCAACCAGTTTATTTATTTATTTTTTCAATGTAATGTTGCCCCTTGTCTGGACCTTGAGTCCGTAATAAAGTTATTATTATTATTATTATTATTATTATTATTATTATTATAGCTTTTCCCACTTTCTCGACCACTCCCCAACATCAGGGACAATTTACAGAGGCCAATTCACCTACACATTCCTTGATCTGCATCTCTTTGATCTCTTACACTTCCTTATCTCTGCAACTCCCTCTCCCCTGACGCTCAGTCTGAAGAAGGGTCTCGACCCGAAACGTCACCCATTCCTTCTCTCCAGAGATGCTGTCTGTCCCGCTGAGTTGCTCCAGCATTTTGTGTCTGTCTACAAACCCACAGTAAGGGTTGTAAGGGATGTTGGAGGAAACCGGACCACCCACGGGGAACCCACGCGGTCACAGGGGGAACGTGCAAACTCCACACGGGCAGCACCCAAGGTCAGGATCGAATCTCGACCAGCTGCGCCACTGTGCAGCCCTAGGTTCTTCAAGCATTCCATTAAATTTAGTTCTAAACACCAGCATCTGAAGTCTCTTTTGTCTTCATTTGAAGACACCGTATGCTTATAATCTCACTTCTATTGATCCACCCCGGACCTTGACCAAGATCCAGGTGATCTAAGAGAGGTGTATAAAATCATGAGAGGAATAGATCAGGTAGACGCTCAGAGTCTCTTGCCCAGAGTAGGTGAATCGAGAACCAGAGGACGTAGGTTTAAGGTGAAGAGGAAAAGATTTAATAGGAATCCAAGTGGTAACTTTTTGTGGGTGTATGGAACAAGCTGCCAGAGGTGGTAGTTGAGGCAGGGACTATCCCAACATTTAAGAAACAGTTAGACACGTACATGGACAGAACATATTTGGAAGGATATGGAACAAATCCAGACAGCTGGGACTAGTTCTTAGGCCCGCTTCCGTCATGGCTGACCATGGGAGTCTCCAGGTTTGGAGGACGCCAGTGCGTGACTTTGTTTAACGTGGGGAGACTGGTGCACAGACAGCCACCACACGGTCCTTGACAGATCTGGGTCAGGATCCAGTGGCACGGAGTCCAAGACGACCCGACCGGAAACCCTCTTCTGCTGCAGCCTTCACCCGCCTTCCCAGCCGTTGTGACGCTCCACTTAGGTCAGCCATCGTCCTCCGCCTGTTCCACCGTTGAGGTCTTGGTTGGATTGCCCTTTGTCAGAGACCTCCCCCTCGACCTTACCGCCATGGGTGGACCCTACCAGGAGCATCGCTCCAGACGGCATCGCTCTCAGGATCTCAGGACCACACAAGCTTCTCCACCACGACAAGGTGAAAATCCACGGAGTTGGGACAAGTGTAGCTGGGAAATGTTGGCTGGTGTGGGCAAGTTGGGCTGAAGGGCCTGTTTCCGCACTGCATCAATACTTGCACTGAAAGGTCATTTATCAATTCTCTATCCAACGTGCTGGCAAAATGTTTTTTGCTAACAGCTCAAATCTGGTGGGTTTTCAGAGGCTGGGAGATCTATGATGTATGAATATTAAAACGTATGCGTCACACCGATCTGTTAAGAGTGGGAGAGGATTTTGACAATCAACTGTCACGTAACTTGGACATCATCCCGTTCGCTCCTCATCCACCCACATTAGACTGGAAATAACATTTTAGCCGCTTCAGTAACAGGGATAAGTGCTGGCAAACGACTAACCTTCAAGAGAGTCTAGAGTGTTTAGTTGTCATATGCACTGACAACACAAGAACTAAATTCTTATTTGCTGCAGCTTTGCAGGCCCCCCCCCCCCCCCTCGTTAATGCAACAACACGACAAAGGGGTGGCAGGGTGCAGCGGTCGATTTCCTGCCTTACAGCGCTTGCAGTGCCAGAGACCCAAGTTCTGTCTGTACGGAGTTTGTACGTCCTCCCCGCGAACTCGTGAGTTTTCCCAGAGGTCTTCGGTTTCCTCCCGCACTCCACAGACGTGCAGGATTGTAGGTTAATTGGCTTGGTGTATGTGTAAATTGTCCCTAGTTTGTGTAGGATAGTGTTAATGTGCTGGGCTCGGTGGGCCAAAGGGGCCTGTTTCCGCGCTGTATCTCTAAACTCTAAAATCAATTTATAATAAACAATAATATTATAATGGGGCGGCACAAATAAGAGTGGTGCAGCTGGTAGAGCCACTATGCCAAGACACATGAGACCTGGGTTCGATTCTGACCGCGGGTGCTGCCCGTGTGGAGTTTGCACGTTTTCCCTGTGATGGCGTGTGTGTCCTCTGGGTGCTCCGGTTTCCTCCCACATCCCACAGACGTGTGGGTCTGTAAGTTAATTGTAAGTAAATTGCCCCTGGTGTGCAGGCCGGGAGTGGATGTGAAAGTGGTGTAACATACAACTAGTGTGAATGGGTGGTCGATGGTCAGCGTGGATTCGGTGGGGTCAAACATATAAAATTATAAAAGGACTGGACAACTAGATGCAGGAAAAATGTTCCCAATCTTGGGCGAGTCCAGAACCAGGAGCCACAGTCTTAGAATAACGGGGAGGTCATTTAAGACTGAGGTGAGAAAAAACGTTTTCACCCAGAGAGTCGCGAATTTATGGAATTCCCTGCCACAGAGGGCAGTGGAGGCCAAGTCACTGGATGGATTTAAGAGAGAGTTAGACAGAGCTCTAGGGGCTAGTGGAGTCAAGGGATATGGGGAGAAGGCAGGCACGGGTTATTGATAGGGGACGATCAGCCACGATCACAATGAATGGCGGTGCTGGCTCGAAGGGCCGAATGGTCTCCTCCTGCACCTATTTTTTAATTTTTCTATGTCCTGTTACCATATTGTGTCTCTAAACTAAATCTCTAAACTAAAGTAAAAGAGATGATCAATTATGTTAGATAACCAGACTGTAAAAGAGCCAGCTAAATCATGTAATGCAATCATTACAAAAGGCCATGGAGCTGAGGTAGGGTTGTACTTAGGATGGCTGTGCGATTCAAGAGCTTGATGGTAATAGTGATAGTCACAGAGTGATACAGCGTGGAAACAGGCCCTTCGGCCCAATTTGCCCACACCGGCCAACATGTCCCGGCTACAGTAGTCCTAACCATGTACCTGTCTAACTATTTCTGAAACATTGGGATAGTCCCAGCCTCAACCACCTCCTCTGGCAGCTTGTTCCATACACCCACCACCCTTTGTGTGAAAAGGTTTTATTAAATCTTTTCCTCTTCACCCTCTGACCTCTGGTCCTCAATTACCCATCTCTGGGCAAGAGACTCTGTGCATCTACCCGATCTATTCCTCTCATGATTTTACACTCCTCATCCTCCTGCACTCCAAGGATTAGAATCCCAGCCTACTCCACCTCTCCCTATAGCTCTGACCCTCGAGTCCTGCCAGCATCCTGGTAAATCTTCTCTGAACCCTTTCCAGCCTGATAACATCTTTCCTATAACATGATGCCCAGCACTGAACACAATACTCTAATGCAGCCTCACCAACGTCTTATGCAACTGCAACATGACCTCTCAACTACTAAACTCAATACTCTTGGCTGATGAAGGCCAATGTGCCAAAAGCCTTTTTGACCACCTGTCTACCTGCGACTACACCATGTGTACTCCAAGATCCCTGTGCTCTACAACACTTCCAGAGCCCTACCATTCACTGTGTAGGTCCTGCCTGTGTAGGCTGTTGGGAAGAAGTAATTCTTGAACCTGGAGGTAAGGATTCTTGGGTAACAATGAGATGAGAGGGTGGTAGAGGTGGTGTGGGTCTTTGATAATATCAGCTACACCTCCTGCAGATCTCTTCCGCGGTGGGTTGGTCGATACCTGTGTGTAGGAAGGAACTGCAGATGTTGTTTACACTGAAGATAGACACAAAATGCTGGAGTAAGTCAGCGGGTCAGGCAACATCTCTGGAGAACAGGAATCGGTGACATCTCAGGTCGCGGCCCTTCTACAGACTGAGAGTCAGGGGAGAGAGAAACTAGCGGCGAGAAATGTTTCACAACAAATCATCGCCGGCATTGATGACACAAGAAAGGTGTGCATGAGAGTGCATTCCCTCTCTCGCTGTCCCTCTCCCACCTGAACCTTTTTTCTTTGTTTAGAGACACACCGCGGGAGCAGGCCTTTCAGCCCACCTAGTCCATGCTGACCAGCGATCCCCGCACGTTAATCCCATCCTACACCAGGGTCATTTATACATTGGTACAATTTTATACAATTTTACATTTATACCAAGTACAAATCTTGCCAGCAAAATCTGTTTTTATCCCCTCATTATCACCTCTTCCGGAGCCAACAATGGATCATTGTGGGCTCCACCTTTCTAAAGTCATCGGTGCCGGCTGTGATTTGTTCTGTACCTTTTCATGCCGATAGTTTCTCTCTCCCCTGACTCTCAGCCTGAAGAAGGGCCTCAACCCGAAACGTCGCCTAATTGCTTTTCTCCAGAGATGCTGCCTGACCTGCTGAGCTACTCCGGCATTTTGTGCCTATCTTCGGTCAATACCTGTGATGGATTGATGTCCACCACTTTTTGCTGCCCCCTTCATTCTTGGGCATTCGGTTCTTGGGTATTTGTACAGCAGGCAGAGAAGAAAGCTAATGGCATGTTGGCCTTCATTGCGAGACAATTTGAGTTTAGGAGCAAGGAGGTCCTGTTGCAGTTGTACAGGGCCCTGGTGAGACTGCACTTGCAGTATTGTGTGCAGTTTTGGTCCCCTAATTTGAGGAAGGACATTCTTGCTGTTGAGAGAGTGCAGCGTAGGTTCACCAGGTTAATTCCCGGGATGGCGGGATTGACATTTGATGGAAGAATGGGTCGACTGTGGTTGTATTCACTGGAGTTTACAAGGATGCGAGGGGATCCTATAGAAACTTATTAAATTCTTAACGGATCGGACAGGCTAGATGCAGGAAAAATATTCCCCATGTTGGGGGAGTCCAGAACCAGGGGTCACAGTTTAAGAATAAGGGGTAGGCCCTTTTAGACTGAGATGAGGGGAAACTTTTTCACAGAGAGTTGTGAATCTGTGGAATTCTCTGCCACAGAAGGCAGTGGAGGACAATTCACTGGATGTTTTCAAGAGAGAGTTAGATTTAGCTCTTACGACTTACGGAATCAAGGGATATGGGGAGACAACAGGAAAGGGGTGCTGATTTTGGCACAACATCAAACAAACTCTAAACTGTAACAGCGTATTGCACTTTATCTGTTTATTTATGTGTATATATATGGTCTATGGTATGTAGACACACTGAACTGTTCTGTATTATGCTTACAATATTCTGTTGTGCTGCAGCAAGCAAGAATGTCATTGTCCTATCTGGGACACATGACAATAAACTCTCTTGACTCTTGACTCTTGATCATATTGAATGGCAGTGCTGGCTCGAAGGGCCGAATGGCCTACTCCTGCACCAATTTTCTATGTTTCTATGATTTGTGATTTTAAGGATAAGGGGGAATTCCTTTAGGACCGAGACGAGAAAAACATTTTTCACACAGAGAGTGGTGAGTCTCTAGAATTCTCTGCCACAGAAGGTAGTTGAGGCCAGTTCATTGGCTATATTTAAGAGGGAGTTAGATGTGGCCCTTGTGGCTAAAGGAATCAGGGGGTATGGAGAGAAGGCAGGTAAGGGATACTGAGTTGGATGATCAGCCATGATCATATTGAATGGCGGTGCAGGCTCGAAGGGCCGAATGGCCTACTCCTGCACCTATTTTCTATGTTTCTATGTTACCAAACCCGGCCTTGATGCAACCAGTCAGGATGCTCCCCACTTTATGCCTGTAGAGATTAGAGAGAGTATTGGATGTGCCAAATCTCCTCAAACTCCTGATGAATTAGAGGCGCATGATGATATGGATGTGTGATTGCATTCAATCTCACCCAGGTCAGATCTTCAGAGATCTGGCCGCTATTTCCAATGTTATAACGATTTCCCTGTTTGCTAATCGGACGCCACCTTGCATACGGCGTGGAAATAGAGGTCACCTTAAAAGATTGCATTAGTTTGAGGGCTAACGCTTAAAACAAATTCACGGTCACTTCTGCAACCCTAAGGGCAAAAGGTTTAGAGCCTCTAGCCTGAAAGGTTTAGTCAGTATTTGTTTTCGTATGCCATGGGACCAAAGCCAACCGAAAAAACAAACAATTGCAGCTTTTCTTCAGGAGAACTCCTATCGTAACAGCTGGGAGGGAGAAGAGAATCATGCATAAATAATCCGCTGTAAACAAATAATACAAAAAAACCATTGCCTTTGAAAAGTCAGGTTGCAGAGTGCACTGCCGTACATTTGGCAGACCTGGGTGCATCTTGGTGGAGTACAAGCCATACAGTTTGAAATAGGGCCGTAAACATGGGCGCAATGGTCCAGTTGCTTGCTGCCTCACAGCTCCAGAGACCCGCTTTCATCCCTGAATACCGGTGCTGTCCGTGTGGAGTTTTCACGCTCTCCCCATGAACCGCATGGGATTTTCTCCGGGCTCTCCGCTTTCCTCCCCACATTCCAAAGAAACGCAGGTTTGTCGGTTAATTGGCCTCTGGAAATTCCCCTCGGCTGTAGGATGCGAGACTGTGATTAACTGAGAATGAGTGTACGGGCTAGCGTTGGCCGGCACGGACCCGGTGGGCAGAAGGGTCGGTCTCGCTGCTGTTCCCGCTGCGCCACCGCGCCGACCTGAGTGCCCGTCCCTCCGTGCCTTAGTAGATACAGGAGCAGCACGGTGCTTACGCTGGAGGCACAGAATGTATCTTGGGGAGATGCCTGCAGGGTTTTTCCTGTTGACCGGATTATTGAATGTGGATGTCACTGGTGGAGCTAACAATAGTGTTTCATTATCATGAGCGCCGGCAATGGACCAGTCAGTATTTAACCTCCGTCGTAAATACTCCTAATGGCCTACTCCTGCACCTATTGGCTATTGTCTATTGTTTCTAACCTGCAAACCTGCACGTTTTTTGGAATGTGGGAGGAAACCGGAACACCGCGAGAAAACCCACGCGGTCACAGGGAGAACGTACGAACTCCATATCTACAGCATCCGTAGTCGGGATGGAACCCAGGTCTCTAGCCACTGTGAGTTTTGGAAATAAAACATAAAATGCTGGAGTAACTCGGCAGGTCGGGCAGCATCTCTGGAGGGAATCGATAGGTGACCCTTTGGGCCAGGACCCTTCTTCAGTCTGAGTCTGAGTCCGTCTATAGATGGGACCCTGACCCGAAATGTTATCTGTCCATTCCCTCCTGAGATGAAGCTGACCCGCTGATTTACTCCAGCACATTGTGTTTTATTCAGGATTCCAATATCTGCAGTTCCTTGTGTCTCCATCTTAGCTTTTATAATTCCAGATTTATATAAGAGCTTGAAATTAAACTTTCCACGCTGCTCTTTAACTGAGGAGGGGTAGCTTGCTTCAAGAGACACACAATGCTGGTGTAACTCAGCGGGACAGGCAGCATCTCTGGAGAGAAGGAATGGGTGACATTTCGGGTCGAGACCTTTCTTCAGCCTCTGTAGTTTCTTCCTATATTTTCGGTTTAAACCAGCATCTGCAGTTCCTTCCGACAAACCACGAGACGATGGGAAGAAATCTCTTTCCGACTGGAATTTATTCCATTGGTCCCCCTTCTGAGTTTAAGCTGCTCTGGAGAAGAGCCATGTTGTCATAAGAGGGACAATGCCATAAGATGTGTCCCTTGAGCAAGGAAGCAAGACTTGAGCTGTGCTGGCTGTTGCTAGCTGAGTAATATCATAGTCTCAGTGAGCAAACCGTTCACACGAAGATTCCTTGAGAGTCAAAGCATCGAGTCATGGTGTAGGAAGGAACTGCAGATGCTGATTTATACCGGAGATAGACACAAACTTCAGGAGCAACTCAGCGGGAACAGGGACAGGCAGCATCTCTGGAGAGAAGGAATGGGTGACGTTTCAGGTTGGAACCCTTCTTCAGACAATGGTGGCCTTCAGACCATCAAACCTTCGTCAGACTGATGTCTGAAGAAGGGTCTCGACCCGAAAACGTCACCTATTCCTTTTCTCCAGAGACGCTGCCTGACCCGCTGAGTTACTCCAGCATGTTGTGTCTACCTTCGGTGTAAACCAGCATCTGCAGATCCTTCTTACTCAAATCACGGCGCTTGATTAGTTTAGTGTTAGTTTAGCGATACAGCGTGGAAACAGGCCCCTCGGCAACGTGTCCACGCCGGCCAGCGATCTCCGTACACTAGCACGATCCCACACACTAGGGACAATTTACAATCTTTACCAATTAATCTACAAACCTAAACATCTTTTGAGTGTGGGGAGAAACCAGAGCACCCTGGGAAAACCCACGCAAGTCACAGGGAGAACGTACAAACTCCGTACAGACAGCACCCGTAGTTGGAATCGAACCTGGGTCTCTGGTGCTGTAAGAGCTGTAACTCTACTGCTGCACCACCGTGCCGGCCTAAGAGGGTTAAAATGGAGGCAGTGTTTTCTTAGTGAGGGTTCGTGGGGGTTCGGTGTACCAGCGCCTGTAAATAGATAAACAACGATTAATGGTGTGGACATGGCCAATAGACAATAGACAATGGACAATAAGCGATAGGCAATAGACAATAGGTGCAGGAGTAGGCCATTCAATGTGATCATGGCTGATCATCCCCAATCAGTACCCCGTTCCTGCCTTCTCTCCATTACCCCTGACTCCGCTATCTTTAAGAAGTGACCCTATCTAGTCTCTCTCTTGAAGTATGCCGAGATCCGGCCTCCACCACCCTCTGAGGCAGAGAATTCCATAGATTCACAACTCTCTGTGAGAAAAAGTGTTTCCTCGTCTCCGTTCTGAATGGCTTACCCCTTATTGTTAAACTGTGGCCCCTGGTTCTGGACTCCCCCAACATCGGGAACATGTTTCCTGCCTCTAGCGTATCCAAACCCTTAATAATCTAATATGTTTTAATAAGACATCCTCTCATCCTTCTAAACTCCAGAGTGCACAAGCCCAGCTGCTCCATTCTCTCAGCATATGACTGTCCCGCCATCCCGGGAATTAACCTTGTAAACCTACGCTGCACTCCCTCAATAGCAAGAATGTCCTTCCTCAAATTAGGGGACCAAAACTGCACACAAGACTCCAGGTGTGGTCTCACTAGGGCTCTGTACAACTGCAGAAGGACCTCTTTGCATAGAACATAGATCATGGAACATAGAACAGTAAAGTACGGTTTATGACACTCCATCCACCATAACAAACACGATGGCAAATTAAACTAATCTTTGTGTAGGAGGGAAATACAGATGTTGGTTTACACCGAAGATAGACACAAAATGCTAGAGTAACTCAGCGGGACAGGCAGCATCTAATCTCTGCCAGTATGTGATCCAGATCCCTCCATTCTCTGCATATCCACGTGCCTATCCAAAAGCCTCCTAAATGCCACGATCTTGGACAGAGTGAATGTGGAGCGGATGTTCCCACCAGTGGGAGAGTCTAGGACCAGGGGCCAGAGCCTCAGAATGAAAGGACGTTCCTTTAGGAAGGAGATGAGAAGGAATTTCTTGAGGCAGAGGGTGGTGAATCTGTGGAATTCATTGGCGTAGAAGGCTGTGGAGGCCAAGTCCATGAATATTTTTAAGGCAGCAATAGATAGATTCTTCATTAGGACGGATGTCAGGGGTTATGGGGAGAGGTCGGGAGAATGGGGTTGAGGGGCGGGGGGGGGGGGGGGGGGGGGGGTAGATCAGCCACTCTTCGGAGTCTGGAGAAGGGTCTCAACCCGAAACATCACCCATTCCTTCCACCTAGAGATGCTGCCTGTCCCACTGAGTTACTCCAGCATGTCGTGTTTACCTTCGGTGCAAACCAGCATCTGCAGTCCCTTCCTACTCATTTGATACGCCAGGCTTGTACTAGATCCTGTACTGCCTTGGGCCTGTGTGTGTGTGTGTGTGTGTGTGTTGTGTGTGTGTGTGTGTGTGTGCGTGCGTGTGTGTGTGTGTGTGTGTGTGTAATACCACCACCAGGGGTCTGGTACAAATTTCATATCAAATTGCAATTTCATATGTATTTGCAGTTCCTTTCCATGTTCTAACACGGGGAATCCTTTATCTGGCTTTCATGGTCATTCCCAATCGCAGCTACTTGGCGCTTCATGTTCTACGCGTGAACAGATGAAGCAGCATCTCCCTGTGTGTGCATGGCCATTCAATTGTAATTCCTTTAATGATATTCAGGAGGTCTGTTTTCAAAACGAAAATATCACTTGGGCAACATGAAAGAAGAACTCGGCGGCCTCATCTTGTAGCAGAAGGGTTCAAATTGCGCGAACCGTTCATTTGTGATGCTTTGACATTGGGAGAGCAGATTCCTCCCCAGCGCCGCGTCAAGATCAAGCTGCAAGCTGGCCTTTACCGGGCCGCGGCTCTGTCCGCACCTCAATCCCTGACTGACATCCCGGCGAGCGACGGAGAGTGCAACGCGGAGAGCGCAGCACAGTTCCCGGCCAGCCGCTCAAGTTATTCAGATGGGTGGTGACTGTGATATGTCGCCCTTCTGATCGGTAATAGGAAACTGATGGGCTTGCCCCCGAGGGTCACTTCTGAGCATGGCCAAGTGAAGCGGCAGTTTGCAGCCCACCTCCCCCCCTTTTCACCGATGGACAAAAATCAAATACGGCCATATGGACCCCTTGTTGGTTTAGTTCCGCTTATTGTTGATGTTGGCGCATGGATTTAATTCAATAATGGGTTACTGCTGGGGACAATATGCTTTATTGATTTTCCGTGATAAGTAGACATACCAAGAGGGATTTCGCAGGGGAGCAGACGAAATGTGTCAGAAGGAACTGCAGATGTTGGTTTAAACCGGAGATGGGCACAGAAAAAAGAGCTGGAGTAACTCAGCGGGACAGGCAGCATCTCTGGAGAGAAGGAATCACAATAGACAATAGACAATAGACAATAGGTGCAGGAGTAGGCCATTCGGCCCTTCGAGCCAGCACCGCCATCAATGTGATCATGGCTGATCATCCCCAATCAGTACCCCGTTCCTGCCTTCTCCCCATATCCCCTGACTCCGCTATCATTAAGAGCCCTATCTAGTTCTCTCTTGAAAGCATCCAGAGAACCGGCCTCCACCGCCCTCTGAGGCAGAGAATTCCACAGACTCGCCACTCTCCGTGAGGAAAAAGTGTTTCCTCGTCTCCGATCTAAATGGCCTACCCATTATTCTTAAACTGTGGCCCCTGGTTCTGGACTCCCCCAACATCGGGAACATGTTTCCTGCCTCTAGCGTGTCCAAGCCCTTAACAATCTTAAGGAACTGCAGATGCTGGTTCACACCAAGGATAGACACAAAGTGCTGGAGTAACTTGCTGGATCAGGCAGCGTCTCTGGAGAAAAGGGATGAGCGATGCTTCGGGTCGGGGCCCGTCTTCTGCAAATGGTTCAGTAAATGATCCCGCTTCTATAAATCAGACTCGCCACTCTCGGTGAGAAAAAGTGTTTCCTCGTGTTGAATTGTGTTGAATGGGTGATGTTTTGGTTCTAGACCCTTCATCAGACTGGCGAGGGGGATAAGGGAAACGGGGGGTGTAGACGGCGATGTGGAGAGATAAAGAACAATGAATGAAAGATATGCAAAGAAGTAATGATTATAAAGTAATTAAAGAAGGAACTGCAGATGCTGGAGAATCGAGGGTTACACAAAAGGCTGGAGAAACTCAGCGGGTGCAGCAGCATCTAAGGAGCGAAGTAGATAGGCAACGTTTCGGGCCGAAACCCTTCTTCAGACAAGGTCTGTGTAGGAATGGAGAAGGAGAATTAACGTGTCCGGCAACCGGGAGGTGGTGATGAGCCTTGTGTTGCATTTGCCTGCCCAGGAGGCAGATAGAAGTGAAATTCACCCAGCGCCCTAGTTTGATTACTCACACCATGTACAAGTGTACAACGATCGGGGGTAGAGACTAGTTCCAACACATCTTATGTGCGGGAAGGAACTGTAGATGCTGGTTTAAAACCGAAAAGTCAGACACAAAAAAGATGTAGTAACTCAGCGGGGGTCGGGGGCATCTCTGGATGAAAGGAATAGGTGACATTTTTTTCTCAGTCTAACCCGAAACTTCACCCATTCCTTCTCTCCAGGGATGCTGCCAGACCCGCTGAGTTACTCCAGCATTCTGCGCCTATCTTCGGTGTAAACCGGCATCTGCAGTTCCTTCCGACAGACTAACAAATACAATGCTGATGAATGTATGTATTGCTGCTGAGGATGTCGGAAGAGATTTTGCAAAGTCCTTGTTCTGTACGTTTTTTTTTAATTATTCTGAATGAAGTGTATTTTTTTGGGGGGGGGGGGAATAAAATAAAATTAAAATGCAGACTGAGATTAAAGATGAATTAATGTTGAGGCGAAGGACAGAACATTACGGGCGAAGCGGTCGAGTTGCTGCCTTACAGCGCCGGAGACCCGGGTTCGATCCTGACTTCAGGTGCCTGTCAGGACGGAGTTTGCACGTTCTCCCCCGTGAACTGTTTACGAAGGAACTGCAGATGCTGGAAAATCGAAGGGACACAAAAATGCTGGAGAAACTCAGCGGGCGAGGCAGCATCTATGGAGCGAAGGAAATAGGCAACGTTTCGGGCCGAACCCCTTCTTCAGACTGATAGAGGGTGGGCTATGAAATAAACCCCCTATCAGTCTGAAGAAGGGTTTTCGGCCCGAAACGTTGCCTATTTCCTTCGCCCCAAAGATGCTGCCGAACCCGCTGAGTTTCCCCAGCATTTTTGTCTACCTCCCCGTGAACTGCGCGGGTTATCTCCGGGTGCTCCGGTTTCCTGCCACACTCCGAAGACGTACAGGTTTGTAGGCTAATTGGCAAATTGTCCCCAGTGCGTGTAGGTTAGTGTTAATGTGCGGGGGATCGCTGCTCGGCCCGGACTCGCTGGGCCGAAGGGCCTGTTCCCGCGCAGTATCTCTAAACTAAAACTAAACTGATCACAAAACGGCACCCGTTTACCTGGGCTTGGGCGTGGCCAGGTTTTTGTTTTCGCTGACACGGCCTGTATTTAAAACAACGGTGTAAAAGGTAGCCAGTGGTCGTGCATGTGAAAGACTTTGTTATTTTGCCTGCGTGATCTTCCTCACAGCCAGACCTTGCCCCGTCTTCACCCTGTCCCTTTCATCTTGCCTTTGTTGATTGTCTGTGTTAAGACGTGTGTGATTTCTTCTGCTCACTCGCACCCCCCCAACACACCCACACACCCCCCCCCAACACCCCCCCCCCCCCCACCACCCCCCCCCCCCCCCTTCCCACAGGCTAGGACAGTGACTTCAGACAAGAAGGGAGATTGTCCTGTGGCTGAGCACTCCTTCCCCTTCACTCACCCCCCCCTCACCCCCCTCCTCCCCCCACCCCCACCCTCCACCACCTTCCCATCAAATGGACCCAGGCTCAGTCTCGGAACTCATCAAAGTACTGTCTCACTCAGCACCCCCCTCTAACGCGAGCCTTGTGGTTTAAATCTTTAAACTGGGGAGTAACGCCTCGGTGTATTCAGACCACAGTCATGTCACTGCATGTTTCAGCAACAATTGTCAAGGGAGGGAGCCGGCCCACGTAAATTGAGTGGTGCATGTTGTCTCTCCAGACTCCATGCTGCGGCTCTGATCAGGAGTTGAGCAAAATTCTGTTTGAAATGAGAATAAACTAATTTTCATCAGATTCTCCTCGGAGAAGTCCCAAGTGTCCAACCCATGCCAAGGGTCATCATTAGAAAAAAAAAAAAAAGATACAAGGCTTCTTTTCTTTTTTGGCAATAACGCCTCGCTCTTTGTTTAATTCATCGGTGTTAATGACAAAAAAAAAAAAAAAATTCATTTAGCAGGGAGAGGGTCCACCCTACTGAGCGGCCAATTCCAAAACATACATTTAGCCGTACGCTGGGAGATAAACAAATGTATTAAAAATGGCATTAAGAAAGGGGGTTAAAGAGCAACTTCTGATTTAAAATTCTGTAGACTTCCATGATCAAAGGGAGCTCAGCAGCTCCCAGCTGTTCAAAGGGACTCATAAAATAAATCAGATGTGTCTAAGAATAGAAAAGATCTCATTAAGTGCTAAACTGAATAATGACAGGTGAAACCTCATGCCTGCTGCAAGACCGTAATATATATATATATATATATTTTCTGTTTTTACCTCTCTTCATTTTCCGGATGTGTTATTTATTTTATTTACTTTTCGTGCCAAATCAGTTTGTTCCCAAACGTTACGAGCGTCTAAATTAGCGGAAGAATGGAGAGGCTGAAGCAGGCAGGGGGTTTACTGCTGGGTTGGATACAGCCCCATCCCGCCACTGTTTTGCGCAGAGACCAGGGAAAGTTCTCAATGGTTTCAGATTAGGCATGAAAGAGAACAGTTTCTGAGCGCCGCTGTGTCTTTTCTTTCGTGATCTACATTATAGCTGTTGGAAAAAAAAAGAAAATCACGCAGAGACGAGAAGCTTAGAAGAAAGTCGCTCTCTTATTTGGAGAATAAAAAGATTTTGCAATCAGGGCTTTTTTTTTTATAAATTAACTAGAAAAGCCCATAAAGTCTACATTTTATATCAGATTAGACTGCGCCTCGGTTTGCTCAGAATTCCCTACGCACTCAGTTTTTTTTTTTCCACAGTAGTCCGCTGGTTGAGTTGAGAATTGAGATGAGCTACCACGATTCAGAGGACTTGGAACTGAGGTGACTATTGAGGGTGGAGAGAAGGAACTGCAGATGCCTGTTAATTGGCGCAAGTGCTGGAGTATCTCGGCAGGCCAAGCGACATCTCTACAGAACATGGACGCGTGACGTCCTGCCTCAAGATCCTATAGCAGACACAAAGGATCTGAAATGGACTCAGACTATTGAGGGCACTTGAGTGAGGCCCAAGGCAAATTGGAGGAACATCACCTCATATGTCGCCTGGGAACGGTTCCAACCCCGCGGTGTGAATATTGATTACTCTAGCATCAAGTAACGCTTGCTTTCCCTCTCTCCCCCATCTTAGTTTTCCGACCAGTTTCCCTGCCCTTCTGATTAATATTACTGATTGTACGCCTCCTTGTCACATCCCCCTCAGCTAACAATATACCATTCTACATTTCCTCACCGTTGTCTGCTTTGATCTGCCGTTTTCACAGTTTACCGTTACAGACTCCCGCTCCCACTGACTCTCAGTCTGAAGAAGTCTCGACCCGAAAAGTCACCCAACTCCTCTCCAGAAATACTGCCTGCCCCGCTGAGTTACCCCTGCATTTTGTGTCTATCTACACTGAAGATCTTCCCAGTTCTAAGGATCTAAGAGAGAGTTAGAGAGAGCTCTAAGGGCTAGTGGAGTCATGGGATATGGGGAGAAGGCAGGCACGGGTTATTGATAGCGGACGATCAGCCATAATCACAATGAATGGCGGTGCTGGCTCGAAGGGCCGAATGGCCTCCTCCTGCACCTATTTTCTATGTTTCTCCCACAAGTTCTTCAGTGCAGAACTACAGTCTCCGTTTTACTGATCGGAAACCAGTGCGGATTGAGGAATGTTTTTTGCGCATTCATATCCAGATTTGGTAGGGTTGACATCCTAAGCTAGGCTTCATTTAGTTTAGTTTAGTTTAGTTTAGTTTAGAGATACAGCGTGGAAATAGGCCATTTGACCCACGGGATCTGGGTCGACTAATGACCACCCGTACACTAGCTCCACGTCCTACACACTAGGGGGCCCACAACTAACCTACAAACCTGTACGTCTTTGGAACGTGGGAGGAAACCCGAGCACCCGGAGAAAACCCGCACGTTCACAGTGAGAACGTGCAAACCCCGTACGGACAGCACCCGTAGTCGAAGAGATAATCTATCAGCCTCGGATTTAAAAAAAAAACTATTGAACAATTGCCGTAGACAGGAAACATTTGCAGACTTTAATCACATTTTAATCACAGTCTTCACTCCTGAAGGTTTAAGAAAACAACTTCACTCCTGAATGTTTAAGAGTGCTCTTCCTCCAATTTGCCCAGCGCAAATTGGAGGAACAGCACCGCATATTTCGCTTGGGTAGTCTACACCCCAGCGGTATGAACATTGACTTCTCTAATTGTAGATAGTCCTTGCTCCCTCCTCGCCCTCCCCCTTCCCAGTTCTCCCACAAGTCATACTGTCTCCGTCCTCTTCCTTTCTTTTTCCCGCCCCCCCCCCCCTCCCTCCACATCAGTCTGAAGAAGGGTCACGACCCGAAACGTCGCCAATTCATTCTCTCCATAGATGCTGCCTTACTCGCTGCGTTTCTCCAACATTTTTTGTCTACCTTCACTCTTGAATGGCTTGGTTCTGACCTTTAGACCATGCCTCCATCCCGTGTAAATAGTTTATCTCTTTATGCTCTGGACACCTTTTGAATTTGACCAAGTTACCTATGAAGCTATTAATGTCCAGGCAATAAATTCTCAGTTTGTGAAACTCACCCCATGCTAGATTCTGGGTATCCTTCTGGTAAACGAATTGCACCCTCTCGCCAAGATTGATACATCTTCCCCAAGATGTAATGTAGCTCACAATTCTATGGAGGATGAATGCACCAGGCCTTTATTCTCTTTCATTCCTCTCTTGATTGATTGAAAGATACAGCATAGAAACAGGTCCTCTGGCCCACTGAGTCCACGTTGACCACCGATCACCCGTTCACACTAGTTCTAGACTAGTTCTCCTCCTGTTTACATTTTATCTTTGTATGCTTCGTTGTCACCTCCCCCTAGCTATCAATGATCTATTCTTGTGCTGGCTCGAAGGGCCGAATGGCCTACTCCTGCACCTATTGTCTATTGTCCATTGTCTAGTTTACATTTTCAAGGAGCTTGGTCCCATTGAAGTCTCGTTTTCACACCTTACTTTTCCATTTCTCCCTCTCCCCCGACTCTCAGTCTGAAGAAGGGTTCCTGCATGCTAAGGGTAACTTATAGAGAGGCCAATTAACTTACAACCGTGCACATCTTTGGGACGTGGGAGGAAACCGGAGCACCCGGAGGCAACCCACGTGGTCTTCCAGTGTATTGATCAGTATCCCTCTGGACTTTAAGAGTATCTTTGGTATCTGACTCTCACATTTTAGTGGAGATCTAAATATATATTATATAAATATAAATATATATATATATACACACACATATATATATATATATATATTAATATATATATATAATATAATATATAATAAATATATATATTCTTTCTGCAGGTTCTACCTACTTTTCAATTAGAAAACATTCTGTTCTATTAGAACATAGAACCGTACAGCACAGGAACAGGCCCTTTGGCCAACCATGTCTGCCCACAAATGTCCCTCTTTGCACTTACAATTTTTTATTTTATTTATTTTTTAAAAATTTTATTTGCACCATGTTTTAAAAGAAGACAAACGATCAATTTATAATACCATACAGTGCTGGGAGGGAAGGGGAGCCCAGAGGGCTGATACAAAGTCCGCTCCCATCTGAAAATGAGCGTTAATGGCAAATCAGGGGGTAGAGAAATTTTAAAAAAAAGACAATAATAACACATTACAGTTAAGAATGAAAATTAAAAATATGAATTTAAAAATATGAAAATAAGTAAAATAATAAGGTATGGTATGAGATAAGAGTCAACAGAAGTAGTTTGAGCTCATAAATAGCATTGCAAAAAGCTGGAGGTCAGAACTCAGGACATGATGAGAAACTTTTTAAGCTCAATCTTAAAGGTGGCTAAGGAGGTGTGAGACTTTAATGGCAGAGGAGTACAAGGAGTACCCAGCCTAATACTTTATGGGCTCCAGCCTTATGGACTCCATCCTTCCCGAGGCCATCAGTTGCCGGTCCTGTTTTTGCTCCAATGCCAGTCTGAAGAAGGGTCACGACCGAAACGAGTCGCCGATCTCCTTCGCTTCCTTAGATGCTGCTGCACCCGCTGAGTTCTCCACTTTTTGTGTACCCTCTATTTTTCAGCCTGAAGAAGGCTTCCGACCCGAAACGTCACCTATTCCCTTTCTCCAGAGGTTGTGCCTGACCCGCTGAGTTCCTCCAACATTTTGCGTCCGTCTTCGGTGTGAACCAGCATCTGCAGTTCCTTCCTGCATATTCAGTTAAGTCGGCTCCTGGCTTCTCCCCCTTTTTTGTTTCAGATGGTGGAGTGGGAAGGGTAGGGGAGGGGGGGGGGGACCTTAAAACAAAAAGCCGAACAGGCCTTCGATAGATCTCCCTGTCAGACCGGTCTCGAAGTCATTGAGTGCCAGAATTCCCGGGGCAGGGAAGGAGGCCACGACAGCCCGCCGCAGAGCGTTTTATTTCAGTCCCCACCCCCGTGGGACCTGCGAGTCCTCTCCCCCTCCACTCTGCATTCATCTGCTGAAGAGCTGGAGCGGAGAATGAACCTGTGACCTTGTGAGTCAGTGGCAAGAACACTACCAAACCAACTGAGCCTAGTTAGCGCTACATATATATTAGAACAAGCTGTTCATTCTGGCTCTGTCAACGCTTCGCAGTGTTATGTGTTTTACATATGTACTCCATGCGCGACTATTGGACGAGCCTCGAGTGAAATTGGAAAAGATCTAGGGGGTGTTAAAAAGATTTCATCGCTCCATGTCCAGTCGCCGTGGAGAACTCAACGATAGGAGAAGAGGAAACAAAAACGCTGCATTATATTTCGGGGGGGGGGCGGGGGGGGGGGTTAAATCAGTCGAGCAGACGGACGAGGAAGTCACACTGAAACGATACATTGCGCTCGCACAGAAAGCTGCTCCACCAACAATAGTTGCCTGTGTCCCCCCCCCCCCCCCCCCCCCTCCTCCTCCTTCCTCCTCACCCCTACATTGGCTGCTAAGTCTACAGCCATCTGAGCCCCAAAACCCTGGGACTCCCATCCCCAAATGTGTAGGAGGGAACTGCAGGTGATGCTTAAGCCGAGGAGAGACACACGACTGCTGGAGTAACACAGCGGGACGGGCAGCGCTCCCTGGAGAGAAGGAACCGGGCGACCTTTCGGGTCGGGACCCTTCTTCAGACTGGGCGGCAGCAGAGAGGGAGACACAGATAAATTAGAAGGGTAAGGTGTGAAAACGAGACATCAAAGGGGACGGGCGTCAAGGGAAATGTAGAATAGACCACTGTTAGTTAGCTAGGGGGACGGGGAAGTCTGAAGAACGGCCTTGACTCGAAATGTCACCCATTCCCTCTCTCCTGAGATGCTGCCTGTCCCGCTGAGTTACTCCAGCATTTTGTGTCTGTCTTCGGTTTAAACCAGCACCTGCCGTTCCTTCCTACACATCTGTTTATATTTCGATCTCCTCAGCTTAAATCCCACAGTCTTCAAGATTCAAGATTCAAGAGAGTTTATTTCCATGTGTCCCAGACAGGACAATGAAATTCTTGCTTTGCATCAGCTCAACAGAATATAGTAGGCATAAATAAATACAGAACATAATAGTGTGTCCATACACCATTAAATATATATATATACACACACACACACACATACAAAAGCAGATAAAGTGCAATGGGCTATTAATGTTCAGAGTTTTGTTTGAGTTTAATAGCCAGATGGCTATGGGGAAGCAGCCATTCCTGAACCTGGGTTTTGCAGATTTCAGGCTCCTGTACCTTCTACCTGAAGGGAGCGGGGAGATGAGTGAGTGGCCAGGGCGGTGTGGGTCCTTGATGATGCTGGCAGCCTTTTTGAGGCAGCGACTACGATAGATCCCCTCGATGGTAGGGAGGTCAGAGCCGATGACGGACTGGTGAAAGCTGAGAATGCTCATTATATGGAGTCACGAGACCTGCACACGCTCGAACCTTGAGCAAATAGGTTCATAAGTTCCAGGAGCAGAATTAGGCCATTCAGCCCGCCAAGCTTACTCCACCATTCGATCATGGCTGATCTAGCCTTCCCGCTCAACCCCATTCTCCTGCCTTCTCCCCGTAACCCCTGACACCTCAAATCACCAAGTGTTGGAGTAACTCAGCGGGGGTCGGGCAGCATCTGTGGAGGGTGGGATGGACAGACAACGTTTCGGGTCGGGAACCTTGCTCAGAATGTGCTGCTTCAGGTTGCTATGACTTTCAATTACAAGTGGGAGATATCGCAGGAGGTGGAAAACAAAATGGGAAGGGCCATGATAGGTGGCAACTCAAAGGAATGAGACAACTGGTGGCACGGTGGCGCAGGGGTAGAGTTGCTGCCTCACAGAGCCAGAGACCCGGGTTCAATCCTGACCACGGGTGCTGTCTGTACGGAGTTTGTACATTCTCCCTGTGACCGCGTGGGTTTTCCCCAGGTGTTCCGGCTTTCTCCCAAAGTCGTACAGGGTTTGTAGGTTAATTGGCTTTGGTAATTGTAAACTTGTCTTTAGAGTGTAGGACGGTGTCAGTGTACAGAGTGATCACAGATCCGCACGGACTCAGCCGCAATTCACCTCTAAAACTAAAAAACAAAACTTAAACTAGATGGAAGGAATGCTGCCATTCTTATCCACTGCCCTGAATATGTGGCTCTAGTCACACAGCCTTCTGGCAGAGCTCAGGAAGCCATTAGGTTCAGAGGGCAAGGAAGGTTGGCCAATACTTGTTGGCCATGTGGGTGATACCACTTGGCTTGGATAGAGTGGACGTGGAGAGGATATTTCCACTAGCGGGAGAGTCTAGGATTAGAGGTCAAAGCCTTAGAATGAAAGGATGTATCTTTAAGAAGATGAGGAGGAATTTCTTTAGTCAGAGGGTGGTGAATCTGTGGAATTATTTGCCACAGAAGGCTGTGGTGACCAAGTCAATGGATATATTCAAGGAGGAGATAGATAGATTCTTGATTAGTACGGGTGTCGGGGGTCATGGGGAGAAGGCAGGAGATTGGGGTTAGGAGGGAGAGATAGATCAGCCATGATTGAATGGCGGAGGTGACTCGATGATCCGAATGGCCTACTTCTGCTCCGATCACTTATGACCTTCTGACCCTCTGATCAATCGGCACGGATGAAAATAATGATACATCTCAGATACTACACTATAAAATGTGCACCACCAGACTCAGAAAACAGCTTCTTCTCCTCTGGCATCAGGCCTCTGAACAGAGTTTTCTGGTAGTAAGATTCCAACATTGCAGGAAGGATCTGACTGTGAGGGGTCCCCTCACTCGTCAGCCAAGCCAGGCCTTGGTGCTTGTCGGTGAGTTCTGGCGAAGAGGCATTTCGCCAGACAAAGACGGTTGCCCACCTCTTCGCAGAGTGTGGATTTGCGAAGAGAGTCTGGAGAACGATGCAAAGGGTCCTTATCTCGAACAGCTAATTCACGGAGGGGGGGGAGGGGGGGGGGGGGGGGGGGGGGGGGGGGGGAGGACTCTTGGAATTACGGGCTGTTCCCCGGGGCACATTCGGAGACGGGCGTCAAGTGCTGCTGGAAGGTCATCAACTCCGGTGAAAGATGCTCGTTGGTCGGCACGGAACGTGTTGACCTCCCGGCAGAGCGCGATGCCCGTCGGGGAATGTTGCCGACCGGTCCGCTCCAGACCGCAGGAGAGCACGTGCTGAAGGACGAACTGAATCTCGGTGCAGCCAACGCCGGGGGTCTGTGGGGGAGGACCACAGCTCAGGGTCCTTCAAGATTCAAGAGACATTTATTGTCACATGCACCAATTGGTGCAGTGAAATTTGGGGTCACCACACAGCCATACGAATAAGGAAAAGAACAAAACACGCTAGTATTTTAACATAAAGATTCCCTGCACAGCAGAATCAAAGTTTCCCACTGTGAGGGAAGGCCCAAAGTTCAGTCATCCTCCTCTTTGATGTTCTTTGATGTTCACCCGTGGTCGGGGCCTCCCGAGGCCTCCGCAGTCGCCGCTACGGGAGGCCCGATGCTCAGGCCCTCTCGCCGGGGTGATGGAACCCCGACGTCGGAACGGGAGAACAACCTCGGCGGCTTGGAGCTCCGAATCGGCCACTTCCTACCGGAGTCCGCGGCTCCCGAAGTCCGCAGGCCGCGCCGAGTGGAGACCCACGCTGGCGGCCCTCGGCAAAGGGCCCCAGGGCACCGCGATGTGGACGTCAGTGCCACCCGCGCTGGAAGCTCTTCAAACCACAGCCCCGCGATGGTTTTGCAGCAGGAGCAACTCCGGAGCTTCAAACGGCGATCCCAGGTGAGGCATCGCCCGCTCCGCGATGTATCTAGCGCTGTGACCGCCGCTGCTGGAGCTCTGGTCCGGTCCCCGGTCCCCGTCAGGAAAGGCCGCGCCAATCCAGTTGGTAGGCCGCGAGGGGGGGGGGGGGGGGGTGAGGACGCGACTCGGAGAATAGTCGCATCCTCGCCAGGAAGCGACTGGGAGATGGCTTCCCCCTTACCCTACCCCCCTCCCCCACAGCGAAAAACGAAAGAAACCTCCTCAACAAACTTTTAAACAGATTAAAAAATAAAAGAAAAGATGGAAAAAACGGACAGACTGTAGGCAGAGGCAGCCTTCATGCGGCGCCCCTAGTGGCCATTCTGCTGCTGGACCTGGAGGGGGGCAGGGTTTGGTGGAGACGCCCCCCAAACAAGGTAAGGGATTTCACCCCATGGATCAATAGAAGTAAGATTATAAATATAAGGTGTCTCCTTAAGGTGGAAATGAAGACAAAAGAGACTGCAGATACTGGTGTTTAGAACTAAACATAACGGAATACTGGAACAACTTAGGGCAGCACAGTGGCGTAGCTGGGAGAGCTGCTGCTTCACAGTGCCTGACACCCGGATTTGATCCTGTCCTTGGGTGCTGCCCATGTGGAGTTTGCACGTTCCCCCTGTGACCGCGTGCGTTTCCCTCGGGTGCTCCGGTTTCCTCCCACATCCCCAACAAGGTGTGGGCTGGTAGACAGACACAAAATGCTGGAGTAACTCAGCGGGACAGGCAGCATCTCTGGAGAGAAGGAATGGGTGACGTTTCGGGTCGAGACCCTTCTTCAGACTGAGCGTCAGGGGAGAGGGAGTTACAGAGATAAGGAAGGGCAAGAGATCAAAAGAGATACAGATCAAGGAACATGTAGGTGAATTGGCCTCTGTAAATTGTCCCCAGTGTGTGGGGAGTGAACGAGAAAGTGGGAAAAGCTATAAACTGGTTGAATGGGTGAGCGATGGTGAGCGAGGACTCGGTGAGCCGTCCGAAGAAGGGTCTTGACCCGAAACGTCACCGTCTGATGAAGGGTCTTGACCCGAAACATTACCCATTCCTTCTCTCCAGAGATGCTGCATGTCCCGCTGAGTTACTCCAGCATTTTGTGTCGATCTTCGGTGGGCCAAAAGTCCACTTTCCATGCTGTATCTCTAAAGAAAACTCACCCAGCCATGTAGCATCTATGGAGGAAAACACTCTATTACTATGTATAAATCACTCCCACCATTTCAGGGGTCCTGAAGTTGGACACAGACAGGAGGTGGGAAGGGGGTGGGGGCTGGAAAGAAGGGGGAGGGAGGTAAGTAAATTATCTAAAATTGGGGAATGCAATTTTAGACATAAAAACATAGAAACATTGAAAATTGGTGCAAGGTAGGCCAGCGGTCCCCCTTCGAGCCATTGCGATCATCCAAAATCAGTAACCCGTTCCCTCGGGGGGGGGGGGGGGGGGGGGAGATAGTGGGGTCCCCATATCCCTTGATTCCATTAGCCCTAAGAACTAAATCTAACTCTCTCTTGAAAACATCCAGTGAATTGTCCTCCACTGTCTTCTGTGGCAGAGAATTCCACAGATTCCCAATCTCTGGGTGAAAAAGCTTTTCCTCATCGCAGTCCTAAATGGTCTACCCCTTATTTTTAAACTCTGACCCCTGGTTATGGACTCTGCAGCAATTTTTTTTCCTGCATCTAGCCTGTCCAATCCCTTAGGGATTTTTAATTTCTATAAGATCCTTTATGGAAACAAAGCCGTTCGTTGTACCTCAGTTCACGTGAGAATAACAAACCAAAACCAAACCTATAACTTCAAATTGCCGCTTTCGGACATGTAGGGCATCCATTTTGGTCAGATACATATGAGAGAAACGTTCAAACATTCGAGATGGCATTGGGAATGTCTTGAAGGCCGATTCCTAATTTCAAAAGGATCAAAGCAGGAAGATTGAAGTCTTGAAATATTGAAGAAGCTTGGACTCGTCAGCCTTGAAAGGGGAAGAATGAAAGGGGTGCTTGTCAATGTTTGTAAGATATTACACCGAATGGAAGGAATAAATATGCAGTGCTACCTCAAGGCATGCAATGTAACTGGGAAAAACGGCATGGATTCAAACCGGTGGAAAGTATGCTGAGGAACTATTTCAGGGTTGGAATCAGGATATCCAGGGAGGGCAATGAAGCGAAGCCTTGGAGACCAATTCATCGTCCTAGCTCCACAGATGCTGCCTGACTCGCTGAGTTCCTGCAGAAGTTTAGAGGATCAAAGGCAAAGAACTGCAGATGCTGGTTTACATAAAGGGACTTTCGAATAGAGAAAGGCCAGGGTAGAGTGGATGTGGAGAGCATCTTTCCACTAGTACGAGAGTCTAGGACCAGAGGCCATTGCCTCAGAATAAATGGATGCACCTTTAGTAAAGAGATGCAGAGGAATGTTTTTAGGCAGAAGATGGTGAATCTGTGGAATTCATTGCCACATTGCTGTGGAGGACAAGTCAATAGGCGGGGATTGCCAGATTCTTGATTAGTAAGGGGGTCAGGGGTTATGGGCAGATGGCAGGAGAAGGGGGTTGAGAGGGAAAGGTAGATCAGCCATGATAGAATGCCGAAGTAGACTTGATGGGCTGAATGGCCTAATTCTGCCCTATTGACCTATCAATTTACAAAACAGAGTGCTGGAGTAACTCATCAGGTCAGCTAGCATTTCTGGAGAACATGGACGTTTAGGGTCGGGACCCTCCTTCAGACTCCGGCAGTTTGTGTCTTTTTTTTAGTGAACTAGCATCTACAGTACATCCCAAATTTACTTTCCACCGGTTTGAATCCATGTCCTCCTGTCCCAGTTACACAGTGTGCCTTGAGGTAACGTTGCCTATTTTTCCTTTCAGTCTATCTGTGGTAATAGGTTGGCTGACAGAACGCAAATTGGAGGAACAACACCTAATATTTTGCTTGGGCAACCTACAACCCAGCGGTTTGATTATTGATTTCTTTAACTTGAAGTAACCCTTGCATTCCTCTCTCTCCTCTTAACCCTAGTCATTGTACTAGCCTTCCTCATTGTTTGTAAACGTTTTCTCTCTCTCTATCTCTCCATATCCGTCTCCCTTCCCTCTCCCCTGACTCTCAGTCTGAAGAAGGGTGTCGACCCAAAACGTCACCCCTTCCTTTTCTCCAGAGATGCTTTCTGACCCACTGAGTTACCCCAGCGTTTTGTGTCTATCTTCAGTAATCCTTTCCAAGTGACTTACCCCCCGAGCGATCTTTCTCGCCCCTGCTTATTTTCTCCTGTTTAAATGCTGGCTGCATTATTTTTCATTGGTGTTTATCCAGTCACGAATTTTTTACATCTATTCTTAAATACAGCGAGAATGGCAAGCGGCAGGGAGAATGCTGGCTGGGAATATAAGAAGCAACAGCACATCAGTGTGAACGTCGGAACACACTGTTCTGATCTCACTTTAGGAGGCAAGCTCTTGGAAATGTCACTATTCATTTGGTTCGTTCCTTCTTTTTTGCAACAACTTTCCGCCGATAGTTGACTTTTCATTGTACATTCGCTGAAGTATTGTGACAGACTTTACAAAGCTGTTGAACGCTGTGCTTTAAAAGTTTTTTTTTTAAAATGTACAGTTTTGTAATTATTTCTGCCTTCTGGTGCCAACAATATTGCCTCCAAGGTGAAGGGTCATTATTCCTGTTAGCTTGAAGAGTTAGACTCAATACCTCGACTGGTGAAGGGACAATGTCCATCACGGTTCTCCCTAATGGAAACTCCGTGTCATTGAAGCATTGGACAGGGTTTGAACTTTAGAGAGGGAACGTCTGTAACCAACTCTGCTGCTGTGACCGAGCTATCCTTCACTCACTTGGTTCAGGTCCGTGAGGCCAAACCTGTTGGCAGAGGGTTGGCCCAGACACAGTGAGTGGGGTCCTGTCCAGCACAAGAGCCTTGTGTGATGTGTCTGGCTCACGTGGGTAAACTTCCCTCGCAGAACGCAACAAAACCTTGGCTCCAGCTTTGCTGTCTGTTGAAGCTGACAAGATGTCAAGAAGGCTGTAGAGGCCAAGTCAATGGATATTTTTAAGGTGGAGCTAGATAGATTCTTGATTTGCATGGGTGTCAGGGGTTATGGGGAGAAGGCAGGAGAATGGGGTTAGGAGGGAGAGATGGATCGGCCTCGATTGAACGGCATAGACTTTGATGGGCCGAATGGCCTATTTCTGCTCTTCTACATCCACTATTAGAACCGAGAACAGAAATATAAGAAGCATACAAAACACAGATGCCTCCAAGTTAAAAAACATTACTGCCAACGCAAATGTTTTTAGTTTAAAGCTGTCAAGGTGTATGGAGATTGAACACCCAGGGGTATCTGACATGGTATGGGCCTAGGAAGATTATTAGAACCGAGTACAGTAGTTCAAAAGTCTATAGTAGATGGTAGCAGGACTTGCTACAAGACAGTTCAGTTGCCGATAACATCTGGAGGACGATGGAGTCTTGGGGCTAAGACTGGTCATTGATTGTGCTGCTGGCCTTGCCGAGGCAGCGTGAAGTGTGGATAGAGTCAATGGAAGGGAGGTTGGTTTGGCCGGTGTGTGGGGCAACTGGTGACCATGTGCTCCACTGTCTGCGTTGGGTCCCCACACTCGCAGGAGGCGCTGTCCACGAGGCCCCACCTCTTCATCGCTACTCCATAGCGTCCGACGCCTGTCCTCAAGCGGTTGAGGGTTGTCCACTGCTTTCGGGGCAGGTCCTGGCCAGGGACGTCCATGGGGTCATTGATGTAATGGTGCAGCCTAGATGGGTCCGCTGACTTCCACTGGTCTCTCCATCTCGTCTTGACCCAGGCGTCCTTGGAAGCGTCATATGTTCTGAAATGGAACAATGAAATTCTCACGCCTTTCTCACTGTTCTGCTCTCCCAGCTATAGGATGGATGTCAGCAAGTTGGAAAGGTTACAGGAGAGATTCAGTAGGATCTGTGGACTTGAGTTATAGGCAGAGGCTGGAGAGGTGGGACTTTTCCCTTTGGAGTGAGGTTTTCCCTTTGGAAAGAGCTTCCAGAGTAGGTGGTTGAAGCAAAGGTTCAAAGGTCAGTTTATTGTCACCTGTACCAATTAAGGTACAGTGAAACTCGAATTACCATACAGCCATAATTAAAAAAAGCAACAACACACACAACGACATAAAAGTCAAAATAAACATCCACCACAGTGGATTCCCCACATTCCTCACTGTGATGGAAAGCAATAAAATCTTATCTTCTTCCTCTTTATTCTGCCGTGGTCGGGGCAGTTGAACCACTTGCAGTCGGGGCGATTGAAGCTCCCGCAGCCGGCGATTCGAAGCTCCCGTGTTGGAGCTCCCGAAGTCGGTCTCTAACCAGGGAACGCGAGCTCCACGATGTTAAAGTACACAGGCTCCCGCGGTTGGAGCTCCAAGGACGATCCCCGACAGGGACCGCCAGCTCCACAATGTCAAGTCGAGCAGGCTCCCGCGGTTGGAGCTCCCGAAGTCGATCTCCAGGAGAGGCCGCCAACTCCACGATGTTAGGCCACGGTGCGGACAGATACAATACGGAAAAAAAACGCATTTCCCTCGAGGTAAGAGATTTAAAAAAGATCCTCCCTCCCCCCCCGAACACTCCCCAGATAAAACAAGCTAAAGAACACTAAAACATACATTGAACACATACTAAAAACAACAAAAAAGGAAGGCGAGACAGACTGTTGGTGAGGCAGCCATTGCGGACGCATCCAGAAGCAGGTACTATAACAACATTTCAGACTTGTACATGGATAGGAAAAGTTTAGCAGGATATGGGCCATACCCGAGCAGGTGGGATTAGTGTAGATGGGGGATTTTGGTCGGCATGCCAGGTTGGGCTGAAGGGCCTGTTTCCATTGCTGTACGACTCATAGTCATACAGTGTGGAAACAGGCCCTTCGTCTCAACTTGCCCACACCGACCAACATGCCCCATCCACACTAGTCCCACCAGCCTGCGTTTGGCCCATATCCCTCTAAACCTGTCTTATCCACGAACCTGTCTAAGTGTTTCTTGAACGTTGCGACAGTACCTGCTTCAACTACCTCCTCTGCCAGCTCATGGCACAAGATGTTTGTGGCAATAGCAAATGTGTGGGGCAAGATTCTTAACACACAGAGAGTGATGGGTGCCTCACCCGCAATAACCTGTTGTTCAAAGCTGCTCTCAGAGACACCTTGTGCTTATCCACTAATATATTCAGTGCTGAACTACTATCTGCCTCATTGGTGACACTTGGACTATCCTAGATCGGACTTTGCTGGCTTTACCTTCCACTAAACGTTGTTCCCTTATCATGTATCCATACACTGTAAATGGCTCGATTGTAATCATGTATTGCCTTTCCGCTGACTGGATAGCAAGCAACAAATGTTAGAGTAGACAGAGCTCTTAGGGCTAGTGGAATCAAGCGATATGGCGATAAGGCAGGAACGGGGTACTGATTGTGGATGATCAGTCGTGATCATATTGAATGGCGGTGCTGGTTCAAAGGGCCCACTGGCCCTGCTCCTGCACCTATTGTCTATGTATCTATGTATCTGTGTAAAAGCTTTTCACTGTACCACAGTACACGTGACAATGAACTAAACTGTACTGTATATTAGGTTTATTCCCCGTGATGCTGGTCACACTATAAAACCATGTAGAAAGGAACTGCATGTGCTTGTTTATACCGAAGATGGACACAAAGTGCTGGAGTAACCTTTATTACCTCCAGTTCCCTCCTCTCTACTTTCAGTCTGAAGAAGGGTCCGGTCCCGAAACGTCACCCACCCTTTTATCTCCAGATATACTGCCTGACCCGCTGAGTTACTCCAGCACTTTGTGTCCATCTTCACTATAAGCCGTGCTTTCCACTTTCACAAGGGGATTTGTGAAGAAAATATTGAATATCTCCAAATCCAGTTGGACTATTCATCCACCGTTGTGGACGAATTACAGATGGTGATGAGTCAGCGTATAGAAGTGAGATCGACCGACTGACCAAATGGTGCCAGCACAACAACCTGGCTCTCAACATCAGTAAAACCAAGGAACTGATTGTGGATTCTGCAGGAGGAAGGATGAGGACCCACGATGCTGTTTATATCTACGGGAAGATGGTGGAGAGTCAAAACTTCAAATTCCTGGGCGTGCATATTTCCGACGATCTTTCCTGGGCCCAGCACACTGATGCACTTATAATGAAACGCACATCAGCGCCTCTACTTCCTGAGAAGATTACGGAGATTCGGCATGTCAGAGAGGATTCTCTTGAACTTCTACAGGTGCACAGTAGAGAGCATATTGACTGGCTGCTCCGTGGCTTGGTTCGGTAACTTGAACGCCCAGGAGCGAAAAAGACTGCAAAAAAGTTGTCACCACTGCCCAGTCCATCACCGGCTCTGACCTCCCCACCATTGAAGGGATTTATCGGAGATGTTGCCTCAAAAAGGCAGCAAACATCATCAGAGACCCACGCCATCCTGGCCACACACTCATCTCTCCGTTGCCATCGGGAAGAAGGTACAGGAGCCTGAGAGCTATAACGTCCAGAATCAGGAACAGCTTCTTCCTTACAGCCATCAGGCTATCAAACACTACAACCTCAAATAAGCTCTGAACTACAATGGACTATCATTGTTATTATTGCACTACTATTGTCTGTTTATTTGTGTGTATGTATGTGTGCATGTGTGGATGTATATATATATATATAAAATATATATATGTGTGTGTGTGTGTGTGTGCGCACTTGTGAGTATGTGTACATATATGCACACTGAACTTTTTTTTCTCTCTCGTTTATTATATTGTTTACAGTGCACTATGTTTACATACTCTGTTGTGCTGCTGCAAGTAAGAATTTCATTGTTCTATCTGGGACACATGACAATAAAACTCTCTTGACTGTTTGTGTTACATGGTGTCCTGACACCGCTCCAAAGAAACTGCAGCTTCCAATCAATTTTTTAACAATCTGTTGTGGTGCTGCACCGCACAACTACTGATGTTTCGTTTCCCGAAGGCAAAGCTTGCATCTCTCATGCGATGCTGGGATCTGGCCTTCAGCGAGGTTATTCGCCGCAAAGCTGGCCTGCAAAAATACCTGGTTCTCCGACTGCTGAAGGGATCTTTAAAAATTAAGAGGCCGTGCTACGCTGACACAGGTTTTGCGGCTTTTGTCTCTCGCTTTTGTGTGACATTTTTATTTTGCATTATTCAATCTGTGGGCAGCACGGTGGCGCAGTGGTAGAGTTGCTGACTCAGCAACAGCGCTTGCAGCGCTGGAGACCTGGTTTCGATCCGAACTACTCTTGGTTGTCCGTACGGAGTTTCATACGTGACCCGAGTGGGTTTTCCCTGTGGTAGAGTTGCTGACTCAGCAACAGGGAAAACAGGATTGGTCTGAGTCCGCATGGGTTATCAAGGGGAAATCATGCTTGACTAATCTTCTGGAATTTTTTGGGGATGTAACTAGGAAAATGGACAAGGGAGAGCCAGTGGATGTAGTGTACCTGGACTTTCAGAAAGCCTTTGGTAAGGTCCCACATAGTAGATTAGTGGGCAAAGTGCAGCGAAGGTTCACAAGGTTAATTCCCGGGAGGGCGGGACTGTCATATGGGAGAGAATGGAGAGACTGGGCTTGTATACACTGGAATTTAGAAGGATGTGAGGGGATTTTATTGAAACATGTAAGATTATCAAGGGATTGGACATGCTAGAGGCAGGAAATATGTTCCCGATGATGGAGGAGCCAGAACCAGGGGCCACAGTTTAAGAATAAGGGGTAGGCCATTTAGAACGGTGATGAGGAAAAAAAATCTCACCCAGAGCGTTGTGAATCTGTGGAATACTCTGCCACAGAAGGCAGTGGAGGCCAATTCTCTGGTTGCTTTCAAGAGAGAGTTAGACATAGCTCTTAAAGGTAGCGGGGTCAAGGGATATGGGGAGAAGGCAGGAACGGGGTACTGATTGTGGATGATCAGCCATGATCACATTGAATGGCGGTGCTGGCTCGAAGGACTGAATAGCCTACTCCTGCACCTATTGTCTATTGTCGATCCCAAGTTTCCTCCCATACTCCACAGACGCACGGGTTTGTAGGTGGATTGGCTTGGTATAGATGTAAATTGTCCCTAGTGTGTGTAGGGTAGTGTTAATGTGCGGGGAATGTTGGTCGGTGTGGACTCGTGGGCTGAAGGGCCTGTTTCCGCGCTGTATCTCTAAAACTAAAAAACTAAAACGTTTTTGCATCACAGTTGTCGCCACCCAATGTTAACGGCAGCTGTCTGGCAATTATTCCCATCCAGCCAGTTCTGCAACAGCGCAAACACAAATCAGACGAGGAAAGTTGGCCCGCACTATGTTCACTTTCAGTTTCTTCGTCTGTCACGTGGACCGAGGTACAGTGAAACCAGTCAGCAGAAAGACAACACATGATTACAATCGAGCCATTTACAGTGTATGGATACATGATAAGGGAACGGCAGGCAACACTGCAAATTTGAGGAACAGCACCTCATATTCCGCTTGGGGAGTCTGCATCCTCTGGGCTTGAACATTGAATTTTCTCAATTCTGTTAACCCTTGCTGTCTCCTCCCCTTCCCTCCTCCCCTTCCACCTCTCCCTCAGGCCCTCGGGCACTTCCATTCCTTCTTCTTCTCTTTCTCTCACTCCCGCCCACCCACCCCCCCCCCCCCCACCCCCAACCACCTCTTCTCCCCGCCCACCCCACCCAAACCCACCCCACCCCCCACCCCCACCCCCCCCCCCCCCCGCCACACCCCCACCACCCCACGACCCACCCACCCCACCCCCCCCCCCCCCTCCCACCCCCCTCCCCACGGCCCCCCACCCCAACCTCCACCCACACACCTCCCATCAGTCTGAAGAAGGGTTTTGGCCCGAAACGTTGCCCATCTCCTTAGATGCTGCTGCACCCGCTGAGTTTCTCCAGCCTTTTGTGTACCCACGATAAGGGAACAACGTTTAGTAAGCTTGATTAGTAACGGTGTCAGCGGTTTATGGGGAGAAGGCAGGAGAATGGGGTTGGGAGGGAGAGATAGACCAGCCACGATTGCATGGCGGAGTAGACTTGACCGGCCGAATGGCCTATTGCTGCTCCTATCACTTGTGAAAGCCAGCAAAGTCCGAGGGTCACCCAAGAGGTAGATAGCAGTAGGAAAGAACGGCGGACGCTGGTTTCAATCGAAGGTAGTAGACACAGAATGCCTGAGTAACTCAGCGGGACAGGCAGCATCTCTGGAGACGAAGGAATGGGTGACGATTCGTGGTGGGGTCAGTCTGAAGAAGGGTCTCGACCCCAAACGTCAGCCATCCGTCCTCTCCAGAGATGCTGCCTGTCCCGCTGAGTTAGTGTCTGGGTGGATAGTGGTTCAGCACTGTTCTCTGGCTTGGGCAGTGCTAATATAAAACACAAACACACACACACACACACACACACACACACACACAAACACACACACACACACACACACACACACAAACACACACACACACACACACACACACACACACACACACACATAGAGCAGTTAGTGCAAACTGTTTGGAGTCAGCCACACTGTGTGTGTGTGTGAGAGTGTGTGTGCATTTCAGATGGATTCTGCCGTGCTCGATCTCCAGAGCATGTTCGAGGCAGTCTAGACAGCAGGAAATGTACGCTTCGCAGCAGAGCTGACCGAGCGGGACCAGCCCAGGACCCGGTTGCGGTGGGAGTGAGCGGAGCCCGTGATACCCACCCAACCCAGGCCAGCCGGGATCCGCGCCCCCTCTCGCCCAGCGGCGCTCACCAGGAAACCAATTAAAAACCTCCAAAGAAAGCACAAGTCACAGCCTTTCTGCCAGCGCCCACTGGGTTACCCCAGCATTTTGTGTCGCTCTGGCTGAAAGTCCTTTGAATGTCACCTCCACTGCAGGCCGGCTCTGGGACACAGAGGTGGTCGGGCGAGGGGAAGGGGACGTTGGGCCGCTGGCCTCCAGCAGCCTGGCCGGGCCGGGCTCACCTGTGTTGACCTGGGCTCACCTGGGTCAGGGGCGCACCAGTACCTTCAGCATGTGGACTTTATAGATGTTTTCTTTGTAAACTGAAACGGTGGCGTCGAGAGGGTGGCGTAGCGGTAGAGTTGCTGCTTTTACAGCGCCTGGGACCCGGGTTCGATCCTGACTACAGTAGTTTGTTCGTTCTCTCTCCCCCCCCCCCCCCCCCCCCCCCCCAGTGAACCTGTGTGTGGGTTTTCTCCGAGATATTCGGTTTTCTCCCACTCTCCAAAGACGCAGGTTAATTGGTTTGGTATAAATGTTAAAAAAAAATACTCCCTAGAGTACAATCATTTTACTTTCCTAGAGTAGGATAGTGTTTATGTTGGTGCGGACACTGTAGGGCCGAAGGGCCTGTTTCCTGCTCTGTAACACTCGGCTCCCCTGAAAAACTAATTGCGAAAAACATTATGAGCTAAAAGTGCCGGTGCCGTCTTTGAAAATTGAGTTTTGATCTGGTGATCTGCACTGTCACGCACATCAAAAAGTGCCCAATCGTAGGAAAAAATGAAGTTTTCTCAACATCGTGAAGGAAGGTTGGGCTTTCTGGATGAAAACGTGAAAGAGAAAATGAAAAGCAGGCCAACCAAAAGCAGAGAGAGAGAGAGAGAGAGAGAGAGATGAATTTTTAATTTAAGAGGGAGTTAGATGTGGCCCTTGTGGCTAAAGGGATCAGGGGGTATGGAGAGAAGGCAGGTACAGGATACTGAGTTGGATGATCAGCCATGATCAGATTGAATGGCGGTGCAGGCTCGAAGGGCCGAATGGCCTACTCCTGCACCTATTTTCTATGTTTCTATGTTTCTATGAGATGGATTAGTATTTCAGATGGTTGCACCCTTCCCAAGGACAGATTAAAAGAAAGCAGGACAAGACTGATTTTTAAGAAGGGTCTCGACCCGAAACGTCGCCTATCTCCTTCGCTCCTTAGATGCTGCTGCACCCGCTGAGTTTCTCCAGCCTTTTGTGTACCCTTTATTTTTCCTTTCATGACGAGCCACCATTTCTTTCCTCATTGCTGCTGGTGGGTTTGAGTCTGCCTTTGGGATATAATATAACATAGATGAGGCAATTATCAGTTCGATAGACAATAGACAATAGGTGCAGGAGTAGGCCAATTGGCCCTTCGAGCCAGCACCGCCATTCAATGTGATCATGGCTGATCATCCCCAATCAGTACCCCGTTCCTGCCTTCTCCCCATATCCCCTGACTCCGCTATTTTTAAGATGTAACTCGTTTTCTAAACTCAGTTGTGACTGACAACATTGTATTCGTGCTTGGTTAAAAAATGCAGACACAAAATGCTGGGGTAACTCAGCGGGGCAGGCAGCATCTCTGGAGAGAAGGGATGGTTGACTTTTTGTGACTAGACCCTTCTTCAGACAGAAAGAGGGGAGGGGAGGGCAGGGGTAAGAAATGGAGGTGAAAAAAAGAGCAGGACAAATCAGGCCCTGGTCTTTTCTCACCGTCAGTTCTTCTCCTCTTCCTTCTCCCCCTTCCCCTCCCTCTTCGCCTACCCCTCTGCATCCCCCTTCCCCTCTCCACTCTCCCCTTCCCCACTCCCCACTCCCCTTCCCGTCTCCTCCCCCTCTCCCTCTCTTCCCCCTTCGGACTGTTTGAAGAAGGGTCTCGACCTGAAACGTCTCCCATTCCTTCTCTCCAGAGATGCTGCCTGTCCCGCTGAGTTACTCCAGCATTTTGTGTCTTTCTTCGGTGTAAACCAGCATCTGCAGTTCCGCCCTGCATATAAACAATAGACAATAGGTGCAGGAGTAGGCCATTCGGCCCTTCGAGCCAGCACCGCCATTCAATGTGATCATGGCTGATCATCCCCAATCAGTACCCCCTTCCTGCCTTGTCCCCATATCCCCTGACTCCGCTATCTTTAAGAGCCCTATCTAGCTCTCTCTTGAAAGCATCGAGAGAACCGGCCTCCACCGCCCTCTGAGGCAGAGAATTCCACAGACTCACAACTCTCTGGGTGAAAAAAATGTTTCCTCATCTCCATTCTAAATGCCTTATTCATAAACTGTGGCCGCTGGTTCTGGACTTCTCCAACATCGGGAACATGGTTCCTGCCTCTAGTGTATCCAAGCCCTTAATAATCTTATATGATTCAGTATTCCTAAGGGTTTGGACACGCTAGAGGCGGGAAACATGTTAAAATGCCTACCCCTGGCCGAGGCATTCCTTGGGCCCTAATCTGACGAGGAGAGCTTTATTATGAGAGCACCTTTGCCTGACAGGATCTGGATTGAGAGAAATACAGCATGGAAACAGGCCCTTCAGTCCACAAGGGCAATCCACGTGAGTATTGACTGCACATCAAAACACTGGCTTCTTACCACAGTAAAATGATTACACCTCACTCACGCCAGCTTTCAGCTTTCCTGGAAATGTGGGACTTGTGGGACTTTAGTTTGGATTTAGTTTAGGTTTAGCGATGCAACATGGTGGATGCAGCTGGTTCTTTGGCCCACCGGGTCGACACTGACCACCGATCACCCGTTCACACCAGTTCTATGTTATCCCACTTGGTAACTACGTCGACATTCATCCAGGGAATGTTGCTGAGAAACCCAGCAGTTACCACAGTGACTGCTCTTGAACCCTGGCGTTTTAAGGGCCTGTCCCACTTAGGAGACCTCCGCAGCAACCTCTGGTGACCTTGCTCGCCACCCATGGTCGCTGCAAGGTCGCCACGAGGTCACAGGAGGTTTTGGTTACTCTCCCTAATGGTCGAAAGTGGTTTCCGCGTGGTCGAGGTTTCATCTAGGTTGCTGCTTTTTTTCCCCATCATGATTAAAACTGGCCTCGACTAAAAATAGGTCACCTTTTGGTCGAAGGGCAGTGGAGTGGGGTCGCTATTTACTTACAGGCAGTCGAAGGCAGCCGTAGGCAACCTCCTTCGCTGACCGGCCATTTTGATAGGCTCATTGGAGTTTCACGATCTAGGAGACCCACCGGTAGTTAAATGCCCGCTAACTTTATTATACTTCTTAAAACTGTCTCCACTCCTTCTCCCCCTCCCCTTCTCTCCCCTTCTGCTCCCCCCTTCTCTCCCCCCCTCCCCCCCCACCACCCGCGCTCTCTGAAGGACTTACCGTACTCTGTGGCAGTCGTTTATCTTCATCTTCATCACGCAGACAGCGCTCCTCCGCTCTCCATGGCCCCCCTCCATCGCGATGTGTGTGTGTGTGTGTGTTTGTGCGTGTGTGTGTGCGTGTGTGTGTGTGTGTGTGTGCGTGTGTGTGTGTGCGTGTGTGTGTTTGTGCGTGTGTGTGTGTGTTTTTGTGTGTGTGTGTGTGTGTGTGTGTTTTGTGTGTGTTTTTTGTGTTTGTGTTGTGTGTGTGTTTTTGTGTGTGTGTGTGTGTCTGTAGTGTGTGTGCGTGTGCGTGTGTGTGTGTGTGTGTGTGTGTGCGTGTGTGCGTGTGCGTGTGTGTGTGCGTGTGTGTGTGTGTGCGTGCTGGCGTGTGTGTGTGCGTGCAGTGCGTGTGCGTGGCGTGCGTGCCGTGCGTGCGTGCGTGCGTGCGTGCGTGCGTGTGTGTGTGTGTGTGTGTGTGTGTGTATGCAGTTGGTCGATGCAGCTTGCGCTTCGGTCGATCCAGCTCGCGGTTTCAACACGGCCGGTCGATCCAGCTCGAGGCTTTCCAGGCGAGTGCCCCTCGAGCTTGAAGGTCGAAGGCACTCTTCTGCACACGCGGATTAGGTCGCCCAAATGGGACAGGCCCTTTAAGGAGCAGGTATGGGTCAAGGTGGCGCAGCTGGTAGAACTGCTGCTTCACAGTGCCAGCGACCCAGTTTTGATCCTGACCTCAGGTGCTGCTTGTGTGGAGTTTGCACGTTCTCTCTGTGACCGCGTAGGTTTCCTTCGTCGTGGCCAGGTTAATTAATTCCTTTAAATTGCCCCTTACATCAAACTAATGTGAAATGAGACCGACGGTTCAGGCATGACATGATCCCTGTTTTAGACATTACTTTACTTTTAGACTTTAGAGTTGCCCAACTCTCTCCCGCTGTGCCACCTTGCGCACTCGTTTCCACCTGTATCTCTAATCTGAACTAAATTTAATGTTTGCGAGGCTGAGACCAGTCTGAACATCTGTGCAAGGTCAGATCTGCTCTCTCTCCAGAGATACTGCCTGACCTGCTGTCAGATTTCATTTGCTTTAGAAGGATGATAGATTCCTTTCCTTGGTAAATATCTTGCAAGGGCAATAGAGAGCCTCTTGCGTGTAATTCCAAAAAGGTACCTTAATGCACATTTCATTCCAGATTTTATCTTTAGCTCAAAGCATACAATTTCCACAGTTGCTATAGTGGAATGTAAACAGGTATCTCCTGACCACCAGTCCAGGCATCTGCGTTAGAGTTATGCCCCTGTCCCACTAGGAAACCTGAACGGAAACCTCTGGAGACTTTGCGCCCCACCTAAGGTTTCCGTGCGGTTCCTGGAGGTTTTTGTCAGTCCCTAATGGTCGAAAGTGGTTTCCGTTTTAAAAATCGGTATTTTTTTAGTCGAAGTCGGTTGCGATGCTAGTTGAAGGTGGTTGCCAGAGGACAAAAACCTCCGGGAACCTCCGGGAACCGCACGGAAACCTTGGGTGGGGCGCAAAGTCTCCAGAGGTTTCCCTTCGGGTTTCCTAAGTGGGACAGGGACACCTAGCCAGAACTCTCTGAGACCCCTCTATAAATGTCAGTATTGGGCAGTAAAATGCAGAGACACAATGAACTGCATGTGCTGGAACCCTGAGCAAAACACAAAGTGCCGGAGTAACACAGCAGGTCAGTCAGGCACCTGATAGATGCGTATAACATTATGAGAGGCGTAGATAGGGCAGACAGTCTGAATCTCTGCAAGGCGCTGGAGTATTGTGAGCAATTCTGGGCACCATATCTGAGGAAGGATGTGCTGGCTCCGGAGAGGATCCAGAGAAGGTTTATGAGAATGATCCCAGGAATGAGTGGGTTAACATATGATGAACGTTTGACGGAACCTGGCCTGTACTCGCTGGAGTTTAGAAGGATGAGGAGGGACCTCATTGCAACTTACCGAATAGTGAAAGGCTTGGATAGAGTGGATGTGGAGAGGATGTTTCAACTAGTGGGAGAGTCTAGGACTAGTGGTGATACCCTCAGGATTAAAGGATGTTCTTTTAGGAAGAGGAAGAGGATGAGGAGGAATTTCTTTAGTCGGAGGGTGGTGAATCTGTGGAATTCTTTGCCACGGAGGCAAAGTCCGTGGATATATTTAAGGCAGAGATTGATCGATTCTTGATTAGTACGGGTGTCGGGGGTTATGGGGAGAAGGCAGGAGAATGGGGTGAGGAAGGAGAGACAGATCAGCCATGATTGAATGGCAGAGTAGACTTGATGGGCCGAATGGCCTAATTCTGTTCCTATCACTTGTGACTTTATGACAGTCAGAATCTCTCTCTCAGGGTGGAAATATCAAATACTAGATGGCAGAGCTTTCAGGCGAGAGGGACAACATTTTGTAGGAGCAAGTTTATACTCAGAGAGGCATGAAAGCCTGGAGTTTTTATTTTATCTTACTGTTAATCTATCTTTACTTTAGTTTAGAGATACAGTGTGGAAACAGACCCTTCGGCCCACCAAGTCCGTGCCGTCCAGCGATCACCCCATATGTTAACGCTATCCTGCACACTAGAGACAATTGAATATTTTTACCCAAGCCAATTAACCCACAAACCTGTACGTCTTTGGAGTGTGGGAGGAAACGGAAGATCTCAGTGAGTCAGGGGGTGAACGTACAAACTCCGTACAGACAAGCACCCGTAGTCGGGATCAATCCCGGGTCTCTGGAGCTGTAAGGCAGCAACTCTACCGCTGCGCCCCCATCTCTGTATTAGCACAGGGTTTTTATTTGCTACATTTATTTTGGTACCATAACAACATTTAAAAGACATTTGGAAAGGTACCATAGATAGGAAAGTTACACAGATAGGTAACGTACATGGATAGGAAATGAGGGATATGGGCCAAAGGTGGGCAAGTGGGATTAGCGTAGATGGGGCATCTTGGTAGAGACCCTGTTCCCGTGCTATATGGCCCGCTGTGTTGTCTGCAAGCAAAACCACAATTCTTTACATATGTGCTTTTTGCAAATCCCTGCAAAATATATATCACTTGGTATTATTATACATAATACATAACACCTATGTATTATACAAATAATGCATAATATCTATGTATTATACAAATTTCCTCGATACATTTCCAGGCCGTTTACAGTGGGTTTGCCACCTCTCTTTCACCCATTCCCACATCTCTCTTTGTTTCAGAATGTAACTCTTTAGCGTCTGAAGAAAGGTCTCGACCCGAAACGTCACCCATTCCTTCTCTCCAGAGATGCTGCCCGTCCCGCTGAGTTGGCTCCAGCCTTTTGTGTCTCCAATGGCTTAGCGACTGCGATACTGAACCAGTAAAGCCGTCTGTTCTGAGAGGTTGCTAATTGACTTGATCAAATGGCGCAAAAGCCTCGGAGATGCTTCTTGGAGATGCAACTGGTTTATCAACGCTCTTCAGGCCAGTTGGACAAGACCCTGGTGAGGCCGCATTTGAGGTGATGTCCTCAGTTGTGGTCACCCCTTGCTACTGGAAGGATGTTGTTAAGCTGGAAAGCGTGCAGAGAAGATTTACGAGGATGTTGCCAGGTCTTGAGGGGCTGGGCTACAGGGAGAGGTTGGGCAGGCTTGGACCCTATTCCGGGAGTGCAGGAGGATAGGGGTGATCTTTTTTTGAAGTGTATAAGATTATGAGGGGTATAGATAGGGTGAATGCATAGAGTCATGTACACAGATAATGCCCCTGTCCCACTTAGGAAACCTGAACGGAAACCTCTGGAGATTTTGCACCCCACCCAATGTTTCAGTGCGGTTCCCAGAGGTTCCCGGAAGTTTTTGTCACTCTCCCTAATGGTCGAAAGTGGTTTCCGTTTTAAAAATCGGTAATTTTTTAGTCAAGGCCGGTTGCGATGCTAGTTGAAGGTGGTTGCCGGAGGACAAAAACCTCCGGGAACCGCACGGAAACCTTGGGTGGGGCGCAAAGTCTCCAGAGGTTTCCGTTCAGGTTTCCTAAGTGGGACAGGGGCATAAGAGAATTGAGAGCCAGAGGATATAGGTTTAAGGGGAGAGAAAAAAAGTTTAAGATGACCTTGAGAGGAAGGTTTTTGAAACAGAGGGTGGTGGGTACATGGAAGTAGCTGCCAGAGGAGGTTGTTGAGGCAAGTATGATAACAGCATTCAAAAGACATTTGGACAGGTACATGGATAGGAAATGTTTTGAGGGATATGGGTAAAATGCAGGCAGGTGGGGCCGAAGGACCTATTTGTAGTGTAGATGGGGCATCTTGGTCAACATGAGCAAGTTGGGCCGAAGGGCCTATTTCTGGGTATGACTATATATTGAAGAGGGAGTCGGATATTGCTCTTAGGTCTGATGGAATCAAGGGATATGGGGAGTAAGCAGGAACGGGGCACTGATTTTGGATTATCAACCGTGATCATATTGAATGGCGGTGCTGGTTCGAAGGGCCGAGTGGCCTACTCCTGTACCTATTTTCTATGTTTCTGCGTTTCTACGACAGGCGTTCTGTCACCCTGTGTATTAATCAAGCCCTATCCTGTGCAGAGGAATATTGATCAATTATTGCTGGTGTTGCAAAGTAAGGAAGAATTGTGTTAAAGAAGGAACTGCAGATGCTGGAGAATCGAGGGTACACAAAAGGCTGGAGAAACTCAGCGGGTGCAGCAGCATCTAAGGAGCGAAGGAGATAGGCAACGTTTCGGGCCGAAACCCTTCTTCAGACGCAAGGAAGAATTGTATTGTGCATCTTTGGAGCATACCAATACTCCTTGTGGTCAACCAAATACTGTGAAGCATGATTACCTTGTGGGAACTGCAGTGTCCAATGTGTGCATGCCAACGTGTTAACGATGTGAGTAACTCTCCTGCTCTTCTTTGAAACACTGGCCAGAGATCTTTTATGTCCACCTGGTTTAGTGCTTCTTTCAAAGGACAGCAGAGCTGACAGGGCGACAGTGGGGAATCAGCCACGATTACCGCATTCACGCCTCTGGAGTGCAACCTGAGTTCAGAGGGTCCAATTCTGAGACAAGAGTGCTGCGAACTGAGTTACAGTATGACCGATGCGAACACGGATAATTTAGCTGTCAAGGCAAGCAGCAACGAGCCATTGTCTTACTCCTGCAAAATTGAGTCTGTGGAATTCTCTGCCTCAGAGTTGTGAGTCTGTGGAATTCTCTGCCTCAGAGGGCAGTGGAGGTCGGTTCTCTGGATACTTTCAAGAGAGAGCTAGATAAGGCTCTTGCCATAGAGGGGGTACAGATAAGGTTCAACAGACTGATTCCTGGGATGTCAGGACTTCCATATGAAGAAAGACTGGATAGACTTGGCTTGTACTCGCTAGAATTTAGAGGATTGAGGGGGGATCTTATAGTGACTTACAAAATTCTTAAGGGGTTGGACAGGCTAGATGCAGGAAGATTGTTCCCGATGTTGGGGAAGTCCAGAACAAGGGGTCACAGTTTAAGGATAAGGGGGAAATCTTTTAGGACCCGAGATGAGAAAAACATTTTTCACACAGAGAGTGGTGAATCTCTGGAATTCTCTGCCACAGAAGGCAGTTGAGGCCAGTTCATTGGCTATATTTCAGAGGGGGTTAGATGTGGCCCTTGTGGCTAGAGGGATCGGGGGTATGGAGAGAAGGCAGGTACGGGATACTGAATTGGATGATCAGCCATGATCATATTGAATGGCGATGCCGGCTCGAAGGACTGAATGGCCTACTCCTGCACCAATTTTGTATGTTTATATGTTTTAAAGATAGCGGAATCAGGGGATATGCAGAGAAGGCAGGAACGGGGTACTGATTGGGGATGATCAGCCCTGATCACATTGAATGGCGATGCTGGCTCGAAGGGCCGAATGGCCCACTCCTGCACTTTTGTCTATTGTCTATTGTCTATTAACTAATAAAAACGAAACAAAAAAAAAGCCTGGAGTGCAATATTTAGATTCTAACATTAATAATATCCTGGTTACAATCTGGGGCGTCCCAATACATTGTATTGGAGTCACGGCCATGGTGCATCCAAGACGAGTCTCACTGAAGGGGAGCATTGAAACCAGGTGAAACACCATTAATCGTCTCCTTTTAAAACAAGCCTAATTTAAATCAATAAAAATGTGTTGTTAAGTGTTCGCCAAACCTTTATTTTCGTCAAGTGCCATTCAATTAGCTGCAAGCACCTGTTTAAACTGCAAAGGTGTAAGATTTGTGACACGTAAGCCAGTCGCAGACTTCAGTCAGACTAACCGAGATTGTGCGGTTTAGCCATTGGTACACGAATCCAGTCCCCAGTTGAATTAACTGAATCCCCCCCCCCCCCCCACCGCCCTTCAGGCAACGATTACTCTGCTTTCCTTCTGTGTTGAACAAGACATGCTAAGGATATCCTGATAATTAAACACCAAATAAACAACGGGAGATAAGGAAAAGCAAAATACCGCAGAAGCTACGAATAGGAATTGCTGAACAACTCAAGCAGCATCTGTGGAGAGAGAAACAGAGAAACATATTTTATATTCAGATCCATCAATAAAACCCACTAGTTTTAATTCTTCTCAAGTTCCAAGGCTTATTTTTTAGAGATGTACATTCCACACTGGAACCAAGTAAGATGTAGACGCTATGACTTTGGTTTAGTTTAGTTTAGTGTGGCGATACAGCGCAGAAACAGGCCCTTCGGCCCACCGAATCCCTACTAACCAGCGATCCCCCGCAGGCTAACACTATCCTACACACAGCAGGGACAATTTACATTTACACCAAGGCCAATCAGCCTACAAACCTGTACGTCTTTGGGGTGTGGGAGGAAACGTAAGATCTCGGAGAAAACCCGCGCAAGTCACGGGGGGAACGTACAAACTCCGTACAGACGGCACCCGCAGCCTGGTTCGGACCTGAGTCTCAGGCGCTGCAAGCGCTGTAAGGCACCACCGTGCCGCCCCAATGCTTTGTTTAGACATTAGACCCGAGGTTAGAGATACCCGTCGGAAACAGGCCCTTCAATCCACCGGGTCCGCGCCGACCAGCGATCTCCCCGTACACTAGCTAGGGACAATTTACAATCTTACTGAGTGCAGTATATTGTAGTGTACAATTGTACCACTCGATGATGCTGTCGCCAGGGCTTGAGGGCCAGCTGTGCCATACGTCCATAAGGAATAGGATTAGAATTAGGCCATTCGGCCCATCAAATCTACTCTGCCATTCAATCATGGCTGATCTATCTATCTCTCCCTCCTATCCCACTCCTTAATAGCGGACATAATACGATACTCCTGACAACAGACCTTGATGCAAAGTCTGCAGGCCAGACAACAGTCTGAACAATAACAGGCAGAGCCAGAGAGTTATACAACACGGTAATAGGCCCTTTGGCCCAACTTGTCCATGTCAACCGCAGTGCTCCCAACTAAGCTGCTCCAGGTGCCAGCATTTTGCCCATATCCCCGCCCAACCTTTCCTATCCATGTACCTGACCAAGTATCTTTTACATGCTGCCACAGTACCTCCCTCAGCTACCTCCTCTGGCAGTTCATTCCATATACTCACCAACCTCTGAGTAAACATTTGTCCCTCAGGTACCTAATCAATCTTTCCCCTCAAACCTTCAATCTGTGTCCCCTGAATCTTGGTTCCCCTAAAAGACTGTGTATTTTAGTCTACAGAGAGATTTGGGCCATTTGGAAAAGTGGGCTGAAAGATGGCAGATGGAGTTTAATGCTGTTAAGTGTGAAGTGCTACATCTTGGCAGGACAAATCAAAATAGGACGTACATGGTAAATGGTAGGGAATTGAGGAATGCTGTGGAACAGAGGGATCTAGGAATAATTGTGCATAGTTCCCTGAAGGTGGAATCGCATGTAGATAGGGTGGTAAAGAAAGCCTTTGGTGTGCTGGCCTTTATAAATCAGAGCATTAAATATAGGAGTAGGGAAGTAATGTTAAAATTGTACAAGGCATTGGTAAGACCATTTCTGGAGTATGGTGTACAATTTTGGTCGCCTAATTATAGGAAGGGTGTCAACAAAATAGAGAGAGTACAGAGGAGATTTACTAGAATGTTGCCAGGGTTCCAGCAACTATGTTACAGAGAAAGGTTGAACAAGTTAGGTCTTTATTCTTTGGAGCGCAGAAGGTTAAGGGGGGACTCAGATAACTGAGTCAGGGGATATGGGGAGAAGGCAGGAACGGGGTACTGATTGGGGATGATCAGCCATGATCACATTGAATGGCGGTGCTGGCTTGAAGGGCCGAATGGCCTACTCCTGCACCTATTGTCTATTGTCTATTTGACATTAATGTATATATTGTGAAAGGGATTGACACCTCTGTTAAGAAAATGAGCAGAGGAGATGCAACAGGAACATAATAACCCTCCGCACACTGTCACCAGTTTAAAGCCAAGGCTTCTATCCTCTGCCTTTCTCTCCTCACACTCTCCGTGAGATTTATCGTTACAGACTTATCGCTCGGAGATCCTCCTAAAGCCAAAGTGATGAAAAACATGTTCAGATACAGATGTTTAATACTCAGGGTATAGAATGAAACCATTATCAATTATAATTTAAATGAGATTGGAGATGTTGTCGTTTCCAAGGGTTACGTGGAGGATTTTCTATCAGGACACGTACTGAATTTGAACAAGTAAATGCGGCACGGTGTGTGGAGACAAGGGCTTTCAGCTCCGCAACTGTGTTCCAAGACTCCTTTGTGATTACCTTTTAATGCAGGCGATGGATAAGTGTATGTATCTTCTGAGAGGGCTCAGCAGATCACTCCAGGTCTCCTACGCTGCAACTGAAACTGTCGGTAAAAGGCAAATCCACCTGCAGGTTTCTTGATTGTTACGTGTCAGGGTGTCAGAGGTTATGGGGCGAAGGCAGGTGAATGGGGTTAGGAGGGAGATGGATCTGCCATGATCAGTTTCAAGAAGGGTCTCGGCCCGAAACGTCACCCATTCCTTCTCTCCAGAGATGCTGCCTGTCCCGCTGAGTTACTCCGAATGGGCTAATTGTACTCCTATTCGTTATAACATTATGACAGTACTGACTGCATATCAAAAACACTGGTCTTCTATCCTTAGAGATACAAGGCAGAGGCAGGCCCTTCGGCCCATTGAGTCCGTGCCGACCAGCGATCACCCCATACTCTGAAACTAAGCGACACACACTAGGGACAATTTAGTATTTTACCGAAGCCATTTAACCTACAAACCTGCTTGTCTTTGGAGTGCGGGAGGAAACCGGGAGCACCCGAAGAAAACCCACGCGGGTCACGGGCAGAACGTGCAAACTCCACACAGACAGCACCCGTAGTCAGCATCGCACCCGGGTCTCGTGCGCTGCAAGGCAGCAACTCTCCCGCTGCGCCACTGTGCCGCCCTCGTTCCGAAGCCTGGTATCCTGGATCTAAAACCTTCCACAGAAGGGGGGGAAGTTAATAAAATTAACGAAAAAAGTAAACATCCAGAAACATTGACGTGTGCAGGGCGGCCTGTTTTTTAAGTCTCTGACATGCTGCCGAGACTGGGTTTTTGGCAGCCTAAGGTTTGTAAATAATTCTGCTGGTTGCTACTCCAGATCTGAAAAAATAAAAGTGATGGATATAAATGTTCGACCTTCACAAAAACCATTTGAGTTTCATGTTTCCTTACCTTGAGCCAATGCAACAGCATGGCTTGGATTATAGATGCTGTATTAACGTTGTAACCCACTCTCTGCCAGGCTCGTTTGAGCCTCAAACACTTGGCTCTCCTCAGAGGTGTTTCCCATTCACGTCGAGTCCTCCTCAACGTCCTCCCAACAGCTTGAGAGTCGCACCCTGACCTCTCCCATCAGGCAAAAAGTATAGAAGTGTCACACAAGAATGACCCCAGGAATGAGTAGATGATGAGATGATGATGAGCTCATATGATGAGCCTTTGATGGCACTGGGCCTATATTCGCTGGAGTTTAGAAGAATGAGGGGGGGACCTCATTGAAATGTACAAAATAGCAAAAGGCTTGGATAGAGCGGATGGTGAGAGGATGTTTGCACTAGTGGGAGTGGCAGAATTAAAGGACCTTCTTTTAGGAAGGAGATGAGGAGGAATTTCTTTAGTCAGATCAGATAGAATCATAGAATCATAGAAATTAGGTGCAGGAGTAGGCCATTCGGCCCTTCGAGCCTGCACCGCCATTCAATATGATCATGGCTGATCATCCAACTCAGTATCCTGTACCTGCCTTCTCTCCATACCCCCTGATCCCTTTAGCCACAAGGGCCACATCTAACTCCCTCTTAAATATAGCCAATGAACTGGCCTCAACTACCTTCTGTGGCAGAGAATTCCACAGACTCACCACTCTGTGTGAAAAAAGATCTTCTCATCCTGGTCCTAAAAGACTTCCCCCTTATCCTTAAACTGTGACACCTTGTTCTGGACTTCCCCAACATCGGGAACAATCTTCCTGCATCTAGCCTGTCCAATCCCTTAAGAATTTTGTAAGTCTCTATAAGATCCCCCCTCAATCTCCTGAATTCCAGCGAGTACAAGCCGAGTCTATCCAGTCTTTCTTCATATGGAAGTCGTGCCATCCCAGGAATCAGTCTGGTCAACCTTCTCTGTACTCCCTCTATGGCAAGAATGTCTTTCCTCAGATTAGGAGACCAAAACTGTACGCAATACTCCAGGTGTGGCCTCACCAAGACCCTGTACAACTGCAGTGGAACCTCCCTGCAATCCTTTTGCTATGAATGCTAACATACCATTCGCTTTCTTCACTGCCTGCTGCACCTGCATGCCTACTTTCAATGACTGGTGTACCATGACACCCAGGTCTCGTTGCATCTCCCCTTTTCCTAATCGGCCACCATTCAGATAATAATCTACCCTCCTGTTTTGCCGCCAAAGTGGATAACCTCACATTTATCCACATTATACTGCATCTGCCATGCATTTGCCCACTCACCCAACATATCCAAGTCACCTTGCAGCCTCCTCACAGCTAACACTGCTCCCCAGCTTCGTGTCATCCGCAAACTTTGAGATGTTGCATTCAATTCCCTCATCCAGATCATTAATATATAGATGGTGGTGAATCTGGAAATTCTTTGCCACGGAAGGTTGTGGAGGCAAAGTCAGTGGATATATTTTAGGCAGAGATAGACAGAATCTTGATTAATAGGGGTGTCAGAGGTTATGCGGAGAAGGCAGGAGAATGGAGTTAGGAGGGAAATATAGATCAGCCATGGTTGAATGGCGGAGTAGACTTGATGGGCTGAATGGCCTAATTCTACTCCACTTATGAAAACGCACACCTCCAAATTCAGGGACAGTTTCTTCCCAGCTGTTATCAGGCAACTGAACCAACCTACCATCAACTGGAGAGCAGATCGCAGCTATTATCTACCTCATTGGAGACCCGTGAACTATACTTGCTCGGACTTTACTGGGGTTTATCTAGCGCTACAAGTTCCACGAGTTATTCCCTGTATCGTGTTTCTGCACACTGAGCTAATGGTTGCTGTCAAACAGATGCCAAGGCTGGAAGGTATCATAACATTTAATAGGAACCTGAGGGGCAAATGTTTCGCTCAAGAGGTGGTGTGTATGGAATGAGTTGCCAGAGGAGGTAGTTGAGGAAGGTACTCTAACAGCATTTAACACACAGGTACAGGGATAGGGAAAGGTTTAGAGGTGCATGGGCCAAACACTGGCAAATTGGATTAGCTGTGAATTCACAGTATCTTCCTCTCATGATTTTATACACCTCTATAAGCTCACCCCTCAGTATCCTGCGCTCCATGGAATACAGCCCAAGCCTTTCTAACCTCTCCCTATAGCTCAGGCCCTCATGTCCTGGCAACAGCTCGTAAATCTTCTCCGCACTCTTTCCAGCGTAACGCCCTCCTTCCTATAGCAGGGTGGTCGAAACTGAGCACACTCCTCCAACTGTGGCCTGGAAAGCATCTTGTATAACTACAACATCCCAACGTCTCCACTCCATACCCTGACCGATGAAGGCCGTTGTACCAAAAGCACCTTGGCCGTTCAGTCTATCTGTGACGCCATATTCACGGCAGCATGTACTCGCATTCCTAGATCGCTCTGCTCTTGGGTACTCCCCAGGGCCCTGCCAATCACTGTGTAAGTCCTGCCCTGGTTTGACTTCCCAAAAATGCAACCCGTCACAGCTTATCTGCATTAAACCCCATTAGCCGCTCCTCAGCCCACTTGCCCAAAATACAACCTTCCACTATTCCACTTCCAGGGTGACCACGGTGGCGCAGCGGTAGAGTTGTTGCCTTACGGTGCTTGCAGTGCTGGAGGCCTGAGTTTGTATGTTCTCCCCGTGACCCCGTGGGTTTTCCCTGAGGTTTCCGGTTTCCTCTTGCACTCCATAGACCTACAGGTATGTAGGGTAATTGGCTTGGTGTATGTGTGTACTTGTCCCTAGTGTGTGTAGGATAATGTCACGGTGCAGGGATCGCTGGTCGGTGCGGACTCCGTGGGCCAAGGGGGCCTGTTTCCACGTTGTATCTCTAAAACACTATCATCCTCTGTTTCTCTCCATGAATCCAATTAAAGTAAAGTATCCTTTATTGTCATTCAGACCTTTTGGCCTGAACGAAATTTTGTTAATTTTCGGAATTTATGAAAATTCTCTATCCAGTCAGCTGGGTCATAGAGTCACAGAGTGTTACGATGTGGAAACAAGCCCTTCGGCCCAATGTGCCCACACCGGCCAGCAATGTCCCAACTACACTTGTCCCACATGCCAGCATTTGGTCCATATTCCTCCAAACCAGACCTATCCATGTACCTGTCTAACCGTTTCTTAAACGTTGGGATAGTCCCGGCCTCAACCACCTCCTCTGGCAGCTCGTCCCATACAACCACCACCCTTTGTGTGAGAAAGTTAACCCTCAGGTTCCCATTAAATCTTTTTCCCCTTCACTTTAACCCCATGTCCTCTGGTCTTCCAGGACCACGTACAATCTCACCTTCCAGAGCAGCCGGCCTTGCGGAACCTTGTCCAATGGAAAATCAAAGTTGCTGCGGAATACTGCATCGTTATAACGTAACATAATAGCATCTTCACTGGAGCAAACTATTTGGTGTGTTTTCATACGTTCGGGGGGAGAGAATTGTTTCTTGGGTAGAGTATGGAGGAAGGGTCAGGGGAGGTCATGGAGTATTTGATGGAGAGTCATTGAGTCATGGAACATGGAAATAGGCCTTTCAACCCAACCTGCCCAAGCTGCCCAACATGCCCCATCTACACTAGTCCCACCTGGCTGCGTTTGGTCCATATCCCCCTATACCTGTCCTATCCAGGTATATGTCTAGGAAGGAACTGCAGATGCTGGTTTAAACCGAAGATAGACACTAAAAGCTGGAGTAACTCAGTGGGACTGGTAGTGTCTCTGGAGAGAAGGAATGGGTGACGCTTTAGACTGAGGTATATGACTAATTGTTTCCTAAACCTTTCGATAGTCCCTGCTTCAACTGCCTCCTCTGGCAGCTCGTTGCGTACACCCACCACCCTTTGTGTGAAAAAGTTACCCCTCGGATCCCTATCGAATCTTTTCTCCTCTCACCTTAAACCTACAATCGGGGACTGTAGAATCTCGATTGAGTCTGCACCGACCACTCTAACACTATTCGCGGGACAATTTTACATTTATACCAAGCCAATTAACCTACAAACCTGCATGACTTTGTGGTGTGGGAGGAAACCGGAGATGTCGATGAAAACCCACGCGAACCACAGGGGGAGAACGTACAGACTCCGTATAGACAGCACCCGTGATCAGGTCTGGTGCTGTAAGGAAGTAGTTCTACTGCAATGCCATCATGCCACCTAAATTTCAAGTCATTTCCAGTAATTTCTTGAATTCCCACTTCCTTCCCCTCCCCCACCCTAGTCATCCTACCAGTTCCACTGCTCACATCCTTGTATCCCGCTCATTAAGACATTTTCCGCAGCCAGTATAGACTCCACCCTTCCTGAGGTCATCTGTCGCTGACCCTCATTTGTTCTGGCCTTCTCTCACCTCCAGCTCCCGCCCACATCCATCTTTCAGCCTGATGAAAGGGTTCCAACCCGAAACATCACCCATTCCTGTCCCCCAGAGATGCTGCCTGACCCGTTGACTTACTCCAGCATTTTGGGGAGGAAGGAACTGTAGATACTGGCTCACACTGGGGTGAGAAAGATCCTTAGGGTTGCTTGGAAAAGATTACTGAAGATAGGCACAAAATGCTGGAGTAACTCAGTGGGTCAGGCAGCATCTTTGGAGAGAAGGAATGGGTGACGTTCCGGGCCGAGACCCTCCTTCAGAGTGAGAGTCAGAGGAGAGGGAAGCGGCAAAAGGGGCATGGTGGTGCAGCGGTAGAGTTGCTGCCTTACATAGGGTCGCCAACGTTCTCACTCCCAAATAAGGGACAAAAGGTCAACATACGGGACAAATTCCCGACGGCAATTCGTTGACCGACTGGGCCGTGGCTGGGTGAATGATGAGTTGGCCCGGGTGCTGGACTGCACACAAAGCCCAGCCGGCAAGCCAGCTGAAGAGTCTTGGCCCGTGCGACGTCGCGCGCAAAGTCCGGCGCCCCGTCCAACTCATGAAGCGATGATCGGCCACGAGAAGGAGGGGGTGGTGGGTGGTGTCGCCGTTAAGCGAAGGTCCGAAGGTCGGACAGCTGGCCGGGCTGCCGACCGACCGACGGGGCCACGGGCGAGGCGCTGCTGCTGCTGCACTCCACGGGCTGCACCACGTCGGGACGGGTGAGGCGGGGCCGGATGCGGAGCTCCAACCCGACCGTCCCCTCGACCCGACCAGTAGCAGTCAAATATGGGACAAGGGCAGTACTGTACGGGACAAACCAATTTAGGATGTCCCCGCTAATACGGGATGTCCCGGCTAACACGGGACAGTAGGCAACCCTAGCCTTACAGCGCTTACAGCGCCAGAGACCCGGGTTCGATCCTGACTACGGGAGCCGTCCATACGTTTGTCCAGTGTGCGCGCTCTCCCCGTGACCTGCGTGGGTTTCCTCCGAGAACTTTGGTTTCCTCCCCCACTCCAAAGAGGTTTGTAGGTTAATTGGCTTGGTATAAATGTAAAATTGTCACGAGCGTGTGTCGGATCGTGTTAATGTGCAGGGATCGCTGGTCGGCGGGCCGAAGGGCCTGTTTCCGTGCTGTATCTCTAAACTAAACTAAACAAACGAAGGAGCGGTAGGAAAAAGGACGAATCAAAGCATTGTGTCGTCTATAAAAGGTTGAAATATTTTGTGTTCCCGACTGTGTTAGAAGCCCCACTGGAGGGCAGCATATCATTAGCATTTGGGATTTACCTCAACAGCTACTTGCAGAGACTGAACCATCTGGTGTTAAAGCCACCGCTTGCGTGCTGTTCCTCTTTTCAATTACACAAGGACGGAATTTACAATCTTAATTCAACCAGTAAGTTTATTGATTACGCTCCGCGCTCCACTGGGAAACCGCAAGGCTGACTTCCCGCGACCAAGGGTTATTTCATTCTGTGTCAGGAGCGGGAAAGGCTTTGACGCGATGGAGACTCATTCTACGGAGAGAGTGCAAGCTTCATTTCCATCCGCTTCACGCCATCCTATCATGTTCACGAATGATAGGAGCAGAGTTAGGCCATTCGGCCCCTCAAGTCTACTCCGCCATTCAATCATGGCTGATCTGTCTCTCCCTCCCAACTCCGTTCTCCTGCCTTCACCCCATAACCTCTGACTCCCTCACTAATCGAGAATCTATCTATCTCTGCATGAGAAATATTAATTGAATGATGAGTTGGCCCGGGTGCTGGCCTCCTCAGTCTTCTGCGGCAATGAAATCCACAGATGCACCACCCTCTAACTAAAGAAATTCCTCCTCATCTCCTTTCTAAAGGAACGTCCTTTAATTCATCGTTCTGCTACAGGGATGCTGCACGGCCTTCTCCCTTTGGACCTCTGTCTTTAATGATGACGGACACCGTTAAATAATTTAGTTGGCAGGAGGTGGACTCTGCTCTTGCATTTGAACCAAACTCAGATGCATTTTAAAATCCGTTCAAATTCTTACATATGAATGGCCAGTGGACGGGTGCTCGCGTGGGCCGTCTCTAGGCCTGTCTTTTAGTTGGCTACGTTGAGCTCCCCTTTGTTCCGGCACCACTCCCCAAACTCTTTCCCCGCATTCACCGACTGCATCGGGGCTTCCTCCTGCATCCAGCAGAATGGAGCAGCACAGTAGAGTTGCTGCCGTAAGACCCTGTCCCACGGTACGAGTTCATTCCAAGAGCTCTCCCGAGTTTAAAAAAACGTCAAACTCGTGGTAAGCAGGGAGAATGAACGTGGCGGGTACGTTGGAGCTCGGGGACGTCTCTTAGCGGCTCGTAACGCTATCGGCAGGTACTCGGGAAGACTCGCTAACGGCAGGTAAGCTCGGGAAGACTCGTGAAGATTTATCAACATGTTGAAAAATGTCCACGAGAGCCCCGAGTACCGACGAGCGGCCATTACCGTAAATCTCCGAGTTCGAATCGGGGCAAACTCGGGAGAGCTCTTGGAATGAACTCGTACTGTGGGACAGGGCTATTACAGCGCCAGGGACATGGGTTACAGTTACTCCTGACTGTGGGTGTTAATCTGTACGGAGCATGTACATTCTCTCCGTGACCTGCATGAGTTCTCTCCGGGATCTCCGGTTTCCTGCCACACTGCAAAAACGTGCGGGCTTATAGGTTAATTGGCTTGGTATAAATGTAAATTGTCCGTAGTGCGTGTAGGGTAGTGTTAGTGTGCAGGGATCGCTGGTCGATGCGGACTCCGTGGTCCAAAGGGCCTGTTTCCGTGCTGTGTCTCTAAAATAACAACTAAACCTGCAAATTGCATGGCTTAATCACCAACTTCTATCTTTGCCTAAAATTGATGTGGACCATCTCTGACCCCTCTCACCCTCTCTCTCTCTCACTCTCTCCCTCTCTCCCTCTCTCCTTCTCTCTCTCTCTCTTTCTCTCCCTCCCCCTCTCTCTCTCTCTTCCTCTCTCCCTCCCTCTCTCTCTCTCTCTCTCTCTCTCTCTCTCTCTCTCTCTCTCTCTCTCATATATGTGGGCCATATGGCTCTTCGAGTCTCCTCCGCCATTCAGTAAGGTGATAGCTGATCTGATCTTGGTGTCTGCTCCACTTTCCAGCCTGTTCTCCGTAATCCTTGACTTCACCGTAGTCCAAAACCCAGTCAACTCTAGCCTTGAATATATTCAACAACTCCTGACACAAAATGTTGGAGCAACACGGCGGGACAGGCAGCATCCCTGGAGAGAAGGAGCAGGTGACGTTTCGGGTCGAGACCCTTCTTCAGACCCGAATCGTCACCCATTCCTTCTCTCCAGAGATGCTGCCTGACCCGCTGAGTTGCTCCAGCATTTTGTGTCCATCTTCGGTGTAAACCAGCATCTGCATCTCCTCGTTTCCGCACTGAGCACTTCTTTCCTACACGTATTTAACGATTCAGTCTGCAGAGTTGTGTTGTGGAGAGAATTCCAAAGACGCACCACTTATTGAGAGAAGAATTTCCTCCTCACCTCCATCTTAGGAGGCCAAGTCCACGTTGTGAAACTGTACCCCTGGAGCCCCGGACAGGCCCTGGAGGTGCAACAACCCCTCAGCATCTATCATGTCAAATCCCTCCCCCCCCCCCCCCCCCCCCCCCCACCCCCCAAAGTCTAGGATGCCTCAGATGCAACAGAGAAGCACCGTGGGGCAGGAAGTGGAGATTTGGATGAGCTGCAAGTTGTTCGAGGCAGTGCGCAGTAGATTGGCAGAAACAAGTGCATTTCAGTGCCACCGGAGGTGAGGCAGGCAAGAGCTCTGATGCAACAAGCCTGGAGGTTGTGATTTAGGTTGTGAAATTAATAATTCCCCTAACTTAGAGTCGTAGAGTCGCAGAGTGATGCAGCGTGGAAACAGTCCCTTTGGCCCAACTTGCCCACGCGCCGGCCTCATCCTCCTGCGCTCCAAGGAATAGAGAGTCCCAGCCTACTCAACCTCTCCCGATGGCTCGCTCCCTCGAGTCCTGGCAATATCCTCAGGAAAGAAAAGGCAGTAACAGAGGATATCCATGAAAAGACCCTCTCAGTTCTTTCACTGTCCTACCCTGCATTCAATATCTTCCCCTTTGCTCTGCACTATTGTACTTGAATTTGAACTGATTGCATCCATGTGTGGTATCTCTGATCTTTCAGAGTCATGGAGTCGTACAGTGTGGAAACAGACCCTTCGGAAACTTGCCCACGCCCAGCTACACTAGTCCCACCGGCCCGCATTTGGCCAATATCCCTCCAAACCTGTCTATCCATGTACCTGTCTAACTGTATCTTCAACGTTGGGATAGTCCCAGCCTCAACCATCTCCTCTGGCAGCTCGATCCACACACCCACCACCCTTTGTGTGAAAAAGGTACCCCTCAGATTCTTATTAAATCATTCCCCCCTCTCACCTTAAACCTGTGTCCTCTGGTCCTCGATTCCCCTACTCTGGGCAAGAGACTGTGCATCTACCCGATCTATTCCTCTCATGATTTTATACACCTCCATAAGATCACTCCTCATCATTCCTGCGCTCCAAGGAATAGAGACCCAGCCTACACAACCTCTCCCTATAGCTCAGACCTTCATGTCCTGGCAAAATCCTCTGGAACTCTGAAAAAAGTAACATGGGATATTCATGAAAAAAAAACCCTCTTAATTTCTTGTACTATCCTATCCTGCACACTACCTCTTCCCCTTTGCTACCTATGTATGGTAGATCTGATCTTTTGTTTGGAGATGCAGCCTGGAAACAGGCCCTTTGGCCCACCAGGTCCGCACCACCTTTGATCACCTGTTCACACTAGCTCTATCTATCCCACTTTCCCAGCCATCCCTAAACACTGGGGGCAACGTTCAGAGGCCAATTCACCTTCAAACTCTGTTTGGACAGAATGCGAAAACAATTTTTTTCACAGTACCTCGGTACATGTGCCAACAACAAACCTAAGCCTCAATAAGATGAGTGAATATCTTTACACTTTAGAGAAACAGTGTGGCAACAGGCCCTTCGACCCACCGATTCCATGCTGACCAGCGATCAGCCCGTAGAATAGCACCATCCTGCACTCTAGGGGCAATTTACAGAAGCCAATTCACCTACAAACGTGTACATCTTTGGAGTGTGGGAGGAAACTGGAGCACCCAGAGAGAACCCACGCGGTCACAGGGAGAACGTACAGACGGGATCGAACCTGTAGTCAAGGAAACTTACAAAATTCTTAAGGGGTTGGACAGGCTAGATGCAGGAAGATTGTTCCCGATGTTGGGGACCTCCAGAACAAGGGGTCACAGTCTAAGGATAAGGGGGAATTCATTTAGGACCGAGATGAGGAAAACATTTTTCACACAGAGAGTGGTGAATCTGTGGAACTCTCTGCCACAGAGGGTAGTTGAGGCCAGTTCATTGGCTATATTTAAGAGGGAGTTGGATGTGGCCCTTGTGGCTAGAGGGATCAGGGGGTATGGAGAGAAGGCAGGTACTGGATACCGAGTTGGATGATCAGCCATGATCATATTGAATGGCGGTGCAGGCTCGAAGGGCCGAATGGCCTGCGCCTGCACCTATTCTCTATGTTTCTATGTTTCTATGTCTCTGTCATTGTGAGGCCGTAACTCTACCGCTGCGCCACAAGGATTCCGACAATTCTCTTCCTAATTTACCCAGCAACAATTGTTCTGTGACATTATCTGTTGCACAAAAACATGGATCTGATCGCTGGTCAGTGGCAACAAATCTGCAGATGTTAATCTTCCATTGCCTGTTGTAAGATGCACAATAACAGACACATAAAGGCCAGGTATTCTAACCGAAATTTCCCCTGGCTTGGGATAGCTGCCACAATCATGGGCCCAGATTTAAGACTCATTAAAGCTGCCTCTTAGCTTTGCGTTTGAGGATCAGTGCGAAGAAGTACTTTTGAACCTCCGTGCGGCCCGGACAGTTCAATAGATATTCCTTGCTATGTTTATTTTGATGTTGCAAGACCTAAGCTGGGGCTCGGACTTCGATTGGGAGCGGAGCGCCTTGGAGATTTGGCGGTGCTGCCAGACACACCCAGTGCATTAAAATGTTAGCGGTGTCGGAATCGTGTGCGTTTGAATACACGGTGAGGGCTTTATTACAGTAACATGTGCTGCGAATGTCACTCCCCCTAATTGAGCACATGGAGTGTGGCTGCTGGATTTCCAAGCAGTTGGTCAGATCCTCCCCTTAATATAAAGCACTGTTTCCTCCTGCTGCTCGGATTTTTGCTCTCGTTATTAATCAGCTTAGTCGCTGATTTGCATTTTGAGTGGCAGGCTGATGGACTGCTGGCTAGCAAGCAGGTTACGATGCGAAGCAAGTGCCTGAACAAGGACCAGGAAGGGTGTGCTGGCTCCGGAGAGGATCCATAGGATGTTTTACAAGAACGATCCCAGGAACGTGTCGGTTAACCCACGATGAGTGTTTGGCGGCACTGGGCCTGGACTCGCCGGAGAGTTTAGAAGAATGAGGGGGCACCTCATTGAACCGTACAGAATGGTGAAAGGCTCGGAGAGAGTGGATGTGGAGAGGTTGTTTCCACTCGTGGGAGAGTCTAGGACCAGAGGTCATAGTTCGGAATTAAAGGACATTATTTAAGGAAGTTAGATGAGGAGAAATGTTTTTAGTCAGAGGGTGGTAAATCCATGGAATTCTTTGCCACAGAAGGCTGCGGAGGCCAAGTCAGTGGATATTTTTAAGGCAGAGATAGATAGATTTTTGATTAGTGCGGGTGTCAGAGGTTATGGGGAGAAGGCAGGAGAATGGGTTAGGAGGGGTTAGAATGGGGTTAGATCAGCCATGATTGAATGGCGGAGTAGACTTGATGGGCTGAATGGCCTAATTCTGCTCCTATCACTTATGAACAGCAATCTTTCCCCCTCTCACTTTAAACCTACAGTATATCGTCTGGTTATCAATTCCCCAAATCTGTGCCTCTATAAGATCACCCCTCATCCTCCTGCGCTCCAAGGAATAGAGTCCTAGCTTGCTATATAATTAGGATGTAATTGTTTTTGCATTGGAACTGGGCATCTTGGGAACGAGTTCCAATATTTACTATTTATAGTGAAACAATGAATTTATTCCAGGTAAGCACCTTTTACATTTTTCATTCTAAAAATGAACAGCAGAAACAAGTTCCCCGATTGTTAAAATCATTAAGTGTGTTAAAAATACATTACAGTATTCTGTATTATTAATCGCAGTGTCGCTGACTTGGGGAAAACGGAACATTTAAATTAATCATGTTGGAACACATTGACTCAGGGCCATTACTGGAGTAAGATGGGCGAAAAATATGGCTTTGCCAACTTCATCCACATCTTGCAGAACAAACAAGAATACGTTTGCCTGCCTTCCTCCAACAATATACAGCAGTGACGACAATTTAGAAGGGTTTCATTGACTGCCTCTGGCCTTCTGGTGTTGCAAAGATATAACCAATTCAATAGACAATAGACAATAGGTGCAGGAGTAGGCCATTTGGGCCTTCGAGCCAATGTTAACAATTCCATGTTAACAAAAAGATTTAGTGTTCTAGAGTCTCACACAGTCCCTTCAGGCCCAACTTGCCCATGCCTACCAACATACCCAATCTACACTAGTCCCACCTGTCTGTGTTTGGCTCATATCCCTCTAATCCCACCCTATCCATGTACCGGCCTAAATGTTTCTTAAACATTGGCAAAGTACCAGTCTCAACTACCTCCCCCGCAAACTCATTCCATGCACCCACCACCCTTTGTGTGAAAACGTTACCCCTCAGGTTCATATTAAATCTGCCCCCTCCTCACGTTAGACCTATGTCCTGTGGTTCTCGATTCCCCTACTCTGGGTAAAATACTCTGCATTCATCTGATCTATTCCTCTCATGATTTTGTAGACCTCATCCTCTTGCGCTCCAAGGAATAAAGTCCTGGCCTGCTCACCCTCTCCATAGAGCTCAGGCCCTTGAGTCCTGGCAACATCCTCATAATTATTCTCTGCGCCCTTTCCAGCTTGACAACATCTTTCCTATAACACGGTGACCAGAACTGAACATAATACTCTAAATGTGGCCTCGCCACAGTCTTATATAACTAATGTACAATCTTATGTATAAATTATGTATAACTTATGACAATCTGATGTAGTCTTATATAACTATAACATCAGGGCCGGGTTTACGTACAGGCTTCATAGGCCTAAGCCTAGGGCCTCGAGATCTAGGGGGGCCTCAGATGACCTCCCAACTATGATAGTCAATACTTTGACTGATGAAGGCCAATGCGCCAAAAGCCTTTTTGAACACCCTATTTATCTGTGATGCAATTTTCAAGGAACTATGTATCTGCACTGCAGAGACATTCCATCAACCATTCCTCAGCCCACCTGCCCAACTGATCAAGATTCTGCCGCAATTTGGATTAATAGTGTGTCCTTCATAGCCTCAGGGTGTCTCAACGCCTCTACTTCCTGAGAACATTACGGAGATTCGGTATGTCAGAGAGGTTTCGGGTCGAGACCCTTCTTCAGACAGAGTCAGGAAAGAGGAAGAGGGAGATTCTGAGTCTGAAACATAGAAACATAGAAAATAGGTGCAGGAGTAGGCCATTCGGCCCTTCGAGCCATTCAATATGATCATGGCTGATCGTCCAACTCAGTATCCTGTACCTGCCTTCTCTCCATACCCCCTGATCCCCTTAGCCACAAGGGCCACATCTAACTCTCTCTTAAATATAGCCAACAAACTGGCCTCAACTACCTTCTGTGGCAGAGAATTCCACAGATTCACCACTCTCTGTGTGAAAAATGATTTTCTCATCTCGGTCCTAAAAGACTTCCCCCTTATCCTTAAACTGTGACCCCTTGTCCGGGACTTCCCCAACATCGGGAACAATCTTCCTGCATCTAGCCTGTTCAACCCCTTAAGAATTTTGTAAGTCTCCATGAGATCCCCCCTCAATCTTCTAAATTCCAGCGAGTACAAGCCGAGTCTATCCAGTCTTTCTTCATATGGAAGTCCTGCCATCCCAGGAATCAGTCTGGTGAACCTTCTCTGTACTCCCTCTATGGCATGTCAGAGAACATTCAATATGAAGAAGGATCTTGATCCGAAACATCACCCATTCTTTCTCTCCAGAGACGCTGCCTGTCCCGCTGAGTTTCCATATTCTGCCTTGCTGCAGCAAGTAAGAATTTCATTGTTCTATCTGGGACATGTAACACTAAAGCACTCTTGACTCTTGGCTCGCTTTGTGCCTTATAGCCGATGAAGTAATTTTGAAGTGTAACTACTATTGAATTTTTTAATTGTAATTTATTTATGTAATGAGGGTGTCAGGGGAGAAAGATAAATCAGCTATAATTGCATGGTGGAGTTGAAGCGAAGGGCCGAATACCCAAATTTTGCTCCGATAAACTACCCATTTTCTCCTGGGATGCTACCTGACCCACAAAGGTACTCACAAGTTTATTAGTTCTCGGAGCAGAATTAGGCCATTTGGCCCATCAAATGTTCTCTGACATTCAATAGACAATAGACAATAGACAATTGTTGCAGGAGTAGGCCATTCGGCCCTTCGAGCCAGCACCGCCATTCAATGTGATCATGGCTGATAATCCCCAATCAGTACCCCGTTCCTGCCTTCTCCCCATATCCCCTGACTGCTATTTTTAAGAGCCCTATCTAGCTCTCTCTTGAAAGCATCCAGAGAACCTGCCTCCACCGCCATCTGAGGCAGAGAATTCCCCAGACTCACAACTCTCTGTGAGAAAAAGTGTTTCCTTGTCTCCGTTCTAAATGGCTTACCCCTTATTCTTAAACTGTGGCCCCTGGTTCTGGATTCCCCCAACATCGGGAACATGTTTCCTGCCTCTAGCGTGTCCAAACCCATAACAATCTTATATGTTTCAATGAGATCCCCTCTCATCCTTCTAAACTCCAGAGTGTACAAGCCCAGTTGCTCCATTCGCTCCTGGGATGTTACAACCACAAACGTAAATGTATTTTATTGGGATTTTATGTGATAGACCAACACAAAGTGGCGCATAATTGTGAAGTGGAAGGAAAATGATACATGGTTTTCACATTTTTTTACAAATAAAAAACTGAAAAGTGTAGCGTACAAAAGTATTCAGCCCCCTTTACTCTGATACCCCTAAATAAAATCCAGTGCAAACAATTGCCTTCAGAAGTCACCTAATTAGTAAATAGAGTCCACTTGTGTGTATTCTAATCTCAGTATAAATACAGCTGTTCTGTGAAGGCCTCAGAGGTTTGTTAGAGAACATTAGTGAACAAACAGCATCATGAAGCCCAAGGAACACACCAGACAGGTCAGGGATAAAGATGTGGAGAAGTTTAAAGCAGGGTTAGATTATAAAGATATATCCCAAGCTTTGAACATCTCATGGAGCACTGTTCAATCCATCATCCGAAAATGGAAAGAGTATGGCACAACTGCAAACCTACCAAGACATGGCCGTCCACCTAAACTGACAGGCCGGGCAAGGAGAGCATTGATCAGAGAAGCAGCCAAGAGGCCCATGGCAACTCTGGACCCGTTAATCCCTACGCTTTGTTTCCTGTCTGCCAACCACTTCTCTATCCATGTCAGCACTCTACCCCCAATACCATGTGCCCTAATTTTGCCCACTAATCTCCTGTGTGGGACCTTATCAAATGCTGGCTGATCTATCTTTACTTCTCAATCCCATTCTCCTGCCTTCTCCCCATTAACCCTGGCACCCTTACTAATCACGAAACTATCAATCTCTGCCTTTAAAATATGCATTGCCTTGGCCTCCACAGCCATCTGTGGCAATAAATTCCACAGATTCACCACCCTCTGACCAAATAAATTCCTTCTCATCTCCTTTTTAAAGGGAAGTCCGTTTAACCTGAGGCAATGGCTTCTGGTCCCAGAGTCTCCCACTAATGGAAACATCCTCTCCACATCCACTCTATCCAGGCCTTTGACTATTTGGTAAATTTCTATGAGGTCCCCCCATCATCCTTCTAAACTCCAGTGAATAAAAGCCTAGTCTTTTCAATCTTTCCTCATATGACAGTCCCGCCATCCCAGGGATCAATCTCGTGAACCTGCGCTGCACTGCCTCAATCACAAGGATGTCCTTCCTCAAATGAGGAGACCAAACCTGTACACAATACTCCAGCGAATAGAGGCCCAGTGCTGTCAAACACTCATCATGTGTTAACCCACTCATTCCTGGGATCATTCTGGTAGACCTCCTCTGGACCCTCTCACAAACCAGCATATCCGTCCTCAGACATGGGGGGGCCCGAGAAATTCGTATTCCAGCACTTTGTGTCTTTTTTGTCAACCAGCAACTGCAGTTCCTGGTTCCTACACGTAAAAGAATCGTTTAGTAGTGGGTCTCACAAATTGCAGGGAAGATTCTACCTTTCGCTGCTTTCTGGAATTTCCAATTCTACTGATAAGATCATTCTTTAAACTGCCATCCTCTTTGCCAGATGTCATTTTGCAATGGTGCGCTGTATTTGATATATACGGATTAAATATTTTAGAAATGAAAGCCAGGATTGCATGAGACAAGCTATTAATTAACTATTTCATAAATGCCAGCATGATAATTGCTTTGCTTCCTGCTTGTGATGATTACTTTCATGGGCATATATTTGAATATCAATTTTTTTGAATGTCTTTGTAATTCCCTGAAAAAACCCCGTGCAAACATATCACAGAAGAGTAAATATTGTATCAGGGACTAAACTCATTGCTGCATCTTCCACTGTACACACAGTGTGGGATTTGAGAAAGGATTTAGTTTTGCGAGGCTCCTAATTAAGTATCGCTAATCAGGCTTTCCGGTCAGTCTTGAGTTGTCATTTGAGATATTAATTGCATGTTTTTGTTTGTTCAGAACGGCGGGCAAAAAAACTGATCCCCATTCAATATTGCTGCAAAATATGCAAATCGCCTTTCATTATTTTTCTTGTGCAATTTTAATGCGCTCCGATTTAGCAAAAACGACAAACGCTCAACCTCGACTTACAAACTTTATCACGCTTCACCTAAATCCCTGTTCCCGTTTCCCACGGAGTCATTTCTTGGCTTTTTGTTTAAAACTGCCATTATTAATTTTTTTTTCGGGGGGGGGGGGAAAGAGGGAGGCGGGAAACAAAAAACACCAAAGTCAATAATGGAGGCAGTGCAGGACGCCCAAGGGGAAAATAAAATGAAATGGCGTCTAGATTGTCACGAATAAATCTTTCTGTTTAATTGAAAATTTAAAAAAAACTAGGCGGAATTTCTAATGCTCATTGGGCCACATAACCTCGTCTGCACGGTGCGGAAAATGGTTGACTTAACATTTACTGTTTTATTTCGGACTAATAAAGTTGTAACATAAAAGCATAGCAAAGGATAACAAGACAATGAAGAATTGTGTGTGAAGATGGGCGATGTGGGGGGGGGGTGGGGGGGGGGGGGGGGGGGGGGGGGGGGGGGGGAGAGATGCCATGGTGCCATGATATCCAATTACAGACCAGTTAGTCTAACATCGGTAGTGGGGAAACTGCTAGAGTCAATTATTAAAGATGAGATAGCAGCGCATTTGGAAAGTGATGAAATCATTGGACAAAGTCAGCATGGATTTACGAAGGGTAAATCATGTCTGACGAATCTTATTGAATTTTTTGAGGATGTAACTAGTAGAGTGGATAAGGGAGAAGCAGTGGAAGTGTTGTATCTGGACTTTCAGAAGGCTTTCGACAAGGTCCCACACAAGAGATTGGTATACAAACTTAAAGCACACGGTATTGGTGGTTCAGTATTGATGTGGATAGAGAACTGGCTGGCAGACAGGAAGCAAAGAATAGGAGTGAACGGGTCCTTTTCAGGATGGCAGGACAGTGACTAGTGGGGTGCCGCAAGGCTCAGTGCTGGGACCCCAGCTATTTACAATATACATTAATGATTTGGACGAGGGAATTAAATGCAACATCTCGAAGTTTGCGGATGACACGAAGCTGGGGGGCAGTGTTAGCTGTGAGGAGGATGCTAGGAGGCTGCAGGATGACTTGGATAGACTGGGTGAGTGGGCAAATGCATGGCAGATGCAGTATAATGTGGATAAATGTGAGGTTATCCACTTTGGTGGCAAAAACAGGAAGGTAGACTATTATTTGAATGGTGACCGATTAGGAAAAGGGGAGATGCAGCAAGACCTGGGTGTCATAGTACACCAGTCATTGAAAGTAGGCATGCAGGTGCAGCAGGCAGTGAAGAAAGCGAATGGTATGTTGGCATTCATAGCAAAAGGATTTGAGTACAAGAGCAGGGAGGTTCTACTGCAGTTGTACAGGGTCTTGGTGAGGCCACACCTGGAGTGTTGCGTGCAGTTTTGGTCTCCGAATCTGAGGAAGGACATTCTTGCCATAGAGGGAGTACAGAGAAGGTTCACCAGACTGATTCCTGCGATGGCACGACTTCCATATGAAGAAAGACTGGATAGACTTGGCTTGTACTCGCTGGAATTTAGAAGATTGAGGGGTGATCTCATAGAGACTTACAAAATTCTTAAGGGGTTGGACAGGCTAGATGCAGGAAGATTGTTCCCGATGTTGGGGAAGTCCAGGACAAGGGGTCACAGTTTAAGGATAAGGGGGAAGTCTTTTAGGACCGAGATGAGAAAATCGTTTTTCACACAGAGAGTGGTGAATCTGTGGAATTCTCTGCCACAGAAGGTAGTTGAGGCCAGTTCGTTGGCCATATTTAAGAGGGAGTTGGATGTGGCCCTTGTGGCTGAAGGGATCAGGGGGTATGGAGAGAAGGCAGGTACAGGATACTGAGGTGGATGATCAGCCATGATCATATTGAATGGCAGTGCAGGCTCGAAGGGCCGAATGGCCTGCTCCTGCACCTAATTTCTATGTTTCTATGACTGGACAAAGTTGCTTCAAGCTGATGCTAACCATGGGAACACAACACAGGCAGCTTGAGGGAATTCAAGGACTCCTACGGACTGATGTTTTTTTTGATTTATGCAGTGCAGAGCCAAGGCAAGCCCTAACAATACAGTAGAGATAGAAATATATATATTGTTGGAAATCTGAATGGGAAATTGGTGCCCACTACCACATTGGCGACACGGTGGCGCATCGGTAGAGTTGCTGCCTTGCAGCGCCAGAGTCCCGGGTTCGATCCTGACTATGGGTGCTGCCTGTACGGAGTTTGTACCTTCTCCTCGTGACCTGCGTGGGCTTTCTCCGGGATTTCCATTTCCGTGGCGTATTTCTAAAGTAGCTAATCAAATTGTGGAGTGGGGTGGATATGGATTGGGACAAGTGGTATGGCGGAGTTTAAAGGGACGCTTAATAAGTGCACAGAGAAGAAAAGGAATGGCAGGAATGGCAAGGTGAGATGAGGCTCATGTACACAGGTCGTTTGTGCCAAATGCCCCATATTTCCTCCTGATATAGAAGGAATCCATTCTGCCCATTGAGCCTCTGCTCACTCACAGACAAATCCCACTCCCTTACTGGAAAGGCATGGTGGTGTAGCGGTAGATTTCCTGTCTTACAGCACCAGAGACCCCGGTTCAATCCTGACTACGGGTGCTGTCTGTACGGAGTTTGTACGTTCTCCCCTGTGACGGCGTGGGTTTTTCCTGGGTACTCCGGTTTCCTCCGAAGTCGTACAGGTTTGTAGGTTAATTGGCTTCGGTAAAAATTTGTAAATTGTCCCCAGAGTGTAGGATAGTGCTAGTGTAAGGGAATCGCTGGTTGGCACTGATGAGTGGGCCGAAGGGCAGGTTTCATCGCTGTATCTCTGAACTAAACCAAACTAAACAATGCAATTAAAGGAAGGTATTGCACAGTTGTGTGGCCACGGTGGTGCAGCGGTAGAGTTGCTGCCTTACAGCGCTTGCAGCACCGGAGTCCCGGGTTCAATCCCGACTGCGGGTGCTGTCTGTACGGAGTTTGTACGTTCCCCCCGTGACCTGCGTGGGTTTTCTCCGAGATCTTCGGTTTCCTCCCACACTCCAAAGACATACAGGTTTGTAGGTTAATGGGCATGGTGTATGTGTACATTGCCCCTAGTGTGTGTGGGATAGTGTTAGTGTGCGGGGATCGCTGGTCGGCGCGGACTTGGTTGGACGAAGGGCCTGTTTCCGCGCTGTATCTCTGAACTAAATTTAAAGTATCTGCCCTTCCTACAATAATTTTAAACCTTTAAATTTACAGAGATCCCCTTCCACAACACCAAGCCATGCACACATAGAAACATAGATAATAGGCGCAGGAGGCCATTCATTGTGATCATGGCTGATCATCCCCAATCAATAACCCGTGCCTGCCTTCTCCCCATTTCTCTTGACTCCACTAGCCCCTAGAGCTCTATCTAACTCTCTCTTAAATCCATCCAGTGACTTGGCCTCCACTGCCCTCTGAGGCAGGGAATTCCATAAATTCACAACTCTCTGGGTGAAAAAGTTGTTTTTCACCTCAGTCTTAAATGGCCTCCCCTTTATTTTAAGACTGTGGCCCCTGGTTCTGGACTCGCCCAACGTTGGGAACATTTTTCCTGCATCTAGCTTGTCCAGCCCTTTTATAATTTTATATGTTTCTATAAGATCCCTCTTATCCTTCTAAACTCCAGTGAATACAAGCCCAGTCTTTTCAATCTTTCCTCATATGACAGTCCCAGGAATCAATCTCATGAACCTACGCTGCACTGCCTCAATCACAAGGATGTCCTTCCTCAAATTAGGAGACCAAAACTGTACACAATACTCCAGATGTGGTCTCACCGGAGCCCTATACAACTGCAGAAGAACCTCTATACTCCTATACTGAAATCCTCTTGTTATAAAGGCCAACATAACCATATAACATATAACCATATAAACAATTACAGCACGGAGACAGGCCCTCTCGGCCCTTCCAGTCCGTGCCGACCATTTGTTTTCCCCTAGTCCCATCTACCTGCACTCAGACCATACCCCTCCATTCCCTTCACGTCCATATACCTATCCACTTTACTTTTAAATGTTAAAATCGATCCTGCCTCCACCACCTCTGCTGGAAGCTGATTCCACACAGCCACCACCCTCTGAGTAAAGAAGTTCCCCCTCACGTTACCCCTAAACTTCTGTCCCTTCATTCTCATGTCATGCCCTTTTGTTTGAATCTTCCCTACCCTCAATGGGAAAAGCTTATCCACGTCAACTCTGTCTATCCCTTTCATCATTTTAAAGACCTCAATCAAGTCCCCCTTAACCTTCTGCGCTCCAAAGAATAAAGACCTAACTTGTTCAACCTTTCTCTGTAACACAGTTGCTGGAACCCTGGCAACATTCTAGTAAATCTCCTCTGTACTCTCTCTATTTTGTTGACATCCTTCCTATAACTAGGCGACCAAAATTGTACACCATACTCCAGAATTGGTCTTACCAATGCCTTGTACAATTTTAACATTACTTCCCTACTCCTATATTCAATGCTCTGATTTATAAAGGCCAGCACACCAAAGGCTTTCTTTACCACCCTATCTACATGCGATTCCACCTTCAGGGAACTATGCACAGTTATTCCTAGATCCCTCTGTTCCACAGCTTCCTCAATTCCCTACCATTTACCATGTACGTCCTATTTTGATTTGTCCTGCCAAGATGTAGCACTTCACACTTATCAGCATTAAACTCCATCTGCCATCTTTCAGCCCACTTTTCCAAATGGCCCAAATCTCTCTGTAGACTTTGAGAATCTACTTCATTATCCACAATACCACCTATCTTAGTGTCATCTGCATACTTACTTATCCAATTTTCCACCCCATCAATCCAGATCATTGATGTACATGACAAACAACAGTGGACCCAACACAGATCCCTGAGGCACCCCACTGGTCACCGGCTTCCAACCTGACAAACAGCCATCCACCATTACTCTCTGACATCTCCCATTCAGCCACTGTTGAATCCATCTTGCTACTCCGCCATTAGCACCCAAAGATTGAACCTTCTGAACCAACCTTCCATGGGGAACCTTGTCAAAGGCCTTACTGAAATCCATATAGACAACATCCACTGCTTTACCCTCATCAATTTCCCTAGTTACCGCTTCAAAAAATTCAAGAAGGTTTGTCAAACATGACCTTCCAGGCACAAATCCATGTTGACTGTTCCTGATCAGACCCTGTTTATCCAGATGCTTATATATATTATCTCTAAGTATCCTTTCCATTAATTTGCCCACCACTGACATCAAACTAATAGGTCTATAATTGCTAGGTTTATTCTTTGAACCCTTTTTAAACAATGGAACAACATGCGCAGTACGCCAATCCTCCGGCACTATTCCCGTTTCTATGTCATTAGCTTTCTTCACCACCCTATGTGCTGTACCTGCATGCCAACTTTCAATGACCGGTGTACAAGGACACCCAGGTCTCCCTGTACCTCCCCCTTACCTAACCTAACCCCATTGAGATAATAATCTGCCCCCTTATTTTTACCACCAAAGTGGATAACCTCACATTTATCTATATTATACCGCATCTGCCACGCATCTGCCCACTCACTCAACCTGCAACCTCCTAACATCCTCTTCACAGTGCCACCCAGATTTGAGTCATCCGCAAACTTGCTAATTCCCTCTTCCAAATCATTAATATATATGGTAAACAGACCAAAACTGTACACAATACTCCAGATGTGGTCTCACCAGAGCCCTGTACAAGCAGAAGAACCTCTTTACTCCTATACAGAAGACAAGTACAGTGGATGCTAGATATCGGAAGAAGTCAGAAATGCCCAGCATGTTAGAGAACATCTGAGGAGTGAGAAACACCTATGATTTGGTGGGAAATGTATTGACCTGCAATTCCAACTGCTCCTCCCTCCATAGACGCCGTCTGTCCTGCTATATATATATATTTATTTATTTTTTTGAGGGATTTTATTATTTACCTCAGTGCCATTCATGAAACAAGATGCATGATATCAGGATGCCTCTACGTTCACACAAGGTTTAGGAAGTTCGGCTTGTGCTCGAGAACCCTCACCAACATCTACAGATGCAGAAGTAGAAAGCAATTTACCGGCATGCGTCATAGCATAGTTTGGGAACAGCTCCATCCAAGACTGCAAGAAATTGCAGAGAGTAGTGGTTGCAGCCCAGAAGATCATCACACAAACCAACCTCTCTTCGGTTGACTCCATCTACATTTCGCGCTGCCTCAAGGCCACCAGCCAAGGACCAGTCTCACCCCCACCACTCCCTCTTCTCCCCTCTCCCGTCAGGCAAGAGGGAGATAAGTTTGAAATTGCACACCTCCAGATTCAGGGACAGATTCTTCTCAGCTGTTATAGGGCATCCGAACTATCCTCTAACAAGTTGTCCTACAACTTTAGGCTGTGCACGCCATTCGCAAGAAGAAGAAGAACCATCCTCTCACCAATTAGAGAGCAGACCTGACCTCCTGTCTACCTCTTTGAAGGCCTTCAGGCTATCCTTAATTAAACGTTATAGACCTAACCAAATGTTACACCCTTTATCCTGATTGTAACCATGTGTAGTCTCTTTGCTGACTGAACAGCACACAGCAAAAAAGCTTTTCACTGTACCTCGGTAAAAGTGGCAATAATAAACTAAAATATCTGTTCTGCATACTCTCTTCGAGGTGAATTAGAAGGCCAAACTTTCCTTAGAAAGACACAAAATGATGGAGTATCTCAGCGAGTCAGGCCGCGTCTCTGGAGAACATGGATGGGCGACATTTCGGGTCGAGACCCTTCTTCAGACTGAAGAAGGTTCTGGGTCTGAAGATGGGTCCCGACCCGAAACGTCACCTATCCATGTTCTCCAGGGATGGTGCCAGATCTGCTGGGTTTCTCCAGCATTTTGTGTCTTTTCTTGATGGACCAGCATCTGCAGTTCCTTGTTTCTACAACTACATTTCTCCTCAGCATTGGGGAAGCAAGTGGAAGGGCAAGCAATTCCATGTCACTAGAAACATAATGGGCAAAGATCAGCTTGGAGATATAGTAATGGAAGCTGAAAAGCCCAGAATTCAATAGGGCAATATAGTAGCTCAGCTGGTAGTGCTGATGGCTCACAGCGCCAGATATCCGGGTTTGATCCTGACCTCTGGTGATGTCCGTGTGGAGTTTGCTTGTTTTCTCTATGAACCCGATTGGGTTTTCACCAGGTGCTCCGGTGTCCTCCCACATCCCAGAGATATGTGGGTTTGTAGGTTAATTGGCCTCTGTAAATTGCCACTAGTGAACCGGGGCCAGAACCAGGGGCCACAGTTTAAGAAGGAGTAAACCATTTAGAATGGAGACACTTTTTCTCACAGAGACTGGTGAGTCTGTGGAATTCTCTGCCTCAGAGGGCGGTGGAGGTGGGTTCTCTGGATGCTTTCAAGAGAGAGCTAGATAGGGCTCTTAAAAATAGCGGAGTCGGGGGATATGGGGAGAAGGCAGGAACGGGGTACTGATTGGAGATGATCAGCCATGATTGCCTTGAATGGCGGTGCTGGCTTGAAGGGGCGAATGGCCTACTCCTGCACCTATTGTCTATTGTCTATTGTCTATTGTGTGTAGGGAGTGGCTGAGAAAGCGGAATAACATAGAATTAGTGCCAAGGAAGGAATCGGCAGATGCTGGTTTTAACTGAAGATAGTCGCAAATTGTTGGAGTAACTCAGCGGGACAGGCAGCATTTCTGGAGGGAAAGAATGGGTGACGTTTCGGGTCGAGATCTTCCTCAGACTGAGAGTCAGGAGAAGGGGAGGCTGGAGCTATGTCACGGTAAGGCGTGAAAATGACAGATCAAGGCAGACGATGATTGAAGAAATTTAGAACGATACATTGTTAGCAGAGAGGAAGTTGGCAACGAGGCATACAATCAGTAAAATGTCAGTAAAATTAACCAGGATGACAGTGAAACTAGTCAGAGAACTAGGGTGGGGGAGGGACAGAGGGCGAAAGAAAGCAAGGATACTTGAACTTAAAGAAATTAATATTCATACCGCTGGGGTGAATTAGTGTGAACGGGTGATCTATGGTCCATGTCGATTCGATGGGCTGAAGGGCCTTTTTCGTGCTGTGTCAGGTCCTGGCCCACTTGGGCGGCCTAATCCGCGAGTTCTGGCGAGTTTGCCCTCGACTCATACTCACAGCATGGTCGACACAAGGTCGTAGGAGGTTGAAGTGGGCGCATGTGCGCATGTGTGGTGTTCTTCTAGAGTGTGCGCATGCGCAGGACATTCCCGGAGTGTGCGCATGTGCAAAGTATTTCGGGCGGGAAAGGCCTGCGGAAACAGCCATGTTTGCCAGACGTTTCTGAGTAATGTATTAAAGAAATAAGTTGCTTAAAGCTTAAATAAAGTTAAGTAAATTACAAGTAGTGAAAGTTTCATTTACCTCACAACAGAGGTTTTTGTAACTCTCCTTCATGCTCGAGAGTGGGCTCCGCGTACTCGAGGCCTCAGCTAGGTTGCGGCGTTTTTTTCAATATGTTAAAAAAATTCCTGTGGATAAAAGAAGGTCGCCATGGAAAAAATCGATGGTTTACTCGTAGGTTTAGTCGTCGTAGGTCGTAGTCGGTCGGCATGTTAGTCGTAGGTAATCGAGGGTAGTCGGAGGTAGTCGTAGATAGTCTTCATCATAGTCGAAGGGAGGTCGAAGGAGATCAAAGGAGGTCCTCTTCACTCTCCACTATTCGGTGTCCACTTTTCCCGAAGTTAGTCGTAGCTGGTCGAAGCTGGTCTTCAACATAGTCGAAGGAGGTCTTCAACATGTCAATTTTTCAAACTCTTCTAAACTAAATTAGGTCATGCAAGTGGGACAGCTACCTAAAAACTAAACTAAATTAAACTATTCCAAACCATTTATGTAAACCATCCTTTCACTTCACAGCCTTAAATGCTGCATTTAAGCATACTTCCAATTTTATCTTCTTTGAGCTGTGTTCTGGTTCAAAACAATCTCCCTTAAAAGTTATCACAGATAGTTGAGTATTATTATAATGAATTCTAAAAATTTATGGAATGAATAATTCATCTTTGAATAATGACTCAGTGATACAGCAGCTCCGAGCCTTTTGGTTTTTAGTTTTAGTTTAAAGGATACAGTGTGAAAACAGGCCCTTCGGCCGACCGAGTCTGCGCCGACCAGCGATCCCTGTACAATAGCACTATCCTACACACTAGGGACAATTTACAATCTTTCCCGAAGCCAATTAATTTGCAGACCTCTACGTCTTTGGAGATTCAGGAGGAAACTGGGGCACCCAGAGAAAACCAATGAGGTTACGCGGAGAACGCACATGCAGTACCCGTAGTCAGGATCGAACCTGGGTCTCTACCGCTGCGCCACTGTGGCCTCAGGAGTTGTAACGTTTGAATAAGGTCACCTCTGCATTCTTCTCAATGCATTTGAAGTGCCCACACAATTAAGGGGCTGTCCCACTGTACGAGCTAATTCAAGAGTTCTCCCGAGTTTCCCCTGATTCGAACTCGGAGAATTACGGTAATAGCCGCTCGTAGGTGCTCGGAGCTCTCGTGGACATTTTTCAACATGTTGACAAATCTTCACGAGTCTTCACGAGCTTACTCCGTTTCCCCGAGTACTCGCCGTTAGCGTTACGGGCCGCTAAGAGACGTTCCAAGCTCCGACGTACCCGCTACGTACATTCCACGTGCTTACCACGGGGGAGCTCTTGAATTAGCTCGTACAGTGGGACAGCCCCTTTAAAGTGAAGTGAAGAAAAATATGTTTCAGAGAAGGTAGAGTGGGGGTGAAGGATAGAGTGAAAGGTAGAGGGGAGGGTAGAGTGGGGGAAGAAAGAATCGTTATGAACAGACTCAGTGCCTTTAGGGGTTGGTGGAGATGTCAGTCTGGGCATTCACGGCAGGAATATTCAAGAGGGAGACACAAGGAACTGCAGATGTTGGGATCTTGAGCAAAATGCTGGAGTAACTCAGCAGGTCAGGCATCTGTGAAGGACAATGAAGTCACCCCACAGAGCCCAGTCCCTCCACGCACTAGAGTCTCCCAACCCCTACAGAGTAGTTATTAAGATGGCTGATCTGTGGACGGTTGCTGCTGGGACCTGATCAACCCTGGCTGGGTCGCCTGGGCGAGGGTGTCTGATGTTATGAGACCCGAAATAGCTGAGGATGCGTCCCAGCTCATCTAGAAGATGTATATTTTTCACATAGGTGATGTTTCAGGTTGGGACAAGGGCCTCGATCCGAAACATCACATTTTCCTTCGCTCCAGCATTTTTATCTACCTTTTTTTAAAATTATGTTTAAGTTTAGTTTCAGCTTTATTGTTGGCACATGTACCGAATTACAGTGAACAGCTCTGTTTTGCAATCTATTCAAACAGATCAGACATACCACACATAAATACAATACAAGTCAAGCTAATATATAATTGATAGAACAGAGGGGAAGATACAGAGTGTGTATTGTAGGAAGGAACTGCAGATGCTGGTTTACACCGAAGATAGATACAAAGTGCCTGAAGAAGGGTGCCGACCCGAAACGTCACCAATCCTTTTTCTCCAGAGATGCTGCCTGACCCACTGAGTTACTCCAGCACTTTGTGTCTACCTTCAGATACGGAGCGCAGAATACAGTTCTCATCCTTGCAGAGTGTCAGATCCGTGGGCAGCATCGTTGCCTATCAACTCTATAAATGGGAGCCAGTACAGACTCCATGGGCCAAATGGCCTCTTTCAATCTCCTAATGATTCTACAGTTGAATGAATTACCCATGCGTTCTTTTACAGTGTGAAGAAGAGAAGAACAAAAATGCTGTCGGGATTTCAGATGCCCAAATAAATTACCCGAGTGGCGAAAGCGCTCCTTAACTTCTTCCAAATCTTTCAGGAGCAACTCGCCTGCTTTGCTCTCTTCGCCTCTCAAGGTTAAAAGCCATTCAGATGCATCTCCCTGCCTTCATAATCTAGGTTAGCCTCCTCTCTGCTTGTTATTCGACTCTAGTCAACCATTAACTGTATCCCATGTGGAAGAGCATTTTCAGGCGTTCCTGTGCGATGCTCCTGTTGATGGTATATTGATGAGGGTCTGATTGTGTGTGAATGCCTCTGTAATGATGGTGCTGGGCTTCAGCCAAAGGTTTTACACTAAACAGCTGGAGGATATGAATTGACATGTTTTGGATTTCTTGAGAAAAAAACAATGGTCTCTGGACACTTATGGAATAATTTTCTAACCTGCAAATTAAGTTCGAAAGGTCCCTGGATGGATTTATATTATTCACCATTCCTATTCCTCTATTACAAAAACGTATCCAGGAGTTACCGTGTGGACATGTTTTTTGATCCAGTTTTAAACACTTCTTGGCCCTAATTCTGGCCCATCTTATCTCACAGCTCCGTCCCACACAAATCTCCTCCCGATCTTCAAAGCTTTGGGGCAGCACGGTAGAGTTGTGCCAGAGGCCCCGGTTCGATCCTGACCTGTCTATGTTCTCCCTGTGACCGCGTGGGTTTTCTCACGGGCGCTCCGGTTTCCTCCCACACTCCAAAGGTGTGCGAGTTTGCTGCTAATTGGCCTCGGTAAAATTGTAAATCAGCCCCAGTGTGTAGGATAGTGCTAGTGCAGGGGGTGACTCGGTGGGCCGAAGGATCTGCATCTCTAAAGCCTGAAGTCCAAAATAGCCAAAACAGCAATTCCAATGACTGTAACGTGAATGCAGGGAATAGAGGGATATGGATCATGTTCTGGCAGATAAGATGTGTTTAACTTGGCATCATGTTTGGCACAAACATTGTGGGCCAAAGGGCCCGCTACTGTTCTGTTGGTTCTTCCATTTATTCAGCACGTGAGCAGGTGGAACTAATTTATTCAGCATCAGAGCAGATGGAACTAATTGAACTAATTTAATTTTTCAACAAGGATTTGACAAAATACTCAATGGGAAAGAACAAGTCGTGGCCGCAAGGAGGAAAGATTAGAGGAGTGAAAATTTTCTTATTTGATCATAATTTGGGTTGTGAGTGTTGCTGGCCATTTGTTGCCAGTTCCTCCTCGCCTTTGGAAGGACTGGATACCAGTGGAGCTTTTCCACCTCCCAGCTCACACAAGCGTGCAATAAACGGTTGGAGGAAAGAGGCACCGAGGTCATGGCTCTGACCTGGGCGAACTCCATTTGTCCAAACTTCATCTCTTGGGTTTAGACTTAAAAGGAACATCCAGCCAAATACTTTAAGATCTTAGACAACATAGGGCCATAATGGATTCCACCGTTCCCAAGGTCATTAGTTGCCGATCCTGCTTGATTCTGGCCTTCAGTATCTTTCAGTCTGAAGAAGAGTCCCGACCGGAAACATCATCTAACCCTTTTCTCCAGAGAATGTGTCTGACACGATAAGTTCCTCCAGAATTCTGTGTCCATCTTGGGTGTAAAGTCTGATGCAGGCAGTGAAGAAAGCGAATGGCATGTTGGCCTTTATAAAAAGAGGAATCGAATATAGGAGCAAAGAGGTCCTTCTGCAGTTGTACAGTTGTGCGGATCTTATAGAAACGTACAAAATTCTTAAGGGGTTGGACAGGCTAGATGCAGGAAAATTGTTCCCGATGTTGGGGAAGTCCAGAACAAGGGGTCACAGTTTAAGGATAAAAGGGAACTCTTTTAGGACCGAGATGAGAAAAACATTTTTCACACAGAGAGTGGTGAATCTGTGGAATTCTCTGCCACAGAAGGTAGTTGAGACCAGTTCATTGGCTATATTTAAGAGGGAGTTAGATGTGGCCCTTGTGGCTAAAGGGATCAGGGGGTATGGAGAGAAGGTAGGTAAGGGATACTGAGTTGGATGATCAGCCATGATCATATTGAATGGCGGTGCAAGCTCGAAGGGCCGAATGGCCTACTCCTACACCTATATACAATATATATTGTAAATAGCTGGGGTCCCAGCACTGAGCCTTGCGGTACCCCACTAGTCACTGCCTGCCATTCGGAAAATGACCTGTTTACTCCTATTCATTGCTTCCTGTCTGCCAGCCAGTTCTCTATCCACATCAATACTGAACCCCTAATACCGTGTGCTTTAAGTTTGTATGCTAATCTCTTATGTGGGACCTTGTCGAAAGCCTTCTGAAAGTCCAGATATAACACATCCACAGGTTCACCCTTATCCACTCTACATCCTCAAAAAATTCTATAAGATTCGTCAGACATGATTTACCTTTCATAAATCCTTGCTGGCTTTGTCCAATGATTTCACCACTTTCCAAATGTGCTGCTATCCCATCTTTAATAACTGGCTCTAGCATTTTCCCCACTACCGATGTTAGACTAACTGGTCTGTAATTCCCGTTTTCTCTCTCCCTCCCTTTTTAAAAAGTAGGTTTACATTAGCTACCCTCCAATCCTCAGGAACTACTCCAGAATCTAAAGAGTTTTTAAAAATTATCACTAATGCATCCACTATTTCTGGGGCTACTTCCTTAAGTACCCTGGGATGCAGCCTATCTGGCCCAGGGGATTTATCGGCCTTTAATCCATTCAATTTACCTAACACCACTTCCCCGCTAACCTGGATTTCACTCAGTTCCTCCATCTCATTTGACCCCCATATGGTTTACATATAAACCATCGGAGAAAACCCACGCAGGTCACGGGGAGAACGTGCAAACTCCGTACAGACAGCAAGGATTTATGAAATGGAAACATTGGAAGTGGCCCACAGCTTATGCCCTGACTACTCCATTAGTGGGAGTGTCCAAGACCAGAGGTCATAGCCTCAGAATTAAAGGACGTTCCTTTAGGAAGGAGATGAGGAGGAATTTCTTTAGTCAGAGTGTAGTGAATCTGTGGAATTCTTTGCCACAGAAGGCTGTGGAGGACAAGTCAGTGGACATTTTTAAGGCAGAGATAGATAGATTCTTGATTGGTACGGGTATCAGGGGTGATGGGGAGAAGGGTTTAGGGGTTAGGAGGGAGAGATAGATCAGCCAGGATTGAATGGTGGAGTAGACTTGATGGGCTGAATGGCCTAATTCTGCTCCTATCACATTAAGATCTTATGACCTTATGACTACAATGACAGAGGGAAGCCCCTGTTTTAGGTCAATGATCATTCAGTTAAAAGGACATTAACTCTCTTTCTTCCTTCATAAAAGCAGACCGACTTGCCCATTATTCCCAATATATTCCAGATGCAGTTCACATCCTGAGTTGTCGGTGGAATTTGAAAGGTACTATTTAAGTACATTATTTTTTCTTTTAAGTGTAATATTAAGCAGGGTTACTTGGTACTCTCTCAGCTCAGTGTTTCATCTATTGACAGGCAAGGACAGTGGTACACGTTGGAATGTGGATGCCTAATTCAAACAGTTTTAAATCATTTCTATATTCACAAGCCAAGGCAGAGACTAAGATCAAACTATCTCAGCCCCCAAGTCCAATTGGATGTACAATGCAACTTTGATGTATGTAGAAGATAGACACAAAATGCTGGAGTAACTCAGCGGGACAGGCAGCATCTCTGGAGAGAAGGAATGGGTGACGTTTGGGGTCGAGACCCTTCTTCAGACTGATGTCAGGCGAGTGGGCGGTACCGAGATAAAATGTAATCGGAGACAGTAAAGGGGCTGTTCCACTTGGGCGACCTAATCTGCGAGTTTAGAAGAGTGTCTTCGACCTTCAGTCTCACAGCATGGTCGACACGTGGTCCTATGAGGTCGCTGGAACTCTCCTTCATGATCGAGGGAAGTTCCTGAATACTCGTGGCCTCAGCTAGGCTGTGGAAAATTTTTCAGCATGATTAAATATTTTCTGCAAGTAAAATTTGGTCGGCATGGTTCTTTTTAACTACAAGTGGAGTGGGGTCGCTATTTAGTTACAGGCAGCCGTAGGCAATCTCCTTCGCCGACTGGCCATTTTGATTGGCACATTGGAATTTTCAGGACCAAGGAAGACCGACTGGTAGGTAAAATGCCCGCTAAACTTTATTATACTTCTTAAGTCTATCTCCCCACTTCTCTCCCCCTTCTCTCCTCTCTCCTTGTCTCTCCTTGTCTCTCCTTGTCTCTCCTTCTCTCATCTTCTCTCCCCTTCTCCCCCCCCCCCCCCCGCGCTCTCTAAAGGACTTGCCGTTACTGTGCAGCCTTTTTACCTACCTCTTCATCGCGAGCGCTCCCCCCGCTTTCCCTGGCCCCCACCTTCGCGATGTGTTTGTGTGTGTGTGCGCGGTCGGTCGATCCAGCTCACGGTTTCAATGCTGATGGTCGATCCAGCTCGAGGCTTTCCAGGCGAGTGCCCTCAAGCTTGAAGGTCGAAGACAACCCTTCTTAACTCGCGGATTAGGTCGCCCAAGTACGACAGCCCCTTAAGACTGGTCGGAGAACTGGGAAGTGGGAGGGGATAGTCAGAGAGGGAAAGCAAGGGCTACTTGAAGTTAGAGAAGTCAATGTTCATACCGCTGGGGTGTAAGCTACCCAAGCGAAATATGAGGTGTTGTTCCTCCAATTTGCACTGGGCCTCACTCTGACAATGGAGGAGGTCCAGGACAGAAAGGACAGTGTGGGAATGGGAGGGGGAGTTAAAGTGTTGACCAACCAGGAGATCAGGTGATGTATTAGAGCGATTCTTCCTCAACTGGCTTCGTCAGAACATATTTCACATTTCCTTAGCATGTGGGACGGCACGGGGGCGCAGTGATTGTTTGTTGCCTTGCAGCGCCAGAGACCCGTGTTCGATCCTGACCACAGGTGCTGTCTGTACAGAGTTTGTACCTTCTCCCCGTGACTCCGTGGGTTTAGTTTAGTTTAGTTTAGTTCAGTTCAGTTTATTGTCACATGTAGCGAGTGCTAACCAGTCAGCAGAAAGACAATACATGATTACAAACAATCCATTTACAGTGTATAGATACATGATAAGGGAATAAGGTTTTCTCCGGGAGCTCCGGTTTACTCCCACACTCTAAAGACGTACATGTTTGTAGGTTAATTGGCTTTGGTTTAAACAAATTGTAAATTGTCCCTTTGTGTAGGATAGTGCAAATGTGTTTGACCATCGCTGGTTAACACAGATGCAGCGGGCTGAAGTGCCTGCTTCCACGCCGTATCTCGAAACTAAACTAAATTTAAGTTTTTTAAAGATTTGAATCAGCGTATTTAAATAACATGAACAATTTAAAATAATTTCTATCCCATTGTGAACTGTGCATTAGAAAAGCTGTACTTAACGAATAATGATTCTTAACTAAAGGGCCTGTCGCACCAGCCTGCGATTGCATGCGTCTAGCGCGACCAAACGTGGTTGCTTGAGGCGTACGGACTCGCGGGGCTGATCCCACTTCGATCGGCGGAGGCGTATGGAGTTGTGCGGATCTGGTCCCGACATCGCGTGGGGCTCCGAAATACTGACACTCTCCGAAAAACCCGCGTGCCAACGGCCTGTCGGCCTGCAGGCTCATTGAGGGCGTACGCAGCGTCTCGACGGGCGTACGCGGTGTCTCGACGGGGTACGCAGTGTCTCGACGTCGTCCGCAGCGTCTAGACGGCGTACGCCTAGCGCGTGGCGTTGCGCGATGAAGTCACTGCCCGGCGTGCCGTTGCATGATGACGTCACCGCCCGACGCCGTGCGACGTCCAAATTCAGTCGGCCCGCCTCCTGCCTAGCTCATTGGTGAGTATGATGTCAGGACCAGCCCCACGCAACTCCATACGCCTCCGCGGTTCGAAGTGGAACCGACCCCGCGAGGCCGCGCGCATCAAGCGACCACGTTTGGTCGCGCTAGACGCATGCAGTCGCATGCTGGTGGGACAGGCCCTAATGCAAACTTACCTTCAGCTGCGCTGCAGTTCTGCCACTGGCCTTTGGGGGGGGGGGGGGGGGATTAAAATACCTTTTTCTCCTGCCTGTTGGAGGCGGACTTCCTCGGGCTGCTAGCTGCTGAAGAAAAATCGATCCGACTTCCGTTCCTGATTTTTTTTTTTTTAATATCGCGAGACAATTCAATAATTTGATTAAAATAAAAAGCGACTTCAAACGCCCTCAACGCGACTGATCGCAAGAACGGGACAAAACAACGGGTAAGTCATTTATTTCACATATAATCTTGCTTCTTTGGATGGCTTTCATCAAATTTTATGTTGCAAAAATGTGATTTGGGCCCCATACGAACCGGCAGTGTTTTTCCTGCCGATATGGAGTTCAAATTCACCTCAAATGCAACGTTCCAATCGATCGCGTTCCAGAAAAACCCACTCGCAAGATGATTTAAATGGACAATCATGTCATAAGAGCATCTAAATCGTCTATATTTTGTGTTATTGTCTATCCATAGTCAATATTTTTATACTAAATATCAGTCTTAGTCCCATCTATTGTGCAAAAAAATAAGAATGTTGATTATATTGTGTGGATATTTCTAGATTAATTTATGGGAATTAAACATTAAATTCCTTCCATCTGGCATATAAATTCATGACGGTGAGATTTAAAAACCATGTTATATTGTGCATTCTTGTGTGAATGGGATTAGTTTGTTATTTGGATACTTACGCTATTTAAAAAAATATATCCTTTTCTTAAGCAATGGAATCTACAGGACATTCTTAATGGGAAAGTAGAGGGCAGAAAGGCATGTCATGTGTGGTTTGAAGAGCAAAAACCTGTAGTTTACAATGCCAAAATTGAAAAGTTGAGGAAAAACAAGGTGTACAGAGTTGCTTATTGATTACAATCTGAGGAGTATGATGTTGCTACTGATTATGATATGCCAATGTACCAGCTAGGAACTGATCTTATCCATAAAGACTTGGTCTATTGCTAGAAATTGTAATTTATTTACCTTTCTGTTATGGACTTACAGCATATAGAAACATAGAAACATAGAAATTAGGTGCAGGAGTAGGCCATTCAGCCCTTCGAGCCTGCACCGCCATTCAATATGATCATGGCTGATCATCCAACTCAGTATCTGTACCTGCCTTCTCTCCATACCCTCTGATCCCCTTAGCCACAAGGGCCACATCCAACTCACTCTTAAATATAGCCAATGAACTGGCCTCAACTACCCTCTGTGGCAGAGAGTTCCAGAGACTCACCACTCTCTGTGTGAAGAAAGTCTTTCTCATCTCGGTCTTAAAGGATTTCCCCCTTATCCTTAAGCTGTGACCCCTTGTCCTGGACTTCCCCAACATCGGGAACAATCTTCCTGCATCTAGCCTGTCCAACCCCTTAAGAATTTTGTAAGTTTCTATAAGATCCCCTCTTAATCTCCTAAATTCCAGAGAGTATAAAACCGAGTCTATCCAGTCTTTCTTCATAAGACAGTCCTGACATCCCAGGAATCAGTCTGGTGAACCTTCTCTGCACTCCCTCTATGGCAATAATGTCCTTCCTCAGATTTTGGAGACCAAAACTGCACGCAATACTCAGGTGTGGTCTCACCAAGACCCTGTACAACTGAAGTAGAACCTCCCTGCTCCTGTACTCAAATCCTTTTGCTATGAAAGCTAACATACCATTCGCTTTTTTTCACTGCCTGCTGCACCTGCATGCCTACTTTCAATGACTGGTGTACCATGACACCCAGGTCTCGCTGCATCTCCCCTTTTCCCAATCGGCCACCATTTAAATAATAGTCCGCTTTCCTGTTTTTGCCACCAAAGTGGATAACCTCACATTTATCCACATTATACTGCATCTGCCCAAACATTTGCCCACTCACCCAGCCTATCCAAGTCACCCTGCAGTCTCCTAGCATCCTCCTCACAGCGAACACTGCCCCCCAGCTTAGTGTCATCCGCAAACTTGGAGATATTGCCTTCAATTCCCTCATCCAGATCATTAATGCATAATATTAAAGTTCTGATCTTGAGAATGTCACATTTTTTAATTTTCAAGGCAGTCTGGGTGTTTATTACTATTTCCGTCACAACCGTCAATTTTGTAATTGACTACAATTAGGTAATTAACTAATTATATGCTTTTGACTGTCCTCGATCACAGCTTTTGTGTTTAGTCAATGCAAAAGCAATAGGGAACAAGATGCTAATTTCCGAGTATGAAAATGGCCATAACCTTTTTAATACTGATGATATGAACGTGAATTAGGTGTCAAATTAAACTTCTTTTTATGCTTTATCTGATGGGATAAACTTGATTTTTTAAATCTCAAAATTTTGTAACATTGCTAAATTATATGTTATATATTTCATAGACCTGGCTATGGTTGTCTTCAGGCTATAACTGATCAACTGATTCCTCGTAAAACCTGCTGATTATTTAAGATGAAACAACACTAACTCCCAGAAGAAACATGGAGTTAGTTACGACATTAATTACAATGACCACATTTATCTTTCCAGTTTACCATTTGGATAGGGTAGACAATCAGAACCTTTTTTCCCCAGAATGGACATGTCAAAGATTAGAGGGCACAGCTTTAAGGTGAGAGATAGGCACATGGATATGCAGGGAATGGAGGGATATGAATCATGTGCAGAGAGAGGAGATTAAACTGGTATCAGCTTTAATGCAGGATCATTGTGGGGACAAGGATCTGTTCCTGTGCTGTACTGTTTGATGGTCTATGTTTTAACTCATCTGTCTGTAGAAGGGTTTTGGCCCGAAACATTGCCTATTTCCTTCGCTCCATAGGTGCTGCTGAGTTTCTCCAGCACTTTTGTCCACCTTATGTTTTAACCTATCTGCTTTTCCATTTTTCCTTTCACTTTTCATTAAGCTCCTTAAGCTATGACCAACCTTTTGGCTATCTACCCTAATAACCCATACGTGGTTTGGTGTTAAATTTAATTGCACAACATTCCTGCAAAACCACTTGGGAGATTCTATTGTTTGTAGTTTAGTTTAGTTGAGAGATACAATGCGGAAACAGGGGCTTTGGCCCACCGAGTCTGCGTTGACCAGCGCACACTACACACTGTGGGGGACGTCAGTTCCGTAGGGTCGAAGGCGACGGAGGAAGGCCCTGCAGGAGGAACCTGGGGGGTTACCTGGATCGGGAACCGCTCCAGTTGACCGAGCGCGTGGACGGACTGGACTTTGGAAATGGCGCCTAAACATGGCGGCACCCGCATGTGTAAATATGCAAAAAGAATTTCACTGTGCAGTTACACATATGACAACTGAAGCTCCAGTGAACCTTTGAACACCCAAACCTGTACGTCTTTGGAGTTTGGGAGGAAACCGGGGCACCCAGGGAAAACCCAACAGTGGGATAACATAGAACTAGTGTGAACGGGTGAACTATGGTGGGCATGGACTGGGTGGGCCGAAGGACCTGTTTCCAATCTGCATCCTCCAACTTGAACTGAAGTGAACTGAAATCCCACATGACTGTTTGTGAACATGAAAGAAGTTAAAACAAAAGTGACTAATATTGGTGGCTGTAAAAACGGACCAGGAAGACGATGGACGCGACGTATCAGAGCACGAGGTTTGCACGCAGCTAAGACCACGGCAGCTGAATTTGGGAAGGAACAGGAATGGGACAACTTTATTGTCACATGCAACTAGGCACAGTGAGATTATTTGCTTGCGTACATAATGTATACAAATACCAGCCACCTACGCCACTGACAAAGTTACAAAGCGCGCCGGCGCCCCCTTTCATTCTCCCCTCTACCAGTAGAAATGATGCCATTCGGCCCATCAAGTCTACTCCGCCATTCAATCATTGGTTGATCTATCTCTCCCTCCTCATCCCATTCTCCGGCCTTCTCCCCATAAACTCTGACACCCGTACTAATCAAGAATCGATCTATCTCTGCCTTAAAAATATCCACTGACTTGGCCTCCACAGCCTTCTGTGGCAAGGAATTCCACAGATTCACCGCCCTCTGACCAAAGAAATTTCTCCTCATCCTAAAAGAACGTCCCTCAATTCTGAGGCCATGACCTCTCGCCCTAGACTCTCCCACGAGTGGAAACATCCTCCCCACATCATGTTGCCCTTTCTGCTCATCATGGGTCTGTGTTAAAAAGGTAGCCCTGCACATCTCCTTTAACCTTTGCCCCTTTCGCCCAAAAGCTATGCCCTCCAGAACGGTCAGCACTAATGCAAGCTCTGGCCACTTGATGCACGAGGTACCAGTTGTGATGACAAGTGAACGCCCATGGTTCTGGGCTGTTAGACACAGCAGTGTGTCATGATTGCTTCTCCCGATGCAAGCAACAGTTTAACAGGAATAATAGAGTTTGCTCTATTTAGCAATAAATGTTTTGGCATGTCCAGGTATTTACAATTGCTCGACTAAAGACTGAGGAATTGGGTAGCGTAATGTGTCGGAAACCTTCTGGCACCTGGGTTACAATCCAGGCCGAAATATTAATTGAAGTCACCTCTCTAATGGCTGCTAGGGGTCGTAAATAAAATGAATCTGGTCATTCTCAACCCAACTCCCTGTGGGCCAGGTTGTAAAGCAGACAACCACTGTGAAAATCAACACTATTGGCACTTTATTGGGTAAACTCACTCAGGAAGGGCTTTAACAGTAGGTCTGGAGGGAAATGAAAACGCCACGTGATTACAGTACTGAGCTAGGCTTCAAAATGCTTGGTTCTCCATCCCTCCCGAGATGCGGGACTGGGAGGGTGACAGGTAACAGGGCAAATAGCCCCTTTCATATCTCCAGTTTTCCTCCCCCCCTAACTCTCATTCTGACGAAGGGTCTCCAGAACCAGGGGCCACAGTTTAAGAATAAGGGGTAAGCCATTTAGAACGGAGACAAGGAAACACTTTTTCTCACAGAGAGTTGTGAGTCTGTGGAATTCTCTGCCACAGAGGGCGGTGGAGGCAGGTTCTCTGGATGCTTTCAAGAGAGAGCTTGATAGGGCTCTTAAAGATAGCGGATATGGGGAAAAGGCAGGAACGGGGTACTGATTGGGGTTGATCAGCCATGATCACATTGAATGGCGGTGCTGGCTCGAAGGGCCGAATGGCCTACTTCTGCACCTATTGTCTATTGTCTGTTGTCTATTGACACAAAACGTCGCCTAATTCCTTTTCTCCAGAGATGCTGCCTGTCCCGCTGAGTTACTCCTGCTTTTTGTGTCTATCTTCAGTGTAAACCACCAGTTTTTATGTCCCTTGTGTGTTGTGAATGTCGGCAGACCAAATTCCCTCCGAGGATGAATAAAGTCTTATCCTGTCGTATCGAACTGCAGTTGCTGGTTTCGACCGAAGATAGACAGAAGATGCAGGAGTAACTCAGCGGGACAGGCAGCATCTCTGGAGAGAAGGAACGGGTGACGTTTTGGATCGAGACCTTTCTCTAGACCTTCAGTCTACTCCAGTAAACCAGGCCGTCTTTAGTCAGAGGTCGGTGCATCTGCGGAATTAATTGCCACAAAAGGCTGTGGAAACATCCAAGTCAGTGGATATATTTAAGGCAGAGATGGATAGATTGTTGATCAGTACAGGTGTCAGAGGTTACGGGCAGAAAGCAGGAGAATGGGGATACAGGAGGGAGAGACAGATCAGCCAAGATTGAATGGCGGAGTAGATTTGATGGACCGAATGGCCTAATTCAGCTCCTATCACTTATCATCTGCTCTTATGATCAGGTGATTAACTTCATTATTGCTTTGTTGAACCTTGCCGTAAGCAACGTTCTCTGCCATGTCTCACCGCGATGTCGCAACGATGACTTCGAGGCTTTATCCCAGAAATATTAACCTGTCTATTTCTCATTTTGGCTGCTGACAGGGCTGCTGTATATCTCCTAGTCTTTTCTGTTTTCACTTCAGATTCACTATTTTCCTATTTTTTTTCTTCTTTTTTATCTCAGAGGAAAGGGTGACATTGTTGCTCATCAACATTGAAAGTGCGTGAGGTTTTCCTTGATAGTAAACCTAATGCATTCTAATGGATGGTATGGCAAATGACACAGAGTTTGATGAAGGGCCTGTTATGTGATCCTGAAAAACATCGTTTTATCTGTTGCTTATTGAACTGACTATCACACTTAAGACAACAAAGCTTCTCTGTTCTGCCAAGGCTGACAGGCCATAAGTTACCCTCACAAGGAAACGTATTGTAACAGAAGCCAGCAGCGACTGAAGCCGTTTTGGGATGGCACCACAATCAGCTATCGAGACCCGTCAGCGGGCGATGGAATGAGCAAAACTACAAAGGGTGTCCCAGCAAAGGAGCTATAAACAACGATGCATGCAGCATCACTGTGCGATCTCAATAGGCAGCCTGCAGTGAACTTTGGTAGCTGCGAGCTTTACATTAAATATACATTTTTGTTTTCAAACACTACAACCAGAATGCAGCACCATCCTTTCACAGATCTGGGATGTGATTTTGTGACGAATGCTGCCAACAATTTCTTCAGACGTTCATAAGTGATAGGAGCAGCATTAGGCCATTCGGCCCATCGAGTCTACTCTACCACCCAATCGTGGCTGATCGATCTCGCCCTCCAAACCCCATTCTCCTACCATCTCCCCATAACCCCTGACACCCGTACTAATCAAGAATTTATCTATCTCTGCTTCATTGACTTGGCCTCCACAGCTTTCCATGGCAATGAATTCCACAAATTCACTCTAGTTTGTAGTCTGGAGTAGTTCCTGAGGATTGGCGGGTAGCAAATGTAACCCCTCTTTTTAAGAAGGGAGGGAGAGAGAAAACGGGGAATTACAGACCAGTTAGTCTAACATCGGTAGTGGGGAAACTGCTAGAGTCAGTTATTAAAGATGGGATAGCAGCACATTTGGAAAGTGGTGAAATCATTGGACAAAGTCAGCATGGATTTACAAAAGGTAAATCATGTCTGACGAATCTTGTGGAATTTTTCGAGGATGTAACTAGTAGCGTGGATAAGGGAGAACCAGTGGATGTGGTTATATCTGGACTTCCAGAAGGCTTTCGACAAGGTCCCCCACATAAGAGATTAGTATACAAACTTAAAGCATACGGTATTAGGGGTTCAGTATTGATGTGGATAGAGAACTGGCTGGCAAACAGGAAGCAAAGAGTAGGAGTAACGGGTCCTTTTCACAATGGCAGGCAGTAACTAGTGGGGTACCGCAGGGCTCAGTGCTGGACCCAGCTATTAAATATATATTAATGATCTGGATGAGGGAATTGAAGGCAATATCTCCAAGTTTGCGGATGACACTAAGCTGGGGGGCAGTGTTCGCTGTGAGGAGGATGCTAGGAGACTGCAAGGTGACTTGGATAGCTGGGTGAGTGGGCAAATGTTTGGCAGATGCAGTATAATGTGGATAAATGTGAGGTTATCCACTTTGGTGGCAAAAACAGGAAAGCAGAATATTATTTAAATGGTGGCCGATTAGGAAAAGGGGAGATGCAGCGAGACCTGGGTGTCATGGTACACCAGTCATTGAAAGTAGGCATGCAGGTGCAGCAGGCAGTGAAAAAAGCGAATGGTATGTTAGCTTTCATAGCAAAAGGATTTGAGTACAGGAGCAGGGAGGTTCTACTTCAGTTGTACAGGTCTTGGTGAGACCACACCTGGAGTATTGCGTGCAGTTTTGGTCTCCAAATCTGAGGAAGGACATTATTGCCATAGAGGGAGTGCAGAGAAGGTTCACCAGACTGATTCCTGGGATGTCAGGACTGTCTTATGAAGAAAGACTGGATAGACTTGGTTTATACTCTCTGGAATTTAGGAGATTAAGAGGGGATCTTATAGAAACTTACAAAATTCTTAAGGGGTTGGACAGGCTAGATGCAGGAAGATTGTTCCCGATGTTGGGGAAGTCCAGGACAAGGGGTCACAGCTTAAGGATAAGGGGAAATCCTTTAAGACCGAGATGAGAAAAAGACTTTCTTCACACAGAGAGTGGTGAGTCTCTGGAACTCTCTGCCACAGAGGGTAGTTGAGGCCAGTTCATTGGCTATATTTAAGAGTGAGTTGGATGTGGCCCTTGTGGCTAAGGGGATCAGAGGGTATGGAGAGAAGGCAGGTACGGGATACTGAGTTGGATGATCAGCCATGATCATATTGAATGGCGGTGCAGGCTCGAAGGGCTGAATGGCCTACTCCTGCACCTAATTTCTATGTTTCTATGTTTCTATGTAGACTCTGGAGTTTAGAAGGATGAGAGGAAATCTCATTGAAACATATCAGATTGTTAAGGGTTTGGACACGCTAGAGGCAGGAAACGATGTTTCCCGATGTTGGGGGAGTCCAGAACCAGGGGCCACAGTTTACGAATAAGGGGTAAGACATTTAGAACGGAGAAGAGGAAACACTTTTTCTCACAGAGAGTGGTGAGTCTGTGGAATTCTCTGCCTCAGGTGAAGGTGGGTTCTCTGGATGCTTTCAACAGAGAGCTAGATAGGGCTCTTAAAAATAGCGGAGTCAGGGAATTTGTTTATTTGTTTATTTGTTCCGAACAAGTAAAGGCATAAATAGGAAAATATAACAACAACAAAATCGAAATAGTCAAACAATTGAACATTCCAGGCAATATTTGCAAAGCAATGTAAAGTATAAAGCAAAGGAATATGGGGAGAAGGCAGGAACGGGGTACTGATTGGGGATGATCAGCCTTGATCACATTGAATGGTGGTGCTGGCTCGAAGGGCCGAATGGCCTACTCCTGCACCTATTGTCTATTGTTTAGTGAAAATAAATCCCGCCTCATCTCCTTCCTAAAGGATCGTCCTTTCATTCTGAGGCTATGACCGACCTCTGGACCTAGACTCTCCCACTAGTGGAAACATCCTCTCCACATCCACTCTATCCAAGCCCTTCACTATTTGGTACGTTTCAATGAGGTTCCCCTTCATACTTCTAAACTCCAGCGAGTACAAAGGCTCAGCGGTTATGTGGAGAAGGCAGGAGAATGGGGATGAGAGGGAACGATAGATCAGCCACATTTGAATGTCGGAGTAGACTTGATGGGCCGAATGGCCTAATTCTGCTACTGGAACCCATTAACTTATAGGGAGCACATTAGGGCGGCACGGTGGCGCAGCGGTAGAGTTGCTGCCTTTCAGCGCCAGAGATCCGGGTTGGATCCCGACTACAGGTGCTGTCTGTACGGAGTTTGTACGTTCTCCCTGTGACCTTCCTGGGTTTTTTTCTGGGATGTCCAGTTTCCTCCCACACTCCAAAGTCGTACAGGTTTGTAGGTTAATTGGCTTGGTATAATTGTAAATTGTCCCTAGTGTGTGTGGGATAGTGTTAGTGTACGGGGGTCGCTGGTCGGCACGGACTCAGTGGACCAATGGGCCTGTATCCATGCTGCATCTCTAAACTAAACTAAAACTAAACTAAAGATAGACACAAAATGCTGGAGTCACTCAGCGGGACAGGCAGCGTCTCTGGAGAGAAGGAATGGGTGATGGTTTCTGGTCGAGACCCTTCTTCTGACTGATGAAGACGGGTGGGAGAACTGGGAAGGGGAAGGGGATGGAGAGAGAGGGAAAGCAAGGAATATTTGAAGTTAGAGAAAAGTCAATGTTCGTACCGCTGGGGTGTAAGCTGCCCAAGCGAAATATGAGATGCTGTTCTTCCAATTTGCCCTGGGGCTCACTCTGACAATGCAGAAGGCCCAGGACAGAAAGTTCAGATTGGGAATGGGAGGGGGAGTTGAAGTGCTGAGCCACCGGGATGATTTTTGGATGATCGGCCATGATCATATTGAATGGCGGTGCTGGCTGGAAGGGCTGAATGGCCTACCCAGGACAGAAAGTTCAGATTGGGAATGGGAAGGGGAGTTGAGGTGCTGAGCAAACGGAGATCAGGTAGGCTAAGTCGGACGGAGCAGTGTTGTTCAGCGAAACGATCGGCGAGCCGCGCTTGATCTCGCCGATGTACAGAGGGTTGACTACAAGCCTAAACTAAGCGCCGACTAGTGGAATGAATGCAGTCACTTTCCTTTGTAGGTTTGATTAATCTCCGGTAGACACAAAATGCTGGAGTAGCTCAGCGGGACAGGCAGCATCTCTGGAGAGAAGGAATGGGGTACGCACGTAATGCACGTCCCTCCATTCCCTGCATATCTGCATGTTCCCCCCCGCAGCTGAACCGGGGGGCTGAAGGGGGGGGGGGGGGTGGGGGCACCGATCTGGCTCCTGCTTGTCCCCCGTAGACCAGGATGACGATGGATGCGACGTATCAGAGCACGAGGTTTGCACGCAGCTAAGACCACGGCAGCTGAATTTGGGAAGGAACAGGAATGGGACAACTTTATTGTCACCTGCGACTGGGCACAGTGAGATTATCTGCTTGCGTACACAATGTATACAAATACCAGCCACCTACGCCACTGACAAAGTTACAAAGCATGCCGGCGCCCCCTTTCATTCTCCCCCCCCTCCACCCTCCCCCACAGCAGTTCTCCCACGCCGGCTCCCCATTATCCTTTGTTTGACCCCATCATGACATCCCCCCCCCACCCCAATACTCCCCCCCCCCCCCCCCCCCGCCCCCCCCCCCCCCGTCACTGGCTCAGCCCCACCCTCCCCCCACCCCCCACCCCGCCACCCCCTCGCGTCCCTCCCACCCCCTGCCCCCCCGCCTCCGCCACCCCCCCCGCCCGACCACCTTTACCCCCCCCCCCCCGCCACCCCCCCGTAACCCCCCCCCCCCCCCCACCCTCACCCCCCCGCCCCCCCTCCTCCCCCCCCTTCCCTCACCCTGCTCGCCCCCCCCCCCGTTCTCCTTCTCTGTTCTCCCCCCCACCCCCCCCCCCAGCCCCCTCCCTCCCCCCCCCCCCCCACGCATCCTCCCCCCCCCCCCCCCCCCACACCCCCACACGCCGGGTCCTCCATTCTCTCCCCCCCCCCCCCCCCTCAGGCCGAGCATTAGAACAGCTCAACCTGTTTGGACTGACCAATCCTTGATGAGGAATAACAACATCTAGACATTTTACAGGGCAAATCGATACAACGCAAAGCACAAATTGTGGATAACTCTCCAGTCTGATGAAAGATCCTGGATTTTTTCTCCGAGATAACTCAGGAACAGCTTCTTCCCCTCTGTCATCAGGATTCCGAACAGTCCTTCTAAGAGCTAGAGTTCGATTCACCTCTACCCTATACCCAGTCTGAAGAAGGGTCTCGACCCGAAACATCACCAGTTCCTTCTCTCCAGAGGTGCTGCCTGTCCCGCTGGGTTACTCCAGCTTTGTGTGTCGGTCTTCGGTTTAAACCAGCATGTGCATGGAAACGGATCAGCTACTAACAACACAACAAATAATTTTTATTGGTTATAGTTTAATAATTGGTAAAAAATTAATACTAAGATTTTGGAAAGGTCCCACATCCCCCACAATCAAAATGTGGATTACAGAAATGTCGGAGACACTTCACCTGGAAAGATTAAGACTTGTCCTATTGGACAGGCTAGATCAATTCAGAGGAATATGGTCTCCATTTATTGAATACTTAAAGGGTTAAGGTGGTCCGGTTCGAGGGCCTGACTGAAGACTGAATGAAGGAAGAGATGAAGAATTATATACAATAGACCACGAATATATCTCCAATGAAGAATATCTTGCTTAATACTCCACTCATTTTATTGATTTTTTATTTCTATCTTATTTCTTTTTCTTTTTATTATTTCTCTTTACTTCCTACTGTTATAAAATAATAAAAAATATAGAAGTATAAATAAGAATGACTGTAAATTTTAATATTATTTCTTCTTAATATGTATTTACTTCTAATAAAAATATTTTACAAAAAAATAAATAAATAAATAAACCAGCATGTGCAGTTCCTTCCTATCCTATGGTGGACATTGATCTGTATGCATGTGCTAGAATGCTAAGAACTACATTCTGCACCCTGTATCTTCTCCTTACCTCTACCTGTTGTTCTTGAGTTGGTTGTATTGATGTATAGTATATCTGATCTGTTTGGCTGGCATGCAGAACAAAGCTTTTCACAGTACCTCAGCACATGTGACAATAATTAACCCCAATCAAAAACCTAAAAGGACGCAAAATGCTGGAGTAACTCAGTGGATCAGGCAACGTGGGTAGGTGATGTTTCAGGTCAGGACCCTGAGACCCTTCTTCAGACTGACCCAAAATATGATCTATTCCATGTTCTCCAGGGATGCTGCCTGACTCGCTGATTACTCCAGCACGTTGTTGTCCCTTTGTGCAAACCACCATCTGCAGTTCCTTGCTTCCCGAACCTAAAACCTCAACCTTCGAAAATGCAACTTAACTCATTGAGATACACCAGCACTTTGTGTTTTATTCCAGATTCCAGCATCTGCAATTCCCTATGTCTCAATGCATTACAAAGCCATGAATGAGACATATTCCCCCCCTACACGTCAGCTAATTTATACTGGACACCTCCAGTTCCAAAGATAGGCACAAGTGCTGGAGTAACTCTGGAGGGCATGAAGAACAAGGAGTCGGCGCGGCATCGAGGAGTCGAAAAGGGATGGGTGACACCCCTTTCTTGACCCGTTACGAACTTCAGACTGAAAATATCTCGACCTGGAGGGAGGTTTCCATGCCACTTGTTGGGTGAGGTGGGGAAAATGGGGGCAAGAACTGGAGACGAGAGGGGTAATAGACCAGGATAAATCAGGGCCTGGTCTTTTTTCGCCCTCAGTTCTTCTCTCAAGCGGCCCTCCTCTCCACCCTCTCCCCCTCTCTCCGATATAACTTCCCCCCCTCTCCTTCCTCTCCCTCTCCTCTCCCTCTCTCCTCCCCCTCCCCCAAAGGGTCCTGACCCAGAACGATCCCATATATCTTTTCTCCAGCGATGCTGCCCAACCCACTGAGTTACTCCAGCACTTTGTGTCTATCTTTGGTGTAAACCAGCACCTGCGGGTTCCTTATTTCTAATTCACTTGCCCTTTCCCCACACAGACCATATAAATAACCTATTTAAAATGGGAATTTAAAAAAAATCCCACCTGAAACTGTCACAGGTTTGTAGGCAGGGGCCTTGTGTAAAATCCACAGATTTTCGAGTGATGTGGTGGTGGCATCCATTAGCCTTGGTGTGTTCGCTCAAAGCTGAACCAAGTGGCTAATAATACAAACAGGAGGAGGCAGCGGCACAGAGAGTCGGTTTCTCTCTTCCCAAACTGAGTTTTTAAACAGTTTCAAACCCAGTGACCAAACTTATCAAAAAAGCAGGCCGGGTGGAATATGTAGTAAGGAACTACAGCTGCTGCTTTAAACTGTAGACTACTTCCTCTGTCGTATGTCTTTTAGGCCTGCAGCTACGTTGAGGCGAGCCAGGCCAACGTATCATCGTCCAGGTCAATCGGACCTCGTTCACCATTCGGTGGCCGGTGTTTGGGGCAACTGGTGACTATGTGCTCCACTGTCTGCGTTGGGTCCCCACACTCGCAGGAGGCGCCATCCACGAGGCCTCACCTCTTCATCGCTACTCCATAGCGTCCGACGCCTGTCCTCAAGCGGTTGAGGGTTGTCCACTGCTTTCGGGGCAGGTCCTGGCCAGGGACGTCCATGGGGGTCATCGATGTGATGGTGTAGCCTAGATGGTTCCGCTGACTTCCACTGGTCTCTCCATCTCGTCTTGACCCAGGCGGCCTTGGAAGCGTCAGCCGGTGTTGTGCAGAGCAGCTCTCGGGCTTGCGTGGCAAAGGGGCGCCGTGACGTGAGGCGCACTCGTCGTGGTGTCTCCGTGACGATCTGATGGAGGAGGTGGGATTCACTGGTCGAGAGAGGGCCAGCCTGGCTGCTTCTCGTCTGATGTTGGCTGGGGCGATGCCAGCGAGGACGGGCGGTTGGTTTACTGGGGTGGCTGAAGACAACCGAACACAAGACACAAAAAGTTGGAGTAACTCAGCGGGACAGGCAGCATCTCTGGAGAGAAGGAATGGGTGAGGTCTCGGGTCGAATCCCTTCTTCAGACTGCAGGGCTGCCAACTCTCACACTTTCAGCGTGAGAATCACGCCTCGGAGCATATTCTCACGCCCTCACGTCATGACCGAGTTCTCACGCTGAGCTTAGTCCCTGCGCAGTTTGTCTCTTTACGCCACATGCCAGTGATCTGTGTGGTCTGGGGAAGTGCGTCGGTTGACGGCTGTGAGTGACGTCGCGTCTCTTCTCTTCTCTTTGGTCGAATGTGCAGCTGCTGACAACATGAAGCAGCTGGAGATGGAACTAAGCAGGTGAATCAGTTGTCATGTGGAAATGTGGGGGGGGGGGGGGGGGGGGGTGACGACGACCACCACAATGAGGCCAAACATCTAGGACAGGGTTCGGACTGCAGGCACACGGCCCGTAACCCGAAAATCCACGGGTTTTTTTTAAATTCGTTTTCGCGGGGTCGGGGCAGGCGAGCCGACCTGAGAACTGCAGCCAGTCCATGGGACACGAGCTGACTTGGGAACGGGAGACAGTCCCTGGCCACGCAGAATGCCAACTTGATCAGTATGGACAAATTGGGCCAGCCGTGTACATGTTGTATAACTGACTCTATGCAGATCTGAATGGGTTTAGAATTACCATTTAAGCAAAATTGCCCTCACTTTCCCCATTTTGATTCTTGAGATTAATATCCCTCGACTCTGTTAACAACGTGAAAGTACTTATGAGGTCGAGTCAGGAAAGGGAACATGTTTTTTTTTAGTTTGCTTTAATTTGTTAGTTGATTTTTTGTTGACTGCCATAATTTCTGAAATAGTCTTAAAGTAACTTAACTGTTATAAAGCAGTAATAAGTGATTTTTGTCCAAACAATTGGAACTTGCATAAAATGTTTGAATTATTAGCAGGGGTTCCAACTCTCACGCATTGAGCGTGAGACTCGCGCATTTCACAACATTCTCACGCTCTCACGCTGACCACAAAATTATATAATGAGAATAGGACCTGTTTTGCTTAACAAATAGTGTAGGAAGGAATTGCAGATGCTGGTTTAAACTGAAGATAGACACTAAAAACTAGAAAAAGCTCAGCAGGACAGGCAGCATCTCTGGAGAGAAAGAATGGGTGATGTTTCGAGTATGATAGATTGCTGGTCAGTGTGGACCTGGTGGGCGGAAGGGCCTGTCTCCATATATATTTTTACATATATATCTTAATTTAATTGAACCATATATGATTGAATATGTGGCATTATTTTCGTCTTGTTTCTATATTCAACGGGTACGGTTGAAACCGTTGCCGATTTCCTTCGCTCCATAGATGCTGCCGCACCCGCAGAGTTTCTCCAGCAATTTTGTCTGCCTTCGATTCTCCAGCATCTGCAGTTCCTTCTTGAACAAGGTTGATTGAGTTATTTGTGCAGAACAGTGATGGAAGTTTGACTTTTGCTTTGTTTCCCTGAGTTTATCTCTCTATATATGCATAACAGCATGAATATAATCTGATTTCCATACATGAGTATAGTCATTCATGTGCTGCACCTGTTGAGCAGAGCCTGGCTCTATTGTGGAATGTAATTAGGAATGTAATTTAGCCTAACCTTATTCATACCTAATCCAATTTAAAGCATAAATGTTGCATCCAAGTGTTAGTTAAAAGACTCGCTACAGTATGCACCAGATTACACAATTTCAAGCTGAAAAATGTAAAAGCTCCTTACCCTGGGAGGGGGAACACCCCCCCCCCCCCCTCCCCCCGGTCGCTATGCTCCCTCGCAATTTCTCACTCTCAACTCTCACCCAATGTTGGCAGACCTGAGACTGGGATTATATGGAAAGGGTGGGCTGAGCTCTCTGGTTAACAGGGGGGTTCAAGAGGCACAAACTGGTGATATTTTGTGCTGGTTTTGCTAATCGTTGCCTCTGTGTTCAGTTCTCCTTCTCCCTGGTGAAGCTGGACGTAGCTGGCAAGGGCATCCCACAAGCGAAAAAAAAAAATCCTGGCTCACCACCTCCCCACCCCCCCCCCCACCCCCCATCTCTTCCACGCAGACTCCACTAATTTGCCGTGTCAAATTAGCGTGATGAAAAACTTCTAATTACTGTTTTGAAGGATCATTTAGTGCATTAGCGCCGGCGTCCCAGCCTGCTCCCTGAAGCAGGCACACATTTGCATGCTAATCTGCGGCGCTGAAGCAGGTGACAAAAGGCGCGCACACAAGGAAAAAAAAATTGCCTTGTAACTTATTTACCGTCTTCGTCAGGGATGGGCTCTGACTCGGGTTTTGACAGCAGCTCCCAGAGGTAGGAAGCTGCTAGCAGGAAACTTGTGCTGGCTTGATTAGGACAGCGGGAAAGGATCTTTCATCTTCTCTAACACGCTGACGCTCTCTGTCACTCACTGGGATAAGATGAGGCAAACTGAGATTTAGGGGGATAAAATATATAACACACTCAAACCTCTCTCTCTGTCTCGCTCTCTCCCTCTCTTTTGCTCTCTCTCTGTGTCGGTCACTCCCTCTGTCTCTATCTATCTCTGTCTCTCTGTGTCTCTGTGTCCCGCTCACTCTCTCTCTCTCTCTCTCTCTCTCTCTCTCTCTCTCTGTCTCATCTCTCTCTCTCTCTCTGTGTCTCTGTCTCTCTGTTGCTATCTGTCTCTCTCTCTCTCTCTCTCTCTCTCTCTGTCTCTCTCTCTTTCTCTCTCTGTCACTATCTCTCTGTCTATCTGTCTCTCTGTCTCTGTGTCCCACTCTATAACTCTCTCTCTCTATCTCTCTTTCTCTCTCTCTCTCTCTCTCTCTCTGTCTCTCTGTGTCTCTCTACCTCCAAGAACCTCCAGTTTATTGTCTAAAACTATTTGACTCTTTGAGTTGCATTGTTAAAGCACATCTTGACTGATTCCTTGCAAAAGGATAAATGACATTCTGTTAAAACCATACATCGTTCAGTTCAGGGAGTACAGAGAAGGTTCACCAGACTGATCCCTGGGATGGCAGGACTTCCATATGAAGAAAGATTGGATAGACTCTGCTTGTACTCGCTGGAATTTAGAAGATTGAGGGGTTGGACAGGCTAGATGCAGGAAGATTGTTCCCGATGTTGGGGAAGTCCAGAACAAGGGGTCACAGTTTAAGGATAAGGGGGAAGTCTTTTAGGCCCGAGATGAGAAGATCATTTTTCACACAGAGAGTGGTGAATCCGTGGAATTCTCTGCCACGGAAGGTAGTTGAGGCTAGTTCATTGGCTATATTTAAGAGGGAGTTAGATGTGGCTCTTGTGGCTAAAGGGATCAGGGGGTATGGAGAGGGCAGGTACGGGATACTGAGTTGGATGATCAGCCATGATCATATTGAATGGCGGTGCAGGCTCGAAGGGCCGAATGGCCTGCTCCTACACCTATTTTCTATGTTTCTATGTTTCTATGATGCACAGGGCAGCGGGGCGTGTACAGATATTTACAACCTTCTGCATTAATTGTCCTCGCCCCCCCCATCTCTCTCTACAGGCAAAGTATTCAATGCCTAGCAGATAGATGCAAAGTTACTGAGCTACTCCATCGTTTTGTGTCTAACCTCATTGAAACCTCCTTGTGGGGACCACATTGAAACGTACCGAATAGTGAAAGGCGTGGATAGAGTGAATGTGGAGAGGATGTTTCCACTAGTTGGAGAGTCCAGGACTAGAGGACATAGCCTCAGAATTAAAGGACGTTCCTTTCGGAAGGAGATGAGCAGCAATTTCTTTAGTTAGAGGGTGGCGAACCTGTGGAATTAATTGCCCCAGACGGCTGTGGAGGCCAAGGCAATGGATAGTTTTAAGGCAGAGATTGACAGATTTTTTTAAAAGTCAGGGGTTATGGGGTGAAGGCAGGAGAATGGGGTTGAGAGGGAAAGATAGAACAGCCATGATTGAACAGAGAGTAGACTTTACGGGCCAAATGGCATAATTCTGCTCCATGCCACACACTCATCTCCCCGCTACCTTCAGGTAGAAGGCACAGGAGCCTGAAAACTGCAACGACCAGGTTCAGGAATAGCTGCTTCCCCACAGCCATCAGGCTATTAAACTCGGCTTGGACAAAACTCTGAACATTAATAGCCCATAATCTGTTTATTTGCGCTTTATCAGTTTATTTATTCATGTGTGTATATATTTATACAATGGTATATGGACATACTGATCTGTTCTGTATTCATGCCGTCTATGTTCTGGTGTGCGAAAGCCAAGCAAGAATTTCATTGTCCTATCTGGGACTCACGACAATAAACTCTCTTGAACTCTTGAGAATTTATGAGCTATAAAATAGACACAAGGTGCTGGAGTAACTCAGCTGGTCAGGCAGCATCTCTGGAGGAAAAAGGAATAGGCGACGTTTCTGGTCGTGACCCTTCGTCATATTCCGACCATGGCCAGTACCCGGGTGAAGTCATTGAGCCCACAAGCCGCTGGGTTTAGTGAGACAGAGCGCTCTCAATTTCACTGTGGAACTATCACTCTGTAATAAAGCTGGGAAGTAGTCAGCATTCTATCATTTCCACTTGGATAGTTGACAAGCCAATGGTGTGAACTGTCGAATTCTCTAATTGTTGGTCGCCAACGTAACCTGTCCCCTCTTCTCCCTCAAAGATACACACAAAATGCTGGAGTAACTCAGCGGGACAGGCAGCATCTCTGGAGGGAAGGAATGGGTGACGTTTTGGGTTGAGACCCTTCTTCAGACTGATGTCGGGGGGGGGGGGGGAGGGGGAGAAGGGAGATAAATAGATAAGGAAGTGTAAGGTGTGAAAACAGGACAAAGGGGATGGAGATCAAGGAAACTGTAGAATAGATTATTGTCAGCTGGGAGAAGGTGACAACAAAGCCAACAGAGATAAAATGTTGTCGGAGGCACTCAGACTGGTCGGAGAACTGGGAAGGGGGAGGGATGGAGAGAAAGGGAAAGCAAGGGTTACTTAAAGTTAGAGAAGTTCATTCCGCTGTGGTGTAAGCTCCCCAAGTGAATTTGCTCCGGGCCTCACACTGACAATACACACCCTCATCCCCCCCTCTCTTCCACCCCCTCTCACCATCACCTCTCTTCCCCCACCTCCTCCCTCTCCCTCTGCCTCCATCGCCTCTTCCTCCACCTTCCTTCCACTTCTACTCCATCCCCCTTCGTCTCCACCACTGTTCTCCACCTCCTCTCCTCACCCCAACCCCCCCAACAAAACTCCCACCCCCTCTCCTTGTGGAGGTTAAGTCGGTGGGTATTAAGGCAGAGATAGATAGATTCTTGATTAGTACGGGTGTCAGAGGTTATGGGGAGAAGGCAGGAAAATGGGGTTTGGTCCACAGATCTTGATCCATCAAAGATATGCAGCAATTAAAGCAATCTGTAAAATGCTTGTCTCCCTCAATTTCATGTGGAGATTTATTTTAATTTAAATAAAAGTTTATTAAGAGGAATCTACACCAGAGCAGCAGAACGTTGAAACTTAGTTTGTTCTGCTTGAGTTTTTTAATTTTTTTAAATTTATTTATTAGTACATTACATTTTAATGGTGCCTTTTTACAGGTTCCCAGAATTATTAAAACATTCTTTGTACAACTTCCTTTTTTTTAGAAAGAAATGAGAAAGAAAGAAGTATCGAAGAGTAAAGAATAGTCTAGTGAGTGTAGTGTAAAGAAAGAATTAAGTGAGAAAGTGAAGCAGAAAGGAGATTCTCACACGCCACAAGTCGATATATATATATATTTTTTGTTCTTAATCATTTTTCACTCAAACCCAGAGTTTTTAACTTTACGATGTTATTACACCCCATGAATCCACAAGATCAATAAATGGAGACCAACTCGTCAAGAATTGGTCTTTTTTTCCTATTAGGAGGAGTCTCATTTCTTCCAAATGGGCCGTTTCCAACATTTTACCAATCCACATTTTGAGTGTTGGTATAGTAGCCTTTTTCCAGAATTTGAGTATGAGTTTTTTCGCTATTATTAAACCATAATTTAAAAATGAGATTTGGGATATATTTAATTTGTTTCCATCTCTTAATACTCCAAAGATAATCATTTCCATGCTAGGTTCCATTTTTATCTTAAATAAACGTGAATATATCAAATATATCACACCAAAACCTTTGAAGTTTTGTGCAAGAAACAAAAGAATGTGTGGTTGGCGTTTTGAGAAAGGCATTTATCACAGATGGGACAAATATTTGAATAAAATTTATTCAACCTAACTTTTGAATAATATAATCTATGCAATATTTTTAATTGAATTAAATTATGTCTAGTGTTAATCGAACATTTATGTATATATATCAAATACCTCTCCCATGTTTCTTTAGAAATTTTTATCATTAAATCTTTTTCCCAGTCTTCTCTAATTGCCTCTGTTGATGGCAATTCTCTATTAAGAATACTGTTATATAGATATGATATTAATTTTTGTGAGTCCGCCTTAATATTCATTGCTTCTTCCAGTGGGTCTATCGTTATATTCTGTAATCTTGGTATATATTTTTTTATGAAGTCACATATCTGTAAGTATTGGTTATTATTCAGATTAAATTTTGATTAAATGTTTATATAATAATAAATTTATCAAAAGCTCCGGCTGCGGCCTGACTCCGGAGCTGCAGCTGCAGATTACTACCGGTGGACTATCGGGATATCGGGTGCTCGCGGCTCTGGGTGAGAGACCGCTCTTCGGAGCTCCCGCAACGCGGCTTCTCCTGCCCGTGTCGTGGGGTTGGAACGACCTGGAGCGGGGCCGTACATCGCCCGGCACGGCTTTAATGGCCGCGGGACATTCCAGCGCCCGCCGGGGGCTCCAACTTTTGGGCCTGGAGCGGGGCCGTACATCGCCCGGCGCGGCCTCAATGGCCGTGGGACTTAACATCGCCCGCCTGGGGCTTCGACATCGGGGGAGAAATGGTGCGGGGGAGAGTGAAGAACTTTGCCTTCCATCACAGTGAGGGGGAGACTCACTGTGATGGATGTTTGCGTGAATTGAATTGTTTGTGTGTTTTTTTTTAATGAATTGCTCTGTATGGTTTGTAGAAACAGAATTTCGTTCGAGCCTCTCTGAGGTGCGAATGACAAGTAATAAAATCTAATCTAATATAATCTAATCTAAATTTCCCATTTCATACATGTCACCCAACTTTTTAATTCCCAATCTTTCCCATTGTCTATATGTTTTATCCATAAAAGATGGTTTAAATACCGGATTATTCACTATTGGTGTTAATGATGATAAGTTTCTTAATTTTAAAGTTAATTTTATTTGTTTCCAAATTCAAATTATATTGTGTATGATTGGATTCTTCTTATATAATATATTATTCAATTTTATCGGGAGAAGAGGATCGTTCCTAAATCGTAAGGAAAGCAATCCTCTTTCTCCATTCTTATCCATTCCATCTGTTGAGAAGGGCAATCCAACCAATAAATAATATTCTTAATATGCACTGCCCAATAATTATATAAAAAATTAGGCAGTGCAAGTCCTACTACATCTTTAGGTTTACAGAAATGAATTATTTTAATTCTATGTGCTTTGTAGTCCCATATGAAATTAGTAATATTAGAGTCTAGTTTAAAAACAAATATTTTGGTATATATATTGGTATGGATTGAAATAAATATATTATTTATGGTAGCACTATCATTTTTATAGCAGATCAGCTTGAGTTTATCAATAAAATAAAGCTAATTGATATTAGCAAGAGGTTCACTGATCTGTGTTGCATCCTTCATAAATTTAGAATGCATATATATCATTATAAACAGAATAATGGAATTATTCGCAGACGGCTGTGGAGGACATGCCATTGGGCATTTTTAAGGTGGAGATTGACAGGTTTTAATAGTGAAGGCCCTGCCCCACTTTCCCGAGTTACTCACAAACTCTCCCGTGTTTTCCCCTTGATTCGAACTCGGGGAATGTCGGGGAATGTCGGTAGCGAGCTCGCAGGAGCCCGTGGGAGTCCGTAGATGTTTCGTAGCGGCTCGTAATGCCAGCCGTAGGAACTCGGGGCATCAGGTAAGTCGGGATGTTTTTTCAACATGTTGAAAAATGTCCACGAGTTAAAAAAAATAGCCCCAGGTACCTAAGAACGGTTATTACCGTAATACTCTGAGTTCGAATCAAGGGGGAAACTCAGGAGAGCGTGAGTAACACAGTAACGTGAGACAGGGCCTTAAGGGTGTCAGGGGTTATGGGGAAAAGGCAGGAGAATAAGGTTTGGAGGTAGAGATAGATCAGTCATGATTGAATGGCGGAGTAGACTTGATGGGCCGAATAGCCTAATTCTGCTCCTATCACTTATGAACTTGCGACTTAAACCGCAGTGAACTGTGACATCTGTACCACTGCAATCGGTCACCAAAAGTGAAAAGCCCAGAGCATATCAATTCAATGGCATTGCGTATCTCTGACTTATCTTTGCATAAGATTACCAACCCAATGTAACAGCAATGCATCCCCGCAGATGGTGGCCAAGGCTTCCAAAGTACATTGGGTGAAGTTTTGACACTATTTACACATCAACAAAACTGATGCCAGCCCCAAACAAGCTTGTCTTTGGCAGAGTGCAAGGAATCTGCACGTTTGTTAAAAATAACAACAAAGCCATCACTTAGGTGAGAAAAAACGTTTTCACCCAGAGAGTTGATCGCACCGACTGGGACCTGTTTGCACAACAGGCTACCAGTGGTACAGAGGTAGACTTGTAGGAGTACACATCCACTGTGCTCTCCTACATCAACTGCTGTGTGGAGTTTGCCACAGTGGACAAGGAAATAAAGATGTTCCCAAACCGCAAACCGTGGACGAACAAGGAGGTTCAGAACCTGCTCAGGGCACGCAACATTGCCTTTAAATCCAGGGACACTTCTGCCTACAGTGCTGCCAGGTCAAACCTGAACAAAGGCATAAAAAAGGCCAAAGACATCCACAGGCAAAGGGTGGAAGACCACTTCAACACCGCGGACACCAGAAGCATGTGGCAGGGTGTCAGGGACATCACTGACTACAAGAGCAGCCCCGTCTGCCCCCACAGTGATATCACACTGGCCAATGAATTAAACACCTTCTTTGCCCGCTTCGAAACTGGCAACACCACCAGGAGAGGAACAACCCCGGCTAGGGTGGAGGGACAGGCCTTAACACTGAGCACCCAGGAGGTACAGTGCGCTCTGCGTAGGATCAATCCACGCAAGGCTGCAGGCCCGGATGGAGTCCAGGGTAGGGTACTAAAGGACTGTGCTGTACAGCTGGCGGAGGTATTTACGAGGATCTTCAACCTGTCTCTATCTCTGGCAACGGTCCCCAAGTGCCTGAAGACAGCTACCATACTGCCGGTGCCGAAAAAGTCTAAAGTCACCAACCTGAATGACTACCGCCCGGTTGCCCTGACTCCAATACCAATGAAGTGCTTTGAAAGGCTGGTCCTCTCCCACATCAAATCCAGCATCCCTGCATCATTGGACTCTCATCAATTTGCATACAGGGCAAATAGATCCATAGAGGATGCCACCTCTGTGGCTCTTCACACTGTCCTGACCCACCTGGAAAGACAGGGCACCTACGTGAGGATGCTCTTCATTGACTATAGCTCTGCCTTCAATACGGTCATCCCCACCAAGCTCACCACCAAACTCCACCAGCTAGGCCTCAGCTCACTGATGTGCGATTGGATCCTGAACTTTCTGACGGAGCGACCGCAGGCAGTGAGACTGGGGCCGCACCTGTCCTCCACTATCACCCTGAGCACCGGCACACCACGGGGCTGTGTACCGAGCCCCATGCTCTACTCCCTCTTCACCCACGACTGTGTCCCTGCATTTGACAACAACACCATTGTCAAGTTTGCAGACGACACAACGGTGATCGGGCTGATCACCAACGGTGATGAAACAAACTATAGAGCGGAGGTGCAGAACCTGGCGGATTGAAACAGACTGGTCTGTCCCAACAGCTGCAGACGACCTTCTACCGCTGCACCACAGAGAGCATACTAACGTGTGGCATCTCTGTGTGGTATCTCAGCTGCACGGAGGCGGAGAGGAGAGCTCTTCAGCGCGTTGTCCACTGAGCGCAACAGATTATTGGGACACCTCTACCAGCCTTGGAGGGCATCTACCACACACGGTGCCTCAGGAAGGCCGTCAGCATCCATAAAGACTCCTCTCACCCTTGTAATGGACTGTTCGAACTACTCCCTTCCGGCAGACGTTACAAGGCCTTCTACGCCCGCACCACCAGACTCAGGAACAGCTTCATTCCCAGAGCTATAGCGGCTCTGAACCGGCCCTGCCAAGTACCCCCCCACCCCCATGGACTGTCTCCCCCGGCCTCGCACTTTAGTCTGTGTTGATTTTACTGGTCTTATGTTCGTTTTTACAAACCTTGTTCTCAGGGTATTTAAACCTAAATTTGATTTGTCGATTAAGTTATGACATCGGATGGAAGTTGCAAACCAAATCTCATTGCACTTATGTGTAATAACAATAAAATATATTATTATTATTATTATTATTATTATTGTGAATCTGTGGAATTCCCTGCCACAGAGGGCAGTGGAGGCCAAGTCACTGGATGGATTTAAGAGAGAGTTAGATAGAGCTCTAGGGGCTAGTGGAGTCAAGGGATATGGGGAGAAGGCAGGCACGGGTTATTGATAGGGGACGATCAGCCACGATCACAATGAATGGCGGTGCTGGCTCGAAGGGCCGAATGGCCTCCTCCTGCACCTAATGTCTATGTTTCTATGTTTCTATATTTGTCCTTCAGCGAAACACGGCAGACTAACTCTGTTGGATCCTATTTCCACTCTGGAAGTATTCCTTTCAGTTGTATTTCATGGTGATAATGTTGGAGGCATTTTCTGATTGTATCTCGACAGAATAATCTTGACTTTAGACTTTTGACTTTAGAGATATAGCGTGGAAATAAGGCCCTTCGACCCACCGAGTCTTAGACGACCAACGATTATTCTTACAGAGACAATTTACAGAAGCCAATTAACCCTCAAACCTGCATGTCTTTGGAATGTGGGGGGAATCCGGAGCACCTGGAGGAAACGCACGTGGTCGCTGGGAGAACGTACAAACTCCGTACAGACAGCACCCGTGGTCAGGATCAAACCCGGTTCTTTGGTGCTGTGAGGCAGCAACGCTATCTTCTCTCAAGAGAGGAGGGGTAGGGCAAAGCATGGCAGGTTGATGCACATGAAGGTGGGGGGAGGGGGGGGGGGGGTTGAGAGGCAGATGGATGGACAAAGGCCAGACACGGAAAGACAGACGGTGTGAGACAAAAGGATTGAGATTTGTGAAGCCTGAGGGAGGAATGTAGATGGAGGGGGTGGGAGAGGGGTTGAGTAGGTGCGTGTCCAGGTGGGGCACAGGGAAGAGGGGTGGGGGTGAGGAAAGGGGTTGTGATAGTTTCCTGTTGTATCACATTGTTGGCTGAGGGATAAAGTTATTGGCAAATTGGCTGCTATACGAAACAATATGATAGAACTTTATTTATCCCAGGAAGGTAATTGTTCTGCCAGCAGTCATAAAAACACGACAAGATACTATGAAACATGAAATTTAAGTGACGAGTGGAAAGCCCAGGATTGGGGATGTGCAACGATTGGGGAGGGGTGAGGGGGAAGGGGAGTCAGTCTACCCCACGACAGAAGGGGGGAGGAGTTGCACAGTTTGATAGCCACAGGGAAGAAAGATCTCCTGTGGCGTTCTGTGCTGCATCTTGGTGGGAACCAGTCAGTTGCTGAAGGTGCTCCTCAGGTTGACCAGTGCGTCATGGAGGGGGTGAGCAGTACTGTCCAAGATGCTCCGCAGTTTGAAGAGCATCCTCCCCTCCAAGACCACCTCCGATGAATCCAATTCCACCCCAGGACGGAGCCAGGCTTCCTGATGAGCTTGTTGATTCTGTTGGCATCCGCGCCCTACGCCCTGCTGCCCCAGCACACGACATCGAAGAAGATGGCACTGGCTGCCACCGATTGATAGAACATCTGCAGCATCCTACTGCAGACGTTGCGGGAACGAAGCCCTCTTGGAAAGTACAGCCGGCTCTGTCCCTCCTTGTACAGAGACTCAGCGTTCCTGGACCAGTCCAGCTTACTGTCCAGCTCCATCCAAGACCGCAGGAAATTGCAGCGAATTGTGGACGCACCACACAAACCGACCTCCCGTCTATTGACTCCGTGTACACCTCACGCTGCTTCACCAAGGCCAGCAGAATAATCGAGGACGAGTCACACTCTGGCCACACCCTCTCCTCCCCTCTCCCATCAGGCACAAGGTACGGAAGTGTGAAAACGCACACCTCCAGATTCAACTAAACATCTCCAGAAGTGTCCTAAACTCTACTGTCATATCGAGTCTCCACCACCATCCCTGGCAATGCGTTCCAGCCCCTCCACCAAACCTGCCCCGCACATCCCCTTTCATCTTAAAGCTGTGCTCTTCAGGCTTTGATATTTCCACCCTGAGAAAAAAAAGACGCGAGTGTCTACGAACCAGTTTAATTTGTTTAATGCTAAACTTTCCTGTCTTACAGCAGCGACTGCAATGTATTAGCATAATGCTTATCACCGTGACTTATTATTCCAATAACTATTCAGTTAGTTTCAAAACAATGCCTTAATTATCAGCCTAACTCATGGTGCTTCTTGCATTTTAAGAAGTACGCAGGTGCAAAGAAAAAATAAAATCTCAGGAAGCTCTGCTGATTATTTAAATGCTGTGATTGTCAATAGTGTAGCAAATAAATAAAATAAAACTGTGTACTTGGATCAGAACAAATGTTCCTTCCGTAGAAGATATATCGTGGAGTTGGCTTCCAGTTTCCGCCACCTCCCCCCCCCCCCCCCCCCCCCCCCCCCCCACCCCCCCCCCCCCCCCCAACCCCCCCCCCCGTCTATCTTTCAGTCTGCAGACGGGTTGCGACCCAAAGTCACCTATTCCTTTTCTCGAGAGAAGCTGCATCTATGTTCAGTCTGCCTTCTCTAGTTTTTTAGTTTAGTTTGTAGAGATACAGCGTGGAGACAGGCACTTTGGCCCACCGAAGGTAGAACCACAAAATGCTGGAGTAACTCAGCGGGTCAGGCAGCATCTGTGGTGAGAAGGAACGGGTGACGTTTCGGGTCGAGTCAAGTTCAAGTTCAAGTGAGTTTATTGTCATGTGTCCCTGATAGGACAATGACATTCTTGCTTTGCTTCAGCACAACAGAACATAGTAGGCATTTGCTACAAAACAGATCAGTGTGTCCATATGCCATAATATAAATATATACACACACATGAATAAATAAACTGATAAAGTGCAAATAACAGGTAATGGGTTATTAATAATCAGAGCTTTGTCCGAGCCAGGTTGATGGCCGTGGGGAAGTAGCTATTTTTGAACCTGGTTGTCGGAGTGTTCAGGCTCCTGTACGTTCTACCTGAAGGTAGCAGGGAGATGAGTGTGTGGCCAGGGTGGTGTGGGTCTTTGATGATGCTGCCAGCCTTTTTGAGGCAGCGACTGCGATAAATCCCCTCGATGGAAGGAAGGTCATTGCCGATGATGGACTGGGCAGAGTTTACTACTTTTTGTAGTCTTTTCCTCTCCAGGGCGCTCAAGTTGCCGAACCAAGCCACGATGCAACCGGTCAGTGTGAAGAAGGGTCTCGACCCTAAACGTCACCCATTCCTTCGCTCCAGAGATGCTGCCTGACCTGCTGAGTTACTCTGACATTTTGTGTCTCCATTCGATTTAAACCTGCATCTGCAGTTCTTTCCTGCACATTTTGTCCGCTCCACTGCGAAATCTCCTCAAGGTATGTCTTCATTGAAGAAGTTTGCCTCCTCTCTCCGACGAGAGTTCAGCAAAAAAAAAAGAAAAAAAACAAAGATCAGTGTGAAGAAGGGTCTCGACCCGAAACGTCGCCCGTTCCTTCTCTCCTGACATGCTGCCTGACTCGCTGAGTTACTCCAGCATTTTGTACCTACCTTTGATTTAAACCAGCATCTGCAGTTCTTTGCTACACCTTCAGCCCACCGAGCCCGCACTGACCCAGCGATCCCCGACCAACACTATCCCACACACATGAGGGACAATTTACATTTATACCAAGCGGATTTACCGAAATACCTGCAAGTCTTTGGAGTGTCGGAGGAAACCGAAGATCTCGGTCGAACACGGCGGCCAAGGTGGCGCAGCGGTAGAGTTGCTGTCTCACAGCACTAGTTGTGCTGCAGACTCGGGTTCGATCCCGTCTACGGGTGCTGTCTGCACGGAGTTTGTACGTTCTCCCCGCGACCGCGTGGGTTTTCTCCGAGATCTTCGGTTTCCTCCCACACTCCAAAGACGTGCAGGTTTGTAGTTTAATTGGCTTGGAGTATGTGTGAATTGTCCCTAGTGTGTGTAGGATAGCGTTAGTGTGTGGGGATCGCTGGTCGGCGCGGACTCGCTGGGCCAAAGGGCCTGGATCTCTAAACTAAACTAAAATCTCGGAGAAAACCCATGCAGGTCACGGGGAGAATGTACAAACTCTGTACAGACAGCACCCATAGTAATCAGGATCAAACCCAGGTTCAGCCTTGGCCTACACGATCATACCATTGCCAAACATTTTAACTCCCCTTCCCAGTCCCATACTGGCCTTTCTGTTTTGGGCCTACTCCACTGTCAGAGCGAGGCCACACGCAAATTGGAGGAGCATATTTCGCCTCATATTTCGCTTGAACAGCTCACAACAGCGGTGTGAATAATAACTTCTCTAATCTCAAGTAACCCTTGCAGTCCCTCTCCCTCCCTCCGTCCCTTCCCCCATCTTAGTCGGGCAGCCAGATTCACAGTCCGTATCCCTTCGTTACCACCTCCTCCACAGCCAACAATGGACCATTGTGGGCTCCATGGCCATCTGTGCCGGCTCTGTACCTTTTCAAACCACTAGTTTCCCTCTCCCCTGACTCTCAGTCTGAAGGTAGGTCGCGACCGGAAACCCCGGCTATTCCTGTTCTCCGGAGATGCTGCCCGGCCCGCTGAGTCACTCCAGCATTTTGTGTCGATCTGCAGTTCCTTCCTACACATGTAGTGTCACACTTGCGATGGGATTACTTACTTTCAGGAGCCAGCAAGTAGTATTATGTGTAGGAAGGAACTGCAGATGCTGGTTTACACCGAAGCTAGACAAAGAAGGGTGTCGCCCCAAAAACGTCACCCATTCCTTCTCTCCAGAGATGCTGCGGGTCCCACTGCATCACTCCAGCATTTTGTGCCTATCTAAGTGGAGTTATATTCATTCCACACACACCGCTTTACCAATCAACGTCTCTGTAATGCGCTGGGCGGATGCTGCATATTTGACACGTGCTAATTCTCCCAGCGCTTTGGCTGGTGAGAACCCCCTCAAGAACTGGCAAGGTTAGAGGTGCACAGTACGGTGCATATAGTGGAACAGCTGTAATTGTCTTCACTGCTTTAGTTAACAACTGCTTGGTTTCCATCAGCACTTGCAAAGATGTCTTGTATCATCAGTCACAGCCATGTACAACAAGGCCCCGAGCATTTTCAAAACTCATCGTTCATGCACAGATTTTTTTTTTGTTCTCCCTGCAATGTTAACATCATCTTGAATGTTCGGGAAAAGCGAGTCATTTAATACAATTCATTCCAAGTTATCTGAGTGAACGAATAACAAAATGATTACGTTTCAACATGCGCTCTGCAGATAGAAGGGCAGCTTTCAGTGCAAATTCTAACAGACGGCAAACGATATGTGTATATATACTGTATATAGACTTTGTCGAATACCAAGCAGGTGAAATGATTAAGAAGGAACTGCAGATGCTGGTTTACACTGAAGATGGACGCAAAATGACTCAGCGGGACAGGCAGCATCTCCGGGGAGAGGGAATGGGTGACGTTTCAGGTCGAGACCCTTCTTCAGACCCTAGTAACATAGCAGGTCAGGCAGCATCTCTGGAGAAAAGGAATAGGTGACGTTTCGGGTCGAGACCCTTCGCCAGAGTGGGTCTGAAACGTCACCTATTCCTTGTCTCCAGCGATGCCGTCTGACCTGCTGAGATGCTCCAGCGTTTTGTGTCCATCTTCAAATAAAAAAGATTGTGGCGTTAACATGAGATGACAAAGGATAATTCTTTGTCTTCGGGATAATTCCTGTGAAAGACAAATTAGAACGAATTAAGTATAAAGCCTTTAAAATCACCAAAATAGATGAGCGCATTAAAAACCAACCAGGCAGATGTGAGAGGGACATAGTCATATAGTTTTACATTGGTTAAGCAGTCCACACAATGTATATTTTATCCTGGTTCCTCCCAGCTTTTAGATCATAGAAATATAGAAACATAGAAAATAGGTGCAGGAGGAGGCCATTTGGCCCATGAAGCCAGCACCGCCATTCATTGCGATCATGGCTGATCGTCCCCAATCAATAACCCGTGCCTGCCTTCTCCCCATATCCCTTGACTCCACTAGCCCCTAGAGCTCTATCTAACTCTCTCTTAAATCCATCCAGTGATTTGGCCTCTACTTCCCTCTGTGGCAGGGAATTCCACAAATTCACAACTCTCTGGGTGAAAAAGTTTTTTTCTGACCTCGGTCTTAAATGGCCTCCCCTTTATTCTAAGACTGTGGCCCCTGCTTCTGGACTCGCCCAACATTGGGAACATTTTTCCTGCATCTAGCTTGTCCAGTCCTTTTGTAATTTTATATGTTTCTATAAGATTCCCTCTCATCCTTCTAAACTCCAGTGAATACAAGCCTAGTCTTTTCAATCTTTCCTCATATGACAGTCCCGCCATCCCAGGGATCAATCTCGTGAACCTGCGCTGCACTGCCTCAATCACAAGGATGTCCTTCCTCAAATTAGGAGACCAAAACTGTACGCAATACTCCAGATGTGGTCTCACCAGAGCCCGAGACAACTGCAGAAAAACCTCTCTGCTCTTATACTGAAATCCTCTTATTATGAAATTCCCTACGTTCTCTGTTTCTCCCAGCTTTTCTGAGTTGCAGCAGAGATGTTGTCTGACCCACTGCCGTTCTCCACCAATGCTGCTCCGTCAATCGCTGACAAGATGTCACCTTCTCCGGGACAAGAAGGATTCAGTCAATCCCTCACCCTGTGGACACAAAACGTGGGAGAGTCTAGGGGTAGAGGTCATAGCCTCATAATTAAAGGACATTCTTTTACGAAGTAGATGAGGAGGAATTTCTTTAGTCAGAGGATGGTCATAAGGTCGTAAGGGATAGTAGAATTAGGCCATTCGGCCCATCGAGTCCTCTGCACCATTCAATCATGACTGATCTCTGCCTCCTTATCCCATTTTCCTGCCTTCTCCCCATAACCCTTGAAACCCGTTCTAACCAAGAATTTGTCTATCTCTGCCTTAAAAATATCCGCTGACTTGGCCTCCACAGCCCTCCGTGGCAATGAGTTCCACAGATTAACTACCCTCTGACTAACAAAGTTCCTCTTCACCTTCTTTCTATAAGAACGTTGTTTAATTCTAAGGCTGTGACCTCTGGTCCTAGACTCTCCCACCAGTGGAAACATCCTCTCCACATCCAAATGCAGACACAAACAGTGGCAGAGTCTAGGACTAGAGGTCACAATGGACATTTTTAAGGCAGAGATAAATACGTTCTTGATTAATACGGATGTCAGGGGTTATGGGGAGAAGGTAGGAGCATGGTGTTAGGAGGGAGAGATGGATCAGCCATGATTGAATGGTGGAGTAGACTTGATGGGCCGAATGGCCTAATTTTACTCCTATCACTTGTGATCTTATTATCTTATGAAAAACCTGGTGGAACTCAGCAGGACAGGCAGCATCTCTGGAGAGAAGGAACAGGTGATGTTTCGAGTCGAGTCCCTTCTGCAGACAGGCTGAGACCCTTCTCGTGGTAGAGTAGTGCGTTTGGCCGAACGCACTATGGGAACTTCACTCGCCCCTCTGCAGGAACGATACACCAGGAGGTGCAACTCCAGAGCCAATAAGATAATGGGAGACCCCTTCCACCCCAGCAACGGACTGTTCCAGCTGCTACGGTCAGGCAAACGCCTCAGTTGCCATGCCGTGAGAACGGAGAGGATTGAGAAGGAATTTCTTCCCAGAGGCCATTAGGACTCTAAACTCCTATCTCACCAGGGACTAACTTTACTGGACCACAATACCACCCACAATATTTAATATGTAAAAGAACATGTGATTCTGTTCCATTCTGTTTGTAGTTTGTTGGTTGTTTGTTTGTTTGTTTTTTTGCACAAAGTCCGCGAGCACGGCCACTTTTCATTTCACTGCACATCCCGCATGTGTATGTGACGAATAAACTTGACTTGACTACTTCAGACTCAATGGGCCGAATGGCCTAATTCTACTCCTATCACTGGAAATTCAGCAGAACTTAGTAGGATGAGAGAGTATCTTATAGAAACATATAAAATTCTTGTGGGATTGGACAGGCTGGATGCAGGTAAAATGTTCCCGATGTTGGCGGAATCCAGAACCAGGGGTCACAGTTTAAGAATAAGGGGTAGGCCATTTGGGACTAAGATGAGGAAAATCCTTTCCACCCAGAGAGTTGTGAATATGTGGAATTTGCTGCCACAGTAGGCAGTGGAGGCCAATTCACTGGATGTATTAAAGAGAGAGTTAGAATTAGCTCTTGGGGCTAACGGAAACAAGGGATACGGGGAGAACGCAGGAACAGGGTACTCATTTTGGATGTTTAAGAAGGAACTGCAGATGCTGCAATATCGAAGGTAGACAAAAATGCTGGAGAAACTCAACGGGTGAGGCAGCATCTATGGAGCGAAGGAAAGAGGCAACGTTTCGGGCCAAACCCTTTCTCAGACTGATGTGAGGGTAAGGGGGAGGGAAGATGAAAGGAACGAAGAACGAGGGCTAGAGAGAGAGCTGAGAAGTAAAAGAGACAGTAAGGACTACCTGAAATCAGAGAAATCAATGTTCATACCGCTGGGGTACAAACTGCCCAAGAGAAATATGAAGTGCTGCTCCTCCAATTTCCGGTGGTCCTCACTCTGGCCATGGAGGAGGCCCAGGACAGAAAGGTCGGATTTGGAATGGGAGGGGGAGTTGAAGTGCTGAGCCACCGGGATGATTTTGGATGATCAGCCATGATCATATTGAAGGCTGGAAGGGCTGAATGGCCTACTCCTGCAACTATCTTCCACGTTTCTATGTTCGTGAACTTGTGAACATTGGCAGTTCCTGACTCCCAGGCCTATGGTCGGGTAGTTAGATGTCCGACACATGTATATCGCTGCTGGAGTATGGGGGCATTCGGGCTACGGCGTACATGCGCGTTTGTCACGCGGCGTAGGTTGTAAAGCAAATCCAGTTCGTCCCGCAGCTCAGATTCTACATCCTGTCACATTAACGTTTCAGAGCACTCAATATAAATATTAAAACTAATAGCTTCATTCTTCAGCTATTACGCCAACGTTCCCTGAAATCATCATAAATCATTCAGAGCCTTTTAGAACATTTACACACTTGGATTTGATGGCAGGGTAAAAAAAAAAAAAGATGATTGCCAGGATGAAGCTCGAAATCCTAAATAAGACTGAAAAGCTGTTTATAGAAAATTCTTTATTTATTCATCGTTTCAAAGTAGGGTTCAATTTTGATGTTAAAAAAAAATAAAAATCAAAGTTTAGCTGTCAAGGGATGAAGCTAAACAGTTCTTCCCACACGAAGGCTGGTGGGACGAGGAAAGACCATGAGATTGTCTACCCAAGGTCAATCGATGAATACGTGAACAGCTAATGGATTGTAAAGGCACATACCAGCATTATGAATTTTTAAAGAGAACCTTTTCAACGGAGACCTCCATAAATCAATCATGACTTATTGGGCAGATCAATTATGCAAACTAAAACATTTAATGACAGGTAATGAAGACTCCCCAGAGCCCATCAACATTGCACACATTTCCTCCCCCCCCCCCCCCCCCCCCCGCTCCCCCCTCCCTCTATCCCTTCACCTAAACTTTGACTGAGAGAGCTCGGAGTTTTGTCCAGTGAGGTCGTTCACATGGCAGGGTGCAGCAGCGGCAGAAACCCGGGTTCGATCCTGACCACGGGTGCTTGTCTGTACGGAGTTTGTACGTTCTCCCCGTGAACTGCGTGGGTTTTCTCCAGGTACTTCGGTTTCCTCCGACACTCCAAGGACGTGCACGTTTGTAGGTTAATTGGCTTTGGTAAAATTGTAAATTGTCCCTAGTACGTGTAGGATGGTGTCAGTGTACGGGGTGATCGCTGGTCGTCGCGGACTCGACAGGCCAGGGCCGGGGATAGATTCAGGGACAGTTTCTTCCCAGCTGTAATCAGGCAACTGAGTCCTCCTACTTTAACTGGAGAGCAGGTCTGAACTACTATCTAATTCATTGGTGACGCTCGGACTATCTTAGAACAGACTTTACTGGCTTTGCCTTGCACTAAACGTTATTCCCTTATCATGTATCTATACACTGTAAATGGCTCGATTGTAATCATGCATTGTCTTTCTGCTGGCTGGTTGGCACGCAACAAAAGGCTTTTCACTGTACCTCGGAACTTTTTTTTTAGGCCCCCTTCGGTCATGGCTAACCATGGGTGTCTCCAGGGTGCTATTCCCTCTATCGAGGACGCCTGTGCGTGACTTTGTTTAACATGGGGAGACTGGTGCACAGACAGCCACCCCACGGTCCTTGACAGATCTGGGTCAGGATCCAGTGACACGGAGTCCAAGACGACCGGAGACCCTTTTCTGCTGCAGCCTTCATCCATCCGCCTTCCCAGCCGTTGTGACGTTCCACTAAGGTCAGCCATCGTCCTCCGCCTGTTCCGCCGTTGAGGTCTAGGTTGGATTGCTCTTTGTCAGAGACCTCCCCCTCGACCTCGCCGCCATGGGTGGCCCTACCAGGAGCATCGCTCCAGACGGCATCGCTCTCAGGATCTCAGGTCCACACAAGCTTCTCCAGCACGACAAGGTGACAATCCACGGAGATCCTCGGTACACGTGGCCATGAACTAAACTGAACTAGGGAGGGCCTGTTTCCGCGCTGTATCGCTAATCTAAACTAAACTAAACGCAGCATTGGGCATGTGATAATAACGGCAGCTGTGCTATTTTAGAAAGTTTTCCTCAAACTACCCGGAACACAACCTGCTGTTAAACACACCTGCAGCCCCACACAATCTCCCCGCACCACCAAGCGCCCACAACATGCCTGACCTTTCAAGAAATGACGGAGGAAGCAGTGATTTCTGCTCCTGTGGCAATGACATCAAAGATGGGTCTATTTTCAGATCGAAGGCGATAACAGCTTCTATTTCCCCTGAATTTCACATTTCTTTTTCATTTTCTAAATCTGGTTTCCGGCAACTCTCAATCCTTCAGCGATTTTTCTCTGTGCAAATCACTTGCACCGAATTCTTATTCGTTTGGGTTTGCAGATGACACATGCATTTCTTGGCTCATGGCTGCTGTGCAAACCAAAGGCAAAAGCCTGCAGGATTTGGAGACCAACCACTGTTGCTATTCCAAATTTCAATTATGTTGCAAATTCAGAGCTGTTTTGGGTCTTAATTGGCAGCCATTTATAGTGCCATAGAGTCATACAGTGTGGAAACAGGCCATTCGGCCCAACTTGCCCACACCGGCCAACGTGTCCCAGCTACACTGGTCCCACCTGCCCGTGTTTGGCCCATATCCCTCCAAACCTGTCCTATCCACATACCTGTCTCTTAAACATTGGGATAGTCCCTGTTTGTGGATGATCCACGACAGCATACATAGTGAAAGATTAGTCTTTATTCCATAATAAAGCCATGTTATGACTGCAAGGTAACAACATTTCGTTCAGACCTATCTAATCTATCTATCTAATCTATCTAATAAGCAATCCAGAACATTTAAACTGCCAGCCATCCATACCCAGCTCGGCGTGGCTTCTGTGAGCTGGCTGACCTTGTTAGTGTAGTACCGTGTAGTACTGGTAATACCATGTAATGGGTGGCATGTATATATGTGTAGTGGAGATTATAAATGGCATGGATTAATAAAGGGTAATCTACATCCTTCCTCTTGAAGAAGCAAAGCATATATAGAGTGGTTAGTGGAGTATATGTTGTAAAACACCAGTATAAGGTGTGTGTATTTCTTATTTTACCTGTACAAGCTTGTACATGTACGAGCACACAAAACAAAACGGGTCATGCACAGTTGAAGTATAGCCGGTGAACTTTCCAATCAGATTGGGGACACCGGGGAAGGCAGGGATGGTGCTGGCACTGGTAGAGGAATCCCTGGAGTGGCATTCGTGGAGCGTGAGGGGAGACCGACAGGCTGGTCAGGGTAAGGACGTGGGGGTACCGGTTCATTAACCGGGAGGAGGTGTTGGTGGGTGTGTCAATAGATGCCGTTGTTAACACTGACCAGCTATGAGCGTGGCTCCACGGATGACCCCAGAATGATTCCGAGGCGGTCATAGCCTCTGAGCGACCGTAAGCGGACAACCTGTCCCTTGTTGAGCAGTTGGAGAGCTGGTTTTACATTGTATTTTCTTTGCGTGTCGCGGCGGTGTTGGAGCTGGGATTGGATCGCTGACGGCGCGCAAACTTGCGGTTCTTGCTTGGCCATAGGCAGGGTGGAGCGGGTTCACCGTGACACGAGTCGTTCGGCCGAAGATCCCAGGAGAGGGTCGCGGACGATGTTTTGTAGGTTAAGTAGGTCGAGATAGACATCAGAGCCGGCCCCTGTGTGAGTGTTCCATTAGTTCTTTTGCACTTCTTACCGTGCACTCAGCCAGGCCGTTGGACTGCGGGTGCTAGGGGCTGCTGGTGGTGTGGTGAAAATCCCAGCATTTCGCGAAATCCTTGAAGAGCTGACTGGAGAACTGAGGTCCATTGTCTGAGAGTAGTTTTAGGGGGGACTCCGTGGACAGAAACGTGGAGAGTGAGTTGTTGAATGATCGTGGCTGAGGTCGGGCGACTGAGCAGGTCGATTTTGAACCATCCTGAGTACGAATCGACGAGAACCAGGTATTGTTTGCCGTGCCACTCAAAGATGTCGGCTGCTACTGTGGACCAGGGTAAGTCCGGTGTGGGGTGCGGGAGAAGTGGTTGTTTCTGTTGGTGTGGGGTCACGCTATTGCAAATCGGGCAGGCAGCAACTTTCTTGAGAATGTAGTCAGCCATGTCAGGCCAGAAAAGCATACCTTTTGCATGTTGGAGGGTTATTTCTGCCGCAGGATGGCCCCCATGGACAATATCAAAGTACTTGTTGTGAAGAGACGTCAGGATAACTGCCTTATGTCCTTTCATTATAATGCCGTCTTGAATGACCAGTTCGTCGCGGACAGGGTAGAACGGGCGGACGGCCAGCGGCAGGTGGTGCTGCTTGTCTGGCCAGCCGCGGTGGATGACAGTGGCAAGCGATTGTAGCGTTTCGTCTGCAGCAGTTTGTGCCACTAGGATGTCTAAACTCGAGGCCATATTATGATTATTCTTGATGGTTATGGGGAAAATGTAATATCGATTGTTTTTGGAAAGCAAGAGACCATCACAACCGTATGTAGATAGTCCCCGAAGGTGACTAGGACCATATCACGGCATGCATCGATGCCCAGAATGAGGGGCACTTCCCCTCTATCGATAACAATTTGCAGATTGTAAACTTGAGGTGCTAAATGGTAGTGTGACCTTACCAACTGGTTGCAACACCCCCCCCCCCCCCCCCCCCCCCCCCCACCCCCCCCATCCCCCCACCAAATGGATGTAACTTGGAGCTTGTTTTCATGACAGTTTCAGTTGTGAATTCAAAGGACAGAACATTGCATCGTGCACCGGTATCTATCTTTGCAGCGACTTTGGTACTGTTGATACTGAGCATTGTCATGGGATCACTTTTTTTAGATGGTGAGTCGGGTATATAGGAATGTATGTTTTGACTGTCTTCTTGCAGATGCTGCAGTTGTGGTTCTGTTGGAGCTGTTATTTCAGGCAGTACCTCATGGGAAAGTGTGGGCTTGAGCGCATCGAGAGATTGTTGTGGCTGGGCCCTGTTACCACGTGCACGGCAACACCGGATGAAGTGGTTTTTCTTTTTACTGTAGTGGCAATTTTTACCGTAAACGAGGCATTGCTCACTAACATTTAGGTGCGAGCATCCCAATTGCCACAGTTATGGACCAGAGGGTCGGTTACCCTCCCTGGGGCTGTAGGTGGTTGCCGAGGGGTTGTTAACGTTTGTCCTGGGGACCTATAGAAGGCATGGACATCGTAGGCAGAGTGGGGTCCCCATCCCAGGGATTTGGTATGGGTGTCAGTGTACTCAGCAACCCGGCAGGCACGTTCAACCTTAACTAGAGTGAGCTCCCCATCCCGGAGTAGTTCATTTCTCACCCTGTCGTTCAGGATGCCATATACGAGTCTATCGCGTAGGAGTACGTCCCGGTCCTGGAAGTGGCATCTTGCAGCGATGCTCTTCAGGGCACCGATATAGGATTCGACCATTTTGTGTTGGCTACGGGAAAATAATTTGCGATGCTCCATGATAACGTCAGTGCGAAGTTGGCACAGGTCACGGAACTTTCGGTGGAGGCAAGTGGGGTCTCTAGTAGTTTTAAAGAAGGAACTGCAGATGCTGGAGAATCGAGGGTACACAAAAAGCTGGAGAAACTCAGCGGGTGCAGCAGCATCTAAGGAGCGAAGGAGATAGGCGACGTTTCGGGTCTCGATTTACTCCCTTACGGAGTCTGAAGAAGGGTCTCGACCCGAAACGTCGCCTATCTCCTTCGCTCCTTAGATGCTGCTGCACCCGCTGAGTTTCTCCAGCTTTTTGTGTACCCTGGGGTCTCTAGTAGACTCTGCCGGGGTCACAACCTGTGTTACTGCATCAGTATGTTCTGGGGCATAATAGAAATCCTGTGCCCACAGGGCAGCCTCTGTGCCCGCTACGTTGAGGAGCATTGATGCAACGGTGTGGGAAGCAGCCCCCGGGTGGGCAGCATCAATTAAAATTCCGAATTCCACCCCGAAGATGCGCCAACATTCGGCAAGTTCACTGTCCAATATCAGAGGATTGGGTTTACGAAATGACCCGGCCATGACAACAGAGCGATGGTCCGTTGTTCAAAAATAGACTAAAATAAATTCAGGCAAAAGAGTTGGAGACGTGGCTCATTCTGACACCATGTTTGTGAATGATCCACGACAGCATACATAGTAAAAGATTAGTCTTTATTCCATAAGTAATCCAGGACATTTAAACTGCCAGCCATTCATACCCAGCTCGGCATGGCTTCCGAGAGCTGGCTGACCTTGTTAGTGTAGTACCGTGTAGTACTGGAATACCATGTAATGTTTGGCATGCACGTATGTGTTGTGGAGATCATAAATGGCATGGATTAATAAGGGTTAATCTACAGTCCTGCCTCAACTGCATCCTCTGGCAGCTTGTTCCATACACCCACCACCCTTTGTGTGAAAAAGGTTACCCCACTCAGATTCCTATTAAATCTTTTCCCCTTCACCTTAAGCCTATGCCCTCTGGTCCTCGATTCACCTACTCTGGGCAAGGGACTCTGTGCTTCCTCTCACGATTTCATACACAACATCTATTTGATGGAGCTTCAATGTGCACCAAGAAAAGCAGAAGGATTAATTGCTGGGTATGTAACTGTGGTTAAACATGCCTCTTTGCAATGCATGGTCAGAATGTTGACAATGTTAAGTTGCGATCATTTCCTTACCGTAGAACTCTGATCGATGGCCAAATATCCTTCTTAAAACATTACCTCACTATGCCACGCTGCATTGAGTTTTTATTGGAAACCTTCAGAGTTGAATTGGGAACTTTGGGCGGCACGGTGGCGCTGTGGTGGAGCTGCTGCCTTACAGCACCAGAGACCCGGGTTCGGTCCTGACCACGGGTGCTTGCCTGTACGGAGTTTGTACATTCTCTCCGAAGGGCCTGATTCTGAGCTTCCCTTCCACTGACTCCATCTACACTTCACGCTGCCTCTGCAAGGACACCAACATAATCAAGGATGAGTCTCACCCCCCCGGTCACTCCCATTTCTCCCCTCAGGCAGCTGGACCATCCTACCAACAACTAGACAGCAGTCCTGAGCTACTAACTACCTCATTTAAGTCTCTCAGAACAGGCATGGAAATCGCTATCAAAACATGGGGGGACACAATTTCATGGCGGCCGCGCGAGCGCATGCACACACACACACACACACACACACACACACACACACACACACACGCACCCGTGCGCACACACGCGAGGCTTCAGCCGTAGGCCCTGTGGACGGTAATATCGGAAACTGACCTGGTTGTTGAGCGACTTAGAACTCCAGAAACAGCAGCTTCGTCCGCCCCGAATCTTGGGGCTTCAATCGGCCCGTTCGCGGGGTCTTTCATCGCCCGGCAGGGGCTTCAACATTGGGAGCCTTGATCGCCTCGACGCAGCTTTTTGACCGCGGGATGGTGGAAGATCCCACGGCCGATTTTAAGCTGCGCCGGGCCTGGCGATGAAAGGCCCCGTGAACGGGCCGATTCAAGCTCCGCTCTATGATCTCCGCTTCACCAGGACGTCTCCCTCCTCCAATCACCGCGCTCTATCCTCAGTCCCACCCTCCCCACTTCCGCCTCTGACCGACACCTACCTCATCCAGTCATCGTGCTGAATCATCATGGTTACCCCCCCCCCTCCCCACTGCCTGTTAACCGACGCCTCTCTCATCCAATCGGCGCCCTTGATCATCAGTCCCACCCCCACTGCCTCGCGGAAAGCGGAGTTTTTTAATAGATTTTTTTTCACCGAGTTTTAAAATCTGAATTACAAAACATGGGGGGGGGAATTGTCCCCCACCTCTAAAAACATGGGGGGGGGGGAACGTGTCCCCCCTGTCCCCCTTGGGATTACCGCCCATGTCTCAGACGATCTTTATTTGGACTTTACCGGAGATGTGAATGGGTGCTCTTGACAATGAGGCACCATTTGGATGAGTCTGGCACTAACAAGTCAAAGAGTAAAATCAAAGTAAGTGGCAATCGGGCAAAATTATCCAGTTGCTGGAGTCTTACCCTCGGCCGCGGGATCTTCCACCGCCCCGTGGTCAAATCGCTGCGTCGATTCTGCAGAGGAAAGAGGACTGAGAATTTTTGAGGTCACGAAGTACAGAACAGTACAGCACAGGTACAGTCTTTCCGGGTGCTCCGGTTTCCTCCCGCACTGGTTTCTAGGTTAATTGGCTTCGGTAGAAGTGTCCCGCGCATGTAGCGTTGCTGTCTCAGCGCTATCTTGACTCCACCACGAGATACTTCAGTCGTGCTCTGCCGCCGTGTGCGACTAGTTTGAGTGTCAACGGCGTGCACTCCGGGGCATTTGTCAGATTTCCGAGAACAAGAACGAAAAAGGTACAGGAGCACCACTTTGAATGCAACTGGAAGAGCTTTAAATAGTTCCCAAATGACCAAGCTACTGTTGGCGTCCGCGCACAACATACTTGGATTGAAAAGCATTTGAAATTGGGAAGGTAAAAATGTCATGTTTTCCCACACACTTTAGAGTCTCAACCACAAACAGACCAAGTACATCTACATGGGAGAGACACGTTGCTAATGTGATTGCTGTTTGATTGCCATGTGAATGATTAAATCTCTACCTTATGTCTCCATGGAGAAGATGATGAGGCAACAATGCAAATGTCTGTACATGCCTAAAGGCCTTAATAAAAAAAAACAGAAAGGAAGAGAGCCACAACAATAACTAATGATATACTACTCCAGCTATCATTATTACATTTCTTGACAGGGGGAAATCTTTAATGCAAAAAATAGTAAATTATCACTTATGGAGATATATTGGCTAACTTTGAAATTAGCTCCATCTCCGTCATTCATGAAGTGTGGCCCGCTAATTGAAATTGTTTTCTTGGTTTTGTTCGAAAGCATCGCAATTCAGCGAAGCTGCTGCATAATATCACTTGAACCGTCCCCTCGCACAGAAGGTTATCCGCTTGTAAATAAGCTTCTGGTTTCTAATCTTAAAAAATGAAGATATTTAATCACCACCATTATTATTAATTGTTTGTTGCCTCAAACCGGGTCAAGCACACAAATGGGGCAAGGAACATTAAAAAATTTTGTCGCAGATAATTTGTATTTGTTACAATTTCCTTGTCCTTTAAATTATTAATACGAGCAATTCCAGCGTATTTTTTTATAAAGTGGCAATAGGTGACCCTGGACCTGCCACCTGCATATTACCACAAATTTACCGAGCTTACGAGTTATTACCTATGATGGCATTAAAGGGGATTAGGTTTTAGCTGTCAGCTGCCTGCTCATTTATTATTACTACTAACAAGCTTCAAAGAGAGATACAATGAGTTCATTTTCCCTAGTTGGTTGATTTAGAATTCGGGTTGCTTTAATCTTTTCATATAAATAGGCAAACAAAACAATACACAGTTCGTGTGCACTTATGAAACATTCAAGGATTGTAAACTGGTGTCTAGACAAGAGATTGTAATATATGCAGAATCTTTATTTCATATAAAGTTTGAAAATATGTCAAAGCAATGGAAAATACGCACACAGATATGCACACACACAAACGCACGCATACATGCACGCAAATGCAGACATGCACACACATGCACACATACACACACATGCACACATATGCACGCACACACGTACGCACGCACACACATCTGCACTACAGGGTTAGTTTCTATCTCCCTTTCCAAAAGCACTTTGGGAACACCTTTACCGGAAAGATTGTAGCAGGGCACGTGACATCCTCATCCCACGATGAACAGGATGGCTGTGTAGGTCTGGCGGTGGTGGCAAGCCAAGCGCTTGAACTGCTGCCGGCCCTCTGCTCAGCTTACTCCCCCACTGCTGGTGGGGAGGGAGTTCCACTACTTGGATCCCGTGACGATGAACTGGTGATATATTTCCCAGTTAGGACAGATTGGAAGCTGCATAGGAACATTCAGACAACGGTGATCACCTTCCTATGCTGTCCTTTGTCCTTCTTGATGATGGAGGCCACGGGTATGACAAGTGGTGTCGGAATAGCCCAGGTGAGGGACTGTGTGGGAAGGAACTGCAGGTGCTGGTTTGCACCAAAGATGGTCACCTTGCATTATCTTGAATTAATTAGTTCCATGTTCCTTCGATATCTCTCGTTTCCCTCTCCACTGACTCTCAGTCTGGAGAATGGTCTCGACCCGAAACGTCCCCTATTCCCTTTCTCCAGAGATGCTGCCTAACCCGCACTGAGTTACTCCAGGTGAGGAACTGTTGTCTATGGTACATGCGACACACTCTCAGCCTGGTGGGCAGCAAATGAATTTTTTAGGGTGAAAAATAAGTGCATTACTTTGTCCTGCGTAGTTTTGAGCTTTTTTGGGTAGTGTTAGAGATCACTGTAAGAAAGATCATTTGGTTCATAGTCATAGAGTTATAAACAGGCCCTTCGGCCCAACATGCCCACACCAACCAACATGTCCCAGCTACGCTAGTCCCACCTGCCTGTGTTTGGTCCATATCCCTCCAAATTTGTCCTCTCCATGTACCTGTCTGTTTATTAAATGTTGGGATAACCATATAACCATATAACCATATAACAATTACAGCACGGAAACAGGCCCTCTCGGACCTTCCAGTCCGTGCCGACCATTTGTTTTCCCCTAGTCCCATCTACCTGCACTCAGGCCATACCCCTCCATTCCCTTCACGTCCATATACCTATCCACTTTACTCTTAAATGTTAAAATCGATCCTGCCTCCACCACTTCTGCTGGAAGCTGATTCCACACAGCCACACTGAGTAAAGAAGTTCCCCCTCACGTTACCCCGAAACCTCTGTCCCTTAATTCTCATGTCATGCCCTCTTGTTTGAATCTTCCCTACCCTCAATGGGAAAAACGTATCCACGTCAACTCTGTCTATCCCTTTCATCATTTTAAAGACCTCAATCAAGTCCCCCCTTAACCTTCTGCGCTCCAAAGAATAAAGACCTAATTCTTTCTCTGCCTCTGACTCTGCCTCAACTACCTCCTCTGGCAGCTTGTTCCATACACTGAAAAAACATACCCCTCAGAGTCCTATTAAATTTTTCCCCCTTCACCTTAAACCTCTGTCCTTTGGTCCACCATGCACCTACTCTGGGCAAGAGATTCTGTGCATCTACTCGATCGATTCCTCTTATACAGTAAGGCAGAAAGGTGCCATCTTTACTCGGCTAAACCTGTAGGTGTGAAAAAGCAACATGGTTGGCACCGAATGCCCCCCCATATATCTTGCCTTGGCACTCAGCTGTTCCAAATGCCAAATTACAAAATTACCGTTGGGATAACATGGCACAGAGCCCCCAATGTCATCTAAAGCACCTGAGTTGGTTGAGTTTCAAGTTGCTTGGAGTAACTATCACCGAAAACCTGTCCTGGGCCGCAGTGGCAAGGCGGCACAGTGGTAGAGTTGTTGCCCTACAGCGCCAGGGACCCAGGTTCGATCCTGACTACGGGCGCTTGTCTGTACGGAGATTGTTCATTCTCCCCGTGACCTGCGTGGGTTTTCTCCAAGATCTTTGGTTTCCTCCCACACTCCAAAGACGTCCAGGTTTGTAGGTCAATTGGCTTGGTACGAATGTAAAGAAATGGCTAGTGTGCCTGGAGCCGTGTTACTGTGCGGGCATCGCTGGTCGGTGCGGACACGGTGGGCCAAAGGGCCTGTTTCCACGCTGTATCTCTAAACTAAACCACCCTTATTGAAGCAAAGGCCATGAAAGCACACCAGCTCCTCTACTTCATTAGAAGGCTTATGGAGTTTGGCATGTCCTCAATAACTCTCACCAACGTCTGCAGATGCATGGTTACAAATAGAAAGCATAGAAACATAGAAATTAGGTGCAGGAGTAGGCCATTCAGCCCTTCGAGCCTGCACCGCCATTCAATATGATCATGGCTGAACTCAGTATCCCGTACCTGCCTTCTCTCCATACCCTCTGATTAGCCACAAGGGCCACATCCAACTCACTCGCCAATGAACTGGCCTCAACTACCCTCTGTGGCAGAGAGTTCCAGAGACTCACACTCTCTGTGTGAAGAAAGTCTTTCTCATCTCGGTCTTAAAGGATTTCCCCCTTATCTTAAGCTGTGACCCCTTGTCCCTGGACTTCCCCAACATCGGGAACAATCTTCCTGCATCTAGCCTTCCAACCCCTTAAGAATAAGATCCCCTCTTAATCTCCAAGTCTTTCTTCATAAGACAGTCCTGACATCCCAGGAATCAGTCTGGTGAACCTTCTCTGCAATGGCAATAATGTCCTTCCTCGAGACCAAACTGCACGCAATACTCCAGGTGTGTCTCACACCAAGACCTGTACAACTGAAGTAGAACCTCCCTGCTCCTGTACTCAAATCCTTTTGCTATGAAAGCTAAACATACCATTCGCTTTTTTCACTGCCTGCTGCCCTGCATGCCTACTTTCAATGACTGGTGTACCATGACACCCATGCATCTCCCCTTTTCCTAATCGGCCACCATTTAAATAATAGTCTTAAATAATAGAAAGCATTTTATTGGGATGTATCACAGCATGGTTTGTGAACAGCTCCATCCAAGCCCGCAAGGAATTGCAGAGAGAATGTGGACGCAGCCCAGACCATCACACAAAACCAACCTCCCTTCCATTGACTCCATCTACACTTCACTCCTGCCTCGGCAAGGCCAGCAGCATCATCAAGGATGTGTTTCACCCCGGTCACTGCCTCTTCTCCCCTCTCCCATCAGGCAAGCAGTACAGGAGTGTGAAACCGCACACCTCCAGATTCAGGGACAGTATCTTCCCATCTGTTATCAGGCAACCGAACCATCCTACCACCAACTAGAGAGCTGTCCTGAGCTACTAACCACATCGTTGATGTCCCTCAGACTATTTTTAATCGGACTTTACTGGACTTTGCCAGAGATGAGAATGGGTCCTCTTGACATTGAGGCAGAAATTGGCACCAACAAGTCTGATTAAAATCAAAGTCAGTGGAAATCGGGCAAAAGTGTCCAGTTGTTGGAGTCTCACCTCTATGTAGAAAGCTGGCCGAGAATTTTTCACGTTATGAAGCACAGAACAGTGTTGCCCAGGAACAGGGTGTTCGGGTGCTCCAATTTCCTCCCACACTCCAAAGTTGTACAGTGAGGTTCTCCCTGTGGCTCAGCACTTCAACTCCCCCTCCCATTCCGAATCCGACCTTTCTGTCCTGGGCCTCCACCATGGCCAGAGTGAGCACCACCGGAAATTGGAGGAGCAGCACCTCATATTCCAGTCTGCACCCTAGCAGCATAAACATTGACTTCTCCAATTTCCGGCAGCCATTGCTGTCTCCTCCCCTTCTCAGCTCTCCCTCAGCCCTCTGTCTCCTCCTCTTCCTTTCTCCTTTCCTTCCCCCCCCCCCCCCCCCCCCCACCCCCGCACCCTACATCACTCTGAAGAAGGGTTTCGGCCCGAAACATTGCCTATTTCCTTCGCTCCATAGATGCGGCTGCACCCGCTGAGTTTCTCCAGCACTTTTGTGTACCTGAATTGGCTTCTGTAAAATTCTAAATTGTTCCAAGTGTGTAAGATAGTGTTAGTGTATGGTAAACTAGTGTTGGGTTGATTGCTAGTCAACTTGGTCAGTCTGAAGGACCCGAAACGTCGCCTATCTCCTTCGCTCCTTCGCTCCTTAGATGCTGCTGCACCCGCTGAGTTTCTCCAGCCTTTTGTGTACCCAGGCTCCTGTAGTATAATGTTCAAGATGGTGCCGTCCTTTAAAGTTCACCTTTAATCTTATTACGTGGGCAGAGAGGATAATATTCTTTCTATTCATTTACGTTGCAACTTGATCATTGGTGAGTATGACGCCATGTTCTTTGGTCGGCGAGCAATGGTATAATTTGGGCAGACGCAAAATGCTGGAGTAACTTCGGTCTTAAAAATAGCGGAGTCAGGGGATATGGGGAGAAGGCAGGAATGGGTACTGATCGGGGATAATCAGCCATGATCACATTGAATGGTGGTGCTGGATCGAAGGGCCAAATGGCCTACTTCTGCACCTATTGTCTATTGTCCATTGTCTATTGTCCAACTCAGCGGGACAGGCAGCATCTCTGGAGAGAAGGAATGGGTGACGTTTCGGGTCTGAGACCCTACGGAGAACTGGGATGGGGGAGGGGATGGAGAGAGAGGGAAAGCAAGGGTAACTTCATTGCATTCGCTCTCTCTCCATCCCCTCCCCCTTCCCAGTTCTTCCACCAGTCTTACTGTCTCCGACTGCATTTTATCTCTGTACCGCCCGCTCCCCTGCCATCAGTCTGAAGAAGGGTCTCGACCTGAAACATCACCCATTTCTTCTCTCCAGAGATGCTGCCTGTCTCGCTGAGTTACTCCAGCTTTTTGTAACTATCTTCGATATAAACCAGCATCTGCAGTTCTCTCCTACACAGTATAACTTGGGTCTCCTGGATTATATTCTCTGCAAGAATTAGTAGCTTCAGCAATCACAAAACTCACAACAAGGGCAGGGTCGTAAGTAGGTTTACTCAGAGTAGGAAAATCGAGACCCAGAGGACATAGGTTTCAGGTAAGGAGGAAAAATGTAATAGGAACCCGAGGGGTAACTTTTCTACAAAATGGGTGGTGGGTGTGTAGTTCAAAATGTGTGGTGGGTGTGGAAGGGGTAGTTCAGGCAAACTATTGCAACGTTTAAGAATCATTTAGACAGGTACATGGACAGGATAGGTTTAGAGGGATATGGGCCAAACACGGGCAGGTGGGACTAGTTAGATGGAACATGTTGGTTTCGGCGAGTTCAGCCAAAGGGCCTGTTTCCACGCTGCATCACTCCATGACGTGATGACTAATCATTACGGAACGCTATCACAGAGTTCCAGCAAGCAACTAGGAGGCCAAACGATATATTGACCTTTATTGAATACAGATGTACAGGGCGCAGCGGTAGAGCTGCTGCCGTCCAGTGCCAGAGACCCGGGTTCGATCCTGACTACAGGTGCTTGTCTGTACGGAGGCTTGATAATTATTCTGGAAAGAGATGTGTTCTGTCCAATCCCAGATCATGCCCCTGCTTTAGCTGTAATAAGATCCATCCTATATGAACCTTATTTATAAATTGTATCATTTAATTGACTGCAGAGTTGAGAGATACAGTATGGAAACTGGCACTTCAACTGGCAATCCACCAACAATCATCCCATTTATATTATCCCATTTTCGCATCCTACACACTAGAGGAACCTTTGCAGAAGCCAATTAATCTACAATCCTGTACGTCTTTGGGATGTGGGAGCACCCTAGTAAAACCCACACAGTCACAGGGAGAATGTACAAACTCTGCACCGACAGCACCCGTAGTCAGGATCGAACCCGGGTCTCTGGTGCTGTGAGGCAGCAGCTCTAGCGCTGCACCACTGTTTAGTGTCGATATAGCGCAGAAAGGGGCCCTTCAGCCCACAGAGTCCACGCCGACCAGCGATCCCCGCACACTAACACTATCCTACACACACACACTAGGTACAATTTACAATGTTACTGAAGCCAGTTAACCTACAATCCTGTGCAGGAAGGAACTGCAGATGCTGGTTTACAATGAAAAGAGACGCTAAAAGCTGGAGTAACTCAGCGGGTCAAGCAGCATCTCTGGAGAAAAGCAATAGGTGACGTTTCGTGTCGCTACCCTTCTTCAGACCTGCAAACCTGTACGACTTTGGAATGTGGGAGGAAACCGGACAACCCTGGAGAAAACCCCCGCAGTCACGGGGAGAACGTACAAACTCCGTACAGACAGCACCCGTAGTCAGGATCGAACCCGGGTTTCTGACGTTGCATGGGCAGCAACTCTACCGCTCCGCCACACAAAGGCACCTCTAGTCTCCACTCCCTCTCAGTGAAGGTGTGAGAATCGTGTGGAAAGCAGAGAGCCTTTCTAATTACACGTCTACAGAGCCAGCATCTCCTGGCGATGTCCAGATTGAGCCTATTTTACCCCCCTCCGAGTGTGAAAACGATGCTCCAAGTCCCTGCGACGCCCTGTCCATGCTAACTCCTGCATGTAGCAACAAGCAAATGCCACAGATTATTTCAGCGACGTGCCGGCTGATCAAGACAATACACGGGAAAACACTATTTTCTGGTGTGAAATGCTGTCACCTTTTCCATTTTTCCATCAGCTTCTCCCAGGCAGACGAACTACTTAAACCCAAAAGGTTAAACTCATATTGTTCATTACGACTGAATATTTCCTTATTCAGAGGTGAAAGTTTGCACAAAACGTGTCAAGATGTGTTTGCTCAGTTGGAATATTTATTTAGTTCATGTTATATTTATCTCTGAAAATCATTCTATGTTGCATGGTTTGATGCAGTGCTCCTGTGCCCCAATGTAATTGTGTCCCAATATTGCAGGACGGGGGTTGGCTGCAATGCTGCTTGAGATCATGTGAAATTATAAAAGGCAGAAGACAAGTGCAAGCACTCTGTTAATGCACGTCATTTTGCCACTGAGGCCACTAATGGCATTTAATGTATCGGAAATTGGTGATGGAGTGGAAATTCATTGTCTGTTAATGTGCAATGAATTGCAATGGGAAAAAAAAAATAAGTCTGCGGAGCACAGCTTCTGTGATCTGGAAGTCTAAAGAAGTTGGGAGGTCATGTTGCAGTTGCATAAGACGTTGGTGAGGCCGCATTTAGAGTATTGTGTTACGGGAAAGATGTTGTTACGTTGGAAAGGGTGCAGAGAAGGTTTATTTGCGAGGATGTTGCCAGCGGCGACCACGGAGGGCTCGGGAGGCCCCGACCACGGGTGAACAACAGAGGAGGAGGACTGAACTTTGGTGCCTTCCCTCACAGTGGGAAACTTTGATACCGCTGTGCGGGGACGTTTATGTTAAAGACTATCGTGATCTGTGTTCTTTGTTTTATTCGTATGGCTGACCATACCACAAATTTCACTGTACCAATTGGTGCATGTATACAATAAATGTCTCTTGTCTTGTCAGTACTCGAGGGTCTGAGCTATAGGGAGAGGTTGAGTAGGCTGGGACTCTATTCCTTGGAGCGCAGGAGGTTGTGGCTGATCTATCTCTCCCTCCTAACCCCATTCTCCTGCCTTCTCCCCATCCTCTGACAGCCATACTCATCAAGAATCTATCTGTCTGTGCCTTGAAAATATCCACGGACATGGCCTCCACAGCCTTATGTGACTTCTGTGCCGCTTGCCTGATGGGAGAGAGGGGGGAAGAGGGAGCGGCCGGGGTGAGACTCGTCCTTGATTATGTTGGCGGCCTTGCCAAGGCAGCGTGAGGTGTAAATGGAGTCAACGGACGCGTGAGCAGTGGTATGAATATTGATTTCTCTCACTTCAGGTAGTCCCTGCATTCCCTCTCTCTCTATCCCTCCCCCACCCAAGCCGCACTTGCTTCTCGTTTTCACCCAAAAACAGCTAACATTGGCCTGTTTCATAGCATCATAGAATCATAGAAATTAGGTGCAGGAGTAGGCCATTCGGCCCTTCGAGCCTGCACCGCCATTCAATATGATCATGGCTGATCATCCAACTCAGTATCCTGTACCTGCCTTCTCTCCATACCCCCTGATCCCTCTAGCCACAAGGGCCACATCCAACTCCCTCTTAGATATAGCCAATGAACTGGCCTCAACTACCTTCTGTGGCAGAGAATTCCCAGACTGTGGCAGAGAAATCCGGCCCTGGTGGTTTCCTCCCACCAGGGCCGGATTTACGGATAAGCGAGACAAGGTTAAGCCTAGGGCCTCGAGATCTAGGGGGGGCCTCGGCCCGCTCCACCAAGGTGTATAAAACTATTGACATAGTGGCTTTGTTGCAAACCCTACCATCGGTGGCGCTGTGCTTGCGATTCCGGTGGCTTTGGTGGTGTGGGGGGTGGGGGGTGGGGGGGGGATTAAAATGCAGGTGAGGTTTATATTCGTTGTGGAGAGGACCTCCTACTCTTTGCCCGCTGACCCTGGACACTCCACCGCCCTCCAGCAACCCACAGCCGTCACCTTACCTGCAGCCTGGACTCAGCACCAGGCTTGAGGTTTCCACGCTGCAGACTCCAACTCCCCTGAGTTTGTCTGCACTGGGTCATAGAAAGATAGAAACATAGAAGTTAGGTGCATCGAGCCTGCACCGCCATTCAATATGATCATGACTGATCATCCAACTCAGTATCCTGTACCTGCCTTCTCTCCATACCCCCTGAGCCCTTCAGCCACAGGGCCACATCCAACTCCCTCTTAAATATGGCCAACGAACTGGCCTCAACTACCTTCTGTGGCAGAGAATTCCACAGATTCACCACTCTGTGTGAAAAACGATTTTCTCATCTCGGTCCTAAACGACTTCCCCCTTATCCTTAAACTGTGACCCCTTGTCCTGGACTTCCCCAACATCGGGAACAATCTTCCTGCATCTAGCCTGTCCAACCCCTTAAGAATTTTGTAAGTCTCTATGAGATCCCCCATCAATCTTCTAAATTCCAGCGAGTACAAGCCAAGTCTATCCAGTCTTTCTTCATATGGAAGTCGTGCCATCCCAGGAATCAGTCTGGTCAACCTGCTCTGTACTCCCTCTATGGCAAGAATGTCTTTCCTCAGATTAGGAGACCAAAACCATATGCAATACTCCAGGTCTGGCCTCACCAAGACCCCGTACAACTGCAGTAGAACCTCCCTGCTCTTGTACTCAAATCCTTTTGCTATGAATGCCAACATACCATTCGTCACAGCCTGCTGCACCTGCATGCCTACTTTCAATGACAGGTGTACCATGACACCCAGGTCTCGCTGCATCTCCACTTTTCCTAATCGGTCACCATTCAAATAATAGGCTACTTTCCTGTTTTTGCCAAAGTGGATAACCTCACATTTATCCACATTATACTGCATCTGCCATGCATTTGCCCACTCACCCAGTCTATCCAAGTCATCCTGCAGCCTCCTAGCATCCTCCTCACAGCTAACACTGCCCCCCAGCTTCGTGTCATCCGCAAACTTCGAGATGTTGCATTTAATTCCCTCGTCCAAATCATTAATGTATATTGTAAATAGCTGGGGTCCCAGCACTGAGCCTTGCGGCATCCCACTAGTCACTGTCTGCCATCCTGAAAAGGACCCGTTCACTCCTACTCTTTGCTTCCTGTCTGCCAGCCAGTTCTCTATCCACATCAATACTGAACCACCAATACCGTGTGCTTTAAGTTTGTATACCAATCTCTTATGAGGGACTTTGTCGAAAGTCTTCTGAAAGTCCAGATATAACACATCCACTGCTTCTCCCTTATCCACTCTACTAGTTCCATCCTTAAAAATTCAATAAGATTCGTCAGACATGATTTACCCTTCGTAAATCCATGCTGACTTTGTCCAATGATTTCACCACTTTCCAAATGCGCTGCTATCCCATCTTTAATAACTGACTCTAGCAGTTTCCCCACTACCGATGTTAGACTAACTGGTCTGTAATTCCCCGTTTTCTCTCTCCCTCCCTTTTTAAAAAGTGGGGTTACATTAGCCAGCATCATTGACTGACGTATCAGCGTCGCCGAAAGGTTTTGAACATTTCAAAATCCAGCGGCGACAAAAAAAATGTTGCGACACTTGAGGAGACACCGCGCGTCAATACGTCGATGCGCCGCATCACGCCGCATCACGCCGCAACGCCGCATCACGCCGCATCACGCCGCATCACGCCGCATCACGCCGCATCACGCCGCATCACGCCGCATCACGCCGCATCACGCCGCATCACGCCGCATCACGCCGCATCACGCCGCATCACGCCGCATCACGCATCACGCCGCATCTCGCCGCATCACGCCGCATCACGCCGCATCACGCCGCATCACGCCGCATCTCGCCCCATCACGCATCACGCCGCATCTCACCACATCACGCCGCATCTCACCACATCACGCCGCATCTCACCACATCACGCCGCATCTCGCCGCTCACGCCGCCGCCACATCACGCCGCATCTCACCACATCACGCCGCATCTCGCCGCATCACGCCGCATCTCGCCGCATCCGCATCACGCCGCATCTCACCACATCACGCCGCATCTCACCACATCACGCCGCATCACGCCGCATCTCGCCGCATCACGCCGCATCACGCCACATCACGCCGCATCACGCCACATCACGCCACATCACGCCGCATCACGGCCGCATCACGCCGCATCATGCCACATCACGCCACATCACGCCGCATCACGCCACATCACGCCACATCACGCCGCATCACGCCGCATCACACCACATCACGCCACATCACGCCACATCACGCCGCATCACGCCACATCACGCCACATCACGCCCGTCGCCACATCACGGCCACATCACGCCGCATCACGCCACATCACGCCGCATCACGCCACATCACGCCGCATCACGCCACATCACGCCGCATCACGCCACATCACGCCGCATCACGCCGCATCACGCCGCATCTCACCACATCACACCACATCACGCCACATCACGCCGCATCACGCCACATCACGCCACATCACCCGCATCACGCCACATCACGCCACATCACCGCATCACGCCGCATCTCAACACATCTCACCACATCACGCCACATCACGCCGCATCACGCCACATCACGCCGCATCACGCCGCATCACGCCGCATCACGCCGCATCTCGCCACATCTCACCACATCACGCCGCATCACGCCGCATCACACCGCATCACACCGCATCACGCCGCATCACGCCGCATCACGCCGCATCACACCACGAATTTTACGGTGACCTGATACGTCAGTCAATGATGCTGACAGTCTCCAAAATAAATCGTCAAGTGAGACAGGCCCTTAACAAGGCACTAAACATGAATGAATGAATAGGTTTATTGGCCAAGTATTCACATACAATGAATTTGCCTTGGTGCTCTGCCCGCAAGTGACAACGCCATACAGTGACAGTTAGGAATGACACATCAAACATTAAACGTTAATAATGAGCTAAGCGAGAGAAGGTATCAACAGTACTTCACGATGGACTCTTGCTACCACAGTTTGTTGATAACTCCTCTAATGTAAAACATTGTTTTCCCCGCCCCACTGTTTACAGCGTCGCGGAGGGTGACCGACAGTCTCGGAGAATCTAATTGTGAGCCGCAAACCCAAGATCAAAGGGATGAACATTTTATGCAGTAGCAGAACAGATTCCAATACATCACCATGTGGACTTATCACTTTGCGAGATATAGCTGGAGGATGCTCCGCACACTCCCTTATGTGCAGATTGAATCCATTATATGAAGTCCTCGGGAGGAAGAGAGCAATTATGATTGCAGGATCAGCGAAGGGCAACTATCTGATGGGGTTTGGTGTTTAAAATGCAACTTGAGTATCTGTTTAGCAGAAATCTCCAGAGAAATTGTGTTTTTTTTGTGGAGTGTTGTAAATTAAAATTTGTTTTGTGTGAATTTCTGCCTGTTATCAAAGATATCAAATGATGGCTGGTAACTCATTAAAGTGCAAATCATCGTGAGAGCCCAGAAGAACCAAATGCCATTTCCATAATCCGATGATTTAAACATATAATTGCTGTATATGTTATGTATACGGGGGACCTCATTGAAACATACAAAATGGTGAAAGGCTTGCATACGGTGCATGTGGAGAAGATATTTCCACTAGTGGGACAATCTAGAACTAGAGGCCATCGCCTCAGAATTAAAGGATGTTATTTTAGGAAGGAGATGAGGAGAAATGTCTTTAGTCAGAGGGTGGTGAATCTGTGGAATTCTTTGCCACGCAAGGCTGTGAATCAGTGTAAGGCGGAGGATAGATTCTTGATTCGTACAGGTGGCAGGGGTTATGGGGAGAAGGCAGGAGAATGGGGTTAGGAGGGAGAGATAGATCAGCCAAGACTGAATGGCGGAGTAGACTTGATGGGCCGAATGGCCTAACTCTACTCCTATTCCTTATGACCTTATGATATATGACCTGTACAAGATCGTTTGCCCAATGCTTTACACCACAGTGAGGATTCTCCGGTCAACAATGAGCTTACTGTCCATTAGTATTTGCATCCTGGCAGATCCTTGATTTAAAAATAGTCACCTTTCTTTACAGTCTCCTCAATAAAGTTCATACTTGCTGTCTCTGCATTCTCATCCAATCAGTGGATATTTTTCCTAAAATCATCTAAGTTCTGGGCTCTGTCACCTCCTTGAGTCTCATCGCTCTGACGTTTTAGTCTTAGTTTTTAATTTTAGAGATTCAGTGCAGAAACAGGCCCTTCTGCCCATCGAGTCCGCGCTGAGCAGCGGTCCCTGCACAGTACCACTCTCCTATGGGGTGGGAGATTGCAACCTTCACGTGGCCCGCCCCGTTTCGACTAATGCAATCAACTCGACGTGCACAAACGGGAGATCAAATAGAACAAGTTGTCCAACAACTTTAGCCTGTGCACGCCACACGAAAGAAGAAGACCACTCTCCTATCTACACATAGCAAGGACAATAAATGTTTATACCAAGCCAATTTAACTTGCAAACCTGTGCGTCCTTGGAGTGCAGGAGGAAACCGAAGATCTCGGAGAAAACCTACGCGGTCACGGGGAGAACGCACAAACTCCGTGCAGACAAGCACCTGTAGTCAGGATCGAACCCATAGTCAGTCTCTGGAGCTGTAAGGCAGTAGCTCTACCACTGCCCCACCATGCCTTACCTGGTATTGGTGCTAACGTTTACCATGAGAATTTCATCTCCAAAACTCTCTATTGGCCCCTCACCCATTAAGGTTGAGTGAGACATCAGATGTAGGTGCATCAGACCTTGAGCATGACCCATACTGCATACTAGCCAGGTTATGGTCCGCCATAGACTATTTATCAGTGCATAGCCATGAGATCAGAGGGGAAATATTGAAAGGGGATGTGTGGGGCAAGTGTTTCTTACCCAGAGAGTGCAGGGTGTCTGGAAGGCACTGTTGGGGGTGATGGTGGAAGCAGATGCAATAGCGATGTATAAGAGGCCTTTAGATATGTGCAGGAAATGAAGGGATATGGAACATGCGCAGGTAGAAAGGATTAGTCTCAGTAGGCATCATGCTCGGCACAGGCAACATGGGCCAAAGACCCTTTAGTTTTAGCTCAGCTTTAGTTTAGAGATGCAGCACGGAAGCAAGGGCCTTGGGCCGGCCGGGTCCGCACTTTCCATCGATCACCCGTTCACGCTAGTTCTATGTTATCCCACTTTGCCACCTCCTACACGTTTGGGCAATTTACAGGGGCCAATTAACCCGCAAGCACGCACATCTTTGGGAGGTGGCAGGAAACTGGAGTACCCGGAGGAAACGTAGGTGGGTCACAGGGAGAACGTGCAAACTCCACGCAGACACAGCAGCCGAGGTCAGGATTGAACCCGGGTCTCTGGTGCTGTGAGGCAGTGCCACGGTGCTGCCTGTTCCCGTGCTGTACTGTTATATGTTCTAATGTTATAATTTGGGCCAGATTCATCTGAGCTGCCTCCTCAGTTTCAACTGCAAAAGGTGCCTTTCACGAGGTTCAAGAAACAGGGATACCAAATTCCACAGAAACACTCCACAGTTTATCTATGTGTAGGAAGGAAATGCAGATGCTGGTTTACACAGATACAAAAACCTGGAGTAACTCGGCGGGTCAGGCAGCATCTCTGGAGAAAAGGAATAGGTGACGTTTCGGATCGAGACCCTTCTCAAGACTGAGATTTAGGGGAGAGGGAAACGAGAGAGGGAAAGGTAATGCTGCGGTTGTTATGGGAGATTTCAACATGCGGGTAGACTGGGAAAATCTGGTTGGTACTGGACCCCAAGAAAGGGAGTTTGTGGAGTGCCTCAGAGATGGATTCTTAGAGCAGCTTGTATTGGAGCCTACCAGGGAGAAGGCAATTCTGGATTTAGTGTTGTGTAATGAACTGGATTTGATAAGGGAACTTGAGGTTAAGGAACCATTAGGAGGTAGTGACCGTAATATGACAAGTTTTAATCTACAATTTGAGAGGGAGAAGGGAAAATCGGAAGTGTCAGTGTTACAGTTGAGCAAAGGGGACCATGGAGCCGTGAGGGAGGAGCTGGCCAAAGTTGACTGGAAAGAGACCCTAGCAGGGAGGACAGAGGAACAACAATGGCAGGTATTTCTGGGAATAATACAGAAAGTGCAGGATCAGTTCATTCCAAAGAGGAATAAATATTCCAAGGGGAGTAAGGACAACCGTGGCTGACAAGGGAAGCCAGGGACAGTATAAAAATAAAAGAGAAGTACAACATAGCAAAGATGAGCGGGGAGCAAGAGGATTGGGTAACGTTTAAAGAGCAACAGAAGACAACTAAAAAGGTAATACGGGGAGAAAAGATTAGGTACGAAGTTAAGCTAGCCAAGAATATAAAGGAGGAGAGTAAAAGCTTCTTTAGGTATGTGAACAGGAAAAAATTAGTTAAGACCAAAATTGGACCCTTGAAGACTGAAAAACGTGAATTTATTATGGGGAGCAAGGAAATGGCAGATGAGTTGAACAAGTACTTTGGATCCGTCTTCACTAAGGAGGACACAACCAATCTTCCTGATAGAAACATAGAAACATAGAAATTAGGTGCAGGAGTAGGCCATTCAGCCCTTCGAGCCTGCACCGCCATTCAATATGATCATGGCTGATCATCCAACTCAGTATCCCGTACCTGCCTTCTCTCCATACCCTCTGATCCCCTTAGCCACAAGGGCCACATCCAACTCACTCTTAAATATAGCCAATGAACTGGCCTCAACTACCCTCTGTGGCAGAGAGTTCCAGAGACTCACTACTCTCTGTGTGAAAAAAGTCTTTCTCATCTCGGTCTTAAAGGATTTCCCCCTTATCCTTAAGCTGTGACCCCTTGTCCTGGACTTCCCCAACATCGGGAACAATCTTCCTGCATCTAGCCTGTCCAACCCTCTTAAGAATTTTGTAAGTTTCTATAAGATCCCCTCTCAATCTCCTAAATTCCAGAGAGTATAAACCGAGTCTATCCAGTCTTTCTTCATAAGACAGTCCTGACATCCCAGGAATCAGTCTGGTGAACCTTCTCTGCACTCCCTCTATGGCAATAATGTCCTTCCTCAGATTTGGAGACCAAAACTGTACGCAATACTCCAGGTGTGGTCTCACCAAGAACCTGTACAACTGAAGTAGAACCTCCCTGCTCCTGTACTCAAATCCTTTTGCTATGAAAGCTAACATACCATTCGCTTTTTTCACTGCCTGCTGCACCTGCATGCCTACTTTCAATGACTGGTGTACCATGACACCCAGGTCTCGCTGCATCTCCCCTTTTCCTAATCGGCCACCATTTAAATAATAGTCTGCTTTCCTGTTTTTGCCACCAAAGTGGATAACCTCACATTTATCCACATTATACTGCATCTGCCAAACATTTGCCCACTCACCCAGCCTATCCAAGTCACCTTGCAGTCTCCTAGCATCCTCCTCACAGCGAACACTGCCCCCCAGCTTAGTGTCATCCGCAAACTTGGAGATATTGCCTTCAATTCCCTCATCCAGATCATTAATACATATTGTAAATAGCTGGGGTCCCAGCACTGAGCCCTGCGGTACCCCACTAGTTACTGCCTGCCATTGTGAAAAGGACCCGTTTACTCCTACTCTTTGCTTCCTGTTTGCCAGCCAGTTCTCTATCCACATCAATACTGAACCCCTAATACCATATGCTTTAAGTTTGTATACTAATCTCTTATGTGGGACCTTGTCGAAAGCCTTCTGGAAGTCCAGATATACCACATCCACTGGTTCTCCCTTATCCACGCTACTAGTTACATCCTCGAAAAAATTCCACAAGATTCGTCAGACATGATTTACCTTTTGTAAATCCATGCTGATGTACTAGTGGCCAGAGGATCTGGGGTGATGGAGGAACTGAAGGAAATCCACATTAGGCAGGAAATGGTGATGGGTAGACTGATGGGACTGAAGGCTGATAAATCCCCAGGGCCTGATGCTCTGCATCCCAGGGTACTTAAGGAAGTGGCTCTAGAAATTGTGGATGCATTGTTCATTTTCCAATGTTCTATAGATTCAGGATAAGTTCCTGTGGATTAGAGGGTAGCTAATGTTATCCCACTTTTTAAGAAAGGCGGGAGAGAGAAAACAGGGGATTATAGACCAGTTAGCCTGACATCAGTGGTGGGGAAAATGCTGGAGTCAATCATAAAAGATGAAATAGCGGCACATTTTGGGTAGCAGTAACAGGATCGGTCCAAGTCAGCAGGAATTTACGAAGGAGAAATCATGCTTGACTCATCTTCTGGAATGTTTTGAGGATGTAATTTGGAAAATGGACAAGGGCGAGCCAGTGGATGTAGTGTACCTGGAGTTTCAGAATGCATTTGATAAGGTCCCACATAGGAGATTAGTGGGCAAAATTAGGTATTTGGGGTAGACTGCTGACGGATAGAAAATTAGTTGGCAGACAGGAAACAAAGAGTAGGGATTAACGGGTCCCTTTCAGAATGGTAGGCAGTGACTAGTGGGGTACCGCAATGCTCGGTGCTGGGAGCGCAGCTATTTACAATATACATCAATGATTTAGATGAAGGGATTCAAAGTAACATTAGCAAATTTGCAAATGACACAAAGCTGGGTGGCAGTGTGAACTGTGAGGAGGATGCTGTGAGAATGCAGGGTGACTTGGACAGGTTGGGTGAATGGGCAGATGCATGGCAGGTGCAGTTTAATGTGGATTAATGTGAGGTTATCCACTTTGGTAGCAAAAACAGGAAGGCAGATTATTATCTAAATGGTGTCAAGTTGGAAAAAGGGGAAGTACAACGGGATCTGGGGGTCCTTGTTCATCAGTCAATGAAAGTAAGCATGCAGGTACAGCAGGCAGTGAAGAAAGCAAATGGCATGTTGGCCTTCATAACAAGAGGAGATGAGTATAGGAGCAAATAGGTCCTTCTGCAGTTGTACAGGGTCCTAGTGAGACCACACCTGGAGTATTTTGTGCAGTTTTGGACCCCTAATTTGAGGAAGGACATTCTTGCTATTGAGGGAGTGCAGCGTAGGTTCACAAGGTTAATTCCTGGGATGGCGGACTGTCATATGTTGAGAGAATGGAACAGCTGGGCTTGTACACTCTGGAGTTTAGAAGGATGAGAGGGGAGCCTATTGAAATATATAAGATTGTTAAGGGTTTGGACACGCTAGAGGCAGGAAACATGTTCCCAATGTTGGGGGAGTCCAGAACCAGGGGCCACAGTTGACGGAGATGAGGAACCACTTTTTCACACAGAGAGTTGTGAGTCAGTTGAATTCTCTGCCTCAGAGGGCGTAGGTGGCCGGTTCTCTGGATGCTTTCAAGAGAGAGCTAGATAGGGCTCTTAAAAATAGCAGAGTCAGGGGATATGGGGAGAAGGCAGGAACGGGGTACTGATTGTGGATGATCAGCCATGATCACATTGAATGGCGGTGCTGGCTCGAAGGGCCGAATGGCCTACTCCTGCACCTATTGTCTATTGTCTATTGAGATATGAAAATGTAGAAAGAACAAATGAATGAAAGGTATGCAAAAGGACAAATCAAAGCCAGCAACGATGATCGAGGAAAGGTAGAGCCCACAATGGTCCATTGTTGGCTGTAGAGAAAGTGACAATGTGTGAAATAGTGCTATAGTGAAACTAGGCAGGATGACAATGAAACTAGTATGGCTAGTGGAACTGGGGTGGGGGAGTGACGGAGAGAGAGGGTTGCAAGGTTTACTCGAAGTTAGAGAAAGCAATATTCATACTGCTGGGTAGCAGGTTTACCAATGATTTGTGCCAAATTTATTTATCCTTCTTATCCTTAGACCCAGGTTCGATCCTGACTGCGGGTGCTGTCTGTACAGAGTCTGTACGTTCTCCCAGAGACCTGCATGGATTTTCTCCCGGATCTTTGCTTTCCTCCCACACTCCAAAGCCGTGCAGGTTTGTAGATTAATTGGCTTGGCTTGAATGTAAAAATTGTCCCAAGTGTAGGATGGTGTTGATGTGTGGGAATCGCTGGTCAGCGCGGACCCAGTGGGCCGATGGGCCTGTTTCCCCGCTGTACATCTAAACTAAACTTCATGGAGAACTGAAGGTCTGCTGGTGGCACTCCATCAATAGGACTTTGTTAAGTCCCACTGCCTCAGCCATCTCCTTGTACTCCAAATCCCAAACGCCCCTGTGTGATTAGTTTTCTGCCACGATGGAGTCAGTCATGCAGTCCAACTGCTAAGTCCCTCGTAGAGTTCATGGCAGTCACCATGTCCCTGAAGGAGCCAACATTAAAGTGACACGTATTCTGCTTCAGTCCCTTGTGTGCACACACACACACACACACACACACACGCTTGCACAGAACTTCTCTGAGATTGCAACTACCTCACATGATCAGCTCACTTCTCTCGGTTCTTCTATCTCAACATCCGAGTCCCCAGCTCCGTGCCCTGATCTCCAGCTCCCTCAGTGTGAATTCCTCCGAGTCTCTCCCAGTACTGGAGGCTCAATCACTAAATGTCCCAGTCCCCCTATCAGTCACACAGGTCTCATCCAAATTCTGGCTGCTCGCTCTTGTTCTTACACTGAGCGCAGTGGTACTGCGTATACCTCACCAGTAATAACTCCTAGCCACTCTGACAGATGAGATAAATTTAGTTGAAGAAGGGTCTCGACCCAAAACGTCACCCATTCCTTCTCTCCAGAGATGCTGCCTGTCCTGCTGAGATACTCCAGCTTTTTGTGTGTATCTTGTAGTAAGCTTAGTTGAGTTTAGTTTAGAGATACAGCACGGAAACAGGCCCTTCGGCCCACCTAGTCCAGTCCGATCAGCGATCCCCGTACACTAACACTATCCCACACACGCTAGGGACAATTTACATTTATGGAAAGCCAATTAACCTACAAATCTGTACGTCTTTGGAGTGTGGGAGGAAGCTGAAGATCTCGGAGGAAACCCAGGCAGGTCACCGGGTCTCTGGTGCTGTGAGGCAGCAACTCTATCTCTGTGCCACCATTTCTCGAGCTTAACCTTGCCGTTGAATCCCTCATCCCTGGAACTTCCCCGAAAGGCTCTCGAGGGTCTTCATGCGTGGTGACCAGAATTGTGTGCAACACCCTATTTGAGCCGTTACATCCCAGGCAGGTCTCGTAGACACAGGAGAGCCCATCGAACGGGAGTGGAAGCAGTTCACCTCCATGCTAATGGCCTGAAGATAGGTATTGACTGGCATTGAGCGCAGATGTGAAGCGTGTTATCATTTAGCCAATTAGTAGTTTAACCAGTTTAGTAGTTTAGTAATATACCACCACGATGGCGCAGCGGTAGAGTTGCTGCCTCTCAGCGCCAGAGACCCGGGTTCGATCCTGACCACGGGTGCTGTCTGTACGGAGTTTGTCCCTTCTCCCCGTTGCCCTGCATGGGGTTTTTTTACTTACAAAATTCTTAAGGGGTTGGACAGGCTAGATGCAGGAAGATTGTTCCCGATGTTGGGGAAGTCCAGGACAAGGGGTCACAGTTTAAGGATAAGGGGGAAGTCTTTTAGGACCGAGATGAGAAAATCGTTTTTCACACAGAGAGTGGTGAATCTGTGGAATTCTCTGCCACAGAAGGTAGTTGAGGCCAGTTCGTTGGCCATATTTAAGAGGGAGTTGGATGTGGCCCTTGTGGCTGAAGGGATCAGGGGGTATGGAGAGAAGACAGGTACAGGATACTGAATTGGATGATCAGCCATGATCATATTGAATGGCGGTGCAGGCTCGAAGGGCCGAATGGCCTGCTCCTGCACCTAATTTCTATGTTTCTATGTTTCTAACATTGTGTTAAAACCATTTTTGCAGGAAGGATTGTACTAAAACACAGCGCCAGTTTCTTCCCAGCTGTTATCAGGCAACTGAATGATCCTACCGCAACCAGAGAGCAGTGCTGAAGTACTATCTACCTCATTGAGGAATCTGGGACTATCTTATTCACTGGCTTTATCTAGCACTAAACGTTATTCCCTTATCATCTACACCTCTTCTTCTTTCCGTGTCCATCTTGATAGGAATGTTGACCTCGCTGTCACCGTCCGTCCGGAAAAGGACGCGAGCTTCCGGCGACAATCAGTGGGGAGCCATCGCTTGTCGCAGTAGATGATGGCGGTGGCAGAGTTGGCTCAGGACACTTCCAGTTTCCAGCCCCGCGACGTGGACGCTTCCGCTGTGGGGCCACCCTGTACACTGGGAGCGGCTCGATTGTGACCATGTGTTGTCTTTCCGCTGACTGGATAGCACGCAACAAAAGCTCTTCACTGTACCTCGGGTACACGTGGCAGTGAACTAAACTGCAACTGAAACTAAAGCGTCGCAGAGTCAAGCAAGAACGGCTTATTTAATTTCTCTTGGTGGCTGAGTGGTTGCCATGGTAACATGCCTACAACTTTGCATCATCCAAAGTCGGATCTGAGGCATTTGAAATGTGAACTTTGCTTCCCATCCTCGTAGCCACGAGCTGCAATGCCCACTCACACCAACAATAAATGATAATCACCACTTGATAATTCGTGCTTTTATTGGGGCAAACCAACATCTCAATTTTTTCATTAATATTATAAGCACGTCTCCCAGTCCTTTCATCCTACTAACGGCATGGTGGCGCCAGTTGCTACCTTGCAGTGCCAGAGACCCAGGTTCAATCTGACTGGGGCGGCAGGCTGTAAGGAGTCTATACCTTCTCCCTGTGACCACGTGGGTTTTCTCGGGGCGCTCAGGTTTTCTCCCACATACTGGTTTGTAGGTTAATTGGCTTTGGTAAAATGGTAAATTGTCCCTGGTACGTGTGGGATAGTGTTAATGTGTGAGGGGCGCCGGTCAATAGACAACAGACAATGGACAATAGGTGCAGGAGTAGGCCATTCGGCCCTTCGAGCCAGCACCGGACGGCACGGGCTTGGTGGGCCAAAGGGCCCGTTTTCGCGCTGCATCTCAAAACTAAACTAAACTAAACCTGATGTGCAGGAAGGAACTATAGATGCTGGTTTACACCAAAGATAGACACAAAATGCTGGAGTAACTCAGCGGGACAGGCAGCATCTCTGGAGAGAAGGAATGGGTGACGTTTTGGGGCGAGACCCTTCTTCAGGCTAAGAGTCAGGGGAGAGGGGGAGCCTATTTCATTTCTGTATACATGGGCCAGTAAGTTTAGTTTAGTTTAGTTCAGAGATACAACCCGGAAACAGTCCACCGGATCCGCGCCGACCAGCGATCCCCGCACATTAACACTATCCTATACACACTACGGGCAATTTTTACATTTACCAAGCCAATTCACCTTCATACCTGTACGTCTTTGGAGCGTGGGAGGAAACAGAAGATCTCGGAGAAAACCAACGCAGGTCACGGGGAGAACATACAAACTCCGTACAGATAGCACCCGTAGTCGGGATCGAACCCGGGTCTCTGGTGCTGTAAGCGCAGTAAGGCAGCAACTCTACCGCTGCACCACCTTGCTGCATTTGTTGTTCAGAATTGGGGGGATCAGTCTCCTTGCTCGAGTGGATTCTTATTGCTGGCAAGCAGGGAACTGGGGATGGATGGACACAACAAAATAGACTTTAGACAAAAATGCTGGTGAAACTCAGTGGGTGAGGCAGCATCTAAGGAGCGAAGGAATAGGTGACGCTTCAGGTCGAGACCCTTCTTCAGTCTGAAGAAGTGTCTCGACCCGAAACGTCACCTATTTCCTTCGCTCCATAGATGCTGCCTCACCCGCTGAGTTTCTCCAGCATTTTTATATCTTCGATTTTTCCACCATCTGCAGTTCTCTCTTAAACAAAATAGGCTTTATTCACTTCAAAAGGAAAGTGTGTCAGAACTCTGGAATCAGGAGGAACAGAGGCAGTCTAAAACAATGCCCTAGATCATGGAGAGTAGGCCCAAGGGCATCTCTTGATGAGAGTATTCCCCATGTAACTCCAGCTTCCACGTACCACCTAGTTGGGTTAATGAGTGAGTGAGAGGGATTATCACAGGGAGAGAGGCACGGAGACCCATTGAGCAGGGAAGGGCTGCTAGTGGGAGTTGAGGAGACTTGCGAGATTCACCAGAGGCTTCATCAGCGTTGGGCCCAGGAGACCGATCCTCTGGAGATGGGTTGTGGTGCTGTGTGTTACTGGCTGTGGATACATTGGAACTATCCTACAGCTGCCTCGACAATACAGCGCGATGGATTTTCATAACCCCACTGTCAGCTCAGTAATGGGTTCCAATCCAGAACTACAAAAGGCAGCATGATGGCATGGTGGTAGAGTTGCTGCCTTACAGACCCAGGTTCGATCCCGACTACGGGGGCTGTCTGTACGGAGTTTGTACGTTCTCCCCGTGACCTGCGTGGGTTTTTCTCCGAGATCTTCAGTTCCCTTCCACACTCCCCAAGATGTACAGGTTTGTATGTTAATGGGCTTGGTAAAAATGTAACTTGTCCCTAGTGGGTGTAGGATAGTGTTAATGTGTGGCGATCGCTGGTCAGTGTGGACTCGGTGGGCCGAAGGGCCGGTTTGCGCGCTGTATCTCCTAAACTAATCTGAACTAAACAAAACAGGCATTTGTTCTGGCAATACATCTGGTTGTTTCTGATGGTGGCTGTGGTGACCTGCTCGTTGTGGTTCGAGTCGTAAGATCGAGCAGCACAGAAACAGGCCCTTTGGCCAACATGTCCGTGCTGACAAAGATGCCCCATCTAAACGAGTCCCACTTTCCTGCGTTTGGTCCATTGTTACAGGTATACTGTAATCGCCGCAGTAAAAAGGGGGAAAAATTGAGACGTTATCCAAAGGAAACCAATTTTATACCTAATTAATTAATTTTGATGAATTATCCATTCAACTATAGGATATGGACTTTGTCGGAGAGAGCAATATTTAGTGGCTGCCCCATACTGCTCTTGAATGGAACGACGTGTTGGGCCATTTCAGAGGTTATTTATTATGAACTCATCCACATTGGGTCTAAGCCACATGCAGACTAGATAAGGCAAGGGTTTTCAAGGTCATTTGTAGGTGTCCACAACATTCTGGTAGCTTTGTGTTCGTCATTAGTGAGACTTGCTTCTTAATTTCAGAATTAATCAGTTTTAAGTTTCCGCCTTCCATTCGGGAACTTGAACTCGAGTCTTTTCATCATTAATTCAGACTTCCGTACAGCTCGGCCGGTAATTTAACTGTTACCATATCATAATTCCTACATACATCCTACTCTTTCTCCTCACTAACCCCTGGCAGTAGCTGGCTGGCTCTGGATAAGCCAATGGGTCCAGTATGTGCTTCGAGTCATCGTGTCATTGAGTGCTATGGCGTGGAAACAGGCCCTGCCACCCAACTTGCCCACACCGCCCAACATGTCCCAGCTACACTAGTCCCACCGGCCCGGGTTTGGCCCGCATCCCTCCAAACCTGCCCTGTCCACGTGTTTGTGGAGCCTGGGGAAGGAGAGGTGATGTGGGAGATTTCGTCCGCAGAGCAACGGCCCCGCTCCCAGTGCGGGAGGTGAAGTTTGGCGATGAGGAAGGAAAGGAGGTCCCCACATGGCCAAAGGTGGGTTTAGTTCTTCAGCCCACCGAGCCCTCGCCGATCACCTGTACACTAGTTCCTTCCTATGCACTAGGGACAATTTTACAGAAGCCAATTAACCTACAAACCTGCACATCTTTGGAATGTGGGGGGGGGGAACCGGAGCACCCGGAGAAAACCCACACAGTCACGGGGAGAACGTACAAACTCCATACAGACAGCATCCATAGTCAGGATCGAACCCGGGTCTCTGGCGCTGTGAGGCAGCATCTCTACCGCTGCGCCACCGTGCCATCAACTGTGGGCTCAACATCAAATCGCTTTTTGTTTCAAATAATATTTTACAAGGACAGGCTTGGCACAAACAGCAGTCAAGGGCAGATATTCCAATTGGAGAAACCATTCCCCATTGGAATTGCTTTTCCCATCAACGGACACCATTTTCCATTGGATTTGCTTTTCCCATGAGGGAGCAGTCATTTCCATCGGAATAGCCTTTCCCATCAGAACCGCCTTTCCCTTCAATGGGCAGCGATTCCCATTGGAAACGCCTTTCAATGTGGAAAGTCATTCCCATCGGAATTGCCTTTCCCTTGAAGTGGCGGCCATTTCTAATGGAACTGCCTTTCTAAACAAGGCCAGCGATTCCCATTGGAACTGCCGTTCCCATCAGGAGGGAGCCGTTGCCATGGGAACTGCCTTTACTATTGGAAACGCTCTGCCCATCAAGGGGTGCACCCCTTCCCATTGGAGATGCCTCGCCCATTGGGATCAGATATTCCCGCTTCAGTCTTCCCCTCATTTGAGTTTTAGAAGGATGAGGGGTGACCTCATTGAAAGTTACCGAACGGTGAAAGGCCCCGGAGAGAGCGGACGTGGAGAAGATGTTTCCACTAGTGGGAGATTCCAGGACTAGAGGCCGTAGCCCCAGAATTAAAGGATGTTCCTTTTGGAAGGAGATGAGGAGGAATTTCTATAGTCAGAGGGCGGTGAATCTGTGGAATTCTTTGCCACAGACGGCTGTGGAGGCCGGGTCAGTGGATATTTCTAAGGCAGAGATCGAAAGATTCTTGATTAGTGCAGGTGTCAGGGGTTATGGGGAAAAAGGCAGGAGAATGGGGTCGAGAGGGAAAGATAGATCAGCCATGATTGAATGGCAGAGAAGACTTGACGGGCCGAATGGCCTAATTATGCTCCTAGAACTTATGATGATCTTCTGAACCTTGAGAGCACGTCTCTCATCTCCCTGGTGCGCTGGGGGGCCGAGAGCATTTTGCAACGGGCCTGCTCCCAATCTGGCAGAGGCCACAACTTCTAACCATTTCCGCTTTCCCCAGTGACACCAGATGGGATCAGGAGTAAAGGGTGTTAGATGGGCAGATGCAGATCCAAAACCAGCCACCCCCCCCCCACACCTCTCTCCCTCCCCCTGTGTGCCGCCCCCCCCACCCCCCTCCCCCTCCCACCGCTGCATCTTATCGAGACCTCCGTAAACATTTTCGATTTGCAGTCTCCCAGCTTGTTTGCAGGAGCTGGATTTTCTCGATTCATCGAGCTTCTGGGCAACCTCAGGCAATGTTGGACGGGTTGCCTCCTTCCTCTTTGTCATCCTCACCCACCCCTTTTCCAATTGTCACCGGGCGCGGGCCACAATCACACGGGGGAGCTTTGCCAGGCCATATTGCGTGGCGCCACCACATCTGCCGCCGTGCCTGGGAGCAGGCCTGCGAGCACCCTGACTGTCTGCTGAGTGGCAGTCGGAGCCGTTCCAAGGACCTCCTGATATCTCCTGTCCCCCGCTGGGTGTGAACTCTGCGGGAGGTGCCATCAGCCGGGGCTACGGAGATTAGCCCTGGTATACAGTCAACCAACACGATGCACAGTCTATTGGCGCAGCAACTCAGGGATAAGTCCTGGCACCGTCTTGGGTAGTAGACACTGACAAGCCAAACTGTGCAATTTGGCATCGGGCACTGGCTGCACATTAATTGAATGGAACCCTTCTGGTTTCGGGAATTGAGAGTAATTATCAAAAAGGACGTTGAGCGGCACATGGGTACAACCAACGGCAAGCGGCACCAGCTCGACTGTGCTGCTTGACTGCTACATCTCTGTTTCGCAAGGTCCAGTGGGAATGAACTCAATTGACAACGCCCACTACTTTCGATGCAAGTCAGGCAATCCTGACTATTCCCACCCATTCCCTTTCCTGTCCTGGGCCTCCTCCACTGTCAGATTGAGGCCAAACGCAAATTGGAGGAACAGCATCTCATGTTTCACTTGGGCAGCTTACAACCCGGCGGTAAGACTATTGATTTCTATAACTGCAAGTAACCCTTGCATGCCCCCCCTCTCCATCTCTCCCCCCCCCCCCCACCCAAGTCGCACTAGCTTCAATGTTGTCTTGTTGAGTCTCATTGTCTGTAACTTGTTTTTCACCTAGCTCACGGCTAAAGACGGCCTGTTTCCCTTCTCATCGTTACTTGTTTGTATATCTTTTATTCATTTGTTCCATATCTCTCCACATCACCGTCTATATTTCTCGTTTCCCTTTCCCCTGACTCTCATTCTGCAGAAGGGTCTCTTCCTCTTCTCCAGAGATGATGCCAAACCCACTGAGTTACTCCAGCGTTTTGTGCCCACTCTGTTAAACTGGCAGAGTCCACTGCGCCCGATAGCTGAGCGATGACGGGGCAGGTGGCCTTAGCTGGTTCTGCCTGACAACTTGCTACATCTGTGAGTTTGGCGGTCACTGGCGGTCTTGGGATCGCTATTTTGGATGGTCTTTTGGGTCTCCAGGATTGGAGATGGGTGAAACAAGGCAACAAGATCCCAGGAATTATTAGGTTTACATAGGATGAGCGTTTGAAGGCATTTGGCCTGTGCTCGCTGGAATTTAGAAAGATGAGGGGGGGACCTCATTGAAACTTACCGAATAGTGAAAGGCCTGGATAGAGTGAATGTGGAGAGGATGTTTCCCCTAGTGGGAGAGTCTAGGACTGGGGGCCATAGCCTCAGAATAAAAGGACATACCTTTAGAAAGGAGATGAGGAGGAATTGATTTAGTCAGCGGGTGGTGAATCTGTGGAATGAATTGCCACAGAAGGCTGTAGAGACCAAGTCAATGGATATTTTTAAGGCCAAGATTGACAGATTCTTGATTAATAAGAGTGTCAGGGGTGATGTGGCGAAGGCAGGAGAACAGGGTTGAGAGGGAAAAGATAGAGCAGCCATGATTGGATGGCGGTGTAGACTTGATGGACCGAATGGCATAATTCTGCCCCGAGAACTTATGAATTTATCAACCGCACAGCCGAGGCATTGTCCATTGGGCCGGCATCCTGAAACGTTCATCTGGTTGATACTTGGATGGTGGAGTCTGATATTAGTCAAACAAGACAAGATGTGGACATTTTAGTGATATACTTTGTTTTGGGCGGTTCTCAACTTTTTAAGCCAGAAGATTCATTGTTATCCCGGGCTATTTGTTAAGCACCGATGGATATGAACACTCTGTTTGGACACATCAGAAGGTGCCTTTTGTTTCAAAGAGATTGGTGGAACTCCACAACCCCTGACCTTAGAGACTGCCTTGTTCACCAAAGTACGACGATCTGTCCCATTTTCCCCTCCACCCCCCCCCCCCCCCCCCCCCCCCTCCCTCCTGTACCCCCCTCCCCCCAACAAACCCCTACTGAGGATTACAGACCAATATCCCTCCTGGGATAAATAAAGTTATATCATATTGTATCGTATCGCATTGTATCTTGTCGTATCGTATCGAAAGATCGGGGAATTGAGGATTGACGTCAAGGAGGGGGTAAGGCTTTGAACGTGTTGGCCAAGATCATATTGAATGACAGATAGACACAAAATTGGATAGACACAGAATGTTGGAGTAACTCAGCGGGTCAGGCAGCATCTCTGGAGGAAAGGAACAGGTGATGATTCGGGTCGAGATCCTTCCTCGGACTGAGAGTCAGGGGAGAGGGAAACAAAAGGTATGACTTAGGTACCGCTAAACAAACAGAGCAGTACACTACTGAGTTACTCCAGCATTCTGTGTCTATCTTCGGTGTAAACCAGCATCTGCGAGATCCTATCCACTCGTATTGAAGGACAGGCAAGATTGGTGGACCAACAGTCAAGAGTGTTTAATTGTCACATGTACCAAAAACGGTACAATGTACAAATATGTACCAAAAAAGGAAACAATGAAATTCTTACTTTAAGCAGCATAACAGGTCTGTAAACACAGTACACCTAGATAACATAATAAACAAAAGAAAGTTCAATAAAATAAAATTAAACTATATTAGTCCGAAAACAAAAACACAAAGGATCGAGTGTAACCAAGCTCTATCTAAAGGCCCTGTCCCACTTTCCCAAGTTACTCACGAACTCTCCCAAGTTTTAGATAGAAACTCGGAGAATTACAGTATTAGCCGTTCGTATGCGCTCGGGGCTATTTTTTTAACTTGTGGACATTTTTCAACATGTTGAAAAAACGTCCCGACTTACGTGATGCCCCGCGTTCCTACGGCTGGCATTACTAGCCACTACGAAACATCTACGGACTCCTACGAGCTCGCTACCGACATTCCCCGAGTTCGAATCAAGGGGAAAACTCGGGAGAGTTCGTGAGTAACTCGGGAAAGTGGGACAGGGGCTTAACTCCCTCTTGAACACATCCAGTGAATCGGCCTCCGCTGCCTTCTGTGGCAAACAATTCCACAGATTCACAACTCTCTGGGTGAAAATGATTTTCCTCGTCTCAGTCCTAAATGGCCTATGCCTGCTCTTATTTTCTAATGGTTTACACTATTGCATTATGGTTACCATTGTGATTGCAATTGTGATTGTGATTATAGTCATAACTGAGTGTTAAATGTGGGATGTGAAGAATAATCATAAAGACTCATTTGAGCCATGCACGAGTACTTATCACATCTCAAGGATACAAGTATGAAGAACGGTCCAGACTCCACCCGGCCCGAGATGTCACCCATTCCTTCTATCCAGAGATGCTGCCTGTCTCGCTGAGTTACTCCAGCATTTTTGTGTCGATCTGGCAACTGAACCTGGTAACTGAACCTTCCGACTGCCAACTAGGAGCTACTATCTACCTCATAAGAGACCCTCAGACTATCTTTGATCGGACATTAATATGTAAGATTGAAACATATAAGATTGTTAAGAGTTCGGACACGCTAGAGGCAGGAAACATGTTCCCGATGTTGGGGGAGTCCAGAACCAGGGTCCACAGTTTAAGAATAAGGAGCAAGCCATTTAGAACAGAGACGAGGAAACATTTTTTCTCATAGAAAGTGGCGCGTCTGTGGAATTCTCTACTTCAGAGGGCAGTGGAGGCAGGTTCTCTGGATGCTTTCAAGGGAGAGCTAGATAGGGCTCTTAAAAATAGCAGAGCCAGGGGATATGGGGACAAGGCAGGAACGGGGTACTGATTGGGTATGATCAGCCATGATCGCATTGAATGGCGGTGCTGGTTCGAAGGGCCGAATGGCCTACTCCTGCACCTATTACTGGACTTTAACTTGCACTCAACATTATTCACCTTATCCCCCTAATCGTGTGTCTGTACACTGTGGATGGCTCGATTGTAATCACATATTGTCTCTCGCTGAAGATAGACACAAAATTACAATAGAAAATAGGTGCAGAAGCAATTCAATGTGATCATGGCTGATCATCCCCAACCAGTACTCCTTATTCTTAACCTGTGGCCCCTGGTTCTGGACTCCCTGAACATCTGGAACATGTTTCCTGCCTCTAGCGTGTCCAAGCCCTTAATAATCTTATATGTTTCAATGAGATTCCCTCTCATCCAGAGTGTACAAACACCAGAGTGTACAAGCCCAGCTGCTCCATTCTCTCAGCATATGACAGTCCCGCCATCCCGGGAATTAACCTTGTAAACCTACGCTGCACTCCATCAATAGCAAGAATGTCCTTCCTCAAATTAGGGGACCAAAACTGCACACAATACTCCAGGTGTGGTCCCACTAGGGCTTTGTCCAACTGCAGAAGGACCTCTTTGCTCCTATATTCGATTCCTCTTGTTATAAAGACCAACGTGCCATTCGCTTTCTTCACTGCCTGCTGTACCTGCATGCTTACTTTCATAGACTGATGAACAAGGACCCCCAGATCCCGTTGTACTTCCCCTTTTCCCAAGTTGACGCCATTTAGATAGTAATCTGCCTTCCTGTTTTTGCTACCAAAGTGGATAACCTCACATTTATCCGCATTAAACTTCATCTGCCATGCATCTGCCCACTCCCCCAACCTGTCCAAGTCACCCTGCTTTCTCATAGCATCCTCCTCACAGTTCACACTGCCACCCAACTTTGTGTCATTTGCAAATTTGCTAATGTTACTTTGAAATGCTGGAGTAGCTCAGCGGGACAGGCAGCATCTCTGGATGGAAGGAATGGGTGACGTTTCGGGACGAGACCCTTCTTCAGACTGTCTTTCCCCAACTGGTTAGCAGACAACAAAAGCATTTCACGGCACCTGGGCACACGTGATAATAAACTAAACTCAAACTAAACAGACTCCCGGCATGGAAAATGAGCATAAAAAAACATCAACCCCCAATTTCATCCTGACGGATGCTTTGACTCCTTATTCTTTCCCTGACACCAGCTGTGAGGGAAAAATGTCAACCTTGTCCTGCTGGATGCATTGATAATTACCATTTTCCTGCTGTTGGTGAGACTTTTGGACTAGGAGGATTTGCAACACTGCACAAAATACCTATGTAAGGAGGAAATAGATTTCATGTGTGAGTAGCGAGGAAATGAACAGAATCCACAGCAGTTTATTAAAGTGGACCATTACATTAGTAGTTGACAAACGCAGAGAAGGTACATTTATACGCTCTTATTAAAGGAAGCATCTATCATAGCTCTCTACATCATTATCGAACATATTTGACGATCCATTCTTACAGCGAGCAGAAATGTGAGACTCTGTCAGGCAAAGAGGTAGCAGAAGGAACATCAGTTTCCATAACTCAACTGGATTCTAACATGCAATTAACATGTGGCCACTCCCTCTTCTCCCCTATCCCATCAGGCAAGGGTTACAGAAGTGTGAAAACGCACACCTCCAGATTCAGGGACAGTTTCTTCCCAGCTGTTATCAGGCAACTGAACCATCCTCCCACCCCGTAGAGAGCCGCCCTGAGCTACCAACTACCTCAGTGGAGACACTCAGACGCTATTGTTTAAAGACTTTTTGCTGGATTTTATCTTGCACTGAATGTGTTTCCGTTTATCCTGTATCTGTGCACTGTGAGCCGCTCGATTGTAATCTTGTACAGTCTATCCGTTGATTGGATAACACGCGACAAAAAGCTTTTCACTCTACCTTGGTGCAGGTGACAATAAACCAAACGAGGCTAAAATAAGCTAAAAATAAGCTGAGCTAAGCCAAGATAAACATATGTCCTCTGGTCCTCGATTCACCTACTCTGGGCGAGAGACTGTGCATCTACCCGATCTGTTCCTGAATTTGTGCTTTAAGGAAGGCAAACCGCACCGATTACTCCTGCTAAACTACAGCCGCAGGGTGCTGATCCATTGTATTTCCCAGGAGAAAGATAATTGAGGAAAACAAAAACCTGAATAAGATCATCGAAACTTACAAAATTACTAAGCGCATCCATTCAACCTGGTGAATGTAGCCATATTGTTCATTTTAATTCAGCCTTTAATACCTCGCGCTGCCTCGGCAAGGCCAGCAGCATTAATCAAGGATGAGATGCACCCTGGCCACTCCCTCTTCTCCCCTCTCCCATCGGGAAAAAGGTAAAGAAGCGTGAAAACGCGCACCTCCAGATTCAGGGACAGTTTCTTCCCAGCTCTTATCAGGCAACTGAACCATCCTACCACAACCAGAGAGCAGTGCTGAACTACTATCTACCTCATTGGAGACTCTCGTACTATGTTTGATCAGACTGTACTGGCTTAATCTTGCACTAAACGTGATTCACGTTTTCCCCTTCATCATGCATTGTCTTTCCGCTGACTGGTTAGCACGCGACAAAAGGTTTTTCACTGTACCTCGGTACGCGTGACAATAAACTAAACTAAACTGAGATGCAAGCTGCTCAAAGAGTTAGATTTAAATCTTAGGGCTAACGGAATCAAGGGATATGGGGAGAAAGCAGGAACGGGGTACTGATTTTGGACGGTAATCCATGATCTTATTGAATGGCGGTGCTGGCTCGAAGGGCCGACTGGCCTACCCCTGCACCTATTTGCCAGGTTTAGTTTATTCCAAGTGCAGGCTGTTGGGTATTTCTGCTGAAACGCTTGAAACATTTGCTCTTTTGCTCTGGTATTTTATATTAATTCACATGTTTAATCAATAATGATTTATTATAAATGTTTAATGTTTTATGTGTCATTCCCAACTGTCACTGTATGTCGTTGTCACGTGGGCGGAGCACCAAGGCAAATTCCTTGTATGTGAATACTTGGCCAATAAACTTATTAATTAATTCATTCCTTCCACGTTTGCATGTTTCTGCTGCTGATGATGGGGATGAAAGGAAGAGGCAAAAATACACAACAGCCAGCACTTGGACTAAACTAAACTTAACTAAACCAAACCAAACTACACGGAACACCAAATATTATTTTTACGCAGCTAAAGAAGCGCGGTATTTCATTGGCACAGCCAACAAGAGCAAGGCATTTAATGGCTGGCCCCTGTTAGAACCAGCCCTCTCATTCCCATGAATGCTTCCTGGGTGCTAAGTGAGATAACTGCACAACAGCAAACTCAGACCACATGATACGTCCCGTTCTAAAAGATTCATTCACACCCACACATCCTACAGTGTTCACAACTTCATACAGGGTTCTTAAGAGGGATAGACACAGCGTTCTCAATTGGATATCATAGGATATATGCTAGATACATAGCCAGAGGGTGCTGGATATAACCAGAGGGCATAGATTTAAGGTAAGGGGCAGAAGATTTAGCGGGATTTGAGGAAGATTTTTTTTTTCCACCCAGAGGGTTTTTGAAATCTGGAACACACTGCCTGAAGGGGTGGTGAAGGCAAGTACTCTCTCAACATTTAAGAAGTATTTAGATGAACGCTTGAAATGCGATGGATAGAAGATTACTGGGCAGGTATCTGAATATTGAATTACTAAATTAGATTGCTGATAGCTCACATGTACACAATGGGCCAAAGGGCCCGATTCTGTGCTGAATGATTCTACGAGTCCCGATATAACAATTATGTAGTGATGCCACATTGTCAGGAAGTGCTTCATTTCAAAGGTTTCGTTTAGTTTGGAGATACAGCGCGGAAACTGGCCCTTCAGCCCACCGGGTCCGCGCCGACCAGCGATCTCCGCACACTATCACTATCCTACACGCACCAGGGATAATTTACAATATTACCAAGCCAATTAACCTGCAAACCCGCTTGTCTCTGTAGTGTGGGAGGAAACCGGAGATCCCGGAGAAAACCCACGCAGGTCGCGGTGAGAACGTACAACCTCTATACAGACAGCACCCATAGTCAGGATCGAACCCGGGTCTCAGGCGTTGTAAGGCAGTAACTCCACACCTGCACCACCGTGAAAGGTAAAATCTGAAACTCTTCCCCACAAAAGCTGGTTTCAAACGGGTAAAGGGTCTGGCCCCAATGGTGTACCTGGTCATGTTCTTAATGCCTGCACAGACCAACTGGCTGGAGTTTTAGCAGATATTTGGAGATAGAGCATTGAAGCAGGCCCTTCGGCCCATCGAGTCCAAGCAGAGCGTCGATAGCCCGTTCACACTTGTTCTCTGTTATTCCACTATCTCATCCACTCGCTACACAGGGACAATTTTTACAGAGGTTCGGAAGGCTGTCAATTGGGTTTGACAATCAATTGATATTTTTAAGGCAGAGCTAGATGGATTCTTTATTAGTACAGGTGTCAGGCTTATGGGGAGAAGGCGGGAGAATGGGGTTGAGAGGGAGAGATAGATCAGGAACATCGGGAAGATGTTTCCTGTCTCTAGCATGTCCAAACCCTTAATAATCTTATGTTTCAATAAGATCCTCTCTCATCCTTCTAAACTCCAGAGTATACAAGCCCAGCCGTTCATTCTCTCAGCATATTACAGTCCCGCCATCCCGGGAATTAACCTTGTAACCTATGCTGTACTCCCTCAATAGCAAGAATGTCCTTCCTCAAATTAGGGGACCAAAACTGCACACAATACTCCAGGTGTGGTCTCACTAGGGCTCTGTACAACTGCAGAAGGACCTCTTTGCTCCTATATTCGATTCCTCTTGTGATAAAGGCCAACATGCCATTCGCTTACTTCACCTGCATGCTGACTTTCATAGACTGATGAACAAGGACCCCCAGATCCCGTTGTACTTCCCCTTTTCCCAACTTGACACGATTTAGATAATAATCTGCCTTCCTGTTTTTCCTTTCACCCCACCAGCCGGCAAATACAACATATAGTCCTCCGCCAGCTTCGCCACCTCCAACGTGACCCCTCCACCCGCCACATCTTCCCATTTCCCCCCCTGTCTGCCTTCCGCAAGGACCGCTCCCTCCGCAACTCCCTTGTCAATTCTTCCCTCCCCTCCCGCTCTACCCCTTCCCCGGGCACTTTCCCTTGCAACCGCAAGAAATGCGACACTTGTCCCTTCACCTCCCCCCTCCACTCCTTTCAGGGACCCAAGCAGTCCTTCCAGGTCCGACAGAGGTTCACTTGCACCTCCTCCAACCTTATCTACTGCATCCGCTGCTCCAGATGCCAGATGATCTATATCGGTGAGACCAAGCGGAGGCTTGGCGATCGCTTCGCCGAACACCTCCGCTCGGTCCGCAGTAACCGGCCCGACCTCCCGGTGGCTCAGCACTTCAACTCCCCCTCCCATTCCGCATCCGACCTCTCGGTCCTGGGCCTCCTCCACGGCCAGAGTGAGCAACACCGCAAGCTGGAGGAACAGCACCTCATGTTCCGCTTGGGGAGTCTGCATCCTTTGGGCTTAAACATTGAATTTTCTCAATTCTGTTAACCCTTGCTGTCTCCTCCCCTTCCCACCTCTCCCTCAGCCCTCGGGCCCTGGCATTCCCTCTATCTCTATCTCCCTCCCCCACCCCAGTCGCACCAGCTTCTCATTTTCACACCACAAACAGCTTACAATGGCTTGTTCCCTTTATCATCGATACTTTTTTGCATATCTTTCACTCATTGTTCCTTATCTCTCCACATCACCGTCTATATCTCTCGTTTCCCTGATCCCTGACCAGTCTGAAGAAGGGTCTCGACCCGAAACGTCGCCTATCTCCTTCGCTCCTTAAATGCTGCTGCACCCGCTGAGTTTCTCCAGCTTTTTGTGTAACACAGGAAAGGAAAGTTGACGCTGTAATTAAGATGACTAAAGTCCTTTAAAAGAGAGGGAGAGAGGGGCATGGAGACAACTTTTAAGAAGCCAGAGATACACGGACATTTAACATTACTGGTCGGTTATCCTTGGCTCCGAAAACGTTGTTTTTTCCCGAAGATCCAATGAAATTAACCGGCCAGCACCAGCCTCAACCTACGAGAACCTTCAAAAACCATCGACCTCCTGGCAACCCACTAGGACCTCCTAGCGGCCCCACGGGGTGAGAAATCTCGCTACTCTTCATGGCGGCTTCATTCTAGTCCTCCTTAATTTTTCAACATGTTGAAAAATTCGCAGCGACCATAATGAGGCCGCGAGTAGTTCCAAGAATGCGGGAGCACCTCACGACCATGCAGGCAACTCCCCGGCAAACACCCGCGAACATGTGGCAACCACGTGGCAACTGCAGTCGCCTGAAAATTTGCCTAAGTGGTTCAGGCTCATGAGGAGGCTGTGGAAAGGATGCAAAAGAGATCTTACCAGAATGCTAAAGATAGAGACAAAACACTGGAGTAACTCAGCAGGTCAGACAGCATCTCCCGTTGAATATCCACTGACTTGACCTCCACAGCCTTTCGTGGCAAAGAAACATAGAAACATAGAAATTAGGTGCAGGAGCAGGCCATTCGGCCCTTCTAGCCTGCACCGCCATTCAATATGATCATGGCTGATCATCCAACTCAGTATCCTGTACCTGCCTTCTCTCCACACCCCCTGATCCCTTCGTCCACAAGGGCCAAATCCAACTCCCTCTTAAATATGGCCAACCAACTGGCCTCAACTACCTTCTGTGGCAGAGAATTCCACAGATTCACCACTCTCTGTGTGAAAAACGATTTTCTCATCTCGGTACTAAAAGACTTCCCCCTTATCTTTAAACTGTGACCCCTTGTCCTGGACTTCCCCCACATCGGGAACAATCTTCCTGCATCTAGCCTGTCCAACCCCTTAAGAATTTTGTAAGTCTCTATGAGATCCCCCATCAATCTTCTAAATTCCAGCGAGTACAAGCCAAGTCTATCCAGTCTTTCTTCATATGGAAGTCATGCCATCCCAGGAATCAGTCTGGTGAACCTTCTCTGTACTCCCTCTATGGCAAGAATGTCTTTCCTCAGATTAGGAGACCAAAACTGTACGCAACACTCCAGGTGTGGCCTCACCAAGACCCTGTACAACTGCAGTAGAACCTCCCTGCTCTTGTACTCAAATCCTTTTGCTATGAATGCCAACATACCATTCGCTTTCTTCACAGCCTGCTGCACCTGCATGCCTACTTTCAATGACTGGTGTACCATGACACCCAGGACTCGCTGCATCTCCCCTTTTCCTAATCAGTCACCATTCAAATAATAGTCTACCTTCCTGTTTTTGCCACCAAAGTGGATAACCTCACATTTATCCACTTTATACTGCATCTGCCATGCATTTGCCCACTCACCCAGTCTATCCAAGTCATCCTGCAGCCTCCTAGCATCCTCCTCACAGCTAACACTGCCCCCCAGCTTCGTGTCATCCGCAAACCTGGAGATGTTGCATTTAATTCCCTCGTCCAAATCATTAATGTATATTGTAAATAGCTGGGGTCCCAGCACTGAGCCTTGCGGCACCCCACTAGTCACTGTCTGCCATCCTGAAAAGGACCCGTTCACTCCACAGATTCACCACCATTCCACAGATTCGCCACCATTTGTGTCTATCTTTGGTATAAACCAGCATCTGCAGTTCCTTTTTATTACATTTTTCCCAGGATGCTTGGGTCAGAGGGTTTCAGCTATAATGGGAGGCTGGACACACGTGGATTGTTTTCTCTGGAACATTGATAGTTTTTAGTTTAGAGGAACAGCACGGAAACAGGCCCTTCGGCCCACCGGGTCTGCGCCGACCAACGATCCCCGCACATTAACATCCTCCTACACACACAACACACTAGGGACAATTTTTACATTTACAAAGCCAATTAACATTCAAGCCTGTACGTCTTTGGAGTGTGGGAGGGAACCGAACATCTCGGAGAAAGCCCACGCAGGTCACGGGGAGAACGTACAAACTCCGCACAGACAGCGCCCGTAGTCAGGATCGAACCCGTGTATTCGCTGTAAGGCAGCAACTCTACCACTGCGCCACCGTGCCATGATGGATGAGAGGATGAGGGAATAGAAGTTTATAACTGACACGAGGAATAGATAGGGTAGACATGCAGAACCTTACTCCCCAGGGTTGAAATGTCAAAGGCTGGAGGGCGTAGCTTTTATGGTGAGAGGGATACACAGAGATTGGTAAGTGCCTTGCATGTGCTGCCAGGGCTGACGATGGAAGTAGATGCAACAGTGGCATTTAGGAAGCTTTCAAACAAGCATGTGAGTATGCAGGGACATGCAGGCAGAAAGGATTTGTTTCATTTGGCAACACGTTGAACACAACATTGTAGGGTCACCACCGTGGCGCAGGGGTAGAGTTGCTGCCTTACAGCGAATGCAGCGCCGGAGACGCGGGTTCAATCCCGGCTACGGACGCCGTGTCTGCACGGAGTTTGTACGTTCTCCCCGTGACTTCACCGAGATCGTCAGTTTCCACCCACACTCCAAAGACACACAGGTTTGAAGGTTAAATGGCTTGGTATATATGTAAAATTGCCCCTTGCGTGCGTAGGATAGTGTCAGTGTGCGAGGATTACGGGTCGGTGCGGACTCGGTGGGCCGAAGGGCCTGTTCCTGTGCTGTACTGCTCGATGTTCTAGGTGAGGCAGCGTCTGCGGGGGGAGAACCAGAGTTAGCAATGGCCTGCTGTCAGAAGTGAATGATAAGAGACGATGATAACCCGACAACTGTAGAGGCTGCTTCACATTTCATGTTCAACTAAGATTCATCTCCTCATTCTTTTGCTAACAAACCATCCGAACGGATGTCTCTCTGCCCCTCTCTCGTAATAGATTCCACGACTCAGGATGTTCAGCGGTATGAGAATCCTCCGTCTTATTCGAGGTTAGCAAACAATCTCGAGCTGGCAGGAGCTGGGAGCCACTTCACCCAGCAAACAGCTATTTAATTGAGTGTCATTCACAGGCCCGTGGCTGTGACCCAGGGGAAGGTGGGCGAGGGAAATGAGAAATGTATTGAATTGTACCGCGAGAAGCAGGCGTGACTCATGAACCGTGTAACGGTCGTGCAGGCGCCTACGAGGGTCGATGGCCCAGCAATATCTGCTCACACATACCCTGATGTTCAAACGCAGGTGCCTGAAGACAAGACCACAATGTGGTGGAAGGAGCATTGTTGCCACTTTATTTGCCAGTAATGGCTGGCGCTCAATACCTTTACGGAGAGCTCCCCCCACCCCCCCGCCCTGATAACAAATCGGAGCATTTTGGGCGGCACGGTGGTGCGGCGGTAGAGTTGCTGTCTTACTGTGCTTGCGGCGCCAGAGACGCAGGTTCAATCCCGACTACGGGTGCTGTCTGTACGGAGTTTGTACGTTCTCCCCAAAACCTGCGAGGGTTTTCTCCGGGATCTTCGGTTTCCTCCCACACTCCAAAGACTGTACAGGTTTGTAGGTTAATTGGCTTGGTAGCTTGGTATAAGTGTTTCTCCCAGTTCCCCCCCCCCCCCCCCCCACCCCCCCCCCACCCCCATTCCTCCCCTCCCAGCTACATTCTATCCTCAGGCTTCACGTATCATACCTCTTCTCTCCTTATTCCTTATTTCACACTTTTGTCCACCCTTACCAGCTTCTACAGATGCACCATAGAGAACATTTAATCGGGATGCCTCGCATCTTGGTTTGGGAACAGCTCCATCCAAGGCCGCAAGAAATTGCAGCGAATTGTGGACGCAGCCCAGACCAGCACACAAACCAACCTCCCTTCCTCACGCTGCCTTGGCAAGGCCAGTCAAGGACCCAGTCACACCTCCCCTCTCCCATCAGACAAAATGTACAGAAGTGTGAAAACACACACCTCCAGATTCAGGGACAGTTTCTTCCCAGCTGTTATCTGGCAACTGAACTATCCTACCACCAACTAGAGAGTCCTGAACGTACTATCTACCTCATTGGTGACCCCCGGACTATCCTTGATCGGAATTTGCTGGTTTTACCTTACACTAAACGTTATTCCCTTATCATGTATCTGTACGCTGTGAATGGCTCGATTGTAATCATGTATTGTCTCTCTGCTGACTGGTTAGCACGCAACAAAGGATTTTCGCTGTACCTCGGTACACGTGACAGTAAACTGAACAGAAGCAGAACCATCTATCAATCACACACCCATCATCTGTGACTACTTGCCAGGCTTTGTCCTGCCCCCACATCTCTGCCAGCTTTCTGCTCCCTGACCTCAATCAGTCCGCAGAAAGGTCCCGACGCTAAGCTTTGCATATCCCTGTTCTCCAGAGATGCCGGACCTAAGTTACAGGGATGTTGGGCAAGCTAGGGCTTTCTTCTTTGGAAAGCAGGATGCTGAGGGCTGATCTTATAGAGATGTATAAAACCATAATATGAATAGATAGGGTGAAGGCACAGTCATTTTCCCAGGGTGGGCGAATCAAGAACTAGAGGGCATAGGTTGAAGGTGAGAGGGGAAAGTTTTAATCGGAACCCGAGGGGCAGCTTTTTTTTACACAGAGGGTGGTGGGTGTATGGAACAAGCTGCCAGAGGAGGTAGTTGAGGCAGGGACTCTGGCAACATTTGCAAGATTTTTGAACAGTTTCTGTTCAGTTCCGTTTAGTTTATTGTCACGCATACCGAAGAACAGTGAAAAGTCTTTGTTGCGTGAAAGGTTTAGAGGATAAAGGACAGATGCAGGCATGTGGGACTAGCATAGATGGAGCATCTTCACAGGCATGGACCAGTTGAGCTGAAGGTGATGTTCTGTAGATATACTATACGACTCTAAAACATCCAAAATCCCAATTTTATGAAGCAGTCAAGTTTAGTTTTTAGTTCAAGAAGGAACTGCAGATGCTGGAAAAATCAAAGGTAGATAAAAATGCTGGAGGAACTCAGCGGGCGAGGCAGCATCCATGGAGCGAAGGAATAGGTGACGTTGTGGGTTCGAGACCCTTCTTCAGACTGATGTGGGGCTGGTGGGGGCGGGAAGAAGAAAGGAAGAGGCGGAGACAGTGGGCTGTTCCTTTCTTCTTCCTGCCCCCACCACTCCCACATCAGTCTGAAGAAGGGTCGCGACCCGAAACATCACCTATTCCTTCGCTCCATAGATGCTGCCTCACCCGCTGAGTTTCTCCAGCACTTTTTAATCTACCTAGTTTTTAGTTCAGTTTAGTTTAGAAATACAGCACGGAAACAGGCCCTTCGGCCCACCTAGTCCGCTCCATCCAGCGACCACCCATGCACTAGTTCTATCCTACGCACAGGGGATGATTATTTTGACGGAAGCCAATTATCCTACACGTCTTTGGAGTGCGGGCAGAAACTGAAGCACCCGGAGAACGCGGTCGCAGGGAGAACATGCAAGCTCTGTACTGGCAAGCACCCGATGTCAGGATCGAACCCGGGTCTCTGGCGCAGAGAGGCAGCAACTCTACCGCCGTGCCCACTGTGCACTCTGCCCTTGAAGATTCAGATGAGCACTACACGTACATTTCTGGATGCGAAGGAAACAATCCTGATGAATCTACCAGAGTGGACTCTTTGCAGCCTGTATCATTTCTACTTCATTGCACTGATGCTGGGAAAGCTTTTTTTTTCATGGTTTATTTAGCAGAAAGTCATTTTGATTAGCAAGATGAGTAATACTTTACAGCTGTTTGCAATTACTCGCATCTGTTCTGTCAGCAGGCCCAGCTAGCGGAGTCTGTATTGACGGAACTGAGAGTGTGTGAAAGGACTGGGGCTTCAGCCTGACCAACACAGAGTCACAGCACAAGGCCGTAACGCAAAATAGCAAAACTCCTTGCCTAATGTGGGAAAATTATTGATATTTGGACCTTTCCCCCAAATTTCGGCGACACAGGAAGAAAATTACTGGATCATTTACTGGATAAGTGTATCCATTTAAAAGATGGGTTCAGTTTAAGAAAGTAACCATGAGAATTGACACATCGCTGTGGGATACAGGGCACTATTTTCAACTTAGGTTTATCATAACATATTTAATCGGCTTCATTGAAATGAAACGATAAATACCAAGCTGACATTGGTGTGGAAAAGGAAGCACTTCTTGTGAAAGGAAGGAGAGATTTGCATGGCTTAATTCCAATTATGTTGTTCGTTTAATCAATTGACTTATTTTTCACAGTCCAAAAGCCACAATTTAAAATGCCCGCTGCACTGTTCTTTCTGCCTCCATTGATTCCTTTCCAGTAAAAATGTCAATACATTATAGATCTGGTTCTTAAAGGTTACTTACCCATTGATCAAATTTATTGAGTGAGCAAGTGTGTTTTGCAACATGCCATATTGCAGTTGCACTTGTATAAGACGTTGGTGAGGCCGCATTTAGAATATTGTGTTCAGTTCTGGGCACCATGTTATGGGAAAGGTGTGGTCAAGCAGGAAAGGGTACGGAGAAGAGTTTGCCAGGACTGAGCTGTAGGGAGAGGTTGAGTAGGCTGCAACTCTATTCCTTGGAGCGCAGGGGCATGCGGTGTATAAAATCATGAGAGGAACAGATCGGGTAGATGCACAGAGTCTCTTGCCCAGCGGAGGAGAATTGAGGACCAGAGTTTAAGGTGAAGTGGGAAATATTTAATAGGAATCTGACGGGTTACTTTGTCACACAAAGGGTGGCGGGTGTATGGATCGAGCTGCCAGAGGAGGTAGTTGAGGCTGGGACTATCCCGACATTTAGGAGACATTTAGGGGACAGGTACATGGATAGTACAGCTTTGGAAGGATATGGACCAAACATGGGCAGATGGGATTAGTGTAGATGGGACATGTTGGTTGGTGTGGGCAAGTTGCGGTCAAGAGCCTATTTCCACACTACCACTCTATGACTCTTTAATAAAGTGGTATAGAAGCATGGCCTGGTCAAAGTCATTTCAACACACAGTCCATGGCAGGTAAAGCAATCAATTCATTTTCGATAACAACAACTTGATGCTCACTAAAATTCCTCTAACTCCAAGCTGGAAGGCACAGGTTTACCTATGTGACCTGGTTGGAGAAGTGTTGTGCAAAGAAGACGAAACCAGTTGTGATTAATAAGATAGACACAAAAAGCTGGAGTAACTCAGCGGGACAGGCAGCATCTCTGGAAAGAAGGAATGGGTGACGTTTCGGGTCGAGACCCTTCTTCAGACTAGTTAGGGAAAAGGGATAGGAGAGCTGTAGACAATGATGTAGAGAGATAAAGAACAAATGAATGAAAGATATGCAAAAAAAGTAATGACGAGAAAGGAAACAGGCCATTGTTAGCTGTTTGTTGGGTGAAAACGAGAAGCTGGTGCCACGTGAGTGGGGGAGGGTTAGAGAGTCCTATCTGACTCACCACGGCAGCTCATGCTGGTTTGACCTGTAATTTTACAATTAATAATATATATAAAAAAATCAAGATTCCAGTTCGAATTTCCTTTCTTTGCAAGCAAAGGTACAGTCCCTGTTTTTTTTTTAATCTTTGCATTATTTAAAGGAAAGGCCAGATGCAAAAATTTACATTCATCTGTAAGTTGGTACAAAACTGTAAAGTCATTCGGTATATCACTGAAGAAATAATCCATATGTCAACATGAATAACATTTCCTCCCTTCTTGTAGCGCAGGGAATCACAGCCAAAAACCTCTTTGCACTATTCCACAAGCGCTGACAGATTATGGCCTGCATTTGGTTTATTTTTCATGTTCTTTTTTAATATTTTATGATTGCTCAATAATTTGATATAAATGAAATATAGGAGAATGTTATCACTTTAAATCACGTGTGACGCAGTAGTAAGGTTAGTAACCAGCGGCACTGATTTAAGGTAATTGGTAACATTGGAGAGACAATTTTAAGATGGTTTAGTTCAATTTAGTTTGTTGTCATGTATACTGAGGTACGGGGGAAAGCTTTTGTTGCGGGCCAACCAGTCGGCAGAAAGACAATACATGATTACGATCGATCCATTTACAGTGTATAGATACATGAGAAGGGAATAGCGTTGAGTGCAAAGTAAAGCCAGCAAAGTCAAATCAAGGATGATTCCAAGGGTCATCAAAGAGGCAGATAGTAGTTCAGCACTGCTTTCTGGTTGTGGTAGGATGATTCAGTTGCCTGATAACAGTTGGGAAGAAACTGTCCCCGAATCTGGTGGCGTGCGTTTTCACACTTCTATACCTTTTGCCTGATGGGAGAAGAGGGAGTGGTAGGGTGCGACTTATCCTTAATGATGCTGCTGGCCTTGCCGAGGCAGCGTGAGGTATCAATGGAAGGAAGGATTGTTTGGTTTGTGGCAGTGTCCGCAATTTGTTGCAATTTCTTGTGGTCTTGGATGGAGCTGTTCCCAAACCATGTATTGTGCTTGGAATGCTTTGTCAGAGATGGCCAGGCAACCAGAGTCGGCAGCGACTTTCAAAAGGGAAATGCGTATATTTACTTGACGGAGAAATAGAAATCTGAGGGTTTGGAAATAGAGATAGTAGAGAAACTGTGGGCCAAATGGTCTCCATCTAGGGTGCTTCATTCTGTCGGAGTATTGAATATTGAAACTATTCTTGAAACTGGTGGTCGCGGTTTGTCAGGCTCCTGTGTCTTCATCCCGATGGTGTAAGCAAAATGAGAGCATGGCCAGGGTGGTGTGGGTCTTTGAAGACACCGGCTGCGCTTTTGAGGCAGAGCTGCATGGTATATTGGACAGCACGCTAAATAAGGCCACTTCTCGTCAGGTGAGTGTAAAGGATCCCCTGGAGTCCTTTCAAAGAACATCTTGCTGTCCTGATAAATGTTTCCCATAGAGTCATGCAGCATGGAAACTGGCCCTCAGGCCTAATTTGCCCATGGCGACCAACATACCAAAGCCCTCTAAACATATCCTATCAAGGTACCTGAAGAAGAGTTTCAACCCAAAATGTCACCTATTCCTTTTCTCCGGAGATGTTGTCTGACCCGCAGAGTTACTCCAGCTTTTTGTGTCTATGTTTGGCTTAAACCAGCATCTGCAGTTCCTTCCTACGCATACCTTCAATCAATTACAATTTAAAACAATAGTAAAAGCTGCAGATGCTTAGATTCCAAACTAAAAACAGCAAGTGCTGAGATATGCAATAGGTCGGGCAGCATCTGCAAGAATAGAAAAGTTCATGTTTCAGGTTGAAGACCTTTCTGCTTACTTTGGTCATTGTCACGGTGTTGATATTGGCATGTTGCTGTGCCAAAAAACTTGCCCCGCACATCACCTTTAAACTTTGCCCCTCTCCCCTTAAAGCTACGACCTTTGCTTTTTTGACTTAAGTTCATCAGTTCATAAGTGATAGGATCAGAATTGGGCCATTCGGCCACACATGTCTACTCCGCTGTTGAATCATGGCTGATGTATCTTTCCACACTGGAAAAAAGGTTCTGGCTGTCTACCTTATCTACTGCTCTCATCACTTTATAAACTTCTATCGGGTCTCTCCTCAGCCCCCAACACTCCAGAGAAAACGACCCAAGTCCTATGACTCCTTATAGCTATTACTCACTGAAGGAGGCTCCGAAGAACAAACCAGATTTTTTTTTCTAAGAAGTCGGAAATGGAAGCAGTCCCAAAGGCCATGATCTGCCATTCATTAAAAGCTCAGACGATTTTTAGCATCAAAGCTCATTTTTCACCTTGACGTCAAATCCTTTTTATCAGGAACCTTGGCTCTGTGTGTGCTCATTGCCTGTACCTTCACAGCCCCTGAGGTAGAGAACTCCAGAAATTCACATCTGCTTAAAGATGCTTCTGCTCAGACAGAGTCAAGATAGCCGAGAGTGTTTAATTGTCGTGCGTTCCGAAAGGGAACAATGAAATTCTTAAGGGGCTGTCCCACTTGGGCGACCTAATCCGCGAGTCCAGAAAGAAGAGTGTCTTCGACCTTCAAGCTCGTGGGCACTCGCCTGGAAAGCCTCGAGCTGGATCGACCGTCCGCGTTGAAACCTCGAGCTGGATCGACCGACCACACACACACACACATCGCAAAGGCGGGGGCCAGGGAAAGCGGGGGAGCGCTGTCTGAAATTCACACCCGCGATGAAGAAGATGGTAAAACGGCTGCACAGTAACGATAAGTCCTTTAGAGAGCGCGGGAGGGGGGGCAAGTAGGGGAGAGAAGGGGAGAGAGGGGGAGAGAAGGGGAGAGAAGGGAGGGGAGAAGGGGAGAGAAGGGGAGAAGGGGGGGGGAGAAAGGGGGAGAAGAGGGAGAGAAGGGGGGGTGGAGAAGGGGGGGTGGAGAAGGGGGGGGAGAAGGAGAGGAGACACTTTTAAGAAGTATAATAAAGTTTAGCATCTTCCTTGGTCCTGAAAACTCCAATGAGGCAATCAAAATGCCCGGTCAGCGAAGGAGATTGCCTGTGGCTGCCTCGACTGCCTGTAACTAAATAGCGACCCCACTCCACTGCACTACGAGTTAAAAGACCAATGCCGACCAAATTTTACTCGCGGAAAATTTTTCAACATGCTGAAAGATTTTCCGCGACCTAGCTGAGGCCACGAGTATTCGGGACCTTCCCTCGAGCATGAAGGAGAGTTCCAGCAACCTCATAGGACCTCCTAGGACCACGTGTCGACCGTGCTGCGAGTTTGAAGGTCGAAGATATGCTTCTAAACTCGCAAATTAGGTCGCCCAAGTGGGACAGCCCCTTAACTTTCAGCCCCAGCACAACAGGTTGAAAGCACAGGACTCAATAGATAATATGATCGAAGAAGCAAACAAAAGAAAAGTTCAATAAAAAAATATAGTGCAAAAACAGAACAAAGCCCAAAATCCCTAGTGCAGTCAAGGCAGTTGATAGTCAGTGTTTAGTTTAGTTTAGTTTAGTTTTGTTTATTGTCTGAAGATAGACACAAAATGCTGGAATAACTCAGCAGGACAGGCAGCATCTCTGGATAGATGTTTCAGATCATGTCCGAGGAAGGGTTCCGATCCAAAGCATCACCCGCTGAGGTACTCCAGGACTTTGTGTCCCTTGTTGATGGCTTGAATGCTCTTGCCTGTTCCGATGCTCCAAGTATATGGCGTTCTAACAAATCTGTAAGATATTTCAAACTGCTCTATTTTTATGCATTTTATGTAATTGTGCCTGTGGTTATAATTAGCAGAATGTACGAAGGCAAATGTTGACCATTTGTGTCCAATAATCCCTTTCCTGGCCTTTATAGCAACCTACTAAATGACCACTTTGTTATAATGACATGATGCTGCTTCACCATACTCCTTGGAGCCTTAATCAAAATGAAATGTGTTTAAAAAGTTACACAATACATTTAAAAATGAGGGGAAAGAAACGAGGCATTTAATATGCTCTGGCTTCAGCAATTTAACGGAAAAGAAAACCAATTACCATGAAAATGATAAAACCCGCAGGGATTTAGTAATGATTAGTCATTGCTTACTCTCCTATGGACAATCTAATCAATGAGTTGGTCAAGATGGATAATTACTCTCTTCATTTCCAGTCTATAAAGAGATCGATAAAGGAAAATATCTGGATCAGAGGAAGCTGTGGCCTCACAGATCCCAGACTTTTTCACGTAAGCTGAGACTAGTTTCATTTCTTTTATTATGAGAAATTTATTCTTGAGAAATCTTGCGTTTAGTTGAAGTCTGAAGAAGGGCCCTGAATGGAAAAGTCGCCTGCCCATGTCCTTTAGAGATGCTGCTCGACCCACTGAGTTACTCCGGCATTTGTTTTATCTTTTATAAATCAACTACCGGGTCCCACTCACCCCCCACCCCCTTCATTCTCGGCGGTTTGAGAATACATGCACAGAGTCATGAGGTCATAAGGTCATAAGGTAGGCCCCCCTCGGTCATGACTGACCATGGGTGATGCATCCTGGTCGGATGCAAGCCTGGGGCGATGTCATATGGCGGACAGGCTGTTGCCCATGCAGCACGTCCCCCCCTCTCCACGTCGCTGATCGATCGAAAGGAACAGCAGGGCTGTTGCAGTTTGGCACCTGCGCCGTCGCAGGAGCTGCCAGAGCGAGGTTGTAGACAACGACAAACTGCCTTAGGGGCTCCGACTCCAGATTTTCTTGAGGTTTACTCCTGGAGCCTTTTCCATGATTGGATATGGCCACAAGGCAGTGGAGGTTTTAAATCAGAGTTTTCCCTCTCCTGGATGGACTGCCTTCCCAGGCTGACGAGCCCCATCTGCCCGAGACTCGTGGGGGCGGGAGCGTCCACCTTCCCGTGCAGCACTATAGCACCTGCCCACTGCCCCGGTCATAAGGAATAGAGTAGAATTAGGTCATTTGGCCCATCAAGTCTAGTCCGCCATTCAATCATGGCTGACCTATCGCTCCCTCCAAACCCCATTCTCCTGCTTTCTCCCCATAACCTCTGACGCCCGTACTAATCAGGAATCTATCTATCTCTGCCTTAAAAATATTATTCGACTTGGCCTCCACAGCCTTCTGTGGCAAAGAATTCCACAGATTCACCACCCTTGAGAATACATGCATGGTGTTGTTGTGGCTTTCTTCAATGTCTCTGGACTGAGAGAGTGTGCAAAAACAGAGTTGTTGTACGGCAGCAGGCTGACGATTGGACTGTTCGGTGAATTTTTGTAACTTTTGTCGGCCCCAGAAATGTGGCGACTCTTGTGTACTGTCTCGGCGAGGTCTGCTGCACGATTTTATCGGGCTGTTGGCAAAACAAAGCATTTTGCTGTATCTAGGTGATGTGACAATAATGTATCATTGAACCATCAACTAATTCAACTCACGTCAACGGGAGAAATCCAGATCTTCTTGGTTGATTCATCGTTGGGAAAATTCCATGAGCCACTGGTGGATTTTAGAAAAGAGAAGAAACTATAAAATCCTTGTGATTAGAGAAAAAGCAATGGAGTCGTTCGTGACTTGCCAAAATGACCATAAGACCATTAGACCATCAGACATAGGAGCAGAATTAGACCATTCAGCCCATTGATTCCACCATTCAATCATGGCTGATCTATCTTTCCCTCACAACCCCTTTCTCCTACCTTCTCCCAATAACCTTTGATGCCCTTAACTAATCAAGAACCTATCAATCTCTCTTTTAAAAATACCCAGTGTCTTGGGCTCCAAGCTGTCTGTGGCAATGAATTCTACAGATTCACCACCGGCGGGCTAAAGATATTCTTCTTCATCTCCATTTTAAAGGTACGTCCTTTTATTCGGAGGCCCTACCCTCTGTTTCAAATTACAGGAAATTTATTTTCCTCATCTACTCAACCTAGGCATTTCATTACTCAATAGGTTTCAATAATTGCCATAGAGGGAGTACAGAGAAGGTTCACCAGACTGATTCCTGGGATGGCACGACTTCCATATGAAGAAAGACTGGATAGACTTGGCTTGTACTCGCTGGAATTTAGAAGATTGAGGGGTGATCTCATAGAGACTTACAAAATTCTTAAGGGGTTGGACAGGCTAGATGCAGGAAGATTGTTCCCGATGTTGGGGAAATCCAGGACAAGGGGTCACAGTTTAAGGATAAGGGGGAAGTCTTTTAGGACCGAGATGAGAAAATCGTTTTTCACACAGAGAGTGGTGAATCTGTGGAATTCTCTGCCACAGAAGGTAGTTGAGGCCAGTTCGTTGGCCATATTTAAGAGGGAGTTGGATGTGGCCCTTGTGGCTGAAGGGATCAGGGGGTATGGAGAGAAGGCAGGTACAGGATACTGAGTTGGATCAGCCATGATCATATTGAATGGCAGTGCAGGCTCGAAGGGCCGAATGGCCTACTCCTGCACCTATTTTCTATGTTTCTATGACTGGACAAATAATAAGATCTCCCCTCATCCTTCTGGGAAGTAAATTTCAACAAATAAAATGTTCTTGGGTTATTCCATATCAAATAGAACAAGTTGTCCTACAACTTTAGGCTGTGCATGCCACACGGAAGAAGAAGGATTATTGTAAATGCCCCGGCAAGGCCTGCAGCACCATCAAGAATGAGTCGCTCCCCGGCCACTCCCTCTTCTCCCCCCTCCCATTGGGCAAAAGGCATCGGTGTGCAAAAACGCACACCTCCAGATTCAGGGACAGGTTCTTCCCAGCTGTTATCAGGCAACTGAACCATTCTAGCAACAACTAGAGAGCAATCAGCTACTATCTACCTCGTTGGAGAGCCTCGGACTATCTTTGATCGGACTTTACTGGACATTGCCTTGCACTAAACGTTATTCCCTTTATCATGTATCTACAGGCTGTGGATGGCTCGATTGTAATCATGTATAGTCTTTCCGCTGCCTGGCGAGCATGCGACAGAAGCTTTTCACTGTACCTCGGTACACGTGACAATAAACTAAACTAAACTCAAACTAAACTCAAGTGATGAAATGAAAAGCAAACCTATACCCCTTGAGATAACTAACATGTAAGATTACACTTATGACAATAACATGCCGTGAATTAAAATGTACCTCACATTTGCTATTGCGACTACATTATCACTGAAATGCAAAGGTTGCACGTCAGTTTAAGGTAAGTAAAGTGTTACTTTGCAATACGAGAAATATTTAAATTCAGTCCCAAATTTTGCGGGTCGTTAAATTCCATCATCACAATAGCTTTGAAATTCATAATCCTTTTTGTAGATGGCTTATCGAATGATTCATGTCTCGGTTTATTTTTACTGAATATATACAGCTTTAATGTGTAGATGCAAAAGCATTTACAAATGGTTCCTGATCAAACCTGGCACTGTCTTCTCAATCCGTGGACATTATCTGCTCTTTATTCAGCATATTAATCACCATTTTCTTCTCCCTGGTTTCAAGTTGAATTAATGTTTCATGGTATGTCTACAAGCACGACTGATAATTTAGCTGTTCTCTGTTATGACTTGCAGTGAGACACATATACTGCTTGACGAGTGCTTACATATTTTGCATCCAATCCTCCAAAGTAATATTCATTGCCTTAATTTTTTATGACCAAAGCTCTTGTCTTCCACAATTTGAAGCACACCGTCTGAAATATAAAAACCATGATGTAGTTCCTCGCATTCATCACTATTAATATATTCTTTCCCTTCTGTTTGGGGAACTGTGCCTGAACACCACACACTTGCTCATCATTGCTCCACTTTGTTTTTAATTATTATTATTATTAAAGGAAGTACTTGGAGCCATGTCCTTTTTTTCTCTCTTCTCCAATTGTCTTTCCTTCTCTCCTCCCCTTCTGAGCCATTGGTGAGGGAGGGCACTAAATCGGATAGCGGATGGATGCCAGGTTGGCGAAACATCACCCGTTCCTTCCCTCCAGAGATGCTGCCTATCCCGCTGAGCTTGTACTCGCTAGAATTTAGAAGATTGAGGGGGGATCTTATAGAAACTTACACAATTCTTAAGGGGTTGGACAGGCTAGATGCAGGAAGATTGTTCCCGATGTTGGGGAAGTCCAGAACAAGGGGTCACAGTTTAAGGATAAGGGGGAAGTATTTTAGGACTGAGATGAGAAAAGGTTTTCACACAGAGAGTGGTGAATCTGTGGAATTCTCTGCCACAGAAGGTAGTTGAGGCCAGTTTATTGGCTGTATTTAAGAGGGAGTTAGATGTGGCCCTTGTGGCTAAAGGGATCAGGGGGTATGGAGAGAAGGCAGGTACAGGATACTGAGTTGGATGATCAGCCATGATCATATTGAATGGCGGTGCAGGCTCGAAGGGCCGAATGGCCTACTCCTGCACCTATTTTCTATGTTTCTATGTTTCTATGTTACTCCAACATTTTGTGTCTGTCTTCAGCGAAGATTCCTAATTGAATGCGGTGTCGTGTATTGGAATGACTGACAGTGGAAACTTTGGCAGTGAAGATAAAGCAGAGGTAAAGTCTTGAACTTGCGAGTCAGGTAGGTCTGCTATTGTCACACGTGCCAAGATACAGTGAAAGGCTCTTGATTGTGTGCTTACCAACTAAATCAGATATTGCCATACATTAATAAGATCAAGCCATACACAAGTAGAACAGGTCGAGCAAAGAGAAGAATACCAGAACGCTGGATATAGTTTCAGCATTGTAGCATTACAGTTCCATAGAAAAAGTGCGATGTCCACAATGATGTAGGTTGGAGGATTGGGATGACACGCTATCTTATCAGTGAAAGCAAATACATTTTCAGTAGCTGAAAAGGTGTGGAGAGTAACGGGTAGGATAAAGGGAATATCTCTGATCGGATGAGGCCAAATGCAGTAGCTGGAATCAGATTGTGTTTTTTATCAGTGTTATGCTTTGCTAACTGTAGGGCTGTGGGCAGGTCCATCGGGACAAGTGCAAAGTCTGAAGAAGGGTCACGACCTGAAACATCACCCATCCATTTTCTCCAGAGATGCTGAATCGCTTTAGCATTTTGCGTCCATCCAACTGCACCCTGGTCACTCTCTCTTCTCCCATTAGACAAGAGCTACAGAAGTGTGAAAACGACTCCTCCAGATTCAGGGACAGTTTCTCTTTATCCAGCTGTTCTCAGGCAACAGGACCATCCTATCAACAACTAGAGAGCGGTCTTCATTGAAGGCCCTCAGACTATCTTTAATCGGACTTTACTGGACTTTATCTTGCACCAAACGTTATTCCTTTTATGTATTTGTACGCTGCGGACGGCTCAATTGGAATCACGTGTAGTCTTTCCGCTGACTGGTTAGCTCACGACAAAAGATATTTCACTGTACCTCGGCACACGTGACTGTAGACAATAAATTAAAGTAAACAAGTGGACACGCTCTGCCAAAGATTCAAAAACGGAGACAAACTCACAGACTGGCAGAAATGGCCATTTCTGAGGATGGATAAGAAGGAGACTAAAGTTTCAATACCATGTTGGAAAGCTGACACTTGATACCCACTGCTGGTGTTATCTAAGTGGAAAATTATCAATAAATGGGCGAGTAACATCACAACCAAGAAGCAATATTCAGCAGAGAAATGGCTGGAGTAATGACCACCTGGGATGTTAGAAACATAGAAAATATGTGCAGGAGTAGGCCATTCAGCCCTTCGAGCCAGCACCGCCATTGAATGTGATCATGGCTGATCATCTACAATCAGTACCCCGTTCCTGCCTTTTCCCCATATCCCTTGATTCCGCTAACCCTAAGAGCTCTATCTAACTCTCTTTTGAATGCATCCAGTGAATCAGCCTCCACTGCCTTCTAAGGCAGAGAATTCCACAAATGTACAACTCTCTGGGTGAAAAAGCTTTCCATCATCTCGGTTCTAAATGGTCTACCCCTTATTCTTAAACTGTGGCCCCTGGTTCTGGACGCCCCCAACATCAGGAACATGTTTCCAGCATCTAGCTTGCCCAATCCCTTAAGAATTTTATATGTTTACAAGACCAATTGAGACCTGTTGGATCCCTGTCACACGGGAGGCCTGGCGCCCCAACACAACCCGTTCCCCAACGCAATATTGCACCACTAACCCATAGCCCCCACGGGAGGCATGATCCCCCAACTCAAACTGTTCCCGAATGTAAGATTACAGCATTCCTCTGCCTCTCCCAGCACTGGGCGTTGAACAACATTCCAATTGCACTTCTCCTGCAGCCAATTGCAATAGCAATTCACCCTCCCCCTCCTGTTGAAGCACCTGCTGCCTGGAGCTGGAGTAAGTGTTGTATGATGGCAACATTGTTGCAAAAGTCAGATGGAGGAATGTGATCAAAGATACTAGAGGAGCTCCGCTATAGGATCTTGGAATGTGATATCCCATTCAGGCGAAAACTTGGTGGAAGCACAGAGTGTTCCTGTATTGCAACTTTGTATCGAAGTCTGTTGGAAGCTGGTGCAGCAAGGATTTGACAGCGGATGCGGCCAATCAGTGTGGCGATGATGCAAGAAGGGGCGTCGTCGTCCCGGCGGTGGCTGACAGGAGAGGAGACCAACCTGCGCATGTGTGTTTTTAAAGATTTTTAAACCTTAATAACTTTTAAAATATACCACCGATCAGAACAGAACATATTGCACTTGCAGCACAGGAGAATGGTGAGTAATGTGGCAAAAAAATCATAGCGTTAGATAGATAGATAGATAGATAGATAGATAGATAGATAGATAGATAGATAGATAGATAGATAGATAGATAGATAGATAGATAGATAGATAGATAGATAGATAGATAGATAGATAGATGGATAGATGGATGGATGGATGGATGGATGGATGGATGGATGGATGGATGGATGGATGGATGGATGGATGGATGGATGGATGGATGGATGGATGGATGGATGGATGGATGGGTTGGGTGGGTGGATGGGTGGATGGATGGATGGATGGATGGATGGATGGATGGATGGATGGATGGATGGATGGATGGATGGATGGATGGATGGATGGATGGATGGATGGATAGATAGATAGATAGATAGATAGATAGATAGATAGATAGATAGATAGATAGATAGATATAAGATCCCCTCTCATCCTTCTAAATGCCAGTGAATACAAGCTCAGTCGCTCCATTCTTTCATCATATGGCAGTCCCGCCATCCCGGGAATTAACCTCATGAACCTACACCACACTCCCTCAATAACAAGAATGTCTTTCCTCAAATTAGGAGACCAAAACTGCACACAATACTCCAGGTGTGGTCTCACCAGGGCCCTGTACAACTGCAGAAGGACCTCTTTGCTCCTTTACTCAAATCCATATTATGAAGGCCAAAATGCCGTTAGCTTTCTTCACTGCCTGCTGCACCTGCATGCTTACTTTCAGTGACTGATATACAAGACAACCAGGTCTCGTTGCACTTCCCCTTTTTCTAATCTGACACCATTCAGATAATAATCTGCTTCTTGTTCTTGCCACCAAAATAGATAACCTCACATTTATCCACGTTGGTCTTCCCTGTGGCTTAGTGACTTTAGACTTTGGAGATACTGCGCGGTAACAGGGATCCCGCACACTAGCACTATCCTACAAACTAGGGACAATTTACAATTTTACCGAAGCTAATTGACCAACAAACCTATACGTCTTTGGATTGTGGGAGGAAAACTGGAGCACCCGGAGAAAATCCATGTGGTCACGGGGAGAACGTACAAACTCCGTGCAGATAGCCTTCATAGTCAGGATCGAACCCGGGTATCTGGCGCTGTAAGGCAGCAACTCTACCGTTGCTCCACCATGCCGCCCTGACTCATAATTGAACTTGCAGAAGAGTCGAGATGTGGATAAATGTACGTTCGGGGTTTGTAGCTTGAAGTTTGAAGTTTGAAGTTTGGGATCAGCCTTGCAAACAAATTACAGAGCAAGAAACTTGAATGATCAAGTTGCAAAATTGTCATTTACAAAAATCGCCGCCTGTGACTTATTTGAAGCCGACTTAAAGTAGCGACTGCAACTGTTGTGGCAAATCTGATTAGTCTTCCGGTTGAGGTGTGTTTGATGGTTGATGGTTGATACTCAGTTAAATATGACTCCATTTAGGATGCCCAGCCTAACGAACTGAAAAAAAGGCCTTTTCCTCCATTAGATGCCTCCGTGCGATTGTCAATAGTCCTAAAAAGTGTAATGATTTCTTATTAGCGTCTGAATGAACCGTAAAACTACCTTTGGAGATATTGACATTTCCACAGAAATAAACACTGGAGTTCCTTCCCCTTCATATACAAAGTGACAGCTCGTTATTTCAAGCTGCATCATTGGTTGCCAATCGTGCATAGACCACTGTATTTAAGAATATACTTCATATTATTGTTATTATTCTGCTGTTTATGTGTATATATATATATATATATATATACACATACACACACGTACACATAAAAACAAGCAATAATAGCACAATAATAAAATATGTGTGTGTGTACATATATATATTTATTTATATATATACTGTCAATAAGTGTGTGTGTGTGTATATGTGAGTATGTGTATATACTGTATACACACACTGAACTTTTTTTTCCTCATTTATTATATTGTTTACAGTCTTCTTCTTGGGTAAGGCGTGCACAGTAGATCACGGGTAGACATCCAGGCCAGGGCAGCATCAGCTACTGGGTGGATGGCTTTGATGCCACCAGAGAAAAGCCTCAGTGAGCAGTCATTGACGATGTGTGGGATGGTCTGGTCTGGTCTGGTCTGGATGTCCGCTGTCGTAAGCAGGGCTGTCTGTCATCCCCCCACTCATTCAGGTGCTGGGCTGTTCTTGCATGGAGGGTGCGGATTCTGTTCAGGGAGGTCAAAACCCAGTGGTTTCACTGTGGGGTCCGTGAGGACCTCTCCGTTGTTGGTGTTGGCATCTTTCCAGGCTCTGCGCCACTCAGTCTCGGAGTCAACCTTCACGTGGTCCACCCTGTTTCGACTAATGCAATGAACCCGACGTGCACAAACAAATAGATTGTTTAGAGTATACGATGGTTCCATATTCTGTTGTGCTGATGCAAGGAAGAATGTCATTGTTCTATCTGGGACACATGACAATAAAACACTCATGACTTGATTTGTCAAATACAAAGCTATTATGTTTTTCTCCTCTGCATCTCTCTGTATTACCAAAGGAAATTGGGAAAGTTTACAAGTCCTTCTGCATTGTAAATAATGCACTGTTCCCAAACATATACTCAATCAGTTTTTACCACGAGTTAAGGGCCTGTCCTACCAGCATCCGACTCCATGCGGTGAGCGCGATCAGACCGGCAGCGGGGGCCGTGCGGAGGTCGGGTGATCCCTGTACAGGGCCGTTCCCAACAGCATGTGCCTGCTTGCAAAGAGCGCGACCAAACCGGCAACGGGGGCCGCACGGAGGTGGGGTGAGTGGCGCAACGCGGCGCAAAGTGAGGCGAACTTGGAGCGAAGTCTTAAAGGTAAGTTCGCCAGGACAGAGAGGGACGCACAGAGAGGGGCATAGAGGCACACACAGAGAGGGTCACGGAGGCACCTACAGAGAGGGTCACGGAGGCACCTACAGAGAGGGTCATGGAGGCACGACATCGAGGCGGTGTGTAATGTGTCGAGGCGACTGCGAGCCGACAAGCCATTGCCGCGCGGAATTTTTGAACATGGCCAGTTTAAGTCTAAGGCCCTTAAGGATTATCAAATAAGATAGACACAAAATGCTGGAGTAACTCAGTGGGACAGGCAGCATCTCTGGATAGAAGGAATGAGTGACATTTCACCAATCTGATATCCATCAGCTTTTGGATTTAATGTCCTCCCTCACCAGGTTAGATAGGCTTCAGAAGACAAGGAGTGAAGGGAAAACAATTGAAGAAGAAAAAAAAGAAAGGTGGCTCAAAGTATTTCCTTTAATAATAATTAAAACAAAGTGCAGTAATGTGTTTGGTGTCGAGGCACGGTTCCTCAAACAGAGGGGAAAGAATATATTAATGCACTGTTCCCAAACATAAATTAAATTGTTTTTTTTAAACACAGGTAAGGGCTATCAATGAAGATAGACACAAAATGCTGGAGTAACTCAGCGGGACAGGCAGCATCTCTGGAGAGAAGGAATGGGTGACGTTTCGGGTTGAGACCCTGCTTCAGACTGAGTCTTGACCCAAACGTCATCCACTCCTTCTCTCCAGAGATGCTGCCTGTCCCGCTGAGTTACGCCAGCATTTTGTGTCGATCTTCAGTGAAAACCAGCATCTGCAGTTCCTTCCTACACATCAGGATTATCAATGAAGATAGACACAAAATACTGGAGTAACTCAGCGGGGCAGGCAGCTTGTCTGGAGAGAAGGAATGGGTGGCGTTTTGAGTCGAGACCCTTCTTCAGACTGAGAGTCAGGGGAGAAGGAGACGTGGAGAGATGAAAGGGTAAGGTGTGATAACGAGAGATCAAAGGAGATGAAAATCAAGGAAAATGTAGAATGGATCTACAATAATTATAAGAGGCATGGAGTAAAATGAGGTGCTAGAGGAGTATAAAGAATGTAAAAAGAATCTTAAGAAAGAAATTAGGAAGGCTAAAAGAAGATATGAGATTGCTTTGGCAAGAAAGGTGAAAGTAAATCCAAAGGGTTTCTACAGCTATATTAATAGCAAAAGGATAACGAGGGATAAAATTGGACTATTAGAGAACCAGAATGGACAGCTATCTGCAGAGCCAAAAGAGATGGGGGAGATATTGAACAATTTCTTTTCTTCGGTATTCACCAAGGAGAAGGATATTGAACTCTGTGAGGTAAGGGAAAAAAGTAGAGTAGCTATGGAAACTATGAGATTCAAAGAGGAGGAAGTACTGACACTTTTGAAAAATATAAAGGTGGATAAGTCTCCAGGTCCTGACAGTATATTCCCTAGGACATTGAGGGAAGTTAGTGTAGAAATAGCAGGAGCTATGACAGAAATATTTCAAATGTCAGAAACGGGAATAGTGCCGGAGGATTGGCGTACTGCGCATGTTGTTCCATTGTTTAAAAAGGGTTCAAAGAATAAACCTAGCAATTATAGACCTATTAGTTTGACGTCAGTGGTGGGCAAATTAATGGAAAGGATACTTAGAGATAATATATATAAGCATCTGGATAAACAGGGTCTGATCAAATTCCCTGTAGGGGAAAACAAATGGTCGGCACGGACTGGAAGGGCCGAGAGGGCCTGTCTCCGTGCTGTAATTGTTATATGGTTATATGGTTATATGGATCAGATTCATTCAGCAGATACAAGTAAAAAATTACATTTCTAATGTCGCCCAATCTGTTTTTAATGCAGGTTTCAAGACACCTAATGTTTCGTAACAAAGCTATTTTATAAACTAAATAATAGGCGAAATGGAAGTGGTAACTGGTCTATAGATTGCCAGACATTATTGTAATATTGCTCAGGTCCTGAGCACCAAAGATGGCAGAATATGAGTGATTGTAGAAGTCGTCAAAGATTCATATGTGTTCACAGATTCATAGAGTTGCACAGCACGGAAATCTGCCCAACACATCTAATTCGGAGATGGACACAAAATGCTGGAGTAACTCAGCGGGTCAGGCAGCATCTCTGGAGAAAAGGAATAGGTGACGTTTCTGGTCGGAACCCTTCGTCTGAGCACTCCAGTCTGAAAAAGGGTCTCGAGCCAAAACGTCACCATTCCTTCTCTCCAGAGATGCCGCCTGTCCAGCTGAGTCTCACCAAATAAGTGGGGTGGGAGATTGCAACCTTCACGTGGTCCGACCTGTTTCGACGAATGCAATCAACCCGGCGTGCACAATCAAACAAGATCAAATAGAACAAGTTGTCCTACAACTTGAGGCTGTGCACGCCATACACAAGAAGAAGACCAAATAAGTGGTGGATGAAAATTCAATCGTAGGTTCTAAAGGGGATTGGATACATCATTGAAGACATTCAGACCTTCTGACTCCTTCAGACGAGATGCTGCCTGTCCCGCTGAGTTACTCCATCATTTTGTGTCTATCTTTGGTATAAACCAGCATCTGCTGTTCCTTCCTGCCCACCTAAATTCATCTTACATGTCTGCATGTGACCCATTACCCTCTAAACTTTCTTAATAGGTCGGCTGAGCTTTAATTCACTGAAATTTAGAAGGATGAGAGGATATCATATAGAAACACGTACAATTCTTAAGGGATTTGACAGGCTAGATGCAGAAAAAAATGTTCCCCATGATGGGGGAGTCCAGAACTAGGGGTCACATTTCAAGAATAAGGGGTAGGCCATTTAGGACTGAGATGATGAAAAACCTTTTTCACCCAGAGAGTTGTGAATCTGTGGAATTCTCTGCCACAGAAGGCAGTGGAGGCCAATTCACTGGATGTATTCAAGAGAGAGTTAGATAGAGCTCTTTGGGCTAACAGAATCAAGAGGTATGGGGAGAAAGCAAGAACGGGGTACTGATTTTGGATGATCAGCCATGATCATATTGAATGGCGGTGCTGGCTCGAAGGGCCGAATGGCCTACTCCTGCACCTAGTTTCTATGTTTTATCCATGTAACATCTGTAAAGCAACAACTAGATGGAGAACTTAGTAGCATAGTGTCAAGACAACTATCTCTCCCTCAATGTTAGAAAGACAAAGGAGTTATTTATTAACCTCAGGAAAAGGGGCACATGCCCAGTCAGTAACAATGAAGGCTAAGTGGAAATGATGGTGAGCTTCAAGTAAACATCACTAACAATTTGTCCTGCACCAACCACATTGAAGCTATGGTCAACGATGCACTTTAACGCCTCACCAGACTAAGGAAATTCGGCATGTCTCCAATGACTCTCACCAACTTCTACAGATGCCCCATAGAAAGCATCCTGTCAGGATGCATCACAACTTAGTTTGGTAACTGCTCTGCCCCACACTGCAGGAAATTGCAAAGAGTTGTGGATTTAGCCCCCCCCCCCCCTCCCCCACCATCAATAGACAATAGACAATAGACAATAGGTGCAGGAGTTGGCCATTTGGCCTTTCGAGCCAGCACCGCCATTCAATGTGATCATGGCTGATCATCCCCAATCAGTACCCCGTTCCTGCCTTCTCCCCATATCCCCTGACCCCGCCATCTTTAAGAGCCCTCACTTGAAAGTATCCAGAGATACTTCAACACCGTTGCCATGTGAAAGGAGGCAACATAACCAAAGACCACTTATACCCCGGGGGATCACTCCTGCTTCTCCCCTCACCTGTCGGGCAGAAGATACAAAAGCCTGAAAGCACGTACCACCCGATTCGGGGCAACTTCTTCCCTGCTGTTATGAGACGACTGATTCCCCAACCTACCTCATTGTGGCCGTTGGACTTTTTCTCCAGCACTTTCTCTGCAGCTGGAGCAACTATATTCTGCACTTTGGTGTTTTTTTCCTTGCGTTATCTGTTGTAATTGTGCACTGACTAGATTGTAGTCATGCATAGTATGATTTGACAGGAGAGCATGTAAACCCACTTCTTCTCTGTATCTCAGTGCAAGTGGCAATATACCAATACTAATATATACCCGGAAATCATACCAGTCTGAAGAAGGGTCTCGACCCGAAACGTCACAAATTCCTTTCCTCCAGAGTTGCCGTCTGACCCGCTGAGTTACTCCAGCTTTTTGGCTCTACCTGGGAAATAAGAATTTAGTTCAACCAAAGAAGGTTGCACATTGAGATAGAAATATTGTAGAAGGAAGAGTATATGAATTAGACTCAAGATACAGATGGAGAAATTAGACTTTAGACTTTAGAGATACAGCCCTTCAGCCAACTGAGTCCGCACCGACACTTGCACTATCCTCCACATTAGGGACGGCTTACAAGTTACAGAACACAATTAAACTACAAACGTGTGCGTCTCCCAGTACAGAGTGTAGGAGCACCCGGAGGAAACCCGCGCGGTCACAAGAAGAACGTTCAAACTCCACGCGGACAGCACCCGTAGTCAGGATTGAACCCGGGTCTCTGGCGCTTTGAGACAGCAACTCTACTGCTGCACCACCGTGCTGCCCCAAATAGGAGGAGAGAAAGATCAGATTTTTTAAAAAGAGAAAGGACAAAACAAGAGAGAAACAAGGCGGAAAAGCAAAAGTCTGGACCAGATCAATGTTCAAATCAGAAAATAGCTATTTATTATACTAATTAATTCTGTGCAGAGATACAGTTAACGTTACCAAGATACCACCTGGTCTTCAAAACCAAAATAACTGCATGTTATCTGCACTAAACGATGCCATCATCCCAGGCCAGATCTCTTAAAGAAACACCCCTGCACTCCATATGGGAAATAATACATTTAAAAAACTTATTTTAATATTTAAATATTAAATGTTAGGAAATGAGGCAGGTCAGGTGACGGAGGTATGCGTTGGTGAGCACTTCGGGACCAGTGATCACAATACCATTAGTTTCAATATAATTATGGAGAGAGTCAGAACTGGGCCTAGGGTGGAGATTTTTGATTGGAGAAAGGTTAACTTTGAGGGAATGCGTAAGGATTTAAAAGGAATGAATTGGGACACTTTGTTTTATGGGAAGGATGTAGAAGAGAAATGGAGGAAATTATTTAAAGGGGAAATTGTAAGAGTACAGAATCTTTATGTCCCTGTTAGGGTGAAAGGAAATAGTAAAAATTGGAAAGAGCCATGGTTTTCAAGGGAAATTGGACACTTGTTTCGAAAAAATAGAGATATCTACAATAATTATAGGAGGCATGGAGTAAATGAGGTGCTAGAGGAGTATAAAGAATGTAAAAAGAATCTTAAGAAAGAAATTAGGAAGGCTAAAAGAAGATATGAGGTTGCTTTGGCAAGAAAGGTGAAAGTAAATCCAAAGGGTTTCTACAGCTATATTAATAGCAAAAGGATAACGAGGGATAAAATTGGACCATTAGAGAGACAGAATGGACAGCTATCTGCAGAGCCAAAAGAGATGGGGGAGATATTGAACAATTTCTTTTCTTCGGTATTCACCAAGGAGAAGGATATTGAACTCTGTGAGGTAAGGGAAAAAAGTAGAGTAGCTATGGAAACTATGAGATTCAAAGAGGAGGAAGTACTGACACTTTTGAAAAATATAAAAGTGGATAAGTCTCCAGGTCCTGACAGGATTTTCCCTAGGACATTGAGGGAAGTTAGTGTAGAAATAGCAGGAGCTATGACAGAAATATTTCAAATGTCATTAGAAACGGGAATAATGCCGGAGGATTGGCATACTGCGCATGTTGTTCCTTTGTTTAAAAAGGGTTCAAAGAATAAACGTAGCAATTATAGACCTGTTAGTTTGACATCAGTGGTGGGTAAATTAATGGAAAGGATACTTAGAGATAATATATATAAGCATCTGGATAAAGAGGGTCTGATCAGGAACAGTCAACATGGATTTGTGCCTGGAAGGTCATGTTTGACAAACCTGCTTGAATTTTTTGAAGCGGTTACTAGGGAAATTGATGAGGATAAAGCAGTGGATGTTGTCTATATGGATTTCAATAAGGCCTTTGACAAGGTTCCCCATGGAAGATTGGTTAAGAAGGTTCAAGGTAAGAAGAAGGTCCAGATTCTGGAGTGGTTCCTGAGGATTGGCGGGTAGCAAATGTAACCCCTCTTTTTAAGAAGGGAGGGAGAGAGAAAACGGGGAATTACAGACCAGTTAGTCTAACATCGGTAGTGGGGAAACTGCTAGAGTCAGTTATTAAAGATGGGATAGCAGCACATTTGGAAAGTGGTGAAATCATTGGACAAAGTCAGCATGGATTTACAAAAGGTAAATCATGTCTGACGAATCTTGTGGAATTTTTTGAGGATGTAACTAGTAGCGTGGATAAGGGAGAACCAGTGGATGTGGTATATCTGGACTTCCAGAAGGCTTTCGACAAGGTCCCCCATAAAGAGATTAGTATACAAACTTAAAGCATACGGTATTAGGGGTTCAGTATTGATGTGGATAGAGAACTGGCTGGCAAACAGGAAGCAAAGAGTAGGAGTAAACGGGTCCTTTTCACAATGGCAGACAGTAACTAGTGGGGTACCGCAGGGCTCAGTGCTGGGACCCCAGCTATTTACAATATATATTAATGATCTGGATGAGGGAATTGAAGGCAATATCTCCAAGTTTGCGGATGACACTAAGCTGGGGGGCAGTGTTAGCTGTGAGGAGGATGCTAGGAGACTGCAAGGTGACTTGGATAGGCTGGGTGAGTGGGCAAATGTTTGGCAGATGCAGTATAATGTGGATAAATGTGAGGTTATCCACTTTGGTGGCAAAAACAGGAAAGCAGACTATTATTTAAATGGTGGCCGATTAGGAAAAGGGGAGATGCAGCGAGACCTGGGTGTCATGGTACACCAGTCATTGAAAGTAGGCATGCAGGTGCAGCAGGCAGTGAAAAAAGCGAATGGTATGTTAGCTTTCATAGCAAAAGGATTTGAGTACAGGAGCAGGGAGGTTCTTCTTCAGTTGTACAGGGTCTTGGTGAGACCACACCTGGAGTATTGCGTACAGTTTTGGTCTCCAAATCTGAGGAAGGACATTATTGCCATAGAGGGAGTGCAGAGTAGGTTCACCAGACTGATTCCTGGGATGTCAGGACTGTCTTATGAAGAAAGACTGGATAGACTCGGTTTATACTCTCTGGAATTTAGGAGGTTGAGAGGGGATCTTATAGAAACTTACAAAATTCTTAAGGGGTTGGACAGGCTAGATGCAGGAAGATTGTTCCCGATGTTGGGGAAGTCCAGGACAAGGGGTCACAGCTTAAGGATAAGGGGGAAATCCTTTAAGACCGAGATGAGAAAGACTTTTTTCACACAGAGAGTGGTGAGTCTCTGGAACTCTCTGCCACAGAGGGTAGTTGAGGCCAGTTCATTGGCTATATTTAAGAGTGAGTTGGATGTGGCCCTTGTGGCTAAGGGGATCAGAGGGTATAGAGAGAAGGCAGGTACGGGATACTGAGTTGGATGATCAGCCATGATCATATTGAATGGCGGTGCAGGCTCGAAGGGCTGAATGGCCTACTCCTGCACCTAATTTCTATGTTTCTATGTTTCTATGTTTCAATCTTTGGGTGTTAATGGCGGAGTAGCAAGATGGATTCAACAGTGGCTGAATGGGAGATGTCAGAGAGTAATGGTGGATGGCTGTTTGTCAGGTTGGAAGCCGGTGACCAGTGGGGTGCCTCAGGGATCTGTGTTGGGTCCACTGTTGTTTGTCATGTACATCAATGATCTGGATGATGGGGTGGAAAATTGGATAAGTAAGTATGCAGATGATACTAAGATAGGTGGTGTTGTGGATAATGAAGTAGATTTTCACAGTCTACAGAGAGATTTGGGCCATATGGAAAAGTGGGCTGAAAGATGGCAGATGGAGTTTAATGCTGATAAGTGTGAAGTGCTACATCTTGGCAGGACAAATCAAAATAGGACGTACATGGTAAATGGTAGGGAATTGAGGAATGCTGTGGAACAGGGAGATCTAGGAATAACTGTGCATAGTTCCCTGAAGATGGAATCGCATGTAGACGGGGTGGTAAAGAAAGCCTTTGGTGTGCTGGCCTTTATAAATCAGAGCATTGAATATAGGAGTAGGGAAGTAATGTTAAAATTGTACAAGGCATTGGTAAGACCAATTCTGGAGTATGGTGTACAATTTTGGTCGCCTAATTATAGGAAGGATGTCAACAAAATAGAGAGAGTACAGAGGAGATTTACTAGAATGTTGCCAGGGTTCCAGCAACTATGTTACAGAGAAAGGTTGAACAAGTTAGGTCTTTATTCTTTGGAGCGCAGAAGGTTAAGGGGGGACTTGATTGAGGTCTTTAAAATGATGAAAGGGATAGACAGAGTTGACGTGGATAAGCTTTTCCCATTGAGGGTAGGGAAGATTCAAACAAGAGGGCATGACATGCGACTTAAGGGACGGAAGTTTAGGGGTAACGTGAGGGGGAACTTCTTTACTCAGAGGGTGGTGGCTGTGTGGAATGAGCTTCCAGCAGAAGTGGTGGAGGCAGGATCGATTTTAACATTTAAAAGTAAAGTGGATAGGTATATGGACGGGAAGGGAATGGAGGGGTATGGTCTGAGTGCAGGTAGATGGGACTAGGGGAAAACAAATGATCGGCACGGACTGGAAGGGCCGAGAGGGCCTGTTTCCGTGCTGTAATTGTTATATGGTTATATGGTATTTCACAGATATTTTTATATGTAGGAGCAAGGCTCAACTGTTAAATTGATCCCTTTATTCGTAAGCAATGCATTAACAATGTTAAAAAAAAATGTACTTATGCAATTTGTTTACTTTAGGTAAGTTTAGAGATACAGTGTGGAACCAGACCCTTCGGCCAACCGAATCCACACCGACCAGCAATCCCCACACACTAACACTATCCTACACACACTAGGGACTATTTACATACATACCAAGCCAATTAACCTTCAAACCTGTACGTCTTTGGAGTGTGGGAAGGAACCCCCGAAGATCTCGGAGAAAACCTGCGCGGTCACGGGGAGAACGTACAATCACCGTACTGACGGCACCGTGGTCAGGATCGAACCCAGGACTCTGGCGCTGTAAGCGCTGTAAGGCAGCAACTCTACCGCTGCACCACCGTGTTAATAGGTGGAAACAATGAACTACAGATGCACAAACGGACCCGAAGTTCTGGAGTAACTCGGGTCAGGCAGCCTCGTTGGAGACCGTTTCGGGTCGGGAGTCTTCTTCAGGAAAAATATTCCCCATGTTGGGGGAGTCCAGAACCAGGGGTCACAGTTTACGAATAAGGGGAAGGCCATTTCGGATTGAGATGAGGAAACACTTTTTCACCCAGAGAGTTGTGAATCTCAAGTCAAGTCAGGTTTATTCCTCACATACACATACGAGATGTGCAGTGAAATGAAAAGTGGCAATGCTTGTGGATTGTGCAAAAAAAAAAAACTACAAAACAGAATGGACCAGAATCACAAATATTACATATTTGTGGGAGGAAAAAAAGAAAAAACAGCAATTTTCAAAAGACACCACACAACAGTAGATTGGTCCAGTAAAGTTAGTCCCTGGTGAGATAGGAGATTACGGTCCTAATTGCCTCTGGGAAGAAACTCCTTCTCATCCTCTCTGTTCTCACAGCATGGCAACGGAGGCGTTTGCCTGACCGTAGCAGCTGGAACAGTCCGTTGCTGGGGTGGAAGGGGTCCCCCATGATCTTGTTGGCTCTGGAGTTGCACCTTCTGATGTATAGTTCCTGCAGGGGGGGGGGCGAGTGTAGTTCCCATAGTGCGTTCGGCCGAATGCACTGCTCTCTGCAGAGCCTTCTTGTCCTGGGCAGAGCAGTTCCCAAACCAAATTGTGATGTTTCCGGGCAAGATGCTTTCCGCAGCCGCTGAGTAGAAGCACTGGAGGAATTTCTACTTTTCGACAGCACGCTTAATGGGCAATTAACGGAAAGGTTCAGCAATAAAAAAAAATGTATGGATGCAGAGGATAAGATGCTGTTAGTGCAAGGAATAACTGGTACCATACTTAATACCAGAGAGAGAAAGTTATATGGAGGAAAAGAGACCTCTTAACTAAATAAGAGACCTTATGTCAAGTAACGAAAGCTGTGGGAGCTCAGGTAGAAAGTCAAATAAAAGAAATTAATTATCTGGCATGGTAATTGTTATTGTGGGGAGGAACATGTGCTTATTGATTAATGAGACAGTGCTGTAAGCACTCATAGGAATATTAATTAATTTCTCGTGCACAGGAGAAGTCATTAAAGAGCTAAAGAGATTTCAACTCCACCGCCCTCTTAAGTGGCCGAAAGTGGGGAGCTTGTTACATTTGCGAAAACTAGTTGGGAATTTCAAAAACATTCACGCCCGTTGTTGAATCTCCCACCCTCTCGGAAGTCCAATGGTGGATCCCAGTTACACTGTTGTCTGGTCACATTAGGCATGGGCGGTGCACAAATGCGGCTGCTAATGAGATATCAAACGCCAGCATCGTGTGGATTTATTCTTCCTGGTTAAATTTGGTTCATTGTCGCGGCCTCTGCTTCGGGGAAATGGGGAAATCATTTCAAACGTAGCGAGAGCACGGCTGGGGAAGCAAGCAGTCAGCTCCGTGTCCAGCTCGTGCTTGCTCCTCTCCTCCACATTTCTGCCGTTCCACTTCCAGAGCTGCTCTTTCCCTTGCCCACTGGACACCGCAGGGTAGCAGACTTTCCCCAGCTCCAACGCTGAAGATGAATTGAGACAGAGACTTCACAAGCTCGGTTCGCGAAAGATGTGTTGCAGGCCTGGCCCAGCGAATCTGCCGGGATTTCACCCGGTAACGCGAGGTGCAGAAATTAGACAGCCGCCTTCCTCTGTTCAGCATCGTTTCAAAGAGTTTCACCTGTGTATGAAGGAGCGACCTGTTAAGCATGGAGAAACAAAGAACTGCGGCTGCTGGTCTATACCAAAGATGGGCGCAAAGTGCTGGTGTAACTCAGCAGATCAGACACCATCTTTAGACTTTAGAGTTACAGCACGAAAATGGGCCCTTCGGCCCACCTCCTCTGCGCTGACCAGCGATTACCCCATACACTACCAGTATCCTACACACAAGGGAAATTTGCTATTGTTTTTTACCGAAGCCAATTAACCTACACACCTAGACGTCTTTGGAGTGTGGGAGGAAACCGGAGCACCCGGAGAAAGCCCACACGGCCACGGGGAGAACGTATAAGCTCCATACTCCGTTTTCAAGAGAGAGTTAAATTTAGCTCTTAGCGCTAAAGGAATTAAGGGATTATGGCGGAAAAGCAGGAACGCGGTACTAATGTTAGATGATCAGCCATGGTCATATTGAATGCCAGTGCTGGCTCAGAGGTCCGAATGGCCTATTCCTGCACCTATTTTCCTTTGTTTCTATACTAACAGCACCTGTAGTCAGGATCAAACCCTGGTCTCTGGCGCTGTAAGGGAGCATCTCTATCTTTGTGGGATGCTTCTGTAACTTACCCCTAGTTTAGTTTAGTTTAGTTTAGAGATACAGCAAGGAAACAGGCCCTTCGGCCCACCGGGTCCATGCCGACCAGCGTTCCCCGCACATTAACACTATTCTACACCCACTAGGGACAATTTTTACATTTACCAAGCCAAGTAACCTAGAAACCTGTACGTCTTTGGAGTGTGGGAGGAAACCGAAGATCTCGGAGAAAACCGATGCAGATCAAGGGGAGAACATAAGAACTCCGTACAGACAGCACCCGTAGTCAGGATTGGACCCGTGTACAATGCGCAAGTGGGATAACATAGAACTTGTGTACAGGGTGATGGACGATCAGGCTGGCCTTGGTGGGCCAAAGGGCCTGTTTCCATGCTGTATCTCTAAACTAAACTAAACCTCATTGCTATCAATCAGGCCTGCAGCACTGCAAATTGTGAGGGAAAATTAAGTTGTTTTCTAAATCATTTTGCTTTAAAATTTTTTACAATGTTTATGGTTTATGTATTTTAATTATGTTCACGATTTTTAAACTATTTTTACATTTTTAACTAATTTATCTTAAGTTAGTGTTTTTTTTTAATTCCTCTGAATACATAGACCCTCAAAGAACAATTGGGAATCAATTACACTTTTTAACAGCCCATGAAGCAAGGGTTGGGTTTTGCCAGCTGTCAAAGGCTGCCGGGTCACCTTTCTGACAAATAGGCGGGATGTTGCTGGGTGCCTGGAACACATTGACAGGGGTGGTGGTGAAGGTGGAGGCAGAGATGATGGCGGCGTTTAACAGTCTTTTAGATAGTTCAGAGTTTATTTCAGAGTATATTTTAGAGTTTAGAGATACAATGCGGAAACAGGCCCACCAGGCCACAAAGTCCGTGCCGACCACACAAGCACACACTACACAAAAGGGACTATTTACAAATTTTACCAGAGCCAATTAACCGACAAACCTGCAAGTCTTTGGAGTGTGGGAGGAAACCGAAGCGCCCAGGGAAAACCCTCTCGGTCACGGGGAGAACGTGCAAACTCCGTACAGACAGCACCCTTAATGGGGTTGGGATCCGGGTCTCGTAGAAACATAGAAAATAAGTGCAGGAGGAGGCCATTCGGCCCTTCGAGCTAGCACTGCCATTCATTGCGATCATGTCCCCTGCCTTCTCCCCATTTCCCTTGATTCCACTAGCCCCTGGAGCTCTATCTAACTCTCTCTTAAATCCATCCAGTGACTTGGCCCCCACTGCCCTCTGTGGCAGGGAATTCCACAAATTCACAACTCTCTGGGTGAAAACGTTTTTTTCTCACCTCAGTCTTAAATGGCCTCCCCTTTATTCTAAGACTGTGGCCCCTGGCTTTGGACTCGTCCAACATTGGGAAAATTTTTCCTGCATCTAGCTTGTCCAGTCCCTTTACAATTTTATATGTCTCGATAAGATCCCCCCTCATCCTTCTAAACTCTAGTGAATATAAGCCTAGTCTTTTCAATCTTTCCTCATATGACAGAGTTGATCTCTGCTGCTGTAAGGCAGCAACACTACCGCTGTGCCACCACAGCACACATGGACATACAGGGAATGAAGGGTGTGGATCACCTGCAGACAGATTAGATTAATTTATCTTGACATTTTTCAGCACAAACATTGTGGGCCAAAGTGCCTGTTCCTGTGCGCTAACTTTTCTATTCTCTGTTTCCCGTACAGGACTTATTTGGCTGTCAGTCTAGTATTGGGAGAGTGTTGGACTGTTGGCAGCCATTCAGAGGAAATACTAGACCAGTAAATTGTTTGCCATGTTTTCTGAGGGGAGCAAGATTTAATAGGAACTTTATCACACAAAGGGTGGTGGTTGTATGGAACGAGCTGACGAAGGAGGTAGTTGAGGCAGGTACTATCGTAACGTTTGAGAAAGATTTGGACAGGTACATGGATAGGATATGTTTGTCCACACCCAACATGCCCACGCCTACACCTGCCAGCGTTTGGCCCATATCCCTGCTGTAGATGGGGCATGTTGGTCGGTGTGGGCAAGTTGGGTCAGAGGGCCAGTTTCCATGCTGTATGACTCTAAGACTCCATAACTGCTCGCAAAGGATCACTGGGTGAGTTTGCCTGGTCTTGTGCCAACGTTAATCTTCAGTCGATACCACGGCACAACCTGGTTGTTTATCTTTCTGCAATTTAGTGGAATCTGACAGCCACACATGGCCACATTAAAAGGACGCTTACATTTCACCAGTAGTTTGTGATCTATGAAGTGGTTTAGAAGCTCTTGAGGATATGAAAGGCACGACATAAAAGGCTTCCCCACATCTTAGCAAGGAATTACGTGCAGTGACCCAATTAAATTCAGCAATACGTTCAACCACACAAACGTCACGTGCAAACCATGACTAGATTACTATCCACCATGATTGGCATCTCAACCCCGCTGTTTTGGTTCGTCATTTGTTATTACTTCCCTGAACCCAACCCGTGGAAACAGGCCCTTCGGCCCACCGAGTCCGCGCCGACCAGCGATCCCCCCCTACGCTATCCTACGCACTAGGGACAATTTACAGTTTTTACCGAAGCTATATTGACCGACAAACTTGAACGTCTTTGGAGTGTGGGAGGAACCTGGAGCACCGGGTTAAAATTTACACGGTCACGGGGGAGAACATGCAAACTCCGTACAGACAGCACCCATGGTCAGGATCATGGTCAGCACCCATGGTCAGGATCGAACCCAGGTCTCTGGCAATGTAATGGGCCTGTTCCACTTATGTGTTAATGTGCGGGGAATAGCTGGTCGGTGCAGACTCGCTGGGCTGAAGGTCCTCTTTCCACGCTGTATCCCTAAATTAAACCATGGCAGAAATCCTGGAAGGGACATAGAAACATAGAAATTAGGTGCAGGAGCAGGCCATTCGGCCCTTCAAGCCTGCATCGCCATTCAATATGACCATGGCTGATCATCCAACTCAGTATCCCGTACCTGCCTTCTCTCCATACCCCCTGATCCCTTCAGCCACAAGGGCCACATCCAACTCCCTCTTAAATATGGCCAACGAACAGGCCTCAACTACCTTCTGTGGCAGAGAATTCCACAGATTCACCACTCTCTGTGTGAAAAACGATTTTCTCATCTCGGTCCTAAAAGACTTCCCCCTTATCCTTAAACTGTGACCCTTGTCCTGGACTTCCCCAACATCGGGAACAATCTTCCTGCATCTAGCCTGTCCAACCCCTTAAGAATTTTGTAAGTCTCTATGAGATCACCCCTCAATCTTCTAAATTCCAGCGAGTACAAGCCAAGTCTATCCAGTCTTTCTTCATATGGAAGTCGTGCCATCCCAGGAATCAGTTGGTGAACCTTCTCTGTACTCCCTCTATGGCAAGAATGTCTTTCCTCAGATTAGGAGACCAAAACTGTATGCAATACTCCAGGTGTGGCCTCACCAAGACCCTGTACAACTGCAGTAGAACCTCCTGCTCTTGTACTCAAATCCTTTTGCTATGAATGCCAACATACCATTCGCTTTCTTCACAGCCTGCTGCACCTGCATGCCTACTTTCAATGACTGGTGTACCATGACACCCAGGTCTCGCTGCATCTCCCCTTTTCCTAATCGGTCACCATTCAAATAATAGTCTACCTTCCTGTTTTTGCCACCAAAGTGGATAACCTCACATTTATCCACATTATACTGCATCTGCCATGCATTTGCCCACTCACCCAGTCTATCCAAGTCATCCTGCAGCCTCCTAGCATCCTCCTCACAGCTAACACTGCCCCCCAGCTTCGTGTCATCCGCAAACTTCGAGATGTTGCATTTAATTCCCTCGTCCAAATCATTAATGTATATTGTAAATAGCTGGGGTCCCAGCACTGAGCCTTGCGGCACCCCACTAGTCACTGTCTGCCATCCTGAAAAGGACCCGTTCACCCCTACTCTTTGCTTCCTGTCTGCCAGCCAGTTCTCTATCCACATCAATACTGAACCACCAATACCGTGTGCTTTAAGTTTGTATACCAATCTCTTGTGTGGGGCCTTGTCAAAAGCCTTCTGAAAGTCCAGATACAACACATCCACTGCTTCTCCCTTATCCACTAGTAGTTACATCCTCAAAAAAATCAATAAGATTCGTCAGACATGATTTACCCTTCTTAAATCCATGCTGACTTTGTCCAATGATTTCACCACTTTCCAAATGCGCTGCTATCCCATCTTTAATAATTGACTCTAGCAGTTTCCCCACTACCGATGTTAGACTAACTGGTCTGTAATTCCCCATTTTCTCTCTCCCTCCCTTTTTAAAAAAGTAGGGTTACATTAGCTACCCTCCAATCCTCAGGAACTACTCCAGAATCTAAAGAGTTTTGAAAAATTATCACTAAGGCATCTGCTATTTCTGGGGCTACTTCCTTCAGTACCCTGGAATGCAGCCTATCTGGTCCTGGGGATTTATCGGCCTTTAATCCATTCAATTTACCCAACACCACTTTCCGGCTAACCTGGATTTCACTCATTTCCTCCATCTCATTTGACCCGCGATCCCCTGCTATTTCCGGCAAATTATTTATTTCCTTAGTGAAGACAGAACCAAAGTAGTTATTCAATTGGTCTGCTATGTCCTTGTTCCCCATGATCAATTCACCCGTTTCTGACTGCAAGGGACCTACATTTGTTTTAACTAATCTTTTGCGCTTCACATATCGATAAAAACTTTTGCAGTCAGTTTTTACGTTTCCTGCCAGTTTTCTTTCATACTCCATTTTCCCTTTCCTAATTAAGCCCTTTGTCCTTTCGACAGGGGGGACACGTCCCCACCCCATGCTTTGAGAGGTAGGGGAAAATCCCCCCCCATGTTTTGTAATCCGGATTTTATCAGACGCTTTCTAAGGGCTGAATCGGCCCTTTCACGGGGCCTTTCAGCGCCCGTTGAGGCTTAAAATCAAACTGCTGCCTCGAGGCGATCGAGGCTCCTGATGTTGAAGCCCCCGCCGGCCGATGAAAAGCCCCATGAACGGGCCGATTCAAGCCCCACGATTCGGGGCGGACGAAGCTGCTGTTGCCGGAGTTCAGAGTCGGTCACCAACCAGGTCAGCTCCCGATGTTACCGTCCACAGGGCCCACGGCCGAAGCCTCGCGTGTGTATGCGTGTGTGTGTGTGTGTGTGTGTGTGTGTGCGCTGTAATGGGCCTGTCCCACTTAGGCGATTTCTTGGGTGACTACAGGCGACTGCTGCAATTTTTTCAACATTTTTCGGTGACAGTGGCGACAATTTTTGCTGTCGTAGGTTGACGTAAGTGTTGTCGCCAGGTGTCGTAGGTGAATTCCATTAAAACCTGTCCCTGGCGGTCGCCTGAAGAGTCGCCTAAGTGGGAGGCAGCAACTCTACCACTGCGCCACCGTGCCACACATAAACTTACTCAAGAGTTCTGATGAACGGCCGTTAATCTTTGACATATCACTCAGTTTCTCTCTTCACAGATGCGACATGACCCGCTGAGTGTTTCCCGCATTTTTCACATTTATTTCATCTTTCTGGTTTCCGCAGAATTTTGCCTCCGCTTACCAGTTAATCCCCGTACCATCCTGCAAATCATTGCTCAGCTAAGTGAAACGATTCACTCTGCGGGAAACAAATCCTCCCCGGCATCATCCAAATCCTCCCCGGCATCATCCAAATCCTTAAGCTCTTTCTCTCGGACTTTCTTTGCAAACTCCTCTAATTCCCAATCCACACAGTGTGCTCCTCCAAGTACAGGCTGGTGTGTATTTTGCCTCTTCCCTCTTCTCTATCTTCAGCAGCAGCCTTGCATTTGCTTTATTTTAGTTTGTTGTCACGTTAACCGAGGTACAGTGAAAGAATTTGTCGTGTGCGAACCAGTTAGCGGAAAGACGCTACTTAATTATTGAACATTGCCGAACTGTACACTGCAAGGGCCAGGAGGCGAGCGGGCAAGATCATCTCTGACCCCTCTCACCCTGGCCACAAACTCTTTGAATCACTTCCCTCTGGAAGGCGACTCCGGACTGTCAAAGCTGCCACAGCCAGACATAAAAACAGCTTTTTTTCCCATGAGTAGTAGCTCTACTCAATAACCACAAACCTCCTTTTGTTCTGGTATTTTATTTAATTCACACGTTTAATCAATAATGTTGTATTATTGTCTGAAGAAGCGTTTCGGCCCGAAACGTTGCCTATCTCCTTCGCTCCTTAGATGCTGCTGTACCCACTGAGTTTCTCCAGCTTTTTGTGTACCCTCAATGTTTTATTATTAATGTTTAATGTTTTATGTGTCATTCCTAACTGTCACTGTATGTCATGTTGCCGCTTACGGGCGAAGCACCAAGGCAAATTCCTTGTATTTGAATATTTGGCCAATAAACGTATTCATTCATAGTCGAGCCATCGAGGGTATGCAGAAACACGATAAAGAGAATAACGTTTAGTGCAAGATAAAATCCAGTAAAGTCGGATCAAAGATAGTCCAAGGATCTCCAAAGAGGCAGATAGCAGTACAGGACCACTCTCTAGTTGTTAATAGGATGGATCAGTTGCCTGATAACAGCTGGGAAGAAACTGTCCCTGAATCTGGAGGCGTGTGTTTTCAAGTCAAGTCAAGAGAATTTATTGTCATGTGTCCCAGATAGGACAATGAAATTCTTGCTTGCTGCGGCACAACAGAATATTGTAGGCATAAATACGCAACAGATCACTGTGTCCATATACCATAGAATATGTATATATACACACATAAATAGACCGATAAAGTGCAATAGGCTGTTATAGTTCAGAGTTTGTTTGAAGTTGTGTTTAATAGTCTGATGGCTGTGGGGAAGAAGCTGTTCCTGAACCTGGATGTTGCAGATTTCAGGCTTCTGTACCTTCTACCTGAAAGCAGCGGAGAGATGAGTGTGTGGCCAGGATGGTGTGGGTCCTTGATGATGCTGGCAGCCTTTTTGAGGCAGCGACTGTGATAGATCCCCTCGACGATAGGGAGGTCAGAGCTGATGATGGACTGGGCAGTGTTTACAACTTTTTGCAGCCTTTTCCGCACCTTTTGATTGATGTGAGAGGGGAGAAGAGTCCTTGATTATACTGCTGGCCTTGCTGAGGCAGCGTGAGGTATAAATGCAGTCAATGGAAGGGAGGTCGGCTTCCGTAGGGATGGAAGGGATGGTCTGAGCCGCGTCCACACTCTGCAATTTCTTGCAGTCTTGGATGGAGTTGTTCCCAAAAAAATACTGTGATGAATCCCAATAAAATGCTTTCTATAGCGCATCTGTAGAGGTTGGGTGTAACTGAGCCCAGAGGCCTAGCCACCTCTTGCTACCTTTAAATAACTTTCTGGTGCCTCCTCTTGTGAACTCTTGAAAATATATATTTCTCCCAATTGAGGAACTCTTCCTTTAGACTGACAAAGCCTATGTATTTCTGGTTCAATTAATGAACATGAGAGAGTTGCAGAGAGTTGTAGATGTAGTCTGGTCCATCACATAGACCAGACGTCCCACAAATGTCTCCATCTACACCTCATGCTACTTCTGAAAAGCAGTCAACACAATCAATGACTTGTCCCACCCCTGTCATTCTTTCTTCTCCCCACTCCCGTCTGGCAGAAGGTGCAGACGTTTGCAAGCGCGCACCACCAAACTCAGGAACAGCTTCATCCCCTCTGTTATCAGGCATCTGAATGGCCCTCCCATAAGCTAGGGTACTGTACTATCCTGCACTATATCTGGCACTCTGTATCTTCCCCTTTGCTCTATCTATTGTACTTTTTATATGACTGAGGAAGGGTCTCGATCTGAAACGTCACCTATCTCCAGAGGTGCTGCCTGATCTGCTGAGTTACTCCAGTACTTTGTGTTTGTTTTGTAAATGCATCTACAGTTCCTTTGTTCTACATCTTTAGTTTGAACTCAGATGGATAAATCCGGATCCAGCTACTCAGAATAATACTTTGTGGAAGGTGTTTTTGACCTTGGGGGAGCACAACTTGCATCTAGGAAAATGTGTTTTATTCCTTGAAGCTCGTCAGGAGAGTAACTGAAGTTATCGACACGTTGTGATCTTGATATATTTGCCCCTTGGGCAGCCACGGTGGCACAGCGATAGAGTTGTTGCCTTACAGCGCTGGCAGCACCGGAGACCCCGGTTCGATCCTGACCACGGGTGCTGTCTGTACGTTCTCCCCGTGACCGCATGGGTTTTTTTCCGAGATCTTCAGTTTCCTCCCACACTCCAAAGGCGTATAGGTATGTAAGTTAATTGGCATGGTGTATGTTTAAATTGTCCCTAGTGGGTGTAGGATAGTGATAATGTGCGGGGAATAGCTGGTCGGTGCGGACTCGGTGGGCTGAAGGTCCTCGTTCCACGCTGTATCCCTAAATTAAACCATGGGCGGAAATCCTGGAAGGGACAGGGGGACACACGTCCCCACCCCATGCTTTGAGAGGTGGGGGAAAATCCCCCCCCCCCATGTTTTGTAATCCGGACTTTATCAGACGCTTTCTAAGGGCTGAATCGGCCCTTTCACGGGGCCTTTCAGCGCCTGTTGAGGCTTAAAATCAAACTGCTGCATCGAGGCGATCGAGGCTCCCGATGTTGAAGCCCCCGCCGGCTGATGAAAAACCCCATGAACGGGCCGATTCCTCGCGTGTGTAAGCGTGTGTGTGTGTGCGCATGCGCACGAGGCCGCCAAGAAATTGTGTCCCCCACATGTTTTGATAGCAATTTCCGTGCCACAACTAAACTAAATTAAGAGCAGCTAATTGAGGGAAACCTTTAGTTGCAAGGTTGTGAAAATGTCCTACCAGGAGCAGACCATGCAAGTTTGCATTCTCATCCATGAAAGGCAAATTATTAATTATAAGACAAATGTTGATATATTTGTTAATGAGTTCATGTTTAGATTTATTATTGTCATGTGTGTACCGACATACAGTGAAATACTTCGTTTTTACGCAAAGTCATATAATGCTATACATAAATACAATTAAGCCAAACTTAAGTACAATAGGTAGCAATGTTACAACATTTTGAGATTTAAAAAATCAAGTCTGCAATTTATCCCATCAGATAAAGCATAAAAAGAAGTTTAATTTGACACCTAATTCACTTTCATATCTTCAGTATTAAAAATGTTATGGCCATTTTCATACTCGGAAATTAGCATCTTGCTCCCCATTGCTTTTCCATTGACTTAACACAAAAGTTGTGATCGAGGAGAGTCAAAAGCCCATAACTTTCTTAAAAATTAAGAGAACTGAAAGAAAATTGCAGTTATTATAGATTGAAGCATTCTGAAACAAATATGAAACAATCTTACTTGGATGACCTGAAATTAAAGCATATAATTAGTTAGTTACCCAATTGTAGCTAATTACAAAATTCAATTACTAGATCTAAACATCCATTTCTTAAGAGAAAATTAACTTTTTTTTTAAGCCTAAGTGTCCAAATAACATTCATACAAGAATTCACAATATAACATGATTTTTAAATCTAATTGTCATTAATTTATAGGCCAAATTGAAGGAATTTTGTGTTTAATGCCTGTAGATTAATGGGCATTTTAATCAGCTTGCGAGTGGGATTTTCTGGAACGCGATGGATTGGAACGTTGCGGTTGCGGTGAATTTAAACCCCATATCGGCAGGAAAAATTCTGCCGGTTCATATGGGGAATATATCACCGTTTTGCAACGTTAGAGTTTGATTAAGGTCATCTAAAAAAGCAAGTATATATGTAAAAATAAACAGCTTTCACTTACCTGTCCCCTCCGTAAAATCCGTCCCCGGTGTCGGCGTTCACGGCATTAGGAGGTAATTTTTATTTTACTGCAGCGATGAAATAGTCGGGCGATTTAAAAAAAAAATGTAACTTACCGGCAGTCAGAACGAATCTTTAGAAAAATCTCGCACTCCGAGAAAATAAAGCTCCGGATGGCAAGGGAAAACCGCACTTTCACCCCGCCCCCCCCCCCCCCCACTCAAAGGCGCACACACGGCCAGTCACAGAACTGCAGCAGCGCTAAAGGTAAGTTTTGTAACATACCTACAATAGGTATTTATTTATTAAGACATACAGTATAATTTAGAGTCATAGTGTGATAGAGTCACACACCGTGGAAACAGGCCCTTTTGTCCAACTTGCCCACACTGGCCAACATGTCCCATCTACACTAGTCCCACCTGCCTGCATTTGGCCCCATATCCCTGTAAACGTTTCCTATCCATGTACCTGTCTAAATGTTTCTTAAATATTACGATAGTACCTGCCATTTATTTAGTTTAATTTAGTTTAGAGATACAGTGCGGAAACAGGCCCTTCGGCCCACCGAGTCCGCACTGACCAGCGATCCCCGCACATCGGCGCTATCCTACACACACTCCGGAGGATTTACACTTACACCAAGGCAATTAACCTGCAAACCTGTACACCTTTGGAGCGTGGGTGGAAACCGAAGATCTCGGAAAAACCGACGTGGTCACGGGGAGAACGTACAAACTCCGTGTGCAGACAGCACCCGTGGTCGGGATCGAACCCGGGCCCCTGGTGCTGCAACCGCTGTAAGGCAGCAACTCTACTGCTGCGCCACCTAAATTGTATTTTTAATACAATTTATTATTTATTAGAATTAGTACAATTGGCAGAGGGAAGGAAAAGATACAGAGTGCAGAATATAGTTCCCAGCATTGCAGTGGAATAGTTCCAGACACAGAGTCCAAATGCCCGCAATGAGGCAGAGTGAATATGGACTGTGCCCTAGCTTATGGAAGGGCCATTCAGAAACCGGATAATAGATATCCGCAGGTATTTAGGGACATGTGATACAGTGGTAGATCATGAATCAGACATGATCCCATTGAACGGTAGAGCAGGCTCAAGGGCCTAAGTGGCTTACTCCAGTTCCCGGGTTTCTGTGATCAATTCTCCTAATCCTCCTTCCTCCGGCCTAGCTCCATCTCGCGAGGAGCCGGGCAGGGGTACACCTTGGGGACGACCTGTTGCACCGCAGGTAGATGCTCATTGTTTCCCATTAATGTCTAAATAAGGCGGGTGAATGGGCCGCAAAGCAGGACGCGTCTCCGGGAAGTGATTAATATTATCTGGTTACTGGTTTCAAAAGGAAAACGGAGATCTCTGTTTGACAGATGAGTTGTGGCCAGTGGAAAAGCAAATCACCAATGCTCCAGATAACAAGGCCTCAGTAGAGGAGACTGTGGTCCTATTACCATAGCAACACAGATCAAAATAGATTTTTTTAAAGTGAGATTTTTCTCGTTTTGCTGAGGAATGATGCATGAACACGGGGCCTGGTTCACTCTCCTGAGCTTGCCCGTACTCTGTTAATCTTTCTGCTGGCGCGCCTGCCTCCTGGTTTTAACATAAGTTATTAAAGAAGCAACGATGGGGATGCATTGGGAGCACGCTAAATAAAGCAATAATTGTAATTCCTTCTAAATAATGATCAGAATGCAAGGGCCCGGTGTGCTACTGTGTTTATCTGACGGTCCCTAGCTCCAATTCCAACTCTTAACGCAAGGGCTGAAATGCTCTCCTCTCTGATGGCTGCTAAGATCTTAAGTGAAATTAGTTTAAGCATGTTCAGTCCGGGTCCCAGTGGGCTAGCTCTGCAGCACAATGCTAGCCCCAATTTGCCTCTAATTGGCACAAATGCAGCAATGCAGCCCTGAGGGGTGGAAGATTGGGAAGCCCCGCTGGGCTCCTGCGTCTCGTAGATCGTGTCTGAGAAGCAAGATCAAAGGAGCATGTGTGCGTCTGCACTTCGGGGGTGGAGTTGGAATTCATTTGGCCGCTGTGATAGCGGATTTGGGAGTGTTTGACGGTCTCATTGGGTGTTCATAAATATAACAAAATCATCGACGCAGACCCTTTGAGGCAGGGGATATTCCCTGTTCTACATTAAGCTTGTCCCATTGGATCAAGTGGTAATTTCGGCTTCATTCCTAAATCACGCACTTACACCGATTAACATAATCCAGATGCAAAGGTAGCATTTTTGCGAATCATTATATATCTGAAATGAGGATTTGAAACGATATGCACAGGACATGGACGGGACTGCAGTTGCTGGTTTGAGCCGAAAACAGACACAAAACCAGGAGTAGCTCAGGGGTCCGGCAGCATCGCTGGAGAAATGGTATAGGTGACGTTTCGGGTCAGGAAGGGTCACGACCAGAAACGCCACCAATTCCTTATCTCCAGAGTTGCTTCAGCATCTCATATTTCGCTTGGGCAGCTTACAGCCCAGTGGTATGAATATTGATTTATCTAACTTCAAGTAACCCCCGGCATTCCCACTCTCTCTCTATCCCTCCCCCACCCAAGTCGTACCAGCTTCTCGTTTTCACCCGACAAACAGTTAACAATGGCCTGTTTCCTTTATCATCATTACTTTTTTGCATATCTTTCATTTTCATTGTTCTTTATCTCTCGACATCATCATCCATATCTCTCTTTTCCCTTTCCAGTCACTTTCAGTCTGAAGAAGGGTCTGGAGCCAAAACATCACCGATTCCTTCTCTCCAGAGATGCTGCCTGGCCTGCTGAATTACTCCAGCTTTTTGTGCCCATCTTTTGAAACAACATGTTTAAGAAAGAACTGCAGATGCTGGAAAAATCGAAGGTAGACAAAAATGCTGGCGAAACTCAACGGGTGAGGCAGCATCTATGGAGCGAAGGAATAGATGACGTTTTGGGTCGAGAACCTTCTTCAGACTGCATGGTTGGTCACACCACTGTATAACAATAACGTTAGATTATCATTGCCAGCATGATAATTTCTGTGTGTATTTTTTCTCATAAATAGGAATTGTGTTCATAACAAATATACCACCTCCAAATTTCAGTACCAGTTGAAAGCAAGTAGCATCTTCACATAAAGAGTTCTAAACTGTATTTTTTTCAAATAGTTTTAAAATTAAAACAGACTAAGTTTGATGGAGCTCACATCGCCATTATAGAGACTCTATTCAATAAAATAAGGGAGTTTCTAAATCTTGCTTTAAGTTCGGCTGTGCACTAATTTAAATTGATTTGAGAGGAAATTTATTTTAGTTTAGTTTTGGGACAGGGCATGGAAACAGGCCGGTCAGCCCACCGTGTCCACGCCGACCAGCGATCCCCACACACTTACACTATCCGACACACACCAGGGAGCCAATGACTCTACAAACACGTACGTCTTTGGAGTGTGGGAGGAAACCAGAGCTCCGGGAGAAAACCCACGCAGTCTCAGGGAGAACGTACAAACTCCATACAGACGGTGCACGTAGTCAGGATCAAACCTGGGTCACTCGTGCTGTAAGGCAGCGACTCCTCCGCTGCACCACCATCTTAGGTGCAGCCGGCATCTTATTTTGCTTTTGTGCTACAATATAATTATGAACACAATGGCATTTATTCCTTTCCAACACGGAGGTTGGTGGGTGCGCAGTGGGTAGCACAGTGGTGGAGCCGTTGCCTTACAGCGCCAGAGACCCAGTTTCAATGTTGACTTCAGGTGTTGTCTGCGCAGAGTTTGTACATTCTCCCCGTAACCGCATAGGGGTTTTCTCTGGGTGCTCCCACATCCCAAAGACGTGCAGGTTTATCGGTTAACTGGCTTCTAAAAATTGCCCAGAGTGTATAGGATAGAATTTAATGAAACGTTTACGAAACAGTTAGACAGGTACATGGACAGGACAGGTTTAGAGGGATATGGGCTAAACGCAGGCAGGTGGCACTAGTGCAGATGGGACTTAGAAACATAGAAACATAGAAAATAGGTGCAGGAGTAGGCCATTCGGCCCACTTCTCCCCATATCCCCGGACTCCGCTATTTCTAAGAGCCCTATCTAACTCTCTCTTGAAAGTATCCGGAGAACCTGCCTCCACCGCTCTCTGAGGCAGAGAATTCCACAGACTCACCACTCTCTGTGAGAAAAAGTGTTTCCTCGTCTCCGTTCTAAATGGCCTACTCCTTATTCTTAAACTGTGGCCCCGAAAAAAAATGGTGGCCAAAAAAATTGCCAAGTGGGACAGCCCCTTTAGACTCTATGACTCTCTGACTCAAAGACTAGTACACGGGTGATTGCTGGTCGGTATGGCCTCGGTGGGACGGACGGCCTGTTCCCAAGCTGTATCTCTACAGCTAAAACTAAAAACATCTGTGCCACACATATTGAATCAGCCATTTTACAAGTACAGAAATTACAATAAATATAAATTGCACTGGGGAACAGGACTGTCTTATTGTATGTAAGTTAGTCACTGCAACAGTAACAACTGATTATGGTGAAGAAAGAAAAATAATGAAATTAAACTGAAGAGCTCCAACCCACATATTAAAAATGGTTTTGTATTGTAAATGCAACAATGCTCCCACGACAAAATATTTCAAAGTGTCATTCACTCATGCGGAGAACTGGTGAATATTATTGTAATCGTGGAAAATTCCCTGTAATGTGGCTGCCATTCTATACTTTATTATCCACCTCTGAGGACTCTGTGGATGCCTTGCCGAGCGATTGATGTCATTGATTGCATTCAGTTTGTGATTCTCTGCCTGCTGCGGGAGGTTCCTTACTGAGATCTCGTGGAGGAACATTCATAACCTGGACTCCAGGGCCCACAGAGGGTGTTTGTGGTGAATGTGGAACTGAATTAAGTTGTCAGTGAAAGACAATGAAAGTGGAGTTTTATGTTTTCCAGGATACAACCAACAAATCATCTCCGTTCAGTACCAAGGTGAAGTTTTCTCCTTTAGGTAGATCAACTTGAAACCAATCCTCATTACTGCTCCTCAATACAGGTTCTTCGTCTGAAGAAGAGTCTCGACCCGAAATGCCACCTATTCTCCAGATATGCTGTCTGACCCACTGAGTTACTCCAGCGTACACAAAAGGCTGGAGAAACTCAGCGGGTGCAGCAGCGTCTAAGGAGCGAAGGAGATAGGCGACGTTTCGGGTCGAGACCCTTCTTCAGACCATAGGCGTTACTCAGACATAGACATAGGCATTCAGAGTTACTCCAGCATTTTGTGTCTATCTTCAGTTTAGCCTAGTTTTGTTTTGTTTTGTGTGGTTTAGTTTAATTTAATTTAGTTTAGTTTAGAGATACAGCGTGGAAACAGGCCCTTCAGCCCACCCAACCAGCTCTGACCAATGATCACCCATACACTAGTTCTATGTTATCCCAGTTTCGCATCCTACACACCCGGGGCAATCTTACAGAAGCAAATTAACCTACAACCTCTGATGAATGCAAGAGAGAGTTAGATATAGCTCTTAGGGCTAATGTATTCAAGGGATATGGGGAGAAAGCAGGAATGGGGTACTGATTTTGGATAATCAGCCATGATCATATTGAATGGTGGTGCTGGCTCGGAAGGCCGAAGGGCCTACTCCTGCACCTATTTTCCATGTTTCCATGTTACAAATCTGTAGGAAGGAATGCAGATGCTGGTTTACCCAGACGATAGACACAAAATGCTGAAGTAACTCAGCAGGACAGGCAGCATAGAAACATAGAAACATAGAAAATTGGTGCAGGAGGAGGCCATTCGGCCCTTCGAGCCTGCACCGCCATTCATTGTGATCATGGCTGATCGTCCACTATCAATAACCCGTGCCTGCCTTCTCCCCATATCCCTTTACTCCACTAGCCCCTAAAGCTCTATCTAACTCTCTTTTAAATCCATCCATTGATTTGGCCTCCACTGCCCTCTGTGGCAGGGAATTCCATAAATTCACAACTCTCTGGAGAGAAGGAATGGGTGACGTTTCTGATTGAGACACTTCTTCAGACTGAGAGTCAGGGGAGAGGGAGTCCAGTGATATGGAAGGGTATGGTGTGAAAACGAGAGATCAAAGCAGACAATGATAAGGAAATCTAGGATGGTTCATTGTTTGTAGAGGGAAAGGTGACAAGGTATAAAATCAGTTACATTAATCAGGACAGTGAAACTAGCCAGAGAGCTAGGATGAGGGAGGGACAGAGAGACATGGAAAGCAAGTCTGAAGAAGCGTCTCAACCCGAATTGTCACCCATTCCTTCTCTCCAGAGATGCTGCCTGTCCCGTTGAGTTACTCCACCAATTTTGTGTCTAATCTTCAGTGTAAACCAACATCTGAATGAATGAATGAATAAGTTTATTGGCCAAGTATTCACATACAAGGAATTTGCCTTGGTGCTCGCAAGTGACAACGGCATACAGTAACAGTTTGGAAGGACGCATAAAACATTAAACATTAATAATATTGATTTAACATGTGAATTAAATAAAATACCAGGGCAAAAGGAGGCTGCAGATTTTTGGTTATTGAGTAGAGCAACTACTCATGGAAAAAAGCAGTTTTTATGTCTGGCTGTGGCAACTTTGACAGTCCGGAGTTGCCTTCCAGAAGGAAGTGATTCAAAGACTTTGTGGCCAGGGTGAGAGGGGTCAGAGATGATCTTACCCGCTCGCTTTCGTGCCGTTTCAGTGTACAGTTCATCCATGGAGGGAAAGTTGCATCCCCATCCTGGATCAGTCCAATCAGGGTTGTGTCATCCGCAAACGTGAGAAGCTTGACAGAGGAGTCAGTGAAGGTGCAGTCATTGGTGTAGAGAGAGTAGAGGAGAGGAGAGAGTACACAGCCTTGCGGTGCTCCTATGCTGAGGTGTCCGAGATGTTCTGTCCCAGCCTCACATGCTGCTTCCTGTCTGTCAGGGAGCTGGTGATCCACCGACAGAGGGGTTCAGGCACAGTCAACTCGGAACGTTTCGTGTGTAGTAGCCCTGGCACAGTGGTGCTGAATGCAGAGCTAAAATCAACAAACAAAATCCTCGCATAGGTCCCTGGGTGGTCTAGGTGCTGGAGGATGAAGTGCTGGTCCAGATTTACTGCGTCATCCACAGATCTGTTGGCCCGATGTTGGGCGAGTCCAGAACCAGGGGCCACAGTCTTAGAATAAAGGGGAGGCCATTTAAGATTTGAGGTGTGAAAAAACTTTTTCACCCAGAGAGTTCTGAATTTGTGGAATTCCCTGCCACAGAGGGCAGTGGAGGCCAAATCACTGGATGGATTTAAGAGAGAGTTAGATAGAGCTCTAGGGGCTAGTGGTATCAAGGGATATGGGGAGAAGACAGGCATGGATTATTGATTTGGGGCGATCAGCCATGATCACGATGAATGGAGGTGCTGGCTCGAAGGGCCAAATGGCCTCCTCCTGCACCTATTTTCTATGTTTCTATGTTTCTATTTGCAAACCGCAGAGGGTCCAGCAGGGGGTTTGTGATATTTTTCAGCTTGGCCAGCACATGCCTTTCAAGGGTCTTCATGACTAGAGGTCAGTGTGACAGGCCTGTAGTCATTAAGACCAGTAATCCTTGCCTTTTTGGGTACAGGAACAATTGTGGAGACTTTGAAGCAGGCAGGGACAGTACAGGTTTGCAGGGACCGATTGAAAATGTTCTGCACAGAGCTTGAGAGTAGAGGAGGAAACATTGTCCAGTCCTGGAGATTTCTGGCTTTTCTGTCTTCTCCACCGCCTCTATTTTTATTGTTGATGATGGAGAAGTGATGTTGTGCAGCACAGAGGGGATGGGTAATTGGGTGTGAAGTGTTGATTAGAGTGGGAAAGGGTCCAGTCGTTTCAGACTGGACTCTTGCTTTAAGTAGGTGTGAAGTGGTGAATGGGGAGGTGTGGGTGTAGAAAGGTCCAGTCTTTGCAGACTGGGGTCACGCTGTGAGTGGTTGTGAAGTGTTGGTTGGGGTGGGAACGGGTCCAGTCTTTTCAGACTGGAGTCTTGCTTTAAGTCGGCGTGAAGTGGTGAATGGGGAGGAGTGGGAGTAGAAGGGTCCAGTCTTTGCTGACTGGGGTCTGGCTGTGTTGGTTGTGGAGGGTGGAAGGGGGTACCAGGGTTATGTTTCTGCTTATCAATCCTGCAATAGAACTCATTCAGGTCGTTGGTCAGAAACATAGACATAGAAACATAGAAATTAGGTGCAGGAGTAGGCCATTCAGCCCTTCGAGCCTGCACCGCCATTCAATATGATCATGGCTGATCATCCAACTCAGTATCCCGTACCTGCCTTCTCTCCATACCCCCTGATCCCCTTAGCCACAAGGGCCACATCCAACTCACTCTTAAATATAGCCAATGAACTGGCCTCAACTACCCTCTGTGGCAGAGAGTTCCAGAGACTCACCACTCTCTGTGTGAAAAAAGTCTTTCTCATCTCGGTCTTAAAGGCTTTCCCCCTTATCCTTAAGCTGTGACCCCTTGTCCTGGACTTCCCCAACATCGGGAACAATCTTCCTGCATCTAGCCTGTCCAACCCCTTAAGAATTTTGTAAGTTTCTATAAGATCCCCTCTTAATCTCCTAAATTCCAGAGAGTATAAACCGAGTCTATCCAGTCTTTCTTCATAAGACAGTCCTGACATCCAGGAATCAGTCTGGTGAACCTTCTCTGCACTCCCTCTGGTGGGGCAGGTAACCTGAAGTCTGTACTTTGGAAGGTTAGCTTTGTTAAAGTCCCCCAAAGCAATGACCATGGAGTCCGGATCACTCTCTACCCTCATTACCTGCTCAGCGTGTTGCATTTGCGCCTCACGTATGCAGGCATGGGGGGGGGGGGGTGTAAACTCCAGCGAGAATAAAGGAGTTAAATTCCCTCGGAGAGTAGAAGGATTTGCAGTTTAGGAAGAAGGATTCTAGGTTGGGAGAGCAGACGTTTGACAGTACCGTGTTGTCGCTGCACCAGCCCTGCTTGGTACAGAACCATATTCCACCACCTCTTGCTTTCCCCGCTGCCTCCACTTCGCCGTCCGCTCTGTGAAGTTGGAAGCCAGCCAGTAGCAGCGCGCTGTCCGGGGTCGACTCACACAGCCAGGTCTCGGTGAGGCACAGAGCAGCGGCTCGAGAGAAGTCCTTGTTTGTCCGGCAGCACAGGAGTTGCAGTTCCTTCCTACACATTCAATTTAGTTTCGTTTAGTTTAGGTTAGTTTAGTTTTACAACGTGGAAACAGGCCCATCGGCCCATCCTACCCGCTCTGACCAACGATCACCTGTGCACTAGTTTAATGTTATCCAGGTTTCGCATCCTACGCACTAGGGGCAATTTTACTGAAGCCAATTAACCTCGAAACCTGCAAGTTTAGTTTCTTCCTTTAGTTTAGTTTATTATTGTCACGTGTACCGTGAAAAGCTTCAAAGGGAAAAGATTTAATAGGAAAGTGAGGGGTTACTTTTTTACATGAAGGGTGGTGGGTGTATGTGACGAGTTGCCGGTGGAGGTATTTGATGGCAGGTACAGTTGCAACCAGGCACGTGCCGTCACGGTAGGCAAGGTAGGCAGTGCCTACCCTGACTAAAATTATAAAATGGTCATTATTTTATATATATATAAAATATATATAAAATAAATATAAAACAAATATAAAATGGTCAAAATTGTAAAGGCACGTGGGAATTATGCTTCCCATAGAGATCGATCTCTTAGGGAGGCATAATTTTCCCGTGCCTTTCATCCGCAGTACGTTTTAAACGCGGAAGTATGTGCTACACATGTGCCGTCGACGATGCTTCAAGCCATCTGTGGGAACGGTCCGTAAAGGCAGCTGAAACTCTGCCTCTACACCGTGGACTGTGTGCATGTGCTGCGCTGCACACTGCGCATGTGCACCACCCTACTGCGCATGTGCACCACCCTACTGCGCATGCGCACCACCCTACTGCGCATGCGCACCACCCTACTGCGCATGTGCACCACCCTACTGCGCATGCCCATGAGCAGGTTTCTTGGCGGGTTTTTCAAAGACGGATAATGATTACCTGCAGAGTTTCTCGAAGCAAACTTACGAGGGAAAGACCAAAATAATTGAAAATGGCAGGCCAACGCCAGAGCTTAAAGAACTTCAACAGCGCGAAGGAACAAAAATAATTAGAACATTTAAAACAGCTTGGTACGACAGGAAACAAAGAGAGAAGAATGGATTTTGTGTGCAAATTATATGGGAAGTAAATTTCTTTGAGCCATATGTGTTTAAATACTTTATTAAGAGATGGGACCTATTGAAGACAAATTGATAAAAGTCGAGAGAACAATCTGCACATGCACGGTTTCCAAGAATTTTTAAAGCCACTGCCTACCCTGACTAATTATTCACCGCACGTACCTGGTTGCAACATTTAAGAAACATTTAGACAGGTCCATGGATAGGATAGGCTTAGAGGGACATGGGCTAAATGCAGGCAGGTGGGACTTGTGTAGATGGGACATGTTGGTTGGGGCATGGGCAAGGTGGGCTGAAGGGCCTGTTTCCATACAGTATGTCTCTATGACTATGCTTTAGAGGTACTCCCCTGTAGAGCCTATGCCCGCTGAAAGGGAACCATAGTGCAAGGTGACCAGTACCAGCTCCCAGTAGCGTACATCACCGCAACTGGTTAACACCCCCCCCCCCCCCCCACTGACCAGCGATGGATTTGGGTCAGGGGACAATCGTTTCTGGAGGAGGTGCTAGAAATGCCAGGCCATGTTACAAGCACTCGCAGTCTGGGCTTGCTGCTCTCTGCTTCCCCCCAAGTCCATAACTCCTGTGGAAGTGGCAACCCAAGTAGATAGTGGTAAAGAAGGCATACGGTAGACTTGTGTAGGATAGGACTGCAGATGCTGGTTTACACCGGAGACAGGCACAAAATGCTGGAGTAACTCAGTTGGACAGGCAGCATTGATGGGTTCGAAGCTGCCCAAGTGAAATATGAGGTGCTGTTCCTCCAAATTGCATTTGGCCATACTCTGATAGTGGAGGAGGCCCAGGATAGAAAGGTTACAACCCAGGCAGCTTACAACCCAGCGGTGTGAATATTGATTTATCTAACTTCAAGTAAAGGGCCTGGCCCACTGTATGAGCTAATTCAAGAGCTCTCCTGAGTAAAAAACAAAAATCGAACTCGTGGTAAGCACGTAGAATGTACGTAGCGGGTACGTCGGAGCTCGGGGACGTCTCTTAGCGGCCCGTAACGCTAACGGCAGGTACTTGGGAAACGCGGTAAGCTCGTGAAGACTCGTGAAGATTTTTCGACATGTTGAAAAATGTCCACGAGAGCCCCGAGTACCTGCGAGCGGCTAGTACCGTAATTCTCTGAGTTCGAATCAGGTGAAACTCGGGAGAGCTCTTGAATCCAGTGGGACAGGCCCTTAACTCTTGCTTTCCCTCTCTCTCTGTTCCCCCCCCCCACCCTAGTTCTCCTACTACTTTCACTGTCCTCCTGATTAATGTTACCGTTTGTGTGCCTCGCTGTCACCTTCCTTACCTCCAACAGTGAACCGTTGTACATTTCGTTGGCCATCGTCTGCTTTGATCTGTCCTTTTTCACACCTTACATGATCTTTGTAGCCTTCCATTAGCTCCTTTCCCTCTCGCCTGCCTCTCAGTCTGAAGAAGGGTCTCCTCCTGAAACGTCACCCGTTCCTTCTCTCCTGAGATGCTGCTTGTCCTGCTGAGTTGCTCCAGCATTTTGTGTCAGTATTGTATACTTGCCTCCATTGGTCAGGGCACAGAGTATAAGAGTCAGGAAGTACACAATGCAGCTGTATAGGACTTTGGTTGGGCTGTATTGGGAGTATAACATGCAGTCTGGTCGCTCCAACACAGAAATAATGTTTTTATCATCATGCCATCAGGCCTCTGAATTCATAAACACATCATATATGTTGATTATTTTATTTATTATTGTCTTTTAACTACCAATGTCACTTTTATCTTATCTTTTTAAATCTTAACTTTATCCTTGTAATATAGAAACATAGAAACATAGAAAATAGGTGCAGGAGGAGGCCATTCGGCCCTTCGAGCCAGCACCACCATTCATTGTGATCATGGCTGATCATCCCCTATCAATAACACGTGGCTGCCTTCTCCCAATATCCCCACTAGTCCCTAGAGCTCTATCTAACTCTCTCTTAAATCCATCCAGTGATTTGGCCTCCTCTGCCCTCTGTGGCAGGGAATTCCACAAATTCACAACTCTCTGGGTGAAAATGTTTTTTCTCACCTCAGTCTTAAATGACCTTCCCTTTATTCTATGACTGTGGCCCCTGGGTCTGGACTCGCCCAACATTGGGAACATTTTTCCTGCATCTAGCTTGTCCAGTCCTTTTATAATGTTATATGTTTCTATAAGATTCCCCCTCATCCTTCTAAACTCCAGTGAATACAAGCCTAGTCTTTTCAATCTTTCCTCATATGACATCCCAGGGATCAATCTCGTGAACCTATGCTGCACTGCCTCAATCACAAGGATGTCCTTCCTCAAATTAGGAGGCCAAAACTGTACACAATACTCCAGATGTGGTCTCACCAGAGCCCTACACAACTGCAGAAGAAGCTTATACAACTGCAGAAGATCGCTGCTGAGGTGACCCGTTGTCTTGTCAAACACATTTCATTGTACCGTTGACCCTGTGTTAACCTACATATGACAAATAAAACTGAACTGAACTGAACTGAGCTGGAAGGCCAATCCCTTCTCTCCATAGATGCTGCCTCACCCGTTGAGTTACTCCAGCATTTTGTGTCCACCTTCAATTTACCAGCATCTGCAGTTCTTTCTTAAACAAAACTTACCAGAATGATGCCTGGATTAGGGAGTATTTGCCACAGCGCCAGTTGGACAGACTTGCCTGGAACAAGCTGCCAGAGGTGGTGGTGGTGGAGGCAGATATGACAGTGGCATTCAAGCGACTTTGAAATAGGCACACGAATATGCAGGGAATGGGGGGATGTGGATTATATGCTGGCCTATAAACGTTGGTCTTGGCACCATGTTCGGCACCGACACTGTGGGCCAAGGGGCCTATTCCTGTGCTGTACTGTTCTATGTTCTAACAAAAGTTCATAATCATACACGTGGAACACGATCTTGGACCCTGGTCAGCGGGCCAGGCAGCATCTCTGGAGAAAATGGACAGGTGACGTTTCGGGTCGGGACCCTTCTTCAGACACATTGTGGTAGGGAAAGTGCTTATTATTATTATTTTTTTTTTTTTAACGTGATTATTATTACATTAATGTCATTCTTTCTTGGAATGAGGTGTCGGAGTTCATAAAAGTTAGCAAGGGTGACTGAACCTGGGTAGTTTATATTTAGTTTAGTTATTTAGACCAACTCGGTGGCGCAGTGGTAGAGTTGCTGCCATATAGCGCTTACAGCGTCAGAGTTCGATCCTGACGACGGGCCATGTTTGTACAAAGCTTGTACGTTCTCCCCGTGACCTGCGTGGGTTTTCTCCAGGTGCTCCGGTTTCCTCCCACACTCCAAAGACGCACAGGTTTGTAAGTAAATTGTCCCTCGTGTGTAGGATAGCGTTAGTGTGCGGCGATCGCTGGTCGGCGCGGACTCGGTGGGCCGACGGGCCTGTTTCCGCGCTGTATCTCTAAACTAAAAGCATACTTTACATGGTGGAAGAGACTGAAGGAAAGACAAGGGAGTAATGAATGTGTGCTCATGTCAGGCTCAAAAGCCAGGCAACCAGGCCCAGTCCACTCCAAACTCTGCTGTCAAAGGATATGTTACATTAATATTGATGCAATTAATTCCAGTTCTCCTTACATTACCCAATTCCCTGTAAATCACATCACTGTGGACATACCTTAATTAAGCATGCAAGTCTATTTTCAATTTCGACTCTTTCTGCTTGTGTGCTTTTTGACAATATTCCAAGCAAGTCCAGGTGGGACAAGCATGTAAACAAGCTTGTGAATGGAGTTGTCGTACACAGAAATGAGCTCCTTTCCAAATTAAGATGCAGGCAGTGTGTTTGTTGCCAAGGATATAGCAACACACAGGAGCTGGTGTTTAGTAATTAATGACAGACACAACATACATCAAACATGGGACCATTCAAAGTTACACATTCAACCCAACAATACTTTCAAGGGCAATCATCAAAAATACTTTGCACATGCAGAGTCTGAAGAAGGGTCTCGACCCGTAACGTCACCCATTCCTTCTCTCCAGGGATGCTGCCTGTCCCGCTGAGTTACTCCAGCATTTTGTGTCTATCTTCAGTGTAAACCAGCATCTGCAGTTCCTTCATGCTCTCCAGTCTCTTAATGATGAAGTGGGCATTAGATTTCACTCATACTACCCACAATATAGTAACCATCCATTTTGCCCCATTTCCAAAATTCGACTCAATTACTTAAGTTTAGTTTAATTTAGTGATACAATGTGGAAACAGGCCCCTCAGCCTACCTAGTCTGCACCAACCAGCGATCCCCGCACACTGACACTATCCACACACTGGGTTCAATTTACACTTACACCAAGCCAAGTAACTTACAAACCTGTACAGCTTTGAAGTGTGGGAGGAAGCAGAAGATCTCGGAGAAAACCCACGCGGTCACGGGGAGAATGTGCAAACTCTGTACAGACAGTTAGGGTCGAACCCGGGTCTCTGGCGCTGCAAGGCAGCAACTCTACCGCTGCGACACTGTGCCGCCAGATGCTCTTAATGATGAGATACTCAAGGAAGTAGGTACTTAGATGACAGGAGCAGCCGGTGCTGGTTTACAAAAGGAGGCACACGTGCTGGAGGACCTCAGCGGACCAGGCAACATCTCTGGAGAACATGGATTATGTGACATTTTGGGTCGGGACCTTCCCCCAGACTGGGTCAGAAGACTGGGTCTGTTGAAGGGTCTTGACCCGAAACAGTCTGGAGAAGGGTCCTGACCCCGATTCGTCACCTGTCCATGTTCTCCGCTCTACCTACTGAGTTACTGCAGGATGTTGTGTCATGTTTTGTAAACCAGCATCTGCAACTCTGTGTTTCTGCTCTAGAATGAATAGTGTCGCTCGCTTCTCAGACCCCACTGAATTTGTGCTTGGTTATGATGCAATTACTATGTCTAATTCATCATTAGCTTGTTCACCATCATCTTGCAAAGTATTTTTCCCGCATTTTATTATCCAATTCCCTCTTGAAGGCCGTCATGGAATGTGACCCCATCATATCTACATGTGGTGCAATACAGAGCCCGAACACTTGCTGCTTAAATATGTATTTCTCATGTCACTTCTAATTATCATCCCCTTTAGTTTATAACTCTGACCTCTCGACCTCAAACCCCTCCGTCAAAGGGAACAGCCTCCCACTATACACGGTAGAGATGCTGCCTCACAGCGCCAGTGACCCAGGTTTGATCCCGACCACGGGTGCCGTCTGTACGGAGTTTGTACGTTCTCCCCGTGACCTGCGTGGGTTTTTCTCCGAGATCTTCAGTTACCTTCCACACTCCAAAGATGTACCGGTTTGTAGGTTAATTGGCTTGGTATAAATGTTTTTTTTTAAATAGTCCCTCGTGTGAGTGGGATAGGTGGGGATCACCGGTCGGTGCGGACTCAGTAGGCCGTAGGGCCTGTTTCCGTGCTGTATCTCTAAACTAAACTAAACTAAATACACTCTGTCCCAACCACATTTAAAGGTGGCCCCTTGAATGCATAGAGTCATGGGCACATCAAGTCATAGAGCATGGAAACAGGCCATTCGACCCAACTCGTCCATGTTGACAAAGATGGCAGTCCCACTTGTCTGTGCTTGGCCTATATGCCCTTAAATCTTTTCCATCCAGGTATATATCCAAACATCTAAACACTGTAATTGCACCTGCTTCTACAGCTTCCTCCGGCAGCTCATTCCAAATATCTCCACCACCTTCTGTGTGAGAAATGTTGCCGCTCAGGTCCCTTTTAAATCTTTCCCCTCTCACCTGAAACCTCTAATGTTGCTCTCCCTCACAATGGGAAACAGACTGTGACCATTCGCCTTATCCAAGTCTCTGGTGATTTTATAAAACTCTGTATGCTCATCCCTCAGCCGCCTATACTCCAGGCGGAGAAAAATACATCAATCATATTCATAACAACTATCATTTGTGGTTGCAAATCCATATCCTTTGGTGCGGAAATTTCTCCTGACTGGACAAATAGAAATTGTTCTTTCCAAACCTTAATCCCCAACATTGTTGATTACCATTATTTTTAGCTTACCGCTGTCCCATTGCATAATGTGCAATAACTCAGCGGGTCAGGCAGCATCGTTGGACATCATGGATAGGTGGCGATTCGGGTCAGGACCCTTCTTCAGACCGAATCTGAAGAGTGAGTCGGAAGAGCGGACCTCTTTATAGAGTCTTTAGGAGGGTCCCAATCCGGAATGTCACCTATCCATGTTCTCAGAGATGCTGCCTGACCCACTGAGTTATGGAGTCATACAGCGTGGAAACAGGCCCATTGGCCCAACTTGCCCACACAGTTGAGGGCTATGCGTGAGTGGATAGGGCGGGGGATGTGAGAAAAGGAGCGAAAAGGAGAAAGCGTTACTTGAAATTAAAGAAATCAACGTTCAAATCCTGGGTTGTAAGATGTCCAAGAGAAATAAAAGGTGCTGTTCCTCCAATTTGTGTTTGACCTCACACTGCTTTGACAGTGGAGCAGAAACGGACAAAAAGGTCAGTTTTGGAATGGGAAGGGGAGTTAATTCATTGGCCTGCTCCATTGTAATACGTCTGACATCAACACTACATTTGTAAATGTCCCAGAACCTGACTGCTGTTAGACAAAGCTCCCAGGTTTAATATATTTAGATGAACAGTCTGCAGACTTCAATTTGGATTTGTGTCGTGAGTATAAAACAAACAATGGAAAATCAGTTTGAAGAGAACCATAGAGCAGGTTCCAGAATGTGAATGGAAGCAAGCAGATGGGGAACTGATCTCTTATACTACAAACCTTGCAGCACCATCCACCTTTCACGCTGAGGATTCCAAGTGCCCCGTGGTCACTTTGTGCCAAAGCCGCTAATGTACTACAACATTTCGATACTGGATATTTTCCAAATTGGAATTGTCAGATTTACTCCACAGGTCAATGTTCCTGATCAGTAAACTATGTGCTTGGTAGTGCAGGGAACCAGGGAGAGGTGTTCAAACCCCAAGGCATCTGTGGGATTTAAATCTAACTAACTAAATAAATCTGAAGAAGGGTCTTGATCCAAAATGTCACATCCACGTCTTCCAGAGATGCTGTCTGGCCCACTGAGTTGCAACTCCTTGTGCCTTTTTTGGTAAACCAGCATCTGCAGTTCCTTCTGGCTCTCTCTTAGTTAAATATTAATTCATATTAATTATAATATTAATATATCAAGGGGCGGGGTTAGTGTTTATGTGTGGGGGGGTGGTTAGTGTGTGTGTGTGACGCCACAGGCCACCCCCCGCAGCCGCGCGTTGAGGGGACGGGACCCAACAGGGCCCACTTGGTCTAGTATCCCTCTAAATTTGTCCTATCCATGGAACTAAATGTTTCTTAAAGGGCCTGTTCCACTGTACGAGGTAATTCAAGAGCTCTCCCGAGTTCTTGAGTTCTAGAGTTCTAGAATGCACGTAGCGGGTACGTCGGAGCTCGGGACGTCTCTTAGCGGCTCGTAACGCTAACGGCAGGTACCCGTGAAACGCGGTAAGCTCGTGAAGACTCGTGAAGATTTTTCAACATGTTGAAAAATGTCCACAAGAGCCCCGAGTACCTACGAGCGGCTATTAACGTAATTCTCCGAGTTCGAATCAGGGGAAACTCGGGAGAACTCTTGAATTAGCTCACACTGTGGGACAGGCCCTTTTCATATGCGATAGTCCCTGCGTCAACTACCTCCTCTGGCAGCGCATCCCAGCTACCCACCAAAACGTAGCCCTCAGATTCCTATTAAATCTTTCCAATTTTTGTCTAACTACATTAAGATAAAACTCTTTGCTGGGTAAGCCTTGCACTAAACGTTATTCCCTTATCATGTATCTATACACAGTAATGGCTCGATTGTAATCAAGTATTGTCTTTCTGCTGACTGGATAGCACGCAACAAAAGCTTTTCGCTGTACCTCGGTACACGTGACAACAAACCAAACTAAACTAAACTAATCTATCAAGAAGGGGTCCATGTGTGTAGAAGGATATTCACGTATACTTGCGGATGATGCAGTGGGTGCAGGTTAACATTGGATGATCGCGTATGAACACTACCTTTAAGCTTTCAAAGGTAAAATCCGGCCAAATTCTATTACAAAATGCCACAGAAGTTTTATGTGCCGGTGAATCCTCCGATAAGGATGAGTCGGCCCATTGCACACAAAGCAATATATTTCATAATGGTTAGTGTTCGTTCCTCTCTGCAGGTCAAGAGACGTCCCCAAACACGTCTGAATCTTAGCGAAGTACAATCACCCATAAGAAACATTGCTCTTATGGAACTTTTAATGGATTTCTGCAGGAGGGTCGGGAGACCAGTGAAGGGGAGCAGAGCTACACAGGACTCCAATTCCCACCAGCAACATTCTGAAGTGAATCAGAGCATCCGATAAAAGTGATCTCTTCAAAGCCGGGGGGGGGGGGCATCTCTCTGGTTTCCGTGCTGGACGCTGCTACTAGGCTGCAGGTCCCCTGAACACCTCAGAACTGGGCTTGCTCTGACATCAGGAGTTGCAGAAAGATGAACAACATCACCTGGAAAGCTGGTGGTGGGGCGGAAAATTGCTCCCATTGCAGCGCAGACTGCCTTTCCCTTCAATCACATGTCATTACCGCTTCCAGAGTGAAAAAGCTCCATTTATGCAACTTTAGAGTTAACACGTGATTGTCTCCGACTGCATTCATAATCTTAGCGAAGAATACAGAGGCTGAGGAGTAGAAGAACACTGGGATGGCAGAGTGGCATAGCCCTAGAGCTGCCACCTCACAGCGCCAGAGACCCAGGTTCGATCCAGACTACAGGGTCTGAAGAAGGGTCTCGACCCGAAACATCACCTCTTCCTTTTCTCCATAGATGCAGTCTGAACGGCTGAGTTACTCCAGCTTTATTGTCTATCCTGACTACGGGTGCTGTCTGTACGGAGATTGTACATTCTCCCTGTGACCGCGTGGGTTTTCTCCAGGTGCTCTGGTTTCCTCCCACATAATAATAATAATAATAATAATAATATCTTTTATTGTCATTGCACAGAGGTACAACGAGGTTTGGTAAGCAGCTTCCATCCGATGTCATAAACTAATTAACGGCAAATTTAGAAACACAGAGATTTAATAAACCCAATAAAACAGTATAAAGTGCAACTGTGTCTGTGCCGGGTCGATGTGCGACGTGACTATCCGAGGGAGACAGTCCATGGGGGGGGGGGGGGGGGGGGGGCACTCAGCAGGGCCGGTTCAGAGCAGCTATAGCTCTGGGAATGAAGCTGGTCCTAAGTCTGGAGGTGCGGGCGTAGAAGGCCTTGTAACGTCTGCCGGAAGGTAGAAGTTTGAACAGACTATCGCAAGGGTGTGAGGGGTCTTTGTGAATGCTGACGGCCTTCCCGAGGCACCGTGTATAGTAGATGCCCGCCAAGGCTGGTAGCTGTGACCCAATTATCTTCTGCGCCCTGTGGACGACCCGCTGAAGAGCTCTCCTCTCCGCCTCCGTGCAGCTGAGATACCACACAGAGATGCCACACGTTAGTATGCTCTCTGTGGTGCAGCGGTAGAAGGCCGTCAGCAGCTGTTGGGGCAGACCAGTCTTTTTCAGTGTTCTCAGGAAGAACAGTCGTTGCTGTGCCTTTTTGACCAGCGCAGCGGTGTTGGTGGACCATGTGAGGTCCTCTGAAATGTGCGTGCCCAGAAACCTAAAGCTGGACACTCTCTCCACACTGTCCCCATTGATAGAGATTGGAACATTGCACAAAACTACAGGTTTGCAGGTTAATTGACTTAGGTAAAAGATATTGTAAGTGGTCCCTAATGTGTAGGATGGTGCTGGTGATCGCTAGTCAGAGCGGACTCAATGGGCTGAAGGGCCTGATCCCGTACTGTGTCCCGTAAGGTCAAAAGTCTAACTTCAGATACTGGCTTACAGAGTGCTGGAGTAACTGTGCAGGTTAGGCAACATCTCTGGAGAACGTGGATAGGTGACAGTTCGGATCAGGACCCTTTGTCAGACTGATGATCACTTTCCACGCTGTTTCTCTGAACTAAGCTTGGACCACTTTGAATTGTTCGGTTGAGCGAGATGGCAGGGCAGTGTTGCACAGACGACAGAAGTGTGACATCAGGCACCCAACACAAATGAATGGACGACACTAAACCTTGGTGACTCATCGGGTCAGGCAGCATCTCTGGAGAAAAGGAGACCCTTCGTCAGACTGAATGTCAAGGGAGGCTCTGATTTGTACTTTTGCGTACCCTTTCATTCATTTGTTCATTTGCAGTATAATGTGGATAAATGTGAGGTTATCCACTTTGGTGGCAAGAACAGGAAGGTAGACTATTATTTGAATGGTGACCGATTAGGAAAAGGGGAGATGCAGCGAGACCTGGGTGTCATGGTACACCAGTCATTGAAAGTAGGCATGCAGGTGCCGCAGGCTGTGAAGAAAGCGAATGGTATGTTGGCATTCATAGCAAAAGGATTTGAGTACAAGAGCAGGGAGGTTCTACTGCAGTTGTACAGGGTCTTGGTGAGGCCACACCTGGAGTATTGCGTACAGTTTTGGTCTCCTAACCTGAGGAAAGACATTCTTGCCATAGAGGGAGTACAGAGAAGGTTCACCAGACTGATTCCTGGGATGGCACGACTTCCATATGAAGAAAGGCTGGATAGACTCGGCTTGTACTCGCTGGAATTTAGAAGATTGAGGGGTGATCTCATAGAGACTTACAAAATTCTTAAGGGGTTGGACAGGCTAGATGCAGGAAGATTGTTCCCGATGTTGGGGAAGTCCAGGACAAGGGGTCACAGTTTAAGGATAAGGGGGACGTCTTTTAGGACCGAGATGAGAAAATCGTAAAAGGGATCAGGGGGTATGGAGAGAAGGCAGGTACAGGATACTGAGTTGGATAATCAGCCATGATCATATTGAATGGCGGTGCAGGCTCGAAGGGCCGAATGGCCTGCTCCTGCACCTAATTTCTATGTTTCTATGTTTCTATGTTCTTTGTACCTCTTCATATGTCCAGTTTCCCTCTCCCCGACATTCAGTCTGAAGAAGGGTCTCGATCCGAAACGTCACCTATTCCTGCTCTCCAGAGATGCTGCCTGACCTGCAACATTTTGTGTTCACTCTGACATTTAGTGTCTATCTTCGGTGTAAACCAGCATCTGCAGTTCCTTCCGTCATAATACAAATTTGGGTTAAGTGTTTCATTTACCTATGTGCCAGTGACCTTTTGTGCAGCTAAGGCTGAGGTGTTCAAATAGATCTCAGACTCCATCCAATTGGCATTCCACTCGGTGAGTTGGAGTTTAGTTTGTTGTCACGTGCACCGAGATAGAGTGAAAAGTTTTTGTTGCGTGCTAACCAGTCGGCAGAAAGATCTGGTACTGAATATAATTTACGAGGCTTGTGAACTGCTGCAGAGTAGTAATGGAGTTGTTACTATAGACGTGACATCTTTACAAAAATCTGATTTGTTTGCAGCCAGTCAGTTCTATCCTAGTTTAGTTGAGTTTATTGTCACGTGTACCGAGGTACAGTGAAAGGCTTTCGTTGAGTGCTACCCGGACAGCGAAAAGACAATACACGATTACAATAGAACCATCCACAGACGACAGATACACGATAAAGGGAATAACTCGATCCATCTCTCTTTTTAAAATCCATCATGGATTGATCATGGAAATCCATCCATTCATCATGGATGGATTTAAGAGAGAGTTGGATAGAGCTCGAGGGGCTAGTGGAATCCAGGGATATGGGGAGAAGGCAGGCGCGGGTTATTGATAGCGGACGATCAGCCATGATCACAATGGATGGCGGTGCTGGCTCGAAGGGCCGAATGGCCTCCTCCTGCACCTATTTTCTATGTTTCTAAGGTTCAGTGCAAGATATAGCCAAGTAAAGTCCGATCAAAGATAGTCCGAAGGTCTCCAACGAGGTAGATAGTAAAGTGGTTCAGCACTGCTCCCCCAGCTTAGTGGAACCAGACCAAGTCTGTTCTTGCGGCGAGCAGCATTGTGGAATAAACTTAGTTTACGTTTGAATATAATTGTCAGGCACTTAGTTGAGTAAAATGTTTTTACCCTCCACGCGGTGTTTTTATTAACTGAAGCATACAGAAGGAATAAAGGTCTGTCACAACGCGTTAGCCGTTCCAACAGAGTGGTGGCTAATTGAAAAACATGCTCTTTAAAACAAATCGCGGTTACAAATCGAACTCACGAATCCTATGATTAAAATACTGCCTGGGTTTAAAATTACGGCTGGGAGATTTTTTTTTTTCCTTCTGGCTGACATAATTACCCTTTTTGTGAATGTCAGCTAAAACATGGACATTTCATTCGGCTCTCATCTTACCACAGCAGCGCAGATAGGGAGCTGTTACTGTGCTTTGATAGTTATACAGGTGCCCTGAAACGCTGTGTTAATATCAGCCCATGTGGTGAGTGCTGGCTGGCACTTAGACGGTTGTTTGCTGAAATGACCAGTTTACTTTGGATACATTGACAGTTCCACTGTAACATTTTCCCGTCGCCAAAGGTCAGAAAGAGCTGATTTTTTTTTTATATACCCGTTCCCCTCTTCTAACTCAGTCTCAGCCAGAGGAGAATAAATCTCAGAGCAGAATTCTGAAAATTATTTATGAATAATCAATGTACCGACTATGTTTGAATTGAGAAAAGGCTTTCATATCCTTTCCATTAGCTCAGATTAAGTTTTCATACAGAAGCCGGGGAGCATGCTAGCAATATCCTTCGCTCGTTTTTTAATGAAAATTTTATTAGTGCTCTTTTTCTCTCTGCGGTTGTACACAGTCTGCCTTTGAATCTGAAGCTTGGATCCAGGCATGAACTTCTCGCAACCTGGCCGACGACGACTCTAAAGGCTTCAATATTTTATAGGCTTCGGCTAAGTCAGCCGTGACATTCGAGTGCAGAGATTTCATTCCAATGCGAGACGGTGAACGGATTGAAAAACCAGGACGTCATAAGTAAAACGGAGTGCGGGTGTAGTCACATTTTTATTTTTTAAGGGGGTTTCAGAACGAAAAACTGGACTCTCTGCTCTCTCTTTATGCCCTAAAATGAAAAGCCTCTGAGCTATCACAATAATACAGGCTTTCCTTTTTTTTAAAAAAAAAAGCTTGCCTGCTTTATTTCAATTGGCACTTAATTGTTGCATTTTTTTCTCCCTGAGTTCAGCTTTCGACAAGAAAGGTTCTTAAATGTCAGGTTTCAGCAGAAATGGGCTTCACATCACTTAATGTTTGCGGGCCAAATTCATTTCTTTTGTGTCCCTTCTTTATGTGTGTGTGTGTGTCTCAAAACTGGTTTAAAACAGTTGGAAAATCTGTCCATTCAGCTGGAGTGTTCTGGCGCACTCTTCCCTGAAAACAGTTAGGTCAGATGTGATTTTTCTGATGGACTTTCTGGCTGCAATCTATAGCCATTTCCCTCGAGTCGTGTAGTGTCGAGCAGCGAGAGAGAACGGCTCTATAATGGCCCAGAAACAACGGGTTCTTTGTGTACAAGAATCCAGGGTGAAATGCTGGAAGGTGCGTCAGGCTAGAAAATGATGTGCTGGCCTGCATTTTCATTATACATGTTGGCTCCACTGGAAATATCTTCTTGACAGTTATGTTGTGGAGTCCCTTTCAGCAGATTGCCTTAAAGCAATAGCAATTTGGGAATGTAGAAAGCAAAAGATGCCCACAATATTTCTTACATATTTATAAATACTCTTTTGAAGCACGGAGACGATTGTTGATCAGAAATCGAGGCAGAGAGTTAATGGAGCATTTGCAACTAGAGCAACACAGGCTGATAATGTGACTACAACCTACGCACTTAAGGATATTTAATGCAGCCCAGATATTTATTATCAAGATCAAAATATTTTTACGCCTCCGTTATTTAAGAAGACTTGAATGGTGCAGGCAGAGAAAGCAAAGGGACAAGTGGTGGACAATGATCATCAAGGACATGGTGGGCCAAATGGCCCTATATCCATGTTTTAGTTTCGTTTATTTTAGAGACATAGGGTGGAAACAGGCCCTCCTGGTCCGCGCCGACCAGCGTTCGCCGCACACTAACACTATCCTACACACACTAGGGACAATTTACAATTGTACCGAAGCCAAATAACCTACAAACCTGTCCGTCTTTGGAGTGTGGGAGGAAACCAAAGATCTCTGAGAAATCCCACACAGGTCACAGGGAGAACGTACAAACTCCGTACAGACAGCACCCGTGGTCTGGATCGAACCTGGGTCGTTGCAGATGCTGTATGGATCTGTGACTATGACTCTTTGACAGTGACTATTACATAGAAGCTGCAATATATGCTGTAAAGGAACTTTCACTTTTCACCGACCAACATAGGCCTGGACATCACTAGAACATGGGACAGCACAGCACAGGAATAATGCCCGTTGGCCCACAATGTCCGTGCTGAACATAAGCCAAGTTAATTTAAAATCCTCTACCTACATGTGATCTACATCCCTACATTTCCCTGCTTATCCACGTGCCTTTCTAAAAGCCTCTTTAAGTGCCACTATGGTATCTGCCCCCACCACCAACCCTGGTAAAACATTGCAGACACCCGCTGCCCTGTGTAAAACACTTGCCCTGCTCTATTAACCAATTGCTCTTAACCAATTTCCAACTGCTCTATTAACTCTCTGCCTACATTTCTGATCAACAATCATCACCTTTAAGGGCCTGTCCCACTGCGCGACCTAATTGGCGAGTTTAGAAGAGTTTGCCCTTGACTCACACTCAACAGCATGGTCGACACGGGGTCCTAGGAGGTCTCACCTTCGTGCTTGAGAGCAGTGCCCGCGTACTCGAGGCCTCAGCTAGGTCGCGGTGTTTTTTTCAACATGCTGAAAATTGCCCGCGAGTAAAAAAAGGTCCCCCCCTCCTCCCTTCTCTCCTTCTCACCCCCTCTCTCCCCCCCCCCCCCCCCCCCCACCTCTCTGCACGCTCTAAAGGACTTACCGTAACTGTGCCAGCCGTCTTTTTCCTTCCTGTTCATCGCGGGTGTGAATTTCAGACAGTGCTCCCCCGCTTTCCCTGGCCCCCGCCTTTGCTGTGTGTGTGTGTGTGTGTGTGTGTGTGTGTGTGTGTGTGTGTGTGTGTGTGTGTGTGTGTGTGTGTGTGTGTGTGTGTGTGTGCGCGGGCGCGCGCGCGCAGACGGTCCATCAGACTCGCCCTTGTAATGCTCGAGGTTTTTCAGGCTAGTGCCCTCGAGCTTGAAGGTCGCTGAAAAGTTGCATTATTGGAAAAGGCCCTTTAAACTTCACCCTCTCACCTTAAAGCTATGCCCTCTAGTCTTTGATATCTCCAGTCTGGGGAAAAAGGTTGTGGCTGTATACCTTAACTATTCCTCTCGGCATTTTACAGACCCCTTATCGGGTCTTCCCACAGCCTTCGACGTTCCGGAGAAAATGATCCATTTGTCCAAAAGGACACAAAGTGCTGGAGGAACTCAGCATGTCAGGCAGCATCTGTGGCGAACATCAGATTGAGAACGGTCACCTATCCATGTTCTCCAGAGATGCTGCTTGACATGCTGAGTTCCTCCAGCACTTTGTGTCCTTTTGTGTATCAACCAGCATCTGCAGTTCTTTGCTTCTACATTTGGACTCGCTGCTTGCAGCTAATTACATGTGAAGCCTTTCGGTCAAAGGATACAGTTCCCTTCTGGTTCATATTTCAGTTCAAGCGTGTACTTAAACAGGCAAATGTGCTCTGAAGGCATTGCACTGTTAAAAAAAAAAATTGACGATCCATGTTAAAATGGAGGCGCTCAGTGCAAATGTGGGTTGGGAGATTGCAACCTTCACGTGGTCCGCCCTGTTTTGACGAATGCAATCAACCTGGCGTGCACAATCAACTAAGATCAAATAGAACAAGTTGTCCCACAACTTTAACGCACTGTCCCACTTGCGTGTCCTTGGCACACTAATTACGCGACTCGTCGCGTTGAGGCGCGACGGTCCCGCGAGAGTCGCGTGCGTCATCATGCGCCCGCGCAGCCTTCTGGAGCGCGTGACGTCATTTGAAGATGGACACAAAATGCAGGAGTAGCTCAGCAGGACCGGCAGCATCTCTGGAGAGAAGCAATGGATGATGTTTCGGGTCGAGACTCTTCTTCAGTCTGAAAGAAGGGTCTTGACCCAAAAAGTCATACATTCCTTCTCTCCCGAGATGCTGCCGGTCCCGCTGAGTTACTCCTGCATTTTGGGTCCATCTTCAATTTTCTTGGCCCCGCTCTTTTTTTTTTTTTTTTTTTTTTTTTCTTTTAACAAATGCTTTTATTTAAATCAACAAGTACAAAACATTCAAACAATCAGAAAATGCCTATATTTGGCATTTTACAAACAAAGTTTCAAATTAAAATATTATCATTTTTATCTATAATGCCTTCGACCTCCCTCGGTGACCAGCGTTCGCGGAAAGCCTCCACAGTCCCCGTGGACACCGCGTGTTCCCTCTCTAGGGACACGCGGGCACGGACGTAACCCCGGAAGAGGGGCAGGCAGCCGACTGCTGTGCGGCCGTCGACTGCCCGCTGCCTGGACCCGCGAATGGCCATCTTGGCCAGGCCCAGGAGCAAACCGACAGGGAGACCCCCTCCTCCCTCCCGACCCTCCCCCCTCTGTACCGGGTGCCCAAAAATAAATAGTGTTGGACTAAAAATGGAGCCAAAACTTGAGGAGCAGCCCCTTCAGATACTCGAACAGGGGCTGCAACCTCTTGCACTCCAAGTATACATGGAACACGGTCTCCTCCTCGCCGCAAAAGTGACAGGCGGCAGACGAGTCCGTGAACCGGCTCAAGTACCTGTTGCATGCCACGGCTTTGTGCAACACTCTCCACCCCAGGTCCCCGATGTAAAGGGGGAGGACTCCCTTATAGAGAGACCTCCACTGAGGACCTTTCCCCTCGTCAGGTGGTAACACAGACCGCCAGGGCGTGTCTGGACGGAAGACGAGGGCGAGGAAGTGGAGAGTGTGCAAGAGCAACCTGTACAACACGCGCCTCTCCGCATCACGGAACGGCACGCTGGGCATCTCGGAAAGGCGGCTCATGTTGCGTGGGGCCGGCTCTCGGGGAGGGAGCCGGGCCATGGGTCCCATGAACAATTCCGATGGAGCGGGGTAAGCTCATCCGGAATCGCTCCACGCACACGCCTCTCCTCAACACCCCCCCATCACAGCCACAACGCCCCCCTCCCCCTGAGGAGCAGCGCCCTGGCTGAAGGTGACCAAATTCCTGGCCTTCAGGAGGTCACGGTAAAAGCCAGGCAACTCCCGCCGAGCGCGTCGACTCATACCCGCTACTGGGAGCTTTGAGCCCTCCTGAAGGCAGCGCCCCTGGCGGAAAAAGTACGTCGCCAGCACGTGCCATTTAGGAGGGTAGTCTGAGTAGACGTATCTCCGCAGGGTCCTCAGTCGGAGAGCCGCCACCTGGGTACGAACACAGACCAGCGCCTGACCACCCTCCTCCAACGGGAGACTCAGAACCCCCGCAGAGACCCAGTGGTTCCTCTCACCCCAGAAGAAGTTGACCAATCTCCTCTGTATCCTGATTATAAATAAAGAGGACGGGACCATAGTGGCCAGCCGGTACCACAGCATAGAGGCCACCAGCTGGTTTATAACTACAGCCCTGCCCCGGTAAGAGAGCACACCAAGGAGGCCTGACCAACGTCCCAGCCGGGCGACCACTTTCGCCTCCAGCTCCTGCCAGTTCGCCGGCCACGCCCCCTCAGTGGGACTCAGGTAGACCCCCAGATAGAGGAGGTGCGTGGTGCTCCACGCAAAACCTGCCATCTCCTCCGGCAGGGAGTCCACCTCCCACTGACCCACCAAGAGACCAGAACATTTCCCCCAGTTGATCTTGGCGGAGGATGCAGCTGAGAAAACCTGCTGGCACTCACGCATCCTCCGCAGGTCAACAGGGTCGGTGAACATCAAAATGACATCATCGGCGTAGGCCGAGAGAACCACCTCCATCTCCGGCACAACCAGGCCCGTCAACCGCCTCCGGAGAAGGCACAGGAACGGCTCCACACAGATGGAATACAGCTGACCGGACATGGGACATCCCTGACGAACCCCCTCCCAAAGGGAATGGGGGCCAATAAAGAGCCGTTGACCTTAACAAGGCACTCTGCAGCAGTGTATAAAAGTCGGACCCAGGACACAAAATGCGGTCCAAATCCGAACGCCTGCAGAGTCCCGAGAAGGTATTCGTGCTCCACCCTATCGAACGCCTTCTCCTGGTCGAGGGAGAGATAGGCGACTGACTGTCCAGCCCCCTGGGACAGATGGATCAGGTCCCGGAGCAGATGGATATTGTCCTGGATGGACCGGCCCGGGACGGTGTAAGACTGGTCAGGGTGGATCACCTGAGACAGCACGGGACCCAGGCGATTCGCCAATGCCCGTGCAAAAACTTTATAGTCCGTGCTGAGGAGAGAGACTGGGCGCCAGTTTTTCAAAAGGCGGAGATCGCCCTTCTTAGGCAACAGGACAACTACTGCCCTGCGCCATGAGAAGGGCATCTCCCCGGTCGCCAGGCTCTCCCCCAGGACCTTCATATAGTCACCCCCCAGGACATCCCAGAAGGCTCTAAGGTACTCCACAGTCAGTCCATCCAGCCCTGGAGACTTGCCCCCCCTGAGCTGGTGCAAGGCACCAGTCAACTCGTCCAGAGTTAGGGGATCATCCAGGTGTTCAGCCACATCATTGCACACAGCGGGTAAGCCCTCCCACAGGACCTCTTGCGCCTCCGCACTCGATGTGCCTGCCGAGAACAGAGTCCTGTAGAAAGACCGAACCGAGGCACCAATGCTCTCTGGATCTGTGACAGAGGAGCCATCATCCGCAAGCAACTCTACAAGCTGCCTGCGGGCTCCTCGCCCCTTCTCCAGAGAAAAGAAAAAGGGGGAGGCTCGGTCCAGATCGTGCAACATCTGGACTCGCGACCTCACATACGCGCCCCGGGCCCTCCTAAGCTGCAAGTCCCTCAGTGCTCCCTTCTTCTCCTGGTACTCCTCCCACTCACACGAAGCCCCACCAGTCTGATCCAGACGAGCCTCTGAGTCGAGCAACTCCCTCTCAAGCCGTCCGATCTCGGAGTCCCGCCCCTTGGTTGACCCCCTCGCATAGTCCTGACAAAACAGACGGACGTAGGCCTTCCCCACGTCCCACCACTGCCTTAGGGAAAGGAAACGCCCCTGCCTCTCTCTCCACCTCGCCCAGAACTGCTGAAGGAATACCGGAATCGGCGATCCTCCAGCAGCTGGCTATTAAAATGCCAGTACGCGGACCCAGCCCGTGTGCGCGTCGGGATAAAATCCACTCGCACCAGGCAATGGTCCGAGCATGGCGCCGGCCGCATGGAGGCCGCCGAAACACAGGAGACATAGGCCTTGGACACGTATAAACGGTCAATACGGGAACCACCACCCTCAAACCTGTACGAGAAGGCGTTAGAGTCAGGATGGAAATTCCGCCAAGCATCTACCAGCTCAAAAGCATCTCCCTTAAAGACTTTACTGCAGCCGGGTCACGCTGAACGCCAGAGCGATCTCTCACCTCGAGGGTACAATTAAAATCTCCCCCAAGGAAAACACACTCCCCACGGTCGATAGTGTTCAACAACGTGGTCACTTCCCTTGTTAAGCGCGTCTGCATTGCGCCGATCTTGGGAGCGTACACATTAATAAAGTGTAATGGCACGCCATCCAAACGCACGGCCAGATACAGCAAACGGCCTGGTACAATGTCCTGCACTCTGAGGATCTCCGGTTGGAAAGACGGGGCCAACAGGAATGCCACTCCACTCGAATTGGAGCTGAGATGGCTCATGTAGACCCCCCCTTCCCACTCCAGGAGCCAGGTGGGTTCATCACTAGCCACAGTGTGTGTTTCCTGCAGGAAGCTCACCGCGTACCCCCCCGTCCCTGAGCACTGAGAGATGGTGATACCTACGGAGAGACCCCCTGCCCCCATTGATATTAAGGCTGGCTATAGTGAGCTTCATTTTGAGTGTACACTGGATCTTTTACCAGCCCCCAGTGAAGGAGTGGAGCCTCCCCTAGCCTTATGCCCTCTCTTTAGGGCCTTAAAAAGCTCTTGGAACTGGCGCCGCTCATTCCGTATTAGCCCCGCCTCATTCCCCTTCTTCTGAAGGATGGCATAAATGGACCGCATGGGCACCCTCAGGTCCGACCAGCGTCGACAGCCAAATCCACCTTGTTCCTACTCCCTCTCGTATCCTTTAAGAACTTCCGAAGTTCCCAGACTTCGACAAGTCGTGACACAGGGCCGCGGGTGGGGCAGTCCGTCAACGCACTGTCGACGGACTCCGCATACCCCTCCTCCTCGCACTCAATGTCCGAGCCCGAGTCCGGAAGGTTGCTACTCTCAGCCACCTCGCTCACCTCTCCTTGTGAGGTGGGCGTTCCAGCCACATCACACGGTCCCTCCTCTGTCACCTTCCCACCCCCAGGATCAGTGACAGGGGCAGGTACCGGTGCCTCTGACTGCGGCAAGCTATCTGCTAATTGGCCAGTCTCCTGCACTCTCCCACCGCCCTCTGTAACCGGATTGGGAACAGTGAAGTCGGAGCAAGTCTCCGGGCCTTGCTGTAAGCGGGCCTGCCTAGAGTCCGACCGAAGGACACGATCCGAAACGACCTTGCCCTCCTCCTCACCCAGGCTACCCACCCCAGCACCATCACCCCGAGAGTCCCCTTCCCCCACCACCAGGTGAATCACCTCACTGTGACCCTCAGGGGCCGATGTTATTGAAGTCCCCCCTGCTCCCTCGACCAGTGGGACATCACACCCCTCATCTGGGCTTACAGCCTCAACGAGGAGCTCAGACTGGGGACCCTCCCCCTCACCCAAGTCCCCCTCTTCAGGCTGCCCCTGGTCATCCTCTAAGCTAGCAGACGCACTCTCTGGGGAACAGCCCCCAAGGGTAATGTATCGCCACTCTCAGGTATTCCCTGCACTACAGAGGCATCCTCCCCCTCAGAGGAAGAGTGCCCTGGGTCCCCCACCTCAACAGGAGGGGAAGGCCCCCCTTCAGGTTGCTCCTGAACTTCAGGGCCCTTCTCTATTTCGGAGGACCCATGTCTCCTCCTCTTTGAACCACTGGCGTGCGGTGGCACAGTGATCTCCATTGCGGAAGCCTCTACCTCCACACTACCGTCTACTTGTTCAACCTCTCCAGCCCCCCGTTGGACCCTAGGCCCCTTATGCTTCCCTGGGCCGGGTTCAGAGGCGAGCACAAGTTTATACGCTGCCAGGGATCCCGCTTGGAGGTGGTCTTCTTCCTGGGGCCCGCCCTTCTTCTTTTTCTTGACTTTCCTCCCCACCTGAAGCTCCCAACCGTCCCTGTCCACCCCACGCACTTCACCCGCAACCACCGCCGCAGGTAGGGGACATGAGGGTGGTGGGGGGATGGGGGGTGGAGGTAGGGGAATAAAGCCTTCACGGGCTACAGTGGTAGAACCAGCAGCCCCAGATGGGCCAGCAGTGCTCTCCCGGCCACCGTGGTGGAAGTGGCAGCCCGGGTCCTGGGACAATTCCTGCGAAAATGCCCCACCTTTTTGCAAGCGTGACAACGCACTTGGCCCGCGTTCCAAAACACGCGATAGGAGAAATCATCCACCTCCACATCAAAACTCCCCTCCGTGTCCGTCCCCTGTGCCATCTGCATATACACGCGACGCTTGAACGTATATATATGCTGCATCTCAGGATCATCAAACCTATACAACAATTTGGTGAGCCCCGACCGCACCTCCCCCAGCTTCCTTACATGTGGGAGCAGGAGCGCATCCGGAACAAAAGTGGGAACGTTTGACAGAATGACCGGCAGCACGGGACCCCCCCCCATGGGTCCACCGCCGCAAAATTCCCACCCGCTGTTATGCCCCTTTCCAGAGCCAGAGCCACCGCCTGTTGAGTCTTCAGTAGAACAACCACCTTCCCACTGACCACCGCGCCCGAGACTATGGCTTTCTTGCCAACAGTCTCACCCAGCGCATCTAGAAAGGCCTTGAAGGGCAGGTTGCTCTGCATGTACATTTTTACCCCATGTGTGCGCCCCATCAACTCATGGCCCTCAGTCTCGGGGGCTGCCGACCGTGCGACAGCTGCATAACTCTGAGGGGTCGCCATCTTTAGGGCGCGGCACAACACACAGTATCTGTCCTTTTTAAATCAAAGCAGTCTTTCTGCTGTTGCTGCACCTCCACTCTTTTGCAACAGTTAATGAGTCTTGTGAAGGCTTTCTTGGCAAAGCAACAGAAACAGTCTCCTCCTGATAAGCTCGGAATGTCCGTGTCAATCCTCCCGCCGTCAAAAATGGAGCTTCCGGAGGCTTCTTCCCCAGGTCTCTGTCGCCTCCCCGGCTTCAACGAAATCCAAGGCACTGTTGCCGCACTTACCCAGCACACCTGGACCGGGCAAGTCGGTGTAGGAGGGAGCTTTCCGATGTTATTAACTTCAAACACCGTTCCAGACTCAGCTCCCACCAGCTCAAGTGAATCTTGGCCTTCCGCCAGCCACTGCCGCTCCTACGACTTTCCAGATACACAGACAAACCTTACTAATTAGAGGACTCTTTGAACAAAGAAAGCCTCTGCAGCCCGACAAAACTCTGAACTGCAAAGTCTGACTGCTTTTGTTCCTCCCCACCTTCCGAAAAGTTTATCAAATCCTCCCGGCCAGCAGCACAGCTCCGCTCCTGGCCCCGCTCTGGGAGTAGAAGTGGGGGCGGATCCGGATCTCGTGGGCCCCGGGCTGAGTTCGGCGATCGTTTGCCTGCTTCTGCCGCTGTTGGAGGTGAGACGTTGCGTCGCGCCAGGGTCTTGGGCCTGTCCCACTTTGGCCGTCAGTTACGCGACAGGCCGGTGGCGCGCGAAGATTTAGTTCGCTACAAAATCCAGGAGCGCCGTGCGATACCGCGCACAACTCCATACCCCTCCGCGCTTCTCATTGGGACCGGCCCCGCGCGGCCACACGATGCCCGTGCGCCTCACCGCGACGTCGAGGTCGCGTACTTTGCGTGCCAAGGACACGTAAGTGGGACAGGGCCTTAAGGCTGCGCATGCCATACGCAAGAAGAAGAAGTGCAAATGTTATAATGGTAACAACACTGAATTAGCAACGTATCTTAAGCACAGCCACCAGTGTGACCTGGCGTGCTGCTCAGGTCACACCTACCCGAATCTCCCATGACTGGGCAGGGACTGTAAAACCATCAGGAAGCACAGAGACCTCCACCCACATGGTGTTAATACGCCCTGCATTTTCCAAATACAGATGCCGCAAACAAAATAACCCCAAAAGTAGTGGAGTGACTCAGCAGGTTAGGCAGTGTATCTCGAGAACACGGAGAGGTGACGTTTTGGGTCAGGAGCCTTCTTCAGACGCCTTCTGCAGGAGTATGTCTGAAGAAGGGTCTCGACCCTAAACGTCACGGATCCATGTTCTCCTGACATGCTGCCTATCCCTCTGAGTCTTTCTTTCTTTCCCTCTTTCTGTCTCTCTTTCTTTCTCTCCTCTCTTTATGTCTCTGTCTCTCTCTGTCTTTCTCTCTTTCTCTCTTTCCTTCTTTCCTTCCTTCCTTCCTTCCTTCCTTCCTTCCTTCCTTCCTTCCTTCCTTCCTTCCTTCTTTCCTTCTTTCCTTCTCCTTCCTTCCTTCCTTCCTTCCTTCCTTCCTTCCTTCCTTCCTTCCTTCCTTCCTTCCTTCCTTCCTTCTTTCCTTCTTTTTCCTTCCTTCTTTCCTTCCTTCTTTCCTTCTTTCTTCTTTCCTTCTTTCCTTTCCTTCTTCCTTCTTTCTTTCCTTTCTTTTCCTTCTTTCTTTCTTTCTTTTTCTTTCTTTCTTTCTTTCTTTCTTTCTTTCTTTCTTTCTTCTTCTTTCTTTCTTTCTTTCTTTCTTTCTTTCTTTCTTTCTCTTTCTTTCTTTCTTTTCTTTCTTTTCCTTTTCTTTCTTTCTTTCTTTCTTTCTTTCTTTCTTTCTTTCTTTCTTTCTTTCTTTCTTTCTTTCTTTCTTTCTTTCTTTCTTTCTTTCTTTCTCTCTTTCTTTCTTTCTTTCCCTCTTTCTTTCTTTCTTTCCCTCTTTCTTTCTTTCTTTTTCTCTTTCTCCGTCCCTCTTTCTCTCCGTCTCTCTTTCTCCCTCTCTCTCTCTCTCTCTCTTCATATCCTTCTTTCTCTCTCTCTCTCTTTCTCCTTTTCTTTCTCGTTTTCTCTTCTTCTTCTTCTTGCGATTGAGGCAGCAGAAGTTATGTAAGTTATGCAGCCAGTTAAGGGGCTGTCCCACTGCGGCGACCTAATCTGCGAGTTTAGAAGAGTTTGCCCTCGACTCAAACTCACAGCACGGTTGACACATGGTCCTAGGAGGTCCTATGAGGTTACTGGAACTCTCCTTCATGCTCGAGGGAAGTTCCCGCATACTCGTGGCCTCAACTAGGTCGCGGAAACATTTACAGCATGTTGAAAATTTTTCTGCGAGTAAAAATTGGACGGCATTGGTCTTTTGAACTCGTAGTGCAGTGGAGTGGGGTCGCTATGTAGTTCCAGGCAGTCGAGGGCAGCCATAGGCAATCTCCTTCACTGACCAGGCATTTTAATTGGCTCATTGGAGTTTTCAGGACCAAGTAAAACCGACCGGTTGGTAAAATGCCCGCTAAACTTTATTATACTGCTTAAAAATGTCTCCACTCCTTCTCTCCCCCTCCGCCCCCACGCTCTCTAAAGGACTTACCGTTACTGTCAGCCGTCTTTTACCTTCCTGTTCATCGCGGCTGTGAATTTCAGACAGCGCTCCCCCGCTTTCCCTGGCCCCCGCCGTGTGTGTGTGTGTGCGTGTGCGTGCGTGTGTGTGTGTGAGTGGTCGATCCAGCTCTTGAACACACTCGTCTGAACTCGCGGATTAGGTCGCCGCAGTGGGACAGCCCCTTTAGGCCTTCCGCATTCAGCTGCAACAGGGCGATGCCATCCGGTTCGACATCCGTAGATGCCCGCCCTAAAATGGGCGCATGCTCCGGGTTAGCGCCAAGCCGTGGCGACTGTGGTTGCATGGGCTGCATGCTGCAGCGACTGAGGTTGCATTATTCCTGCTGCTGTCTCTGTTTGTTGTCGCTCGCCTGACTGAGGTCAGTTGACAGGGCTCAACCTGAAACGTCGCCTATCCATGTTCTCTGGAGATGCTGCCTGGCCTTTAAGGGTGGCAGGGTGGCGCAGGGGTAGAGTTCTGCCTTACAATGGGTTAGATCCTGACTACGGGTGCTGTCTGTATGGAGTTTGTACGTTCTCCCTGTGATCTGCGTGGGTTTTCTTCGGGATCTCCAGTTTCCTCCCACACTCCAAAGATGCACAGGTACGTAGGTTAATTGCCTTTGGTAAAATTGTAAATTGTGTAGGATAATGTTAGTGCATGAGGTGCGGACTTTGTGGGCCGAAGGGTTTGTTTCTGTGCTGTATCTCTGAACTAAACTAAACTGAACATTAAAAGTACAGCTGTATAAAACTGCACTGTCCTGAACGCACACATATTGCCATAGAGAGCTGACTAATCCATCCATGATCCCATAAGGTGTATCTAAAAACTAGACATCACTTCCCCCATTACTGGATTTCCAAATGCTTATGAAATAGAGCAAAGGTTTTTAACTTTCCACATGCACTCTCTTAACTGAATAGTTTTTACGGACTGGCAGTATATGTCATGCAATGAATGTCGAGCCTGTTATTGCAACAAAATTGTGCATTCAATATTTTCAAGCTTCTGTCAGGATTTGTTCATCTGGAAGTTGGGTTGGAAATATCCAGTGACGACACAGAGAGCCTTTAAGGGCGGCCCGGTGGCGCAGCGCCAGAGACCCGGGTTCAATCCTAGCGACTGGTGCTGTCTGTACAGAGTTTGTACGTTCTCCCCACAGCCTGCGTGGGTTTTCGCCGGTTGCTCTGGCTTCCTCCCACATTCCAAAGACATACAGGTTTGTTGGTTAATTGACCTTGGTAAGTTGTAGAAATGTCCCTAGTGTGTGTACAATAGAACGAGTGTATAGTTGAGCGCTGATCGGGGCAGACGTGGTGGGCTGAAGCGCCTGTTTCTCAGCTGAATCTCTAAACTAAACTAATTAAATCCACCCATTCATTAAAATAAAACTGTGTTCAGAGAATTCGTCAGAGGAGGAAGAATTTTGTGATTTATGACCCTTACCAGCAGACACTAGTTTAGTTTAGTTTAGAGATACAGCGTAGAAAGAGGACCTTTGGCCCACGCGCCAACCAGCGATCCCCGCATACTAACACTATCCTACACACACTGGGGACAATTTACAATTTTACGTAAGCCAATTAACCTACTAACCTCCACGTCTTTGGAATGTGGGAGGAAACCAGAGATCCCGGAGAAAACCCACACATGGGGAGAAGGTATAAACCCGGTACAGACACTAGTCTGCGGTCAGGTCTCTGGCGCTGCAAGGCAGCGGCTCTACCGCTGAGCCCCTGTGCCGACCGGTTAATGTGACCCATTTTTTTACCCTGCACTATGATTTTGATCCAGTTCATTCGTTCTCGTAATTTCCCCTTCACCGGAACCTGCTTCCAAGCTGCATCCCTTAAACTAAAACTAAATTGAATGGGAAAGCAGCCTTGAGGGGCTGAATGGCCAACCCTTGTCTCTTGTGTTTTCCTCCAGGCTCCGTTTCATTAGCAATCTTCTCAGAATATATACGCATTACAGTGGACATAACTGTTCCAACGTGTGTCCCCCGGAAAAAAAAGTGCTTACAATGTCATAATGATGTATTACAACAGCGTAACAATGCACCTTAGAGAGTTTCTGTGGGTAAGTACAAATTAGTCTAAGGATTATTGACTAAACACTATTGCGTAAGTAACACAGGCACAGCACCTTTAAATTGCTGAAATTTAGCAATGTTGTGCACTTATTAGCAGTCTCTTGGCGTTTACCACCTTGACTAGTGTGAGAGGCATCGTTAATAGAGTACCCTGTCACTTACCTTCAAAGCAAAAATTAACAACGAACAGGGGGGTTTTGTGGTACACAGTCTCCTGTATTTGCCGAGAGGCTGATTTTTCACTGCTAATCTGTAAAGGAACGTGTTAAAAGATATTTATCCTGTGCACGCTGCGATGCGGTTACACTGGAAACACAATGCATGGAAACAATTTTCACTCTCGCACAGCTGCGTGGGGATTGTATCTGTCCCACATCTGCGGGCTGGCTCCCAATGTCGAAGGAAGAGGTACGAGACAGTTTAAAACGTACGTCAAGCGTCAGTGTAGTCAAGAGTGTTTTATTGTCATATGCCCCAGACCCCAGACAGAACAATGACATTCTCACTTGCAGCAGCAAAACACAACACGTGAGCTTCATAGCGGTGCTGGCTCGAATGGCCGAACGGCCTACTCCTGCACCTATTGTCTATTGTCTACTCTGTAAACAATTTAATAAACAAGACAAAAAAAGTTTAAACACTTTAGTTTACTGTCACGTGTACCGAGGTACAGTGAAAAGCTTCTGTTGCGTGCTATCCAGTCAGCGGAAAGACAATACATGATTACAATCGATCCATTTACAGTGTATAGATACATGATTAGAGAATAACATTTAGTGTTCAACATTAAACAAGTGCTAACATTTAATGTTCAGTGTATATACACACACACACACACATACAGTATACAACACAAAAAACTGGAGTAACTCAGCGGGACAGGCAGCATCTCTGGAGAGAAGGAATATCAACAAAGGAAATAAAATAGGTGGTACAGCGGTAGGGATAATTTACGGATAGTTTACAGCTGGTAGAGTTGCTGCCTTACAAGTACAGGAGTTGCGGGTTCGATCTTGACCTCGGGTGCTGTCTGTGTGGAGTTTGCATGTTCTCCTCGTGACTGGGTGGGTTTAGAACATAGAAACATACAAAATAGGTGCAGGCAGAGGCCATTCGACCCTTCGAGCCAGCACGGCCATTCATTGCGATTATGGCTGATCGACCCAATCAGTACCCGTGCCTGCCTTCTCCCCATATCCCTTGACTCCACTAGCCCCTAGAGCTCTATCTAACTCTCTCTTAAATCCATCCAACGATTTGGCCTCCACTGCCCTCTGTGGCAGGGAATTCCACAAATTCACAACTCTGTGGGTGAAAAAGTTTTCTCTCACCTCAATCTTAAATGGCCTCCCCTTTATTCTAAGACTGTGGCCCCTGGTTCTGGACTCGCCCAACATTGGGAACATTTTCATGCATTTAGCTTGTCCAGTCCTTTTATCATTTTATATGTTTCTAGGTTTCCTGTGGGCGTTCCAGTTTCCTCCCACATCCCAAAGACGTGCGGATTTGCAGGTAAATTTGCCTCTATAAATTGACGCTAATGTGTGGGGAGTGGATGCGAAAGTGTGATAACATAGAAATAGTGTGGACGGGTGAATAATGTTCAGCATAGGCTCGGTGGGCTGAAGGGCCTGTTTCCATGCCGTATATCTAAATTAAACTAAATCTGCTTTCGTAGTTGCAATCTGAGCATAGAAAATGTAATCCTTTGGCACAAAGAAAACGTAACGTGGGGTGAAGACACCCAACTCTCTTCCAGCTCCCCCCTAGTGCAATCTGTCTAAAGAATGGGGCAGGACGGTGGCGCAACGGTAGAGATGCTGCCTTACAGCGCCAGAGACTCGCGTTCGATCCTGACTACGGGTGCTGTCTGTACGGAGTTTGTACGTTCTCCCCGTGACCTGCGTGGGTTTGCTCCGGGATCACCAGTTTCCTCCCACACTCCAAAGACGTACAGGTTTGCAGGTTGACTGGCTTGGTGTAAGGGTGTGTCGGATAGCGTACGTGTGCGGGGATCTCTGGTCGGCGCGGACTCGATGGGCCGAAGGGCCTGTTTTCCACGCTGTATCTCCAGACTAAACTAAAACTTACATCACCGATCCCATGTCCTCCAAAGATATTGCCTTTGTCCCTCTGAGTTTCTCCAGCTCTCTGTGTCTATTTTTAAACACGGGATGACTTTATTTTCAAGCCACCAATCTCTACATTTACGGGCGACTATTTGCAGACCTTTGGTACGCAAGCAAAGAATTTCACCGTGACTTGTCACATGTGACCATTAAGTATTCAATTCGATATTCCTTGTACCAGTTTCTCTTTAGATGTAAAAGTAAACCAATACCCAGCTCTTGTCCTTGGAAACAAGGCACTCCTGCGCTTTTGATTAAAAGCTTTAGCCTGTGACATCCTTATTTTTCAGAAGGCGAGTTATTTATTACCTTATACACTGTGGACAAATAGATGCCATCACTTAATTGAAGACAACTGTTAGATGTAGAGGATTTGACTATAGCTTGAGATGGCCCTAATAAATCACACGTACCAGCCCATGGGAGGACTGTCATCTTTCTCTCTTTTGCTCTTTTCTTCTCAGCGTCAGGTGAGAGGTTAACATGTATCTTACTCTCCTTTCCTGTATTTTTCCGTTCGAAAGGATAGACTCTTTTTATAAAAAAAAAAGATTGCTTTGATATAGAGTCGTCGAGAGTCACGGCGTGATCCAGCCTGGAAACAGATCCATCGGCCCAACTTGCCCACGCCGGCCAACATGCCCCGTCTGCACAAAGGGTGGTGGGTGTATGGAGCGAGCTGCCTGAGGAGGTAGTTGAGGCAGGGACTATTGCTACATTTAAGAAGCAATTAGACGGGTACATGGATAGGATAGGTTTAGAGGGATATGAGCCAAACGCAGGTCGGTGGGACTGGAATAGATGGGACATGTTAGTCGGTGTGGGCAAGTTGGGCCGATGGGCTGTTTCCACGCTGTATGACTCTAAGACCCTGCGACTCGATACTAATCCTGCATTTGCCCCATATCTCTCTGAACCTATCCTACCCATGTACCTGTCCGAATGTTTCTGAAACGTTGCGATAGCATCTGCAAGAAATTCACACTCATTTCCACGTACAGTGTTAAATTGAGGGACCTTTCCCCCACCTTCACCCTCCCTAATTCCGTGTCAATAAGCCACGAACCAACAAACAACATGATATATTCTAATTACATCCATTCACTTGAGAAAAGCATTGCTGGTGAGGGCAGCATTTAGTTCCATCTTTATCTGTCCTTGATAATGGTCGCTGAGGTGTCTGTACACCTGCTTAATTATTTCAGGTGAAAGTTAACCATGTTGATGTGGGTCTGGACTCGGATATGTCAGACCCAGCGTTGAACCTGCTTTGCTAATCTCTAGAACATTCATTACTCAGTCAGGTTTTTGTAAGAATGCAGTATCTTCGCAGTCACTCACTACTGATGCTTGCAAAAGGTAGGCTCCTGACATGAATTCACAAACTGTGCGGGATTCGAACTCACTTTTAGTTAAGTTTAGAGATACAGCGCGGAAACAGGCCCTTTCGGCCCACCGGGTCCGCGCCGACCAGCGATCCCCGCACACTATCACTATCCTACACACACTAGGGGGCAATTTACACTTATACCCAGGCCAATTAACCTTCAAACCTGTACGTCTTTGCAGAGTGGGAGGAAACCGGAGATCCCGGAGAAAACCCACGCGGTCACGGGGAGAACGTACAAACGCCGTACAGACAGCTCCCGTAGTCGGGATCGAACCCGGGTCTCCGGCGCTGCATTCGCTGTAAGGCAGCAACTCTACGCTGCGCCAGCTTGCCGCGGTAGAGTTCTTCATTTTATATGCCCATGTCTCTGGATTATGTCCAGGTACTGACTGTACACCTCGTTGTCACCTTCCCCTCAGCTAACAATGTACCATTCTACATTTCCTTAGTCATCGTCCCTTTTGATCTGTGGTTTTCAATCCTTACCCTTCCATACCTCTATGTCTCCCTCTCCCCTGGCTCAGTCTGAAGAAGGGCTCAACCCGAAACGTCACCCATTCCTTCTCTGCAGAGATGCTGCCTGTCCCGCTGAGTTACTCCAGCATTTTGTGTCTATCTTCTACATAACCACTATGCTGTTGTTGCTGGGATTCTGGATTTGGGAATCTTCTGGAATGAGTGTACTCTTCTATCTTCTATATGCACAGGTAGATAAGAGATAAGTTCTCGGAGCAGAATTCGGCCATTCGGCCCTTCAAGTCAACTCTGCCATCCTATCATCTTTCCCAGTCAACCCCATTCTCCTGCCTTCTCCCCATAATCCCTGACACCATCACTAATCAAGAATCTGCCAATGGTCTTGGCATCGTGTTGGGCATTGTGGGCCGAAGGGCCTGTTTTTGTGCTGTACGGTTCTACTTTTTATAATTCAGGAAACAGTTTAGTTTAGAGATACAGCACGGAAACAGACCCTTTGGCCAACTGAGTCCACACCGACTAGTGATCCCCGCACACTAACACCATCCGACACACACTAGGGACAATTTACATTCATACCAAGCCAATTAACCTACAAACCTGCACGTCTTTTGGAGTGTGGGAGGAAACCGAGATCTCGGAAAAAACCCACGCGTACAACGTACAACCTCTGTACAGACAGCGCCCGTAGTCGGGATCGAACCCGGGTCCCTGGCGCTGTAAGGCAGCAACTCAACCGCTGTGCCCCTTCTCCTGCTTTTCTTCGAACGTTGCCTGAGCTGACAAATATTGCATCGCTTAATGTCCCTTCATTTGAGCTGATTTCAACAGGAAAATAAAAGTGCAGACAAAAAAGCGGCTGATTCGTAAGGAATAAAATAAATGTACCAAGGTGTGAGTATTATAGTTTTCTTCAAACTGCATTTTTCAAAAGCACGTATTTAGTTGCATTTTCCTTTTAGTTGGCTCTGGAGACAGATAACTAACTGGAAAGTGACACACTATTCTGGCACAAGTTGCCCTTAACCTCCCTATTATTTACCATGCTTTATCTTTCAAAATTACAGCTGCCTTGAAATAGCTATGTCATAGGTCTTGTCTTTTCCCAATCTCTGCTTCAGCTACTTAGGAAACAAAAATGGCATGTAATAGCACAGGGATTTTATTAATGTTGGTCTTTACTCTATTGTGACTTGATGGGTAGCAAATTGCCTCTTATGACTGGTGATGTCTGCTGATGTCCCTGGAAGGAACATTTCAGTAACACATTAGACCAAAATAGCCTCAGTGTATCACAGCCCTATGTTACATTAAACTCCAATAGAGGTGGAGTTTAGATTCCATGTAATCATGATTCAAGTCCGTTGTTCTAATGGCAGAAATTGAGGCAAATGAGATGAAAGTTCCAAGAGAAATTGCCTTCTTTGGTCTTCGCTGAGTAGTGTTAACGTTGCCTTCAGCTATGCTGTCTGCAAACTCACTCTGCACAAATGACTTGGCCAGCGCTGAATGTATTGACACAGTGTGCCCATGAATGATATTAGGGCTGCCTCGATGTAAGAAAACAATGAAAACAGAATCAGAAAAGTATTTCTGAAAATTACCTTTCCCGGTGAAACTCGCTCAGTGTGCTTTGATGTGGCTGAAGGTGGTTTTAAGTTTAAAATGTCAAAGGAGCACAGAAGGGAATTGATGGGAATTGTCAGGGCACTGTGTGGATATTTGATGCAGTCAATGGATTAGGACTTTCCATTGCCAACCGATTACGAGCTGTGTTTTCTGCTTGCCCTCCCCCCTCTCATCCCTCCTCACCCACAAAACATACACACACATGCTCACTCACACACACACACACCACACTTATACACATGCACACACACAGACACATAAACACACACATGCGCACACACACATACTCTCTCACACACTCACACACACACACACCACACTTATACACATGCACACACGCATGCACACACACAGACACATAAACACACACATGCGCACACACACATTCTCTCACACACACACACACACACACACACACACACACCACACTTATACACGCACACACACTCACTCATTCATACACACGTACACACACAAGCACACACTCACTCACACATGCACACCCCTGGGAGTGGCGGCGCTGCCCTGGCAGCAGCGGCTCGCCTGCAGTCCGTCTGTTTTTCTTTTTTTTTTGTTGTTTTCTTGTCTTGTTTTAGCGTTAATTTGAGTTATTATGTAGTGTAGGTGTGTGGGAGGGGTGGGAGAAACGTTTGTAGTATCTTCCTTTTGGGGGGGACGCGACTTTTCTTGTCGTATCCCCCGTCTCCGTCTGCGCTGAGGCCTATCGCGGAGCTGGCGGCCTCCAACTGCGACCGACCTCGAGGCTCTGGAGGCAGAGCCAGCCAGGACTTACCAGTGCGAGGCTGGCCGACTTCGGGGCTGTGGCAGGTTCAGGCGTTCCGGCGTTCCGACTCGGAGCTGTGGCGGCCTTCCGGTGGCGGTGGCAGTGACTTCGGAGGCCCGGCCGCGGGCCCAGTGGACGACATCGTCAGGCGCTCGCAGGTCACAGGTTGGAGACCTGTTTTTCCAGAGCTCCCGCGGCAACAGCTGCGTCCGCTGGACTGGAGGGCGGCAGCTTCGACCGCCCCGGGCCGCGGAGTTGAACCGGCCCGCTCACGGAGCGCGGTTCACCTGCGGGACTTTATTTACATCACCCAGTGCGGTCACAACATCGGAGGCCCGGGTCGCCTCAGCGCGGAGGAAGAGGAAGAGGAAGAAGGGAAGAGACAAAGACAAGATTTTTGCCTTCCACCACAGTGAGGAGGTGTCTGGTGAACTCACTGTGGTGTATGTTAAATATGTGTTTATTGTGTGTTTTGTTATTTACTATATGTATGACTGCAGGCAACGAAATTTCGTTCAGACCGCAAGGTCTGAATGACAATAAAGCTTTCCATGATTCCATAACACACACGCACACGCACACGCACACGCACACGCGCACACACACACACACACACACACACACACACACACACACACACACACACACACACACACACACACACACACACACACACACACACACACACACACACACACACACACACACACAGCCTTACATTGAATCATTGCATTGCTCCCTTTCAATTATCAGCACAACAGATTTCTCCAGCAGCTTGGCTGCTCTATGGAAAAACTTACTATGACGGCTATATCATTTCCACTTGCAAATAGCAAGACTGCTTTATGGTTGAATTGGTCGGCACGGTGGTAGAGCGGCAGAGTGGCTGCCTTACAGTGCCAGAGACCCAGGTTTGATCCTGACTACGGGTGCTGTCTGCACAGAGTTTGTATATTCTGTTTTAATGTTCTAGTCATAAGTTCATAAGTTACTAAGTTCATCAGGGACAGGAGCAGAGTTAGGCCATTCGGCCCATCAAGTCTACCCCGCCATTCAACCATGGCCGATCTATTTTCCCCTCTTAACCCCATTCTCCTGCCGTAGTCCCCATAGCCCATGACACGCGTACCAATCAAGAACCTATCTATCTCTGCCTTAGAAAAATATCCATTGACGGCCTCCCTAGCCTTCTGTGGCAATGAATTCCTCTCGAAGTCATCTAGAAATAAAATGCTAGCATTGCATCTGCCTTCCCTACTACCGATTCGACTGGTCGTTCAAGGTTTAATAAAAGTTTAAGTATCAAACTTTACTCTGATGAAGTTGAGCACGTACATTTAGCAACATACTGACAGCAATCATGTACATCAATGTTTCATTGCCTGATACAACTCATTAACTATTGAATGGAGAAATGCTTACTCAAGCCATGGGTTTGGAAAGATGAGGAGTGGTGATGTGTGAGCAGAATACTGAGTGAATGAGATTCCCAGGACTGACCTCCCATCAAACCACATCGGCCATCTCCCCCTCCCCCCCCCCCCCCCCCCCCCCCCCCCCCCCCCCCCCCCCCCCCCCCCCCCCCCCCCCACCTCGCCCACCGCTTGCCTCTCAAACACAACAATCCCCTTGTGTAACAATGTAAACATTTCTTTTCAGAATTGCAAGCTGCAAGCGCAAACACCAGGTTCACTAGTAGACACAAAATGCTGGAGTAACTCATTGGGACAGGCAACATCTCTGGATAGAAGGAATGGGTGATGTTTCGGGTCGAGACCCTTCTTCAGACTGGGGAGTCAGAGGATAGGTAGACACCTGAGATATGGAAGGGTAAGGAGTGACAACGAGTGATCAAAGGGGACGAAAGGTGACAACAAGTCGAACAAAGATAAAATTTAAACTAGTCGGAGAACTGGGATGGGGGAAGGATGGAGAGAGAGGGAAAGCAAGGGTTACTTGAAGTTAGAGATGTCAATATTCATACCTGTCTTTATACGAATCTTGAAGAAGGGTCTCGACCCAAAACGTCACCCATTCCTTCTCTCCACAGATGCTGCCTGTCCCGTTGAGTTACTCCAACTATTTGAGTCTTCAATATTCACACTGCCGGGTTGTAAGCTACCCAACTGGTATATTTGTTACCTTGCTGGACTTGAATCCAGACGCATGGATTTGAATCATCATTACTGATCATAGCCCAGCAAGGCAGCAGGGCAATTGGAATCCAATTAATTAAATAATAGGATAGTCATAGGATCATACAGCATGGAAACAAGTCTCCTGGCCCAACGTCCATGTCGACCAAGGTACCCCATTGATACCAATACCCATTTAAACCTTTCCTATCCATGTAGATTTTTAGGAAAAGCTGAAAAATCCATCTGATTAGCGAGTTGTCGTAGTTCCTACACTCTTTCAATAGACAATAGACAATAGGTGCAGAAGTAGGACATTCGGCCCTTCGAGTCAGCACCGCCATTCAATGTGATCATGGTTGATCATCCCCAATCAGTACCCCGTTCCTGCCTTCTCCCCAAATCTCCTGACTATTCAGAACGGGCTATTTTTAAGAGCCCTATCTAGCTCTCTCTTGAAAGCATCCGGAGAACCTGCCTCCACCGCCCTCTGAGGCAGACTCAGCACTCTCTGTAAGAAAAAGTGTTTCCTCATCTCAGTTCTAAATGGCTTACCCTTATTCTTCCTGGGGCCCCTGGTTCTGGACTCCCCCAGCATCGGGAACATGTTTCCTGCCTCTAGTTTCCTGCCTCCTTCCTGTCCAAGTCCTTAACAATCTTCTATGTTTCAATAAGAAACATCCTCTCATCCTTCTAAACTTCTTCCATCCATTGTCCAACTTTAGGCCATGTGTTGTCAGTGGGCTCCACTCTTCACGTGCTTGTAGACGTGTTTTTCCCCTTGAGGCTTGGTGGAACTTCTATTCCATTCCGAACATGCTTTATGTTTTGTAGGTAATTTAAACCTTGGATCTCCTTGGTCATTCTCAGGAAACCAGTCCTGATAGTTTTCTCATTTAGTTTAGTTTTGAGATACAGCGCAGGAAACAGGCCCTTCAGCCCACCGAGTCCACACCGACCAGCGATCCCCGCACATTAACACTATCCTACACACACACTGGGGACAATTTACACTTAAACCATCAACTAACCTATAGACCTGCACGTCTTTGGAGTGTGGGAGGAAACCGAAGATCTCGGAGAAAACCCACACAGTCACGGGATGAACGTACAACTCCATACAGACAGCACTAATCGAGAATCCATCTATCTCTGCCATATAAATATCCATTGACTTGGCCTCCACAGCCTTCTGTGGCAAATAATTCCACAGATTCACCACCCTCTGACTACAGTCACAGTAAAAACAGGCCCTTCAGACCAACTTGCCCTTCAGCCCACACCAACCTACATGTCCCATCTACATTAGTCCCACCTGCCTGCATTTGGCCCATATCCCTCCAAACCTATCCTATCCATGTATCTGTCTAAAAGTTTCTTAAATGTTGCGATAGCACCTGCATCAACTACCTCCTCCGGCAGCTCGTGCCAGACACCCACCACTCCTCAGGTTCCTATTAAATCTTTCCCCACTCAACGTAATCCTATGTCCTCTGGCTCTCGAATAAGTATAAAATCATGAGAGATTCCACTACTCTGGGCATGAGTCTGTGTGCGTTTACCCCCTCTATTCCTCTCATGATTTTATACTTATTCTGGATTTATTAATTGTTTTGTAACTTTTGTTCTGGAAATTCAGCCACCCACACACCCACAAATGAATCCCTTATGTGCGACCGTTTATCCTTTGCAGATGCTCTGTGTCTCACACAATGTTCTGACATGGAGTGTAAATGGTCATGGTCTGCTAAAATATTTGGGTGGACCGCTTGTAAGCTATTCTGAAAAAGAAACGTACCTGGTAATTAAATTGGATGACACGGTGGCCCAGCGGTAGAGTTGCTGCCTTACAGCGCCAGAGACCCGGGTTTAATCCCGACTACGGGTGCTGTCTGTACGGAGTTTGTACGTTCTCCCCAAGACCAGCATGGGGTTTCTCCGAGATCTTCGGTTTCCTCCCACACTCCAAAGACGTACAGGTTTGTTGGTTAATTGGCTGGTACATATGTAAAATTGTACCTAGTGTGTGTAGGACAGTGTTAGTGTGCGGGAATTGCCGGTCAGTGCGGACTCAGTGGGCCGATGGGTCTGTTCCCACTCTGTATCTCTAAACTAAACTAAACTAAACTCCAATCTTCTGGCTGCCATTCAAACCAATTTAAATTAATTAAGTATTTCCAAAGGCAAGTAATGGAGTTACAAGAGACTGCAGATGCTGGAATCTTGAGCCAAACACAAAGTGCATGAGGAACTCAATGAGTCGGGTAGCATCTGTAGAGGGGAATGGACAGGTGACATTTTTCATTCAGGACCCTTCTTCAGACCAGAGAATAAGTCATTGAGTTATTGTGGTTTGCCTTCTGTGTGCATTTGTCATGTGAATTGAGAGGACAAAATGTGTAGAAAGGAACTGCAGTTGCTGGTTTAAACCGAAGATAATCCCCCTTTTAACTCCCCACTTCCTATTCCCACACGGACCTTTCTGTCCTGGGCCTCCTCCACCGTCAGAGTGAGGCCACGCGCAAATTGGAGGAAGAGCACCTGATATTTCACTTGGTCAGCTTATACCCCAGCGGTGTGAATATTGAATTCTCTAATATCAAGTAACCCTTGCATTCTTTCTTGCTCCGTCCCTCCCCCACCCTAGTCGTCCTACTAGTTCCACTGTTCTCTTCCTTGTGATCACCTCGTCCCCAGCCGCCAATGTATCATTGTGGACTCCACCCTTCCTTGGTCATCTGTTGCCGGCCCTGATTTTTCAGGCCGAATTCCCACCTCCAGTTCCCTCCCCTCTACTTTCATTCTGAAGAAGGGTTCCGACCCAAAACGTCACCCATTATTTTACTCTATAGGCGCTGCCTGACCCGCTGAGTTACTTTTGGGACACAGCTACCAGCCTTGGAGGGCAGCTACTATACACGGTGCCTCAGGAAGGCCGTCAGCATCCACAAAGACCCCTCACACCCTTGTAATAGTCTGTGCGAACTCCTACCTTCCGGCAGACATTACAAGGCCTTCTACGCCCGCAGCTCCAGACTCAGGAACAGCTTCATCCCCAGGGCTAAAGCTGCTCTGAACCGGCCCTGCTGAGTGCCCCCCACCCCCCATGGACTGTCTCCCTCGGATGGTCACGTCACACATCGACCCGGCACAGACACATTTTCTCTTTATACTGTTTTACTGTTTTACTGTTCTTTTTTATAAATCATGTTTCTCGTGGTATCTAAATTGTATTAGTTGTTTAAGTTATGACATCGGATGGAAGCTGCATACCAAATCTCGTTGCAGTTATGTGCAATGATAATAAAAATATATTATTATTATTATTATTTTTATGTCTGTTCATGGAGAGGAGTTGGGTTTAGTTTAGTTTAGTTTAGAGATACAGGGTGGAAACAGGCCCTTCGGCCCACCAAGTCCGCGCCGACCAGCGATCCCCGCACATTAACACTACCCTACACACACTAGGGACAATTTACACATGCACCAAGCCAATTAACCTCCAGACCTGTAAGTCTTTGGCGTGTGGGAGGAAACCGAAGATCTCGGAGAAAACCGTGCGGTCATGGCAGTGACTCCAACTCTCCCGCTTTCGGCGGGAGATCGCCCGCTGAAAGGCCATTTTAGCAAAATCTCCCGCTCTCCCGCTTGAGATATAATTTCTCCCTCCCGGGCGGGAGAAATTAAATCTCAAGCGGGAGAGCGGGAGATTTTGCGAAAATGGCCTTTCAGCGGGCGATCTCCCGCCGAAAGCGGGAGAGTTGGAGTCACTGTCATGGGGAGAATGTACAAACTCCGTACAGACAGCACCCGTATTTGGGATTGAACCCGGTCTCAGGCGCTAATGTAAGGCAGCAACTCTACCGCTGCGTCACCGTGGCAGCCTGGTTACGGACAGTGATGTACAATGGGGGGCTCAGGGTCCACTCATGGGGCTGGCAACTCATTCACAGAGACACCCAGGAATAAATCTTTGACTGGGCCTGAAGTTAACAAAGGGAGAGGGAGTGCAGTGAAGATTTACGAGGCAGCTGACAAGACCTGAGGGCCTGAGCTATGGGGAGAGAGTCACAAAATGCTGGAGTATCTCAGCGGGCCAGACAGCATCTCTGGAGAAAAGGAAAGGGCAACATTGCGGAACGAGACCCTTCCTCAGACTGAGAGTCAGGGTGAAGGGAATCTAGAGATATGGAAGGGTAAAGGGTGAAAATGACAGATCAAAGCAGATGGATCATTGTTAGCTGAAGGTGACAATGAGGCATACAATTCGTAATATTTAATCAGGAGGACAGTAGAACTGGCCAGAGAACCAGGATGGGGGAAGAATCTATAGGGGGAGGTTGGGCAGGCTAGGACTTTATTCCTTGGAGAACAGGAGGATGAGGGGGTTCTTATAGAGATGCATAAGATCATGGGAGGAATAGATGTGGTCGATGCACAGAGTCTTTTAGCTAGCCTAGGGGAATCAAGAAGCAGAGGACATAGATTCAGCACTTCCAAACCATTTTGACTAGTATTTGATGCACAATTATGTTTTTTTAATACTTCTTCTTCATAGGGCAGACATTGCACGACACCCGGAGGCTGCAGCGAATCGTCCGATCAGCAGAGAAGGTTATTGGCTGCAACCTTCCCTCCATTGACGAACTGTACACTGCAAGGGCCAGGAAGCGAGCGGGCAAGATCATCTCTGACCCCTCTCACCCTGGCCACAAACTCTTTGAATCACTTCCCTCTGGAAGTCCGGAGACTGTCAAAGCTGCCACAGCCAGACATAAAGACAGTTTTTATCCACGAGTAGTTGATCAACTCAACAGCCAAAAATCTGTAGCCCCCCTTTGATCTGGTATTTTGTTGGTTCATATGCTTGATCAATGGTGTTTTATCATTAATGTTTTATTATTATTAATGTTTAATGTTTTCGGAGTCATTCGTAACTGTCACTGTACGTCATGTTGTTACTTGTGGGCGGAGCACCAAGGCAAATTCCTTGTATGTGAATACTTGGCCAATAAACGTACTTACTTACTTACTTACTTACATAGTGCAATAAGGGCCGGCACGGTGGTGCAGCGGGTAGAGCTGCTGCCTTAGAGCGCAAGTGAGTCAGGTTCGATCCTGACTACGGGTGCTGGACCCAAAAAGCTGGATTAACTCAGCGGGACAGGCAGCATCTGTGGAGAGAAGGAATGGGTGACGTTTTATATCGAGACCCTTCTCCAGACTGGTTTGGGATAAGGGAAACGAGAGATGTAGACGGTGATGCGGAGAGATAAAGAACAATGAATGAAAGATATGCAAAAAAGTAACGAAGATAAAGGCAACAGGCCGGTTGTTGGGTGTATATGAGAAGCTGGTGCGACTTGGGTGGGGGAGGGATAGAGCGAGAGGGAAATCAATACATACCACTGCGTCTGTAAGCTGCCCAAGCGAACTACTGATGCTGTCTGTACGGAGTTTGTACTTTCGCTCTGTGACTGTGTGCTCTGGTTTCCTCCAAAGACCCACAGGTTTGTAGGTTAATTGGCTTCAGTAAAATTGTAAATGGTCCCTAATGTGTAGGATGGTGCTAGTATACGGGGTGTTCACTAGTCGGCATGGATATGGTGGGCTGAAGGGTTTGCTTCTGCGCTGCATCTCGAAAGTAAAGTGAAGTCTAAATCATTTGATCCCGTGTCAAAAAGCAGCACTATTTTTAAACTGTACTCTCAGTTCTGAGTCTCTCATACATATTATTCTTCCAAGCGAGGATATTAATAATCGAAATCTGGCACAAGCTAAAAACTGGCATGAGCAAGAATGCCCTAGAACATTTAAAAATTATGTGCAGAGATAAAGTCCATGCATCACCAAATTAAGCTGACTTGGCTTTAGTTTAGTTTAGGTTTGTTTAGAGAGACAACATGGAAACTAGCCCTTCGGCCCGGCGAGTCTGTGCTGTCCAGCGGCCCCCGTACATTAGCACCTATCCGACATACACTAGACGCATGTACTAGGGACAATTTACAATTGACCCAAGCCAATTATTCTACAAACCTGGTAAGTCTTTGCACTGTGGGAGGAAACCGGAGCACCCGGAGAAAAGCCACGCAGGTCACTGGGAGAACGTGCAAACTCCGCACAGACAGCACCCGTAGTCAGGATGGAACCCGTGACTCTGGAACTGCAAGCAGATGAAGCTATGTGGACGTGAAAAGGTTTCCGTTAAAGGGAGAGTCGAGAACCAGAGGGCACAGCATCAGCATACCTTCAAAGTGGAGATGAGGAGGAATTTTTTAGCCGGGGGGGGTGGTGAATCTGTGGAATTCATGGCCACGGACGGCTGCGGAGGCCAAGTCATTGGGTGTTTTTGAAGCAGAGATTGATATATTCTTGACAAGTTAGGGTGTGAAAGGTGACGGGGAGAAGGCGGGAGAATGGGGTTGAGAGGGAAAAATAGATCAGCCATGATTGAATGGCGGAGTGGGCTCGACAGGCCGAATGGCCTAATTCTGCTCCAGTGTCTTATGGTCAGTGAATGCTTGTCCAATAATACGCAAATAGCATTGCTTTAAACTTTCCAATGAGTGTTTCGTTATATATCTATTTCATAAAACACAGTGCATTTTCTTTGTTGCTCCAAAGACTAGTACAAAGGCTCTGTGCTCTCCTCTCATGTTATGGACTCTGTGGTATTATTCAGGCAAGCCTCATCAAACTAATTTGTGTGGACAATCTCCAAGCATAATCTCTTTTCAAATATCCATTAGTGAATTCACAGAGGTAGGTGAATTCTTTTGCCAATAATTAACTTGCTCATGTATATTAACACTTTAAGATTAGCTTCAGCACTCCACTTCACTTCATGCCAAAACAAATCCTATTGTGCTAAATGTATGATAACCTCAAGTATCTCTTTCACCATTGCTTAATTATCCTGCTAATAGCCATGTCGCTGAATCTTCATTTGCTTGATTAGCTAAAATATTAGTCCGTGCATTAGTCTGCATGTCGGCAGAGTTGCTGAACTATTTCTGAAATGTTTGTTCCTTCTCACCAGAGCCAATTGAAGAGGAACTCTGATGTTCACCATATTTTCCTGGGTAGCTTTATTCACAATAATAAAGTTATTCACGGTGGCGCAGCGGTAGAGCTGCTGCCTTAGCGTGCTAGAGACCCGGGTTCGATCCTGACTACGGGTGCTTGTCTGTACGGAGTTTGTACGTTCACCCCGTGACCAGCTTGGGTTTTCTCAGAGATCTTCGGTTTCCTCCCACACCCCAAAGACAGACAGGTTTGAAGGTTCTGAAGAAGGGTCTCGACCCGAAATGTCGCCTATCTCCTTCGCTCCTTAGATGCTGCTGCACCCGCTGAGTTTCTCCAGCTTTTTGTGTACCCTTGAAGGTTCATTGGCTTGGTGTAAATGTAACATTGTCCCTAGTGAGCTTGTAGGATAGTGTTAATGTGCGGGGATCGCCGGTCTGCGGGGACTCGGTGGGCCGAAGGGCCTGTTTCAGCACTGAATCTCTAAACTAAACTGATTTTTAAAAAAAGTTTAAACCACACCAAGTGTGAGACCTGGTCCATGGCGGGAGAAATATACTATCTTGGTGCTAACAAATTTTGCTTTCCAAAAAATAAACTTTATTCATAATAATAAAAAATATATAACAAAACAAGAACAGTGCAAATTGTGTAGGAAGGAACTGCAGATGCTGGTTTAAATGGAAGAAAGTCACAAAATACTGGAGTAACTCAGCGGGACAGGCAGCATCTCTGGAGAAAAGGAATAGGTGACGTTTCGGGTCTAGACCCTTTTCGAGACCCTATTCTAGGGAAACTAGAATTCCCTCTCCACTGTGTCTCAGTCTGAAGAAGGGTCTCAACCCACAACGTCACCTAGTCCTGCAGAGATGCGGCCTGACCCGCTGAGTTACTCCAGCATCGTGTGTCTATCTTTAAGAACAGTGCATTAACTCTTCCGACATTCTCAGCGTCTAAACGTATCTTCATCAGTGTTATATTCAGTAGTGTTCACAAACTATCCTTATACAAAGCCACACATGCTGCCTGTCCCACTGAGTTACTGCAGCATTCTGTGTCTATCTTTGATTTTAAACCAGCATCTGTAGTTCTTTCCTACCCATGCCACTCTTGTGCCCCCCTGGGGTGACATCCCTTCCCTTGATTGAGGGGCGTCTCCATTACACCCTGACCCCCATGTCCAGCAGCAGAAGGACCCTAGACTGTGGTCCACCCCCACAGAGCCTTGGCGTTGGCTGCACCGAACTTCAGTGCGTCCCTCAGCACGTACTCCTGCAGTCTGCAGCGGACCAGTCGGCAATATTCCCCGACAGACATCTGGCTCCACTGGAGGTTCTGGCAGAGCAAAGAGCGTCTTTCACCGAGTTGATGACCTTCCAGCAGCACTTCACGTCCGTCTCCGAATGTGTCCCTGGGAGCAGCCCGTAAATTAGAGAGTCCTCTGTGACGGAGCTGTTCGGGATAAACCGTGACAGAGGTCCTTGCATCCTTCTCCAGACTCTCTTCGCAAATCCACACTCTGTGAAGAGGTGGGCAACCGTCTCCTCTCCATAGCAACCATCCCATGGGCACGTTACTGAGGGAATACTCCACTGTAATGAAGCTATCCTCTGAAAGACATGTTATTCTCCAGACTATGTTCATTCCCCAGTTGGTCTTTGGAGAGCCCAAGGTATATTGAAAGATACAAGGATTTCTCATATTGTTCTGGCCACGATTTTTCTTTCTTTAAGTGACCAAGGCAAGATTAACTGGATATCGTGTGTTCACAACTGACTGGGGAGGGATGAGAGAAAGCTGATGATGATTTGTTGAGTTTGAAGTTGAGGAGAGACTCACGAGAAATTCTCCTCATGAACAAGAGAACCTTGGACTGTGAGGTAACCCAGATGTTTCACAACTGGGAACAAAGATAGTTTTTAGGTAACCTCTCACCCAGTCACTACCGTAGATGCATCTTTTCTCCGAGTCGATTCTTCGCCCCCCCCCCCCCCCCCCCCCCCCCCCCCCCCCCCCCCCCCCACCTCGCGGCCTACCAACTGGATTGGCGCAGCCTTTCCTGCCGGAGACTGGCCAGAGCTTCAGCAGCGGGCGCAGCGCTGAATTCCATCGCGGAGCGGGACGATGCCTTACCGGGGATCGCCTGTTGACGCTCCAGAGTGTTGGGCCTGCTGCTTTAACATTGTGGAGCTGTGGGTTGCGGAGCTTCTAGCCGCGGGCGGCGCTGAATTTAACATCGCGGAGTCCTGGGATCCTTTGCCGAGGGTCGCCAGTGTTGAATCTCCGCCCAGCTCGACCTGTGGACCTCGGGAGCCACGGTCCCCGGTAGGAAGCGGCTCTATCGTGTATTGTGTTATTTTTATTCGTATGGCTGTATGGTAACTCAAACCTCACTGTACCAATTGGTGCATGTGACAATAAATGTAACTTGGAACTTGGAACTTGCACTTGCACTCACCCCCCTCTCCCATTCTTCTGCATAACCACCCCAATCTCCCCTCTCTCCCCCTCTCCCCCTCTCCCCCTCTCTCCCACCCCCCCAACCCCCAACCTCCCTCCCCTGTGCCTCACCTGAACTCACGCACCCATTTGTTGAAGGCCTTCTGAAAGTCCCAAAACACCACATCAACATATGGGCAGTCTGCATCCCAGTGGCTTGAACATTGACTTCTCCAATTTCCGGTAGCCCTTGCTGTCTCCTCCCCTTCTCAGCTCTCCCTCAGCCCTCTGCCTCCTCCTCTTCCTTTCTCCTTTCCCCCCCCCCCCCCCCCCCCCACCCTACATCAGTCTGAAGATGGGTTTCGGCCCGAAATGTTGCCTATTTCCTTCGCTCCATAGATGTTGCCGCACCCGCTGAGCTTCTCCAGCACTTTTGTCTACCTTCGATTTTCCAGCATCTGCCGTCCTTCTTGAACGCTACATCAACAGGTTTACCCATCCCTGTTCTGCTAGTTTTTCAAACTAAAATTTAAAAAGATATGTCAAACATGATTTGCCTTCCATAAACCCTTGTTGACTCTACCCAATCCTACTGCTATTTTCTAAAGTGCTCTATGCCTGTTTACCACCTGAGAGATTTGGACTTTCTCCCTCCAGCATTGGAGGATTACAGGGCTGAAGATTATAGAGAAGGAGAAAGCAATTGACAGCTTTGAAAGGCAGAATGAGAATTTTAAATTGAAGCTTTGCTCAAATGGGAGTCAGAGAGCAGGAGAGGGGGTGGGGTGGATGGGGGTGGGATGGTGAATGGAATTTGCAGTTTTCCGCCCATAAAACAATCCGTAATCCATACGAGCAGAACAAGGGTAACATGATGATGACTAAATCTACGAAGATTCATACCAAGAGCATCGCTTCGTGCCGGTGGCGGCCCGGATCATGCCGCCTTTGTTTCAGTGTCTGGCCGGGAAGCCACGTGACCTAGTGTGGGACGCTGAGATCGCGGCTGCTGTCGATGGTCCAAAGGAGGCGTTGGCCAAGGCTGCCATGCTGGTGCACCCGCGGGTGTTCTTCAGCCGACACCTGCGACCACCGGAGCGGAGCTATAGTGCTTTCCACCGGGAGCTCCTGGCCCTTTATTTGGCGGTCCGCCATTTTCGTTATTTCCTCGAGGGCCGGCCTTTCACAGCGTTCACGGACCACGAGCTCCTGACGTTCGCCTTTACCCCAGGTCAGCTCGGCAACAACGGCACCTGGCGTTCACGTCGGAGTTCACCACCAACGTCCAGCACGTGGCGGGCAAGCTGAACCTGGTCATGGACGCTTTGTCTCGCCCGGCGGGCCCGGCCGTGTCGTCTGTGGACCCCAGCGTGGATTATTCGGCGGCGTGTTTCCTTTTCTTTTTTTTTTGTTTGTTTGTTTGTTTATTTTTGTTAGAAGTAAGTACAGTAGTCTGGTACTTAAGTACCTAATACATAAATACATATTCTCATTCTTGTATAACTTCATACTTTTAGTTCAATAATAAAAGAACAGTGAGAGAAAAAAGAAATAAAGAGTGTCGGAATAGATAGACAAGTGAGTAGAAACAGAAAACAACAAAAAAAATAAAGGACAGAGGTGAGAAGTTAAAAGATTGAAAGAGAATGAAAAAGTAAAAAGAAAAGAGAGATTAGGAGAGATCTACCTATCTCATATTTTTGCCCATCCGTCACCCCGTTCTAAACATTTAATTTCTAAGGTTATGTTATGTTGCACCATATGCTTGTATAACGTTGATAAACGGAGACCAAATCTTTAAGAATTGGTCTACTTTGCCTAGTAAGAGGAATCTCATTTCTTCAAGATGTAGTGTTTCAGACATGTTTGAGATCCACATTTTGAATGTTGGCGTAGGTGCGTTTTTCCAAAATTTAAGTTTTTTCGCTGTTATTAGACCATAGGCGTGTTTTCGACGCTGTCCGTGGTCTGTCGCATCGTTCCATCCGGGCGACTTCTGCGTAGGTGGCGGACAAGAGTGTCTGGCTGGGCCTCCGTAAACAAGTTGCGGCCTGGGCCAGGGCTTGTATTCCCTGTCAGATGTCGAAGGTCCGGCGGCGTGTGCGAGCGCCGCTGCAGGATTTTGTGGTCCCCCCCGGCCATTTCCAGCATGTCCATGTCAATTTGGCAGGTCCGCTGCCGACGTCTCGCGGTGCCACCCACCTGCTTACCATCGTGGATTGCTTCACGATGTGACCAGAGGCCGTTCCACTCGCTGACACCTCTGCGGATTCTCGAGCTCGGGCTCTCGCGGCCCACTGGATTGCTCGTTTTGGTGCGCCTGCGGACACCTCCGCTGACCGTGGGGCTCAGTTTACTTGGGCTTTGTGGTTGGTTTTGGCACAGCCGTACGGGACGCAGCCGCATCACACCACCGCCCATCACCCTCAGGCCAACGGGTTGGTGGAGCGTTTCCATCGACATTTGAAGTCGGCGCTGAAGGCGCGGATTGCGGGCCCGGACTGGGTGGACCAGTTGCCTTGGGTGTTGCTGGGGATCCGCACAGCCCCGAAGGCGGATTTGGACACGTCGTTCGCCGAGCCCGTGTACAGGTCCCCGCTGCGGGTGCCTGGGGATTTCCTTCCTGCGGCTTGGGGGCTGCAGGAGCCCACTTCGTCTGTGTTGGCGAAACTCTGGGAGAAAATGGCCGGCCAGGCTCCCATTCCGATCTCTCGGCATGGGGCTGCTCCGGTATGCGTGCCGCCGGAGCTTAAGGATTGTCTGTTTGTGTTTCTCTGCAGGGATTCGCACCGGACTCTGCCGCAGCGGACTTATGAAGGACCTTTCCGGGTATTCCGGCCCGGCGTCGCGACTTTTCTCTTGGCTGTCGGTGGTCTGGAGGAAATAGTTTCGGTGGCTCGCCTCAAGCCCGCCCACCTGGATCTCGATAGCCCAGTGGTGGTGGCTCAACCCCGGCGTAGATGCCGTCCACTGGCCATTCCTGTTGCACCTGGTGTGCCTATTTCTCCTGTGACTTTGCTGCCTGCTGGTTCTGTTCCGCCAGTTCCGCCGGTTGTGCCTGTTCCTCTCAGTCTGGTCGCCTCATTCGGCCTTCCGCTCGGTTCCATACCTTGGGTTCTGGGGTGGGTCCTGGAGTGGCACCTAGTGGTGGCTTGGGGAAGTGCAAACCCTCGTTATTGGCTGGCGCCATCACGTGATCGTGGGTGTGTTTTCACGGGCTTTTCTCCTCTGCCCGAGTAGCAGGAGCTATTATATATTTGGCTGACCCAGCACGCGGTTTTCGAATATTCTATTTGTTTGTTGTTTCCAAGAAAAAAACGTTTTATTCAACCTGCCTATCTCACCAAACCTTATCCTTATTCTCCAGAGATGCTGCCTGAGCCGTTGACTTACTCTAGCACTTTGTATCTATCCTGGAACACATTGCTGGGGGTAGACTCAAAATGCTGGAGTAAGTCAGCAGAAATAAGCAGCATCTCAGGTCGTTTCAAGTCGAGACCCTCCTTCAGACTAGTTAGGGATAAGTAGTCTGAACGGGGGTCTTGACACAAAACGTCACCCATTCCTTCTTTCAGAGGTGCTGCCTGTCCTGCTGAGTTGCTCCAGCATTTTGTGTCTATCTTTTAGCTTTAACCAGCATCTGCAGTTCCCTCCTACACACAGTGTCAGACGTGGTGGTGGAGCCAGATACGATAGTGGCGTTTAAGAGAAGTGCAGGGAAGAGAAGGGAATAGTATAGGAACAATAGGAACAAGCTGTCAGAGGAGGTAGTTGAGGCAGGGACTATCCCATCGTTTAAGAAACAGTTAGACAGGTACATGGATAGGACAGGCTTGGGAGGATCTGGACCAAATGCTGGCAGGTGGGACTAGTGTAGCTGCGACATGTTGTCCGGTGTGGGCGAGTTGGGCCGAAGGGCCTATTTCCACACTATCATTCTATGACTATAGATCGATCATGAATTGTGAAGGAGGGTCCCGATGGAAACATTATATTTCCATGTCCTGCAGAGATGCTGCCTGACCAGTTGATTTACTCCAGCACTTTGTGGAGTTTTTTCAAAGCAAGTGCCTGCAGAAGATGCTGGGAAGTGCTTGCTAAGGAGGATCTTGAACCCAAACTCGCATAACAAAACAAAACATATCCACAATCCGAATGATGTAATGGCAGAGGGTGATTATGTGTTTGTGTGTGTGTAACACCAGAAGGCACACTGTCCAGAAGCTGCCAACCGACAATAGGCAATAGGCAATAGACAATAGGTGCAGGAGCAGGCCATTTGGCTCTCCGAGCCAGCACCCATTGTATCATTCAATATGATCATGGCTGATCATCCGCAATCCACAAAACAGGCCCACCGAGTCCGCGTTGACCAGCAGGTCACCCCGTACACTAACACTATCCTACATAACAGGAACAATTTACAATTTTGTACCAAAGTCAATTAACCGACGGAACTTGTAGTGTAGGAGAAAACCTGTGCAACCGGAGAAAATCCACACAATTCACAGGGCAAACATCCATTTTCTCTGTGCAGACTGCACCCACAGTATCATTCCAGTGCTTTCTCCATCTGCACTAATACCAATAGGCTGTACTAGGTCTGTATCCTTCTATATCTTACTCATTCAAAGTCAAAAGTCAAAATCAAAGTCAATTTTATTCGTCACATACACCAGAAGGTGCAGTGAAATGAATTTGCCAGCAGCGATACCCTTAAAAAGAACACACAATACACAATAAAATTTAACACAAACATCCACCGCAGCATTCTTCACTGTGGTGGAAGGCAACAAAGTTCAGCCAGTCCTCCTCCTTTGTTCACCTGTGGCCGGGGCCATAACCCCTCCGTAGCCGCCGCTACGGGCGGCCCGGTGTACGGGCCCTCTCGTGCGGATGATCCAAACTCTGACGTCGGGACGGACAAACACATTCCGCAGCTTGGAGGTCCCGACTCGGCACTTTCCCACCGAAGACCACAGCTTCCGGCTGTTATAGGGGGCGCCGGAGGAGGGAGATGGCAGCCCCGCCGGCAGTCTGTTCGTTTTTTCATCCTTTTTGTTATTTTTAGCGTTTGTTTAAAGTTTGTTTTAATGTTCTTCTGTTTGTCTTATGTGGGGGGGGGGGGGGGGGAACTTTATTTTTCAGGTTCTTACCTTCCCGGAGATGTGATCAAGTTTCAGATCACATTCTCCGGGCTCTGCGGCCTACCATCGATGGAGTTGAAAAACCGCCTCGGACTGTCGTGTGCCCCACCACGGGGCGCTGACTTACCATCAGAGTGAATCCCTTGCCTGAGATCGCTCCCACCGCGGCCTGCGGATGCCTTGCCTGAGATCGCTCCCACCGCGGCCTGTGGACTTACCATCAAGGGCTCGCAGTCTTGGGATAGGCTAGTCGGGAGTTCGTCCAGCTCCAATGCGAGGTTTGATCGCCCGGCGCGAAGGGAGCTGACATCGTCCCCGATGCTGGAGCTGAACACCTTGGCGCGGAGGGCCCGAACGCTGCCGGCTACGGGAGTCAAGACCGTCCCATCAACGGGGGGGGCTCGAGGCCCCCGACCAAGGAAGAACAAAAAAGGAAGGACTTGAACTTTATTTCGCCTTCCATCACAGTGGAATGTGTAGGGGTCACTGCGATGGATGTTTATGTCAAAATGTGTTTTTCGAGTCTGTTTCTTTTTATTAAATTGTATGAATGACCTGGCCTGTGAAATTTCACTACATCAATTGGTGTAGTGAAATTGTGAAAATAAATGAACCTTATGAACCTTATAGGCCGCAGGCCGGTGGTCAGAGCTCTTCCCTGGCGATCCCCGGCGAGGGATCCCAGGCTCCGGATGGTAAGTCCAGGCCACACCCACGGCTAGAAGCTCGGCAGACCACAGTCCCACGATGTCAACGTCACCAGGCCAGCGATCGGAGCATTCCTCTCTGGCGACCCCCGGCAAGGGTTCGCCCGGTCCGCGAGCACCTGTCTAAACGCTTCTTAAATATCATGATTTAATCTGATTCCACTACCTCCTCCAGATGGCCAGTAGCATCTTCCAAATGGCACGGTGGCGCAGCTGGTAGAGTTGCTGCCTTACAGCGCCACAGACCCGGGTTCATTCCTGACTCTAGGTGCAGTCTGTACGGAGTTTGTACGTTCTCCCTGTGACGTTGTGGGCTTTCTCTGGGTGCTCCGGTTTCCTCCCACGCTCCAAAGACGTGCAGGTTTGTCAGTTAATTTGCTTTGGTAAAAACAGTAAATTGTCCCTTGTGTATAGGATAGTCCCAGTGTGCGGGAATTATTGGTCAGTGCAGACTTGGTGGGCCGAAGGGCCTGTTTCCGTGCTGTATCTCTAAACTAAACTAAACTAAAAAAAACTGATCTGGTCTACACTTTCCTTGAGCTTCATTCCCTTTGCCCTGTTTTTGCACCTTCCACTTCCTTATCTGTGCACCTCCCACACACCCTCACATTAGTCTGAAGAAGGGTGTTGACCCAAAACGTCACGCATTCCATCTCTCCAGAGATGCTGCCTGTCCCGCTGAGTTACTCCAGCATTTTGTGTTTACCTTCGATTTAAACCAGCATCTACAGTTCCTTCCTAAACTAAAATATGTCAACCATTCTTTGTGGAAACACAAAACACCCTTCAGATCACATTTAAAACCCCTTCCCTCTCTTCTTAACCTCTTGTTTTTTGATACCCTCCCTGCAGGATAAAGATTATTTCTATGCGCTCCATCTATGCCTCTCAAAATGTTATATACCTCAGTCAGGTCACCCTTCAGCCCCATTCACTCCAGGAAACACAAACCCAGACAGTCCCTTTCCATAACTCAAGCCCTCCATTTAAGACAACACAGACCATAAGACATAGGAACAGAATTAGGCCATTCAGCCCATCGAGACCTTGGAGTGCAGGAGGATGAAGGGTGATCGTAAAGAGATGTACAAAATCATGAGAGGAATAGGTCGGATAGACGCACGGAATCTCTTGCCCAGAGTAGGGGAATCGAGAAACGGACGTTTAAGGTGAGGGGGGAAAGATTTGATAGGAACCTGAAGGGTAACTTTATCACACAAAAGGTGGTAGGTATATAGAACGAGCTGCCGGAGGAGGTAGTTGAGGCAAGTATATCGCAACGTTTAAGGAAAATTTAGATAGGTACATGGATAGGGTAGGTTTGGTTGGATATGGGCCAAGTGCAGGCAGGTGGGATCAGTGTAGATGGAACATGTGGGCAAGTTGGGCCGAAGGGCCTGTTACCATGTTGTAATACTCTATGCCTCTGTGCCTCTCCGAGAGTACTCCGCCATTTGATCATGGCTGATCTATTTTTCCCTCTCAACCCCATTCTCCAGCCTTCTCCCCGTCACCTTTGCATTCTCTCCAGCATGACCACATCCTTCCTAACAGGATGGCAATATTGGGAGTATTCAGACTGATCTCCAGAATAACAGTCAGATGACCTTCCCTCCTAATGCCCAGTCTGTTATCTCTAAACGAGAAAGCAACCTTGTAACTTGACACCTGACTCTGTGATGTGGGCATGTTATTTAGTGTAGTTCGTTGGAGAGACAGCATGGATACAGGCCCATCAGGTCCACACCGACCATCGATCACCCGCTCACACTAGTTTTATGTTATCCCATTTATGCATTAATTCGTCACACATTCAGGGCACTTTTGCAGAGGCCAATTAATCTACAAACCCACATTTCTTTGGGATAGTTTAGAGTTTAGAGATGCAGCGCGGAAACAGGCCCTTTGGCCCACCGAGTCCGCGCCGACCAGCGATGCCCGCACATTAACACTATCCTGCTCACACTCGGGACAATTCACAATTATACCAAGCCAATTAACCTGCAAACCAGGTACGTCTTTGGAGTGTGGGAAGAAACCGGAGAACCCAGAGGAAACCCACGCACTCGCAGGGAGAACGTGCAAACTCCACAAGGACAGCAACCTTGAGGTGAGGATTGAACCCAGACCTATGGTGCTGCAAAGCAGCAGCCTGTACCAGCTGTGCCACTGTGCTGCCCAGTGATAACACTTATGTATCATGTTGAGACTAACGCTGGGCATTTGCCAAAATGCACGCACTAATACCCAGAGGCACCAGTTACCAACTTAGAGACAAGGATTCATCCCAATGTGGTCTCTCTGGCTTTATTAAATTCAAGCAATTACATCTAGAATTAGAGGTTAGTGTCAACATTGACCATTAAACTCTTGGACTGCGGTTAAGGAAACGGTGCAATAACGTTCAGTCGAGAATGGTTCACTATCATAAATTTTTCAATGTTATGGAAATGGTTCGATAGCATTTTTCGATGATGCTAAACAGACATAGGAGCGGAATTAGGCCATTTGGCCCATCGCGTCTGCTCTTTCGCTCGATCATGACTGATCTGGTTCTCCCTCTCAACTCCATTCTTTAATTTAGTCTAGTTTAGTATTGTCACGTGTACTGAGATACAGTGGAAAGCTTTTGCATGCTATCCAGGCAAAAAATAAAACCATACGTGAACATAATCAAGTGTAAAGATAAAGAGAAACGGTAGGCTGGAGTTAGTATACTCCCCTGTAACCTTTGACACCCTTCCTAATCAAGAACCTTATTATTAATTACTATTAATGGCCCAGCCGTCTCTATTGCTTTGAGCATATAAAGCAACATGTGGTATGGATGGGTAATTAGTAGCGGCCTTTCCAGTGTTATTCTCATTCTGTAAAGAATCACATAATCATTCAAAGATGGACTTAAAAAGCTGGAGTAACTCAGTGGGTCAGGCAGCATCTCTGGAGAAAAGGAGTAGGTGATGTTTCGGGTAGACACCCTTCAGACCCTTCTCGACTCAAAACTGTCACCTACTGCTTTTCTCCAGAGATGCTGCCTGACCCACAGAGTTACTCCAGCTTTTTGTGTCTATCTTCAATTTGAACCAGCATCCTCAGTTCTTTCCTACACATATTAATTTGCCTAAGTTTTGGGTCATTTCTCCCAAGCCCTGTTCCCTAAAGACATCTGAACTATAAAGACAGACGTGTTATCACAGAACTTGTTCTCTTAGAAATCTATAAATAACTGCTCATCGAACGTTCAGCCCGAATCATTCCCTTGTGCTTGGAATGAGGGAGGGAAGCCATTTTCTGGCGAGCAGCTTTAACAATAGAGGAAGGATGAGAGCAGAGGAAATAGTGAAGTCAAAATCATTGGTTATAGGCTGAGCATGACCTAAGGGCGGCACGGTGGCGCAGTGGTAGAGTTGCTGCTTTACAGCGCTTGCAGCGCCAGAGACCCGGGTTCAATCCCGACTACGGGTGCTTTTGTGTACGGAGCTTGCACGCTCTCCCCGTGAGCGCGAGGGTTTTCTCCGAGAACTTCGGTTTCCTCCCTCACTCCAAGGACGTGCAGGTTTGTAGGTTCATTGGCTTGGCACAAGTGTAAATTGTCCCTAGTGTGTGCAGGGCAGTGTTCATGTGCGGGGATCGCTGGTAGGTGCCGACTCTGTGGACTGTATCTCTAAACTAAAACTAAACTAAACGAAGGCTGTTCGGACAACACCAAATTTCAAAGGAGCACTTGGCAAACTTCCAAACGTTCCAAACTCTGCCTTGTTATCGACAAAGAACTCACAGCTCGAAACCATCAGCAGCTCCTGATCTGCAGCAGAATGGCTTGTTGTAAAATTACACTGCCTTCCCTATGATTTCCCATCCATTACATAAATGGATGGAAAATTGTGGGGCAGAGACTGGAGATCTTCTGATAAACTACCTATTGTTTGTGCAGTTCCACCCAGGGAGCTAAGTCTCAAAAAGCCCATAATTTCACCCATTCTACCACCCCCTGCGATATATTCCAAGGAAGCCCATCACAATAGAGAGACCTTTACTTGACGAACACCCATGTTAGTTCAACAATGCAACAAATTAAAACTTCCGGATGTGCCCTTTATCTGAGCACTGTGGATGGCTTCATTGTCTCCATGTATAGTCTTTTCCCTGACCGGATAGCACGCAAACTAAAGCTTATCACTGTACCTCGGTACACGTGACAACAAGAATAATAAACTAAACTAAAGTAATGTAACACAAGCTTATTTTACCACCATAAGTGTTTTGTTTGCTTGTATTTTCTCAATTGAATGCCGGCGTATTCTTTTGTTGTGTGACTTTTCCTCTCTTTTCATGTACAGGCAGAGTGAATCGTGCAGTAAAAAGGCTTTTTGATTGAGGCCCTTGTCTAAGTGCATTTGTAAAAATGTTCCAAGTGCAAAATATGAGGCAAGGTACTGAAATAGAGATAGATGATGAATAAATGACTTCAACACATGCTGGGATGATTGACTTGGACATATCTGGATTATTACTGACATTTCCATCACGACAGTTATTCCTCTTCGCATGCATTTGCCTTGAAACTTAATAAATTCAGACTTGCTCAATCTTCATTGTTTTATTTATCTTAGTGCTTTTGGATGTGGTTCAAAGAACAACATCATCAAGGCATTATTTGCTCACCCCCCTTGTTGTGGAGTCATCGAGTGATGCAGGGTGGAAACAGGCCCTTCAGCCCAGCATGCTCACACCAGCCAACAAGCCCCAGCTACACTAGCCCTACCTGCCTGCGTTTGGTCCATATCCCACCAAATCTGTCCTATCCATGTACTTGCCCAACTGTTTCTTAAACGTTGGGATAGTTCCAACCTCAACTACCTCCTCTGGAAGCTCATTCCATACACCCACCACCCTTTGTATGAAAAGATTGCCCCTCAGATTCCTATTTAATCTTTCCCCTTTCATCTTAAACCTCTGTCCTCTGGTCCTCGATCCCTCGACTCTGGGCAAGAGACTCTGTGCATCTACCCGATCTATTCCTCTCATGATTTTATGCAAGATTTGTTAGACTTGGTACATGATACGTATTTTTTAATTTAATATGGTGCCCACATTTTCATGCCTTAAGTCACTTAGTAGGTTGCGTTTTCAAAATAATCAGGCCTTCCTTCAACTTGGGTGGTCACAGTTTCACAGCAGGTAAAGTCTCACCATTCCAGCAACCAAGAATAAGCTAAACCTGGAAGAGAGGCACGGTGGCGCAGCGGTAGAGTTGCTGCCTTACAGCGCCAGAGACTCGGGTTCGATCCTGACTACGGCTGCTGTCTGTACGGAGTTTGTATGTTCTCCCTGTAACCGCGTGCGTTTTCTCCGGGCGCTCCGGTTTCAAAGACCTGCATTTTGGTAGGTTAATTGGCTTCTGTAAATGGTCCTTAGTGTTGGTAGGGTGGATAGGATAAGTGCAGAGGGATATGAGCCAAATGCAGGCAGGTGGGACTAGTGTAGATGGGGCATGTTGGTCAGCGAGAGCAAGTTGGGCCGAAGGGCCTGTTTCCATGTTGTATGACTCGATGAGGGAACCATTCTACCCAACCTAATCTAGAAAATACACATTTTGTTTACAGCATGGAACCCACTCAAAGTGCCTGAGAATCACAATGTTCTGTTCTTAAGACAACCTTCTCTTTCAGTTGAGGTACATAGAAAAGCTTTTGTTGCGTGCTATCCAGCCATCGGAAAGACAATACGTGATTACATTCCGTTTGACCCCAGGAGGAATTGTATAGGATCTGGTACTGTAAAGGGCATATCCCACTTTCCCGAGTTATTCACGAATTCTCCCGAGTTTTCAAACTCGCAGAATGTTCGTAACGCGTCCGTAGGAAGCCGTAGGATTCGGGGCTATTTTTTTACTCGTGGACATTTTCCATCATGCTGAAAAAATGTCTCACCTTACCTGATGCCCCAAGTACCCACGGCTGGCATAACGAGCCGCTACGATATATCCACGTAGCTATACATATATATAGTTCGGGACTCCTACGGCCTCCTACGGACTCGTTACGAACATTCTGCGAGTTTGAAAACTCGGGAGAATTCGTGAATAACTCGGGAAAGTGGGGCAGCCCCTTAACATTTTAACCTACCCTGCTATGTATTAAAAAACAATATTTATTCCAATATCTCTCAATATGTGAAATCAGTGTTGTTATGTGGTCCACCACTAGATGTCCTATTAAGTAAAGACTGAATGTGAATGGAAAAGAAACTACCATTTGAAAATAATTATTAGCAACTTGTGCTAAGGTGCAATATAAAATGTTGTTAGAGGTCTGCTAGCAATGGGTAGTCATCTTGGTTAAGGATGTGCTAAAAATATATAACAAAGTGACAAGCATGGGGGTGAAAAGGCTGGGTGCTGGCTGAAAGGAAGCTATAATCATCTGTCCAAGAGGTAACTGGAGCCAAAGTTTAGAGGTCTGATTTTAGTTTGGTTTAGTTTCGAGATACAGCGTGGAACCAGACCCTTCGGCCCACCGAGTCCGCACCGACCAGCGATCCCTGCACATTAACACTATCCTACACGCACTGGGGACAATTTGCATTTATGCCAAGCCAATTAACCTGCAAATCTGTTCGTCTTTGGAGAGTGGGAGGAAACCGAAGATCTCGAAGAAAACCCACGCAGGCATGATGGGGTGGGTGGACCATTTGACCATAAGGAGGGTAGTCATTGTGGTAGATGTTCGAGAGTGCTCCCCCAAAGGCAATTCCATGTCCTTCCCAGTTTAAATGTACAACAGGAGAGGGGAGAGCTCTGCTGTTACAGAGAAGATCTCAGAGGAAAGGAGATAAGGTGGAAAGCATAAAGAAACAACCAAAGTAGAGGCCTATGTCAGATAGACACAAAATGCTGGAGTAACTCAGCAGATCAGACAGCCTGGGTATGAAGGAACTGCAGATGCTGGTTTAAACTGAAGAATAAAGACACAAAAAGCTGGAGTAACTCGGCGGGACAGGCAGCATATCTGGAGTGACTCAGTCTGAAGAAGGGTGGCGACCCGAAACGTCACCCATTCCCTCTCTCCAGACATCAGACAGCATATCTGGAGAAAATGGATAGGCGATGTTTAGGGTCGGAACCCTTATAGAGTCATAGAGTCAGACAGCGGGGAAACAGGCCCTTCGAACCATCATGCCAAAACTAACCAACATGCCCCATCTGCACTAGTCCCACCTCCCTGTGTTTGGCCCATATCCCTCTAAACCTGTCCTATCAATCGACCTGTCTAAATGTTTCGTAAATGTTGGGATAGTTACTGCCCCTATGTTCCATACACCCACCAGCCTTTGTGTGAAAATGTTACCCTTCAGATTCCTGTTCAATCTTCCCTCCCTCACCTTAAACCTATGTCCTCTGGTTCTGAATTCCCCTACTCTGGGCAAGAGACTCTGTGCATCTACCCAATCTATTCCTCTCATGATTTTGTACACCAGTATAAGATCACCCCTCATCCTCCTGCACTCCAATGAATAGATGCATAGCCTGATCAACCACTCCCTATAGTTCAGGCCCTCATGCCCTGGCAACATCCCCGTGAATCTTCTCTGCACCCTTTCCAGCTTGACACTGTCTCTCCTATAAAACGGTGCCCAGCTCTGAACACAATACCCTAAATGAGGCCTCACCAACATCTTATAACCATATAACCATATAATAACCATATAACAATTACAGCACGGAGACAGGCCCTCTCGGCCCTTCCAGTCCGTGCCGACCATTTGTTTTCCCCTAGTCCCATCTACCTGCACTCAGACCATACCCCTCCATTCCCTTCATGTCCATATACCTATCCACTTTACTTTTAAATGTTAAAATCGATCCTGCCTCCACCACCTCTGCTGGAAGCTCATTCCACACAGCCACCACCCTCTGAGTAAAGAAGTTCCCCCTCACGTTACCCCTAAACCTCTGTCCCTTAATTCTCATGTCATGCCCTCTTGTTTGAATCTTCCCTACCCTCAATGGGAAAAGCTTATCCACGTCAACTCTGTCTATCCCTTTCATCATTTTAAAAACCTCAATCAAGTCCCCCCTTAACCTTCTGCGCTCCAAAGAATAAAGACCTAACTTGTTCAACCTTTCTCTGTAACATAGTTGCTGGAACCCTGGCAACATTCTAGTAAATCTCCTCTGTACTCTCTCTATTTTGTTGACATCCTTCCTATAACTAGGCGACCAAAATTGTACACCATACTCCAGAATTGGTCTTACCAATGCCTTGTACAATTTTAACATTACTTCCCTACTCCTATATTCAATGCTCTGATTTATAAAGGCCAGCACACCAAAGGCTTTCTTTACCACCCTATCTACATGCGATTCCACCTTCAGGGAACTATGCACAGTTATTCCTAGATCCCTCTGTTCCACAGCATTCCTCAATTCCCTACCATTTACCATGTACGTCCTATTTTGATTTGTCCTGCCAAGATGTAGCACTTCACACTTATCAGCATTAAACTCCATCTGCCATCTTTCAGCCCACTTTTCCAAATGGCCCAAATCTCTCTGTAGACTTTGAGAATCTACTTCATTATCCACAATACCACCTATCTTAGTATCATCTGCATACTTACTTATCCAATTTTCCACCCCATCATCCATATCATATTATATAACTGCAACGTGACCTCCCAACGTCTACCTCCCAATACCGTTCTTCAGACATCTGTGTTCATATGATACCGGTACCCTACTTTGTGCTACCATGTAGATTCCACACCCACTACAGAGTTCTGGGTCCAAGGAAAATATATGGTTTACTAAAAACAATACTGGAAAGCAAAGTGTAAAAAAAGTTCCTAAAGTTGCCAAGTTGCCAAACGCAGTCAGCTTAAGGGCCTGTCCCACTTTCACGACCTAATTCACGACCTTTCTTACTCGTGGACATTTTTCATCAGGCTAGAAAAATGCCCCGACCAACTCAATGCCACGAGTACCTACGACTAGCATCCCTGCCTGCTACGGCCTACCAACGACCTCCTACGACCTCGTGGCGACCATGCTGCGAGTATGAGTCAAGGGCAAACTCGGCAGAGGTCGTGAATTAGGTCGTGAAAGTGGGACAGGCCCTTTACTCAGTGCAACACATTGGAGAAGCTCCCGACCCAAATCGTCACCTATCCATGTTCTCCAGAGAGGCTGCCTGTTAGTTACTCCAGCACTTTGAGTCTTGTTTTCCGCGAACCAGCACCTGCAGTTCCTTGTTTCTACGACAATGATCACGTTCATTGGCCCAACACGAGTGCGCAGTATCCTTGGCGCTCAGCCAACGAGAGTGTAGTACATAATAACCCCATTTAGAAGTGCTTCAATTAGCACCCTGGTAAAGCACACAGAGCTACTGTAACTGAGGTACATCTAATAGCCTACCAAAAAAATATCATATATAATTGTAACTAACGTGAAAGCTAACATATAATTTTGTATAGTTTAGGAATACAGCGCAGAAACAGGCTCTTCGGCCCACCGAGTCCCCGCCAACAAGCGACCCCCGTTACACTAACACTGTGCTACACATGCCATGGCCAATAGGACAATTGGCCAGAGCACCTGGGGAAAACCCACGCAGTCACGGGGGGGAACGTACAAACTCTGTACAGACAGCACCCGTGGTCAGGATCGAACCCGGGTCTCTGCCGCTGGAAGGCAGCAACTCTACCGCTGCGCCACCGTGCCACCCCTAAATGTGTAGAGAAAAACCATATAATACAAGGTATTTATAGTTACCCACAAATAAAATTAAATGGGCGTGAACCAATAATCATTCCAAAGAGATAGGCAACGTTTCGGGCCGAAACCCTTCTTCAGACTGATGGGGGGTGGGGGTTTCGGCCCGAAACGTTGCCTATCTCCTTCGCTCCATAGATGCTGCTGCACCCGCTGAGTTTCTCCAGCAATTTGTGCACCCTTGATTTTCCAGCATCCGCAGTTCCTTCTTTAACACAAATCATTGCAAAGACATGGTTACAAAAAGTCAATTAAAAATCATGGACATAATTGTTAGAATGGGGAGGCCCGAAACGTTAGATCAGATATTATAGGTTGTGGTGAGAAAGGATCTTAGCTCAGAAAATCAAATAGAATCATAATGGTAGAGCTAAGAAACAACAAGCTGGAAACAAAATGGCAGGAGTACTCAACTAATGGCGGCAATGTAAGACCTTGTGCAAGGGGGGCACAGCGGCGCAGTGATAGAGCTACTGCCTTGCAGCGCCGGAGACCCATGTTCGATCCTGACCACGGGTGCAGTCTGTACGGAGTTTGTACCTTCTCCCCGGGACCTGTGTGGGCTTTCTCCGGGTGCTCTGTTTTCCTCCACCACTTCAAAGAAGTACAGGTTTGTAGGTTAATTGGCTTGGTATAAAAGTTAAAAAATTGTTCCCGGTGTGTGTAGGGTCGTGTTAATGTGCGGGGATTGTTGGTCGGTACAGACCCGGTGGGCCAAAGGGCCTGTTTCCGTGCTGTATCTCTAAAACTAAAACTAAAAGGCATTGCAATAATCAGAAAGGGGTGTGATTCTAATGTACATGTACAGTGGGTAAACCAAAGCAATGTTAATATTGTGGAGAATGAATACATGGCTTGAATATATTTCTAGGCCAGTATGTCATGAACCCAGAAGGGAATAATAAGTGTTACATTTAAAATTGGATAAATAGAAAGGGTTAACTGATGTTAAGGGGGGCAGCAATCTTAATGACAGAATTGTATATAAAGATTGAAGTGATTGAAGAAAGGCTGGTACAGAGGCGCAGCGGTAGAGTTGCTGCCTTAGTGCCAAACCCGGGCTCGATCCTGACAACGGGTACTGTCTGCACGGAGTTTGCACGTTCTCCCTGTGACCACGTGGGTTTTGCCCGGCTGCTCCGGTTTATTCCCACACACCATGGACGTACAGGTTTGTAGGTTAGTTGGCTTCAGTAAATATTGTGAAATGTCCCGGGTGTGTAGGATAGTGCTGGTGTATGGGCGTTGCTGGTCGGCACTGACTCAGTGGGCCGAAGGGCCTGTTTCTGCTCTGTATCTCTACACTAAAATCTAAAGTAAACTAAATGAAAGGCAAAATATGACAACAGGCCATCAAAAAAAAAAATTATGAGAGTTTTTATAGTTCATTAAAAAAGTAAAGAAAATTGTGGGGGTCTCATAAGCTGAGGTAGGAGAGGAAATAAGGAAATGGAACAGATATTTTGTGCTAAGAAAACAGATATTTTCTTCGTCTTTCGTGTGGCGTGCACAGCCTAAAGACGTCGGACAACTTGTTCTATTTGATCTTTTGTTTGTGCACGTCGAGTTGATTGCATTAGTCGAAACAGGGCGGGCCACGTGAAGGTTGCAATCTCCCACCCCGTATTTTGTGCCTATAATGACAGAAAACCTTCTAGGATTAGTGCACTACAAGTCTCCAATAATGAAGGCACGAGCTTATTGAATGACTGACCAGGTGCAAGGCGCTGAATGGCCTACTCCTGCTCCTATTCCTCGTGTTATTAAAATGCACTAGCAAAGACTACAGTTAAATGTTTCATTCTGAGTGATGTCAGTTCAGTAAGTAGATCCACACGCAGATTGGCAACTAAGTTCTATTTTACTGTTATTATCAGATTCCATTATTGAATGAATTGGTGTCCTGGTTCAGTGCTGTGGAGACTGCAACATATGTTCTCTCTAGCCGTTTTTAACCCAGTGGGCATAAATGTTGGCTTGGCTGACTGAATAGTCGCCAGCTGATGAGGAGACGAAGCGAGTTAGCCTCAAAGCATTCACAAGGCAAGAAAGAGCCCTGTACATGGAATAAATGCCGAGCCCAAAACTGGCTTTCTATTTTTTGCTTTCTTCCTGTTAATTTGTTGGTTTATTAATATAAAGCGTTTCAATGATGTTGTGTTCTGACACGGATACTTGGATAGAGTGGATGTGGAGAGGATGTTTCCACTAGTGGGACGGCCTAGGACCCGAGGTCACAGCCTCAGAATGAAAGGACGAGGACCCAATGAGGAGGAACTTCTTTAGTCAGAAGGTGGTGGTGAATCTGTGGAATTCAAATGCCACAGAAGGCCGTGGAGGCCAAATCAATGGATATTTTTACGGGAGAGATTGATAGATTCTCGATTAGTACGGGTGTCAGGGGTTACGGGGAGACGGCAGGAGAATGGGTTTAAGAGGAGAAGATAGATCAGCCATGATTGAATGGCAGAGAGATTTGATGGGCCGAGCGGCCTAATTCTGCTCCTATCACATATGAATTTATGAGACTATACCCCACTGCCGCTGCCCATCAGATCACTATTTCACACAGTCAAAGTTGTAATCCGCTCGTCCCTGCTTCAGTGCTGATAAAGGTTCCCTATTAATTTAGTAATTTCACTGATGCAGAAAAGATATTGTAGCGGACAATTGTCAATCTCGTTGCTAAACAATAATAAATATGTTATTCGTGTAATTCTGAGTGTACTGTTTACCTTGAGCATTTCAGTCAGTAGACTCTTCGGAAGTTCAAAAATCAGAACGTTCATTTATATAGTGCCTTTAAAGGGCCTGGCCCACTGTACGAGGTAATTCAAGAGTTCTCCTGAGTTTTCCCTGATTCGAACCCGGAGAATTACGGTAATAGCCATTCCTAGGTACTCGGGGCTCTCGTGGACATTTTTCACAGTGCTAAAAAAACTTCACGAGTTACCGCGTTTCCCGAGTACTTGCCGTTACATTACGATCCGCTAAGAGACAGCCACGAGCTCCGACGTAGCCGCTACATACATTCTACGTACTTACCACAAGTTTGATTTTTTTTTTAACTCGGGAGAGCTGTTGAATTACCTCGTACGGTGGGACAGCTCCTTAACTATGCCCAAAGACTTACAGCATTAGCAACCAAAACCAGCAAACATTAAGAGTGGAAAAGTGCCAATGCAACTATGTCCCAATGCTTAGTTTAGTTTAGAGACACAATGCAAATACAGGTCCTTCAGCCCACCAAATCCACTCCGACCAGCACGCTAAAGCTATCCGAGGGACAATTTCAATTCTACCGAACCAATTCACCTACAAACCTGTACGTCTTTGGAGTGCGGGAGGAAACCGAAGATCTCGGCGAAAACCCATGCGGTCACGGGGAGAACGTACAAACTCCGTACAGACTAGCCCCCCTAGTCAGGATGGAACCCCGTTCTCCAGCGCTGCAAGTGCTGTAGGGCAGCAACTCTACCGCTGTGTCACCACCCCACCCTAAATGCTGTGCGATGAACCAATCGAAGTGTGTAGCACTAAACTCCCAACCTGCCACATTGAACTTTTTTTTTAATCGGAGGGCCGAAGGGCCTGTTTCCACGCTGTATCTCTAAACTAAAGTAAACTAAACTTTGGTGTAAACCAGCAGCTGCAGGTGTTTGTTTCTACATAAGGGATATTTGGGCAAGTACATGGATAGGATAGATTTAGGTTGTTAAGTCGTAAGTGATAGGAGCAGAATCAGGCCACTCCACCCATCAAGTCTACTCCACCATTCAATCATGGCTGATCTATCTCTCCTAAGCCCATTCTCCTGCCTTCTCCCCATCACCCTTGACACCCGTACTAATCAAGAATCTATCCATCTCTTAAAAATATCCGTTGACAGGCCCCCACAGCACCTCTGTGTCAAAGGATTCCACACATTCATCACCCTCTGTCTAAAGAAATTCCTCCTCGTCTGAAAGAACGTCCTTTAATTTTGAAGCTATTACCTCTGGTCCCAGACTCTCCCTCTGGTGGAAACATTCTCTCTACACCCGAGCCTTTCACTATTCCGTACGTTTCAATGGGGTACTCTTTCATCCTTCTAAACTCCAGCGAACACAGGCCCAGTGCTGTCAAACGCTCATCATATGTTTAGAGGGATATGGGCCATGCGTGGGCTGATGGGACTTTTGTAGATGGGGCATGTTGGTTGGCTTGGGCAAGTTGGGCCAGAGGGCCTGTTTCTACTTTGTATGACTCGATGACTCTATAAGTGAAGAACTAGTTAATCAACGTACTGAAGAAGGCAGGTTAATTCAGTCTGTGCTGAAAAAATACTGAAAGGAAAATAAGTGAACCCCGTTGAATTCTTTACATTATATAACACACATTTCTTTTGGCTTCTGAAATATTTGTAGCCTTGAATCCTACGAGTCATAAGCAATTGATATTCACTGATAAATATTCTCATCTAGATTTTCCAAGCAAGGATTTTTCTTTGAAATGAGTAGGGAATTAAGGAGGACAGTGATGAGAAGCTATTACAACTTCCTAATGAAGATACATTGAAAATTCCAAGTATGCTCTACATATTAAATGTTTCACATATGATTCATAAGCTTATAAGCGATAGGAACAGAATTAAGTCCCATTGAGAATTAAACCCAACAAGTCTACTCCGCCATTCAATCATGGCTGATCTATCTTTTCCTCTCAACCCTATTCTCCCGTCTTCTCCCCATAACCCATGACACCCGTACTACTCAAGAATCTGTCATTCGTCACCTTAAAATTATCCAATGACTTGGGCACCACAGCCTTCTTTAGTTTAGTTTAGTTTAGTTTAGAGATACAGCACAGAAACAGGCCCTTCGGCCCACTCTGTCCGCGCCGCACATCAATGCTATCCCACACACACTATGGACAATTTATAATTTTACCAAGCCGATTAACCTACAAACCTGCACGGCTTTGAAGTGCAGGAGGAAACCGGAGCTCCCGAGGAAAAACCAATGCAGGTCACGGAGAGAACATACGGACTCCATACAGATAGAACCCGTAGTCAGGATCGAATCCGGGTGTCCGGTGCCGTGTGGCAGCAACTCTACAGCTGCCCCGTGGCACTGAATTCCACAGATTCACCACCCTCCGACCGAAGAAATTCCTCCTCATCTCCTTCCTAAAACTACTTCCTTTTATCCAGATCCTAGACTCTCCCATTAGTGGAAACATCCTCTCCGCGTCCATTCTATCCAAGCCTTTCACAATTCGATCGCCCACTCTATCTACCGCCTTGCCTTCCAATCCTCGCTACGAGAACATACTCGAGCTGCAATGGGTGTACTCTGAAAGGCATTTTTATTTTTTAGGTTTTAGCTTTATTCTTGTCACGTGTACCGAGGCACGGTGAAAAGCTTCATATTGCATGCTATCCAATCAGATGTACCACACAATACATATACATACGTACGTACATCAGGGTCAATTCCAAGTATAATAGATAGAGCATGGGGAAGATATAGAGTGCAGAATATTGTTCTCAGCACAGCAGCACATTATCGTATATCAGTTCCATAGACAAGGTCCAATGTTGTTAATGGGGTAGAGATGAATCGAACGGTATCCTTTTATGTTGGAGAGTTAATGTCTGTAACAGCGTGTAAAAGACACTTGGACATATACGTGGCAAGTAAAGGTTTAGTGGGATATGGCCTAAAACCAAGCAAATGGGACTAGCTTACATAATAGACAATAGACATTAGGCGCAGGAGTAGGCCATTCGCCCTTCGAGCCAGCACCGCCATTCACTGTGATCATGGCTGATCATCCACATTCGGTGCCCCGTTTCTGCCTTCTCGCCATATCCCCTCGCTCCGCTATCTTTATCTCCACTATTGGGCAACTTGGCTGATTTGGGCTGTATCCATGTTCTATGACTCTATGACCCTAACATTTTTTAAGATAGTATCATTTAATATTTGAATCATTTGCCAATGAAATCGACTTTATTTCACAACGCTGGGGGAGGGGTTTGGATAAACAGAACTGTAAATATTTCAGTGCAGGAAGGAACTGCAGGTGCTGGTTTAAACCGAAGATAGACACAAAGTGCTGGAGTAACTCAACGATGACAGGCAGCATCTCTGGAGATGCTCTGGAATGGGTGACGTTTCGGGTGGAGACCCTTCTTCCGACGGAGAGTCTCGTTTTCCTTTCCCCCCGCCTCTCGGTGTGAAGAAGGGTCTCGACCTGCTAATGTTTCAGCTGCAGTGAGGCCCGGATGAGGTCAGGAAAAGGCCAGACGCCAGGCAGGTTCAGAAGTATTTTCTTTTAATGAATCATGGCAAACACCCAGAACGCCCGCGAGCAGGACCCGGGGAAACCCCGTGGGCAGACCATCGTCCCTGTCCCTCAAGAGCCGAGGGGGATGACCCAGGGAGCGGCCTGACCCCCAGGGACTGCCACACAGCTTTGGTTGTAAAAACAGTCATTTTAAGCATTTGAAAGTCATCACAAGAACTTAAAATGGATAGATTTTACAGGAGAACATTTAAAAATGTTTCAAAGGTCACCCCTGCTCCAGATCGATAAGGAGAGAGACATCTTGTAATCCTTAACTGATAACACAGTGTTGTCACAAGGTATTGAAGCAAACAATTCAATAGCTCAATCAGCAGTTCAATATTTATTGCCCACCAGACAGAGTTGTTTAAGCAATTAGAATCATAGGAGCAGAATTAGGCCATCCGGCCCATCAAATCTTCTCTGATCTCAGTCATGGCTGCTCTATCTCTCCCTCCTAACACCATTCTCCCGCCTTCCCCCCATAACCCCTGACAACCATCCTAATCAAGAATCTTTCTTTATCTGCCTTAAAAATATCCATTGACTTGGCCTCCGCAGCCTTCTATGGCAAAGAACTCCACAGATTCACCACCCTCTGACTAAAGACATTCCTCCTCATCTCCTTCCTAAAGGAACGTCCTTCAATTCTGAGGCTATGCCCTCTGGTCCTTGATTCTACCACCAGTGGAAAGGTCAGTCATAGGGTCATAGGGTCTTACAATGTTCCCTTCGGCCCAACTTGCCCACACCGGCCAGCATGTTCCATCTACACTAGTCCCACCTGCCTGCATTAGGCCCATACCCTTCTAAACCTGTCCTATCCTTGTACCTGTCTAAATGTTTCTTAAACATTGCCATAGTCCCTGCCTCAACTCCCTCCTTGTGGCAGCTTGCTCCATACACCAACCACCTTTTGTGGGGAAAAAGCTATCCCTCAGATTCTTATTAAATCTTTACCCTCTCACCTTAAACCTACAGTATGTCCTCCGGTTCACCATTCCCCTAAAACACACGTGATTTTGCATGTAGATTTAGACTAAAGCTGCTTAAAAGGCCATGGGCCTGATGGGTGACACCACTAAACACATTCAGGTTCGATTACAATAATGAGTCATGATAAACTGACATGAGCTTCCTTGGATTTATTAGATCTCATACTGGAATTAATGAGCTTGAAATTAGGTCTAATAAATCTTATAAAATGAAACACTTATAAATTAAGCACAACATCATAAATATCCACTAGGAGATGTAAATAAATAATTAGCTAGAGAAAACATGAATTACCTTTAATAATAACAGAAAATTTATGATAAATGTGACTTTTGGGAAATGGGAAACTGGAACAACAAAAGTGCATTATAAGTACAGACACTAAATGCTGGAGTAACTCAGCGGGATAGGCAGCATCTCTGGATAGAAGGGATGGGTGACGTTTCGGGTCGACCCTTCTTCATTTAAGAGGGAGTTAGATGTGGCCCTTGTGGCTAAAGGGATCAGGGGGTATGAAGAGAAGGCAGGTACAGGATACTGAGTTGGGTGATCATATTGAATGGCAGGGCAGGCTCGAAGGGCCGAATGGCCTACTCCTGCACCTATTTTCTATGTTTCTATGTTTCAGGCTGAAGTCCATCTGAAGAAAGGTCTCTACCCGGAATGTCACCATTCCTCCTATCCCGAGATGCTGCCTGCCCCGCTGAGTTACTCCAGCAACTTGTGTCTATCTTTGGTGTAAACCAGCATTTGCAGTTCCTTCCTATGTATTAGAATTAATTAATTGCTGGAAATGTTGTCCAACATTATTCCTGTTGATAACATATTTGAATAAAATACATTTAAAAGACTTTTGGACAGGTACATAGATGGGCAATGGTTTAAGTAAGTAAGTTTATTGGCTAAGTATTCACATACAAGGAATTTGCCTTGGTGCTCCGCCCACAAGTAACAACATGACATACAGTGACAGTTACGAATGATTCAGAAAACACTAAACATTATTAATAATAAAACATTAATGATAAAACACCATTGATCAAGCATGTGAACCAACAAAATACCAGATCAAAGGGAGGCTACAGATTTTTGGCTGTTGAGTAGAGCAACTACTCGTGGATAAAAACTGTTTTTATGTCCGGCTGTGGCAGCTTTGACAGTCCGGAGTCGCCTTCCAGAGGGAAGTGATTCAAAGAGTTTGTGGCCAGGGTGAGAGGGGTCAGAGATGATCTTGCCCGCTCGCTTCCTGGCCCTTGCAGTGTACAGTTCATCAATGGAGGGAAGGTTGCAGCCAATAATCTTCTCTGCTGAAAGGACGATTCGCTGCAGCCTCCGGGTGTCGTGCTTGGTGGCTGAGCCAAACCAGACCATGATGGAGAAGGTGAGAACAGACTCTACGATGGCCGTGTAGAATTGGACCATCATTGCCTGTGGCAGATTGTGCTTCCTCAGCTGCCGCAGGAAGTACATCCTCTGTTGTGCCTTTTTGACTGTGGAGTCGACGTTTGCCACCCACTTAAGGTCCTTGGAGATGATGGTTCCCGGGAACTTAAAATACTCCACAGATGTGACTGTGGTGTTGTTGATGGTGAGTGGGGTGAGGGGAGGGGGAAGCTCTCCTAAAGTCTACAATCAATTCCACTGTCTTAAGAGCATTGAGCTCTAGGTTGTTGCGACGGCACCAGGATGCCAGCTGTGACACTTCCTGTCTGTAGGCAGATGTTTGGGAGGATATGGTCCAAACACGGGCCGCAGGTGATAGAGTGGGAAGCAGGAAAGATAAATAACTAAAGGGATTATCGTACACTCTATTTTTCTCTGCCTTCATTTCACCTTTCTTGTTGAACTTAAAGCTCATTTAATTCAAACTCTTCCCAGTTCAGGGGATAAATTATCTACCTGAAATGTCAGTTGAGTTTCTCTTTCCACGGATGCCGCCTGACCAGTTTGTACTTCTGCCTTGCAGTACCTATTGATCTTTGCTTTCCTAAGATCGCTCTTCACCATTTTGTTGACCAATTGTCTGTCTGCAGCAGAGAGTGCTCCAGATATGAAATTTTCAGCGATTTTTCCGCAATAATATCTACTTGGACAAGCCAACATCATCAGGGCCCCACACCATCCTGGCCACACACTCATTTCACCACTGCCATCGGGAAGAAGGTACAGGAGCCTGAAAACTGTAACATCCGGGTTCAGGAACAGCTTCTTCCCTATAGCCATCAGGCTATTAAACGCAACAACAAATAAACTCTGGACTGCAACAGACTATTATTATTATTATTATTATTATTATTATTATTATTATTAATATTATTATTATTATTATTGTTGCACTATATTTGTTATTTATTGAGATTGAGTATGTGTGCTTGTGTATACACACACTGAACTTTTTTTCTTCTCCCGTTTTGTACTATGTTTGCACATTCTGTTGTGCTGCAGCAAGCAAGAATTTCATTGTCCTATCTGTGACATGTGACAATAAACCACTCTGGACACTCTCTCAGACATTGAAAACTTGTTCAGCAGTCCAATACGTTCCGTTCAAGATAGTTCAAAATGGCGCCCAAGCCGGCCGACCGTCCGTGTGCTGGTCCAAGTTCAGTTCAGTTCAGTTTATCGTCACATGTACCGAGGTACAGTGAAAAGCTTTTGTTCTGCGCTAACCGGCCAGTGAAAAGACAATGCATGCTTACAATCAAACCATTCACAGAGTACAGATACATCACCGTGTGCAGATACACTGGTCCCAGACGTGTATCTACTATTATTCATCACAATCGCTCCAGAGGGATGGATATATGTGGAAGAGGACAAGGAGGAGGGGGAAAGGGACAGGATAGGGGAAAGGGCGAGCTGGGATGGGGGTGACACGGGAAGGAGAGAGGAGGCTGTTATTTAAAATTGGAGCATTCAGGGCGTCTCGGTGGTGCTGCAGTAGAGCTGCTGCCTTACAGCGCCCGAGACCCGGGTTCGATTCAGGCCATGGGTGCTGTCTGCTTGCAGTTTGTACGTTCTGCCCATGGCCACGTGGGGTTTCTCCAGACGCTCCGGTTTCCTCCCACATTCCAAAGACCTGCCGGTTTGTAGGTTAAATGGCTTTGGTAAGAATTGTAAATCATAAGTGTTTAGGATAGTGTTAGTGTACGGGGTGATCGCTGGTCAGCGTGGACTTGGTGGGCTTCCACGCTGTATCTCCAAACTAAACTAAGCTAACCTAACCTAGATATCATTGGGTTGTAGGATGCGCAAGCAGAATATGAGGTCCTGCTCCTCTAATTATAAATATTCCCCTGCAACGGTATCCATGTAGAAAGCTCTCTTATTTAATCATTACGGTTTGAATGTACCACTCTCGTTATCTGTGCCTGTGATGTTTGCATTTTAAAATGTCTTATTTATTCAATGGATTTTGCTTGATTTCACAGTTCACCTCCAGGTGTAAGCCGTGCAGAAAACCAACACTACCCCGATCAGTGACCATATTTGTATTTCTGATTGCAAGGCTTGCGTTCCACGGGGGAAGATTACAGATGCTCTCTTGGGGACCTTGTCGCGGAGAACAATGGGGGAACTGGCCCTCCAAGTGCAGCATTGGCAGGAATTCTCACAGGCCGCTGAATATTAATGCCAATGCAAATGTGCAGGACAACAAACCCACCGGAGAATACAATTGGTAAAACAATCATCATCTTCCAGAGTTCAAAGGCAACGCTGTGCGGCTCCCACAAGGTTTGTACGCTGCACCCTATGGGATGTCCGACTTCAAAGGGGGCTCCTGGACCACTGGAGTAACCATTTGCAACGAGGAGCAGCATTCCCAGAGGCTTTGCCGCACTGCATTTGAGAGGAACACCGTCTATTCTCCTCATGCACCCTTCCGAGGGGAATAACCATGAATCAGCGTCAAAGAATGTAACGAAGGGTGTGAAAATTGAAAGAATTAGCTGCCATATAGAATTGGAAAGCAAAAGCAAGGGTCAAAGTGCTGGATATTTTGATCCACGTTTTGATTTGAAATAAACAAGTTGTTATTTGTGGCACGTTACACTTGGTGTTGGATCATTAATTGCAAATCAATTGATGAGCTGTTAGTGCTGTTAATTCATTTGATCTTCCGTTAAAAATGTCCTACAGGCTAAATTGTGATTTTTGCACTCAGATTTAGACAGGATAAGTGAAAAAAAAAACGGTTTACTGCTTGAAATAAGGCTGTGAACAGTGCTAACTCCGCTCCATAATAGAATATGGTCATGAGTCATAGGAGCAGAATTAGGCCATTCAGCCCATCGTGTCTTCTCCGCCATTCAATCATGGCTGATCTGTCTATCCGACTCAACCCCATTCTCCTCCCTTCTCCCCATGACCCCTAATGGGAATAATTGATTCATTCCACTGTAAGGAGTTTGTTCGTTCTCCCCGTGACCTGCGTGGGTTTTCTCCGGGATCTCCGGGGGCTAATTGGCTTGGTATAATTGTAAATTATCCCGAGTGTGTGTAGGATTGCGTTAGTGTGTGGGGATCGCTTGTCGGGGCAGACTCAGGTGGGGCGAAGGGCTTGTTTCCGTGCTGTATCGCGAAACTACAAAGAAAATCCACTGATGATCCGCTGGTGATTCCAATAAGTGACGGAGATTGAACTGAAACGTAAAATTCACAGGTTACCATCCTGCACTCGATATATTTCTGAAGGACTCATTCATGCTTGGATTCATTCATAAGTTGCTGTCAGACTTTATCTTGACTTTACCAGAGGTCTGCTGGGCCAAATGGCCATTCTCTCTGCGGAACCTGCGTCCTCATGGTCCCAACCTCTTTGGTGGAGACCTTCGAACTGTCTTTAATCGGACTTTATTGGACTTTATCTTCACTAAACATTAAACTCTTTATTCTTTATCTGTACACTGTGTGATATACCCACGATTACAGATGAAACAATTAATCTCTGCCTTCAACGCTGGATACACTAACTGGTGTATTCTAAAAAAAACTTATGACTAATGCAGTCGTTGTACTTTGCTGACATTTGTGCTGTATTGGTGCCAAAGGGTGGTTTGTTGCTGCCAGCACAGATCAGCGTTGGTGAAAAGGCAGCCTACCTGTCCTTTCACACCTGATGATGTTTTCAAGGGAGCGTCAGATTTAGCTCTTAGGGCTAACGGAATCAAGGGATATGGGGAGAAAGCAGGAACGGGATACTGATTTTGGATGATCAGCCGCGATCATATCGAATGGCGGTGCTGGCTCGAAGGGCCGAATGGCCTACTCCTGCACCTATTTTCTATGTTTCTCTCTGTGGGCGGGAAGGAGAGCAAAGGCCGCAGCCAACCCCTACGCAGTCATGATAGGCACAAAAGTGCTGGAGTAACTCAGCGGGTCAGGCAGCGTCTCTGGAGAGAAGGAACAGGTGACGTTTCGGGTCGAGACCCTTCTTCAGACTGCGAGTCAGGGAAGAGGGAGACTAGAGGTATAAAAAGGTACAAAGAACAAATGAAGGAAAGGCATGAAAAGAACAAACCAATAGCCAGCAACGATGGTCAAGGAAAGGTGGAGCCCACAATGGCCCATTGTTGGCTGCGGAAAAGGTGATAACGAGTGATACAAGCAGTGAAACTACTGATGACGGCCGTGAAACTAGAAGGATGACTAGAGTAGTGAACGGACGGAGAGCGACAGGGAGTGCAAGGATTATGAAATTAAAGATATCAATATTCACACCTCTGGTTCACTGGCAGACACAAAATGCTGGAGTAACTCAGCGGGACAGGCAGCATCTCTGGAGAGAAGGAATGGGTGACGTTTCGGGTCGAGACTGATGAGTCTGAAGAAGGGTCTCGATCCGAAATGTCACCCATTCCTTCTCTCAGGGGATGCTGCCTGTCCCGCTGAGTGACTCCAGCATTTTGTGTCCACCTTTGATTTAAATCAGCATCTGCAGTTCTTTCCTACCCATGTGGTGCACTGGTTCTCTGCACTGTGGACGGCTCAATTGTAATCACTGACTATCTCAATGGCGTCAAGTTGGGAAAAGAGGAAGTACAACGGGATCTGGGGGTCCTTGTACATCAATCTATGAAAGTAAGCATGCAGGTACAGCGGGCAGTGAAGAAAGCGAATGGCATGTTGGCCTTTATAACAAGAGGAATCGAATATAGGAGCAAAGAGGTCCTCCTGCAGTTGTACAGAGCCCTAGTGAGTACCCACCTGGAGTATTGTGTGCAGTTTTGGTCCCCTAATTTGAGGAAGGGCATTCTTGCTATTGAGGGAGTGCAGCGTAGGTTTACAAGGTTAATTCCCGGGATGGCGGGACTGTCATATGCTGAGAGAATGGAGCAGCTGGGCTTGTACACTCTGGAGTTTAGAAGTATGAGAGGTTATCTCATTGAAACATATAAGATTGTTAAGGGTTTGGACACGCTAGAGGCAGGAAACATGTTCCCGATGTTGGGGGAGTCCAGAGCCAGAGGCCACAGTTTAAGAATAAGGAGTAAGCTATTTAGAACGGAGACTAGGAAACACTTTTTCTCACAGAGAGTGGTGAGTCAGTGGAATTCTCTGCCTCAGAGGGCGGCGGAGGCAGGTCCACTGGATGCTTTCAAGGAGAGCTAGATTGGGCTCTTAAAAATAGCGGTCAGGGGATATGGGGAGAAGGCAGGAACGGGCTACTGATTGGGGATGATCAGCCATGATCACATTGAATGGCGGTGCTGGCTCGAAGGGCCAAATGGCCTACTCCTGCACCTATTCTCTATTGTCTATTGTCTATTGTCTATTGACTGGATAACATGCAACAAAAAGCGTTTCACTGTACCTGGGTACACATGACAGTAATAAGTTCACTTCATAAGGTCTAGGAGCAGAATTAGGCCATTCAGCCCATCAAGCCTATCCCGCCATTCAATCATGGCTGATCTATCTCTCCCTCTCAACCCCATTCTCCTGCCTTCCCCCCCATAACCCCTGACACCTGCACTAAGCGATAAATTAAACTAAACTAAACTAAACTAAAGTTGGTTCCTGCACTCTTCAAGTAGACCGTTTTCTGAATAAATTCACATTTTGTTGGCTGCATAAATGATTGTTCAAACTCAGAGGCTGACGCAGAGTTGCCAATAGAGACTCTCTCCACTTGTCGATATCATTCGATAGTTACAAGTGGGATGTGTCAGCACAGAAGCCAGATCAAGTGTTGATTGATGAAATTATTTTCCCCATCAATTCTTCCACATGAGCTGTTTCATGTGCCTATCCTACGCTGGGCAAAGCTAACTGGGGATAGAAGCCGGAGTAGCTTTGCTGGTATCCACAATCCCCCACAAACTCAACTGTCCACACATCAGTCTGCTGAGCACTTTGTGTTTATTCTGCTGTTCCAGCCTCTGCAGTATTATTTAATGCACACCGTTAACCACGGCACATTTGTACAACGTACGCTGCACATTTGCCCTTGCCCTGGCAATTATCTTATGTCTTTTTTTAAGTTTAGCTTAGTTTAGAGATACAGCGCGGAAACAGGCCCTTCGGCCCACCGAATCCGTGCCGACCAGCGACCCCCGTACACTTGCACTATTCTACACACACCAGGGACAATTCAACCAAGCCAATTAGCCCACACTTTGGAGCGTGGGAGGAAACCCGGGATCCTGAGGAAAATCTCCGCAGGTCACAGGGAGAATGTACAAACCCCTTACAAAGAGCACCCGTAGTCAGGATCGAACCAGGGTCCCTGGCGCTGTAAGGCAGTAACTCTACCCCTGCGCCACAGTGCCGCACTTTTTCTTGGTGTGTGGCGGATTATCTTTCATATTAGCCCAGGATGTTCTACAATAGCATACACCATAAGTTTTGCCAACTACAAAAATGTCTTGAGTCACAGAGTCATAGAGCCATACAGTGTGGAAACAAGTCCTTTGGCCCAACTTGCCCACACCGGCCAACGTGTCCCAGCTACACTAGTCGCACCTGCCTGTGTTTGGTCCATATCCCTTCAAACCTGTCCTAAACTTGTCCTATGCATGTCAATACCTGCCTAAAAATTGGAATAGTCCCAGCCTTAACTACCTCCTCTGGAAGCTTGTTCATACACCCACCACCCTTTGTGTGAAAATGTTACCCCTCAGATTCCTATTAAATCTTTTCCCCTTCGCCTTGAACCTATGTCCTCGATTCCCCTTCTCTGGGCAAGAGATTTCCCTTCTCTGGGCAAGAGATTCTGTGCTATTTGACCCTATTCATGATTTTATACACCTCTATAAGATCACCCCTCATCCTCCTGCACTCCAAGTAATAGGGACCCAGCCTACTCAACCTCTCCCTGTCGCTCAGACCCTGTAGTCCTGGCAATATCCTTGTAAATCTTCTCTGAACCCTTTCAAGCTTGACAATATCTTTCCTACAACCTGGTGCCCAGAACTGAACCCAATACTCTAACTGCGGTCTCACCAGCGTCTTGTACAACTGCAACATGAATTAAGAATAGTTACAACTGAAGAATCCAAAGCCTGTCATTAAAGTTATGATGAAGATGGACACAAAAAGCTGGAATAACTCAGCGGGTCAGACAGCATCTCTGGAGAAAAGGAATAGGCGACGTTTCGGGTCGAGACCCTTCTTCGGAGTCGATCCGAATCGTCACCTATTCCTTTTCTCCCGGGGTGCTCTCTGAGCCGCTGAGTTATTCCAGCTTTGTGTATCTGTCTTCGGTTTAAACCAGCATCTGCAGTTCCCTCCTACACATTAAAATTATGGTTTTCATTAGAGTCGCATTGACTGCATTAATTGCACTTTACATGCTCGCAGAATGCTTGAAATTAAAACTTAATGCATCCTGAACCAACCTGCAGGCTTGAATGATTTGTCCTCCCTTACCTACTAATTATGTAAAAGAAAAATGCTTAATTACTTTAACAGCTTTAATTTAGGTGCCCTAGATGTTGATTGCATTTCATAATCTATGATACCATTTCAATGAAGATGCCTGTTGTTGCCTCTACATTCTCCCTAATAGGCTATTAATCTCTTTATAATATATAGGCCTTTACCAAGATTATTTGAAATGCATGATCATTGAGGTTTTTTTAATATTCGTTATCAAACTCTAAACGTGTCCATTTACCTGGTACGATAAATCATTAAGCTATTAGACCGACAATGTACTTTGTAATAAAAGTCATATTAACCTTAACTGCATCGGCAAAATGTCCCCAATAAAACCATGTAGGAAATGTGATCTAATGGTAGAATTGCAAACGTGGTCTTAGAACAGGGAAGATCTGGGCATTCAAGCCTTTGATGTTGTCTTGACCTATTGAGCAAAGCTGTGTTAAAATTAAGTAGTTAAAAAGTAGTCACAAAGGACAAAAATGAGTGTGTTCTGGGCCTGTCCCACTTGGGTGATTTTTTTTAGGTGATTTCGGCGACAGTGACGCTAATTTGGGCTGTTGTCGGTTGTCGTAGGTGCTGTCATAGGTTGTCGCCAGGTGACGTAGGTTGTCGCCGGTGCGGACTACAATTAATTCTATTATCCTATTTGCTGGCAGTCGCCCAAAAAATTGCCTAGGTGGGAAAGGCCCGTTATAGTGCTTAGAAACTCATTGCCGGTTTGAAGGCTGATCGAAAAATTGGATGTGGAGAGGATGATTCCACTAGTGGGAGAGTCTAGGACCAAAGGTCGTGGCCTCAGAATTAAAGGATGTTCCTTTAGAAAGAAGATGAGGAGTAATTTCTTTAGGCAGAGGGTGATGAATCTGGAGAATTCATTGTCACAGAAGGCTGTGGAGGCCAGGTCAATGGATATTTTTAATGCAGAGATAGATCGTTTTTGATTAGTGAGCATGTCGGGGGTTATGAGGAAAGGCAGGAAAATAGGGTTCAGGGGGAGATTAGCCACGATTCAATGGCAGGGTAAAGATGGGCCGAATGGCCTAATTCATTCTTATCACTTATGAACTTATGAACTGATGAAAGACACTGCATCGGAACAGGCCCTTCAGCCCACCAAGTCCATGCTGACCTCCGATCACCAATTCACAGTAGTTCTATGTTATCCAACTTTATCATCCAGTCCCTACACACCACGGGGCATTTTACTGAAGCCAGACAATGTACAAATCCGCTTGCCTTTGGAATGTGGGAGGAAACCGTAGCACCCAGTGGAAACCCGTGTGGACACAGGGAGAACGTGCAAACACCACATAGACAGCACCCAAGGTTAGGCTCTGTGAGGCAGCAGTTCCACCAGCCACAACACCGTGCCAACCCTTATATATATATATATATATATATATATATATATATATATATATACACACACACATACACACACATACTCACATATACACACACACACACACACACACACACACACACACACACACACACACACACACACACACACACACACACGTGGAATTCATTGCCACAGAAGGCTGTGATAAATTCTTGATTCGTATGGGTGTCAGGGGTTATGGGGAAGAGGCAGGAGAATGGGTTTAAGAGGAGAAGATAGGTCAGCCATGATTGAATGGCAGAGAGATTTGATGGGCTGAGCGGCCTAATTGTGCTACTATCACTTATGAATTTATGAGACGATTCCACACTGCCGCTGCCCATTAGATCACTATTTCACACTATTTCCCTTTTAATTCAGTAATTTCACTGATGCCGCAAAGGTATTGTAGCGGGCAATTGTCAATCTTGTTGCTGAACAATAATACATAGGTTATTCGTGTAATTCTGAGTGTACTGTTTACTTTGAGCGTTTCAGTGGACTCTCGGGCAGTTCAATAACCAGATCATTCATTTATATGGTGCTGGAGTCTGAGGTTAGGAGGGAGAGATAGATCAGCCATGATTGAATGGCAGGGTAGACTTGATGGGCTGAATGACCTAATTCTGCTCCTATCACTTATGAACTTGTGAACCTCACCAAATACCCAATTTCCTTTAACCACTTACCCCCCTCACATCTCTCAGGAGGCTGCAGCCACGTGCTGGAATGCAGTTAGTTGTTGTGTTCTGGAAGATGTTACCTGAAGAGTGATAGCAACACTTTCAATATCAACTTTCAAAAATGCATTGTACGCAAAGAGGAAAACATTATATTGGCAAGAGTAAGGGTTACCCTGGTTTTACCTAGCATTCAGCATTATTCCCTTATCATGTATCTATCTATACACTGTGAATGGCTCGAGTGTAATCATGCATTGTCTTTCTGCTGACTGGATAGCGCGCAACAAAAGCTTTTCACTGTACCTCGGTACACGTGACAATAACCTACACTGAACTGAGTTACTCCAGCACTCTGTGTCCTTTTGCGAATTAACCTGCATTTGCAGTTCTTTACTTCTTTATTTCTACCCCTAATCTCACCAAGCTGCACTGAAGAGTTAGTCAGATAGTACAGGCACGATGGGCTGAACGGCCTCTTTCCGTGCTGGATTCTATATCTGAATCTAGTACAAGTGCAATTGACTTAAGGCAGTGCTGGTTTCAATAATTAATGCAAATTGCATTTTTGCAGAGATAGAAAGTTGGAAAAAAGTTTGATTAAAAGTAGTTTAATTGACAATAAACCAAAGAGTATTCAAATCATTGACTGATTGGGCTTCTGAGACTCAATTGGCACTAAATTAAAGTCTGGAAGATGTGTTCGTCATTTACTCTCATTAACACTCCACTGCTATACTTTCGCTCAATCAATCCAGTCAGTTAAGTAGACTGGTAATATTCTCAATCGCTTTATCTTCAACCCCATTTTGATTATACCACAAATGTCATAAAACTGATCAGACCTCTAACATTTGTTTGCATGCACTAATTCATAAATTATATCTGGCAAAAAAAAACATTAGCAGACAGTTTGCTTGACATGCTAATATGACATTGTTCTATCACCTATTTTAAGAGTCATTAACCTGATTAAATAAATGGGTTACTGCTTCCCTTAAAATAGCAAAGTAATGAATGCTTGAATAAGCCATTTGCTAATTTAGCTACAGTAATCTGTGAGTTTTTTTAAATTATTCAAGCCAAGTTTAAAATAACCTGCCTCTCAGCCTTTGAAACAAATACCGTTTTGGTTAATCCAGAACCATGTTTCTTTTTGAATGGGTCTTAGTTCAAATAAACTATTACAACTTCAATTAAATCAGATGTAATATCTAGATGTTCAAAGCAGTACCATCTGCTTTGAACTTGTCCCATTGGGCTACCTATCCTCTGCCTAACTTACTAACTAGCTAATCAAATCAGAACTTAATCTTCTGATGATCAAGAATCAATTTTTGAATTTTTATTCTCAGCTAATTTCCTCGAGCCCATAAGAGACACAAATCTTTTTTTGCGGGTATGTGGTTGGCAACGGAAATGTCAAAGTATGTGCAGAATCTTTTTTTTTTTTCCCCCCAAATATAAACAAGACTGTTGGGAAATTTTCTCCGTTCTCAAGTGTACCCTAATTAAATTAAAGACAGCGCTTTTCAAATATAAAGGACAAAAAATTCCCTTCCAGGTGTTCTAAATCTTTGGCAAGCTGTGACGAAAGTCCCACGAGAGGTGTTGGCCTGCAAAGTCTCTGATTATCATCTTGAAGGTAGGAGATGCAACAAAATTAGGTAAGAACTCCTGCGGAGAAAACACATTGGCATCGGTGACATCCTTGAAACTGTCGGCGGAGCTATCACAAGCCAGCATGGTGCCCTGGGTATAAATGGTGAGCCACTAGAGGCTTTGAGAGTTGCTAGTTAGGGGAGGTGCTGTGGGGGTGTGTGTAAAGTCAGATGTGTCTTCATAAAATTTATATTCAATTCCAGTGGAAACCACTGCTGGCTGTTGTGCCCTTCAAATGCAGTGCCGTTAACACCAACAACACCAGCTGAACGAAAGGTGAAGAGAGGTGGGCTTTGTTATTTTGTACATGTTGATGGCATTCCTAGACTTGGATGCGACCTGGAAGGCACCCCCTTCTTCCTGTGGGACTTGTAGCATTGATGGATGTTATCACCCAGCTGTTATCAGGCAACTGAATCATCCTACCACAACTAGAGAGCAGTCCTGAACTACAATCTACCTCATTGGTGACCCTCAGACTATCTTAGATCGGACTTTACTGGCTTTACCTTGCACTAAACATTATTCCGTTATCATGTATCCATACACTGCGAGTGGCTCGATTGTAATCGTGTATTGTCTTTCTGCTGACTGGATAGCACGCAACAAAAACTTTTCACTGTACCTCAGTGCACATGACAATAAACTAAACCTGATGATAGGCACAAGGTGCTGGAGTAACTCAGCGAGTCACGCAGCATCTCTGGAGAAAAAGGATGGGTCAAGTCAAGTCAAGAGAGTTTATTGTCATATATCCCAGATAGGACAATGACATTCTTGCTTTGCATCAGCCCAATGGAATATAGTAGGCACGAATATACAGAGCATATCGGATTTCCAAATTTCCCAGAAGCTGGTTCCTAGTTTAGTTTAGTTTAGATCACATCCACTCTTTGATGTCAAACTGATCATTTGTTGGCACTGGGCCTGTACTCGCTGGAGTTTAGAAGAATGAGGGGGGACCTCATTGAAATGTACCGAGTAATGAAAGGCTTGGATAGAGTGAATATGGAGAGGATGTTCCCACTAATGGTTGAGTCTAGGACTAGAGGTCATCAAGAATTAAAGGACGTTCCTTTAGGAAGGAGATAAAGAGGAATTTATTTAGTCAGGGTGGTGAATCTCTGGAATTCTTTGCCACAGAAGGCTGTGGAGGCCAAGTCAATGGATATTTTTAAGGCAGAAATAGACAGATTCTAGATTAGTTGGGGTGTCAGGGGTTATGGGGAAAAGGCAGGAGAATGGGGTTAGGATGGAGAAATACTGTAGATCAGCCATGTATGAATGGCGGAGTAGACTTGATGGGCCAAATGGCCTAATTCTGCTTCTATCATTTATGACCTTATGACGTCTATCCAGGCCTTTATCTGATTTGATAAGACAGCAGGCTTTTCAGAATAATGGACATACCTTTAGAATGGAGATGAGGAAGAATTACTTCAGTGAACATGTGACAATAATCAACCTAAACCTCAGGAGACTGGAACATCAGTACAATTGCATCTCACATTGAAACGTTGATACGAACAATAGAAATCAGGATATTGAATTGGCCAAAGTGTCGCCAAATTATAAATCAAAAGGAAACCTATGATCTTTATTATAGCATTAATAAAAACCTCAAAACCTAGCGCTAACCTCTTGTGAATTTCCTCAAGGGAGACATGTCTGGATTGTGGATGATCAGCCTTGATCACATTGAATGGTGGTGCTGGCTCGAAGGGCCGAATGTCCTACTCCTGCACCTATTGTCCATTGGTTTACCCCTGCAATGCAGTGGCTGCACTGTAGCTGCCAACTAGGCTGGTGGAAGGCCGCATCTCATCACTTGGGGGCAGCAAATGCTTGTGATGACCTCTTGCAGGGTCAGTTACTTCAACACGCTGCCCTGCAGTCTTGGTTATTCTGGCAAAGGGGACAACAGCAACGGAGTGCTGGAGTAGCTCAGCGGGTCAGGCAGCATCTTAGGAGAACATTGGGAGGTGCATTTTCGGATCAAGACCCTTCTGGCTGCCCCAGACCTGGCCCCTGTTGCTGATTTCCTCCAAAAGTCCATCTTCTCCAACAGCATCCAAAATGGGGAATGGCGGCAGGAGAATTTTGCACTCTCTGTCGGTCCCCACTGGTTTACCAAGTGGTCATAGTCATACAGTGTGGAAACAGGCCCTTCAGCCCAACTTGCCAACACCGACCAGTATGTCCCATCTACACAAATCCCACCTGCCTCCATTTGGCCTTTATCATTCTAAACCTGTCCTACCCATGTACCTGTCCAAATGTTTATTGAATGTTGTGATACTACCTGCCACAACTATCTCCTCTGGCAGCTCGTTCGATATGCCCATCACCCTTTGTGTAGCGATGTTACAAAACTTACTTCCAGCGGCGTTGTAGTTCTTCCACTGGCTGTGTGCGCGACTTTGGCGCCTTTGGGGGGGGGGCCAAGATTAAAATCCAGTTTTCTACCGCCTGTCCGAGGCGGATTTCCTCAGGCTGCTAGCTGATGCAGAGAAATCGTTCCAACTTCCATTCGCTATTTTTTTATTTAATCGCGAGACAATTTCATAAAAAGCGACTTCTAACGCCGTCAACGCCTACAACATGACGGATCTCAAGTACGGGACAAAACATGGTGTAAGTCGTTTATTATACATATAAACTTGCTTCTTGGGATGACTTTAGTCAATCCTCTACAAGCGAAAATGTGATTTGGGCCCCATACGATCCGGCAGTGTTTTTCCTGCCAATATGGGGTTAAAATTCACCGCAAAATGCAACGTTCCAATCCAGAAACACGCTCTCGCTAGATGATTAAAATTCTCTTTTTTTTGGAGATAAGCCGTCTAAATTGTCTATATTTTGTCTTTTCCTCTCTCTCCATGATCATTATTTTTAAACTAAATATTCACAACAGTTTGAGTCACACGCAAAAAACAATAATTTGATTATATTTCGGGTGGATGTTTCTAGATTAATTTATGGGAATTAAACATTCCTTCCATCTGGGATATAAATTCATGACAGTGAGATTTAAAAATCATGTTATATTGTGAATTCTTGTGTGAATGGGATTAGTTTGTTATTTGGATACTTAGGCTATTTAAAAAAAAATCCTTTTCTTAAGAAATGGAATCTACAGGACATTGTTAATGGGAAAGTAGAGGGAAGAAAGGCATGTCATGTGTGGTTTGAAGAGCAAAAACTTGTAGTTCACAATGCCAAAATTGAAAAGTTGAGGAACAACAAGGTGAGGAGTATGATGATGCTACTGATTATGATGTGCCAATGTACGAGCTAGCAACTGATCTTCTCCATAAAGACTTGGTCTATTGCTAGAAATTGTAATTTATTTACCTGTCTGTTATGGATTTACAGCATATAATACAATAATATTAAAGGTCTGGATTTTGAGAATATCACATTTTTGAATTTTCAAGGCAGTCTGGGTGTTTATTACTATTTCCGTCACAACGGTCAATTTTGTAATTAACTACAATTAGGTAATTAACTAATTATATGCTTTAATTTCAGGTCATCCAAGTAAGATGTTTTATATTTGTTTCAGAATGCTTCAATCTAAAATAACTGAAAACTTCATTCAGTTCTCTTGATTTTTAAGAAAGCTATGGGTTTTGACTGTCATCGATCACAGCTTTTGTGTTAAGTCTATGGGAAAGCAATAGGGAACAAGATGCTAATTCCCAAGTATGAGAATGCCCATAACTTTTTTAATGCTGAAGATATGAAAGTGAATTAGGTGTCAAATTAAACTTATTTTTATGCTTTATCTGGTGGGATAAATTGCAGACTTGATTTTTAAAATCTCAACATTTTGTAACATTGCTACTTTGTGTAAAAATGGTGCCCCTCAGGTTCCTATCTTTCTCTCCTCGCCTGAAACCAAATGTATTTGGGCAGTAGGGCGGCGCAGCTGGTAGAGCTGCTACCTCACAGCGTCAGAGACCTGGGTTCGATCCCGACTCTGGGCGCCGCCAGCACAGAGCCTGCATACTCTCTGTGACTGCGTGGGCTTTGGGTGCTCCGGTTTCCTCTCACATCCCAAAAGCATGTGGGTCTGTATTGCGATAAGGGAATATCGTTTAGTGCAAGGTAAAGCCAGTAAAGTCCGATCAAGGATAGTCCGAGGGTCACCATTGAGGTAGATAGTAGTTCAGCACTGCTCCCTGGTTGCAGTAGGAGGGTTCAGTTGCCTGATAACAGCTGAGAAGAAACTGATCCTGAATCTGGAGGTGCGTGTTTTCACACTTCTATACCTTTTGCCCGATGGGAGAGGGGAGAAGAGGTGCAGGTGTGTAGGTTTTAATTGGCCTCTGTATTAAATGCCCTTAGTGTGTAGAGAGTTGGCGAAAAATTGAATAATATAGAACTAGTATGAGCGGGTGAATGCTGGTGGGTGTGGACACGGTGGGCCGAATGACCAGCTTCCAGGTCTGTATCTCTAAAATAAACTAAAACAGTTAACGGAGCAATTCTCATCAGGTTTTTAAGTTAAAGGAGCAGAATTCGGTCATTCGGCCCATCAAGTCTACTCCGCATTCAATCATGGCCGATCTATCTTTCAAGTCTTTGATTGAATTGATTGAAAGTTATACGTTGGTGAGGCCACATTTAGAGTGTCCAGTTCTGGTCATCCTGTTGTAGGAAAGTTGTTGCTGAGCTAGAAAGGGTACAGGGAATATTCACGAGGATGTTGCCAGGAGTGTACCTTGTTGAACAGACTTTATTACTTGGAGTGCAGGAGGATGAGGGGTGATCTTGTCGAGGTGTATAAGATCATGAGAGGAATAGAAAGGGAAACATAGAAACATAGAAAATAGGTGCAGGAGTAGGCCATTCGGTCCTTCGAGCCTGCACCGCCAGTCAATATGAACATGGCTGATCATCCAACTCAGTATCCCGTACCTGCCTTCTCTCCATACCCACTTAAATATAGCCAATGAACTGGCCTCAACTACCTTCTGTGGCAGAGAATTCCACAGATTCACCTCTCTCTGTGGCAGAGAATTCCACCAAATTCACCTTCTGTGGCAAAGAATTCCACCAGATTCACTGTGTGAAAAATGTTTTTCTCATCTCGGTCCTAAAAGACTTCCCCCTTATCCTTAAACTGTGACCCCTTGTTCTGGACTTCTCCAACATCGGGACCAATCTTCCTGCGTCTAGCCTGTCCAACCCCTTAAGAATTTTGTACGTTTCTATAAGACCCCCCCCTCAATCTTCTAAACTCTAGCGAGTACATGCCGACTCTAAATGCACAAGAGTCTTTCACACAGTGTAGGGGAATCGGGAACCCAAAGCTAGAGGTAAATTATGTAAATCCTCAGTAAATAAGGTAGCATGCCACCCGACTTGGTTCAGAGAGACAGCTCGGAAACAGGTGGTTCAACCCAACAAGTCCACGCCAAAAATCGATCACCCGTTCGCACTAGTTTTTTTTATCCCATGTTCTCGTACACTACTTACACATTGGGGGTAGTTTGAAGGGGCCAATTGACCGACAGTGAATTGTAACAATGTATTGTCTTTCCGCTGACAGAAGCTTTTCACTGAACCTCAGTACACGTGACAATAAACTAAACTAAACAAATATATCTGATCGACTGGAATCATGTCTTGTCTTTCCGCTGAATGGTTAGCACGCAACAGAAGCCTTTCGCTGTACCTCGGTACACGTGATAACAAACTAAGCGGAACTGGGAGGAAACCGGAGCACCCGGAAGAAATCCACACGGTCGCAGGGAAAGTGTGCAGACACGTCACAGACAGGACCTGAGGTTGGGATCGAACCTGGGTCTCTGGCGCTGTGAGGCAGCAGCTCTCCCTTGTTACCGTTCTTTAATCTGTCATTCTGTGCCACCTGTCATTGACTCTCCCACGTTACTATGTCAGGCCTGCGTTCCCATGGAGACACCGGCAGAGGCGATCCGAAGCCTTTGTGTTCCTGTGGAATCCGGGGCTGCTTCAATCAGAGCTCGGCCGCATCCACCTGGGAACTAATCAGTGCCGTGAAGGAAGGAGAGTAAAGTTAGCTGGGAGCAGTTTCCTCTCCTTCTGTAGCAGAGGGGCACCGAGCTCCACAGGAAACAGAGCTGTTCTGCACGAACGGAAGGTTGACAACCCAGAGAACAATGTCGCCCTCAAGGAGCAGACAGTGATGTGGAGAACATTGGTCACTGGTGCATAATCGGGACCTTTGCACCCCGCGGGTCACAGGGGGGGGCGGCACGGCGGTAGATTTGCTGCCTTACAGCGCCAGAGACACGGGGTAGATCCTGACTACGGGTGCTTGTCTGTACGGAGTTTGTACGTTCTCCCCGTGATCACGAGGGTTTCCTCACACACTCCGGGTGCTCTGGTTTCCGCCCACACTCCAAAGACGTGCAGGTTTGAAAGTTGAATAGCTTTGGTAAAAAATGAGTTCCTAGCAGCTACTCATACTGAGTGGCGTAGGCAAGCTCTTGGTAATATAAAACGCATACTGGGCGGAGCAGCTACTAACAAGCACTACAATTGGCTAGTAGGAAATAACCAATCTACAGGGGGGTTAGTAAGTTTATGGATGCCACTATAGTTGGTGTTATAATGGAGCGTGAGGGGCAACTCTCTTCACATGGAAGGCGATGCTTATATGGTAACGAGCTGCCAGAGGATGTAGTAGAGTCGGGTACAATTATGACATTTAAAAGACACTTGGACAGGTACGTGAACAGAAAGATTTGGAGACCAGAAGGATTAGATAGCTTGGTCAGCATGGACAAGTCAGAGGGCATGTTTCAATGCTTGATGACTCTTCCTAAGGCGGAGATTGACAGACTCTTGATTGCTAAAGGCCCTGTCCCACTTTCCCGAGTTACTTACAAATTCTCCCGAGTTTTCCCCTTGAGTCAAACTCGGAGAATGTCCGTGGCGAGTCCGTAGAAGGCCGTAGGAGTCCGTAGATATATCGTAGCGGCTTGTTATGCCGGCCATGGGTACTCGGGGCATCAAGTAAGTCGGGACGTTTTTTCCAGCCTGTCAAAAAAGTCCATGAGTAAAAAGATAGTCGGGAGGAGGAGTTCGTAGATCACAAAAATCTTGATTTATTTTTAAGGCCCTTTCAACTCGGCAGAGGACTCGGGAAAGTGGGACAGGCCCTTAAGGTGCCAGGGGTTATTGGGCAAAGGCAGGAGAGTGGGGTTGGGAGGGAGAGATAGATCAGCCATGATTGAATGGCGGGGTAGACTTGATGGGGCCGAATGGCCTCATTCTGCTCCTGGAACGTAGGAACTTCTGAACTTATTATTGTTGCGTGTACCGAGGTGCAGTGAAAAGCTTTTTGTTGCATGTTATCCAGTCAGTGATGACAATCGAGCCGTCCACAGTGTACGGCGAACCAGAGTGTACCAGAGGTATGAATATTGATATATTTAATTTCATAAGGTACACAAAAATACTGGAGAAACTCAGCGGGTGCAGCAGCATCTATGGAGCGAAGGAAATAGGCAATGTTTCGGACCAAAACCCATAATCCTTGCACTCCCTCTCTCTCTGTGTCCCTCCATCACCCCTAGTCGCCCTACTAGTTTCACCGTCATCAGACTTATGAACCAATACCGCTCAGATTCCAATAAAACCTTTCCCCCTTCACCTGCAACCTATGCCCTCTGGTCCTCAATTCCCCTCTGGTTCTCAATTCCCCTCTGGTTCTCAATTCCCCTCTGGTTCTCAATTCCCCTCTGCTCTGGGCAAGAGACTCTGTACGTCCAATTATTACGCCGGTCTAATTATGGCGCATTACCATTTGCGCTGGGCGGGAGAGTGTATTACAGAAAAAAGTCGATGATAGAATGTGTGGAAAAGAGGGTTAAACGGTTGTCTGAGCGTCTGTCAATACACAGGCTGTTATGGAAAACTAGCACATCTCGCTTTTTTGAATGATCACGGTACAACATCTTACGATGATACCAGACAAAATGCATCATGACAGTTGGAAGTGGTCAATGCCTGGAGGTAAGGCTTACTTGACTGAACAATGAAGGGTCAAGACTCTGTATTGTGTTTTCTACGAAGATAAATGTGGAAAACCGTGAGGAAAGATAGATAGCCGGAGTGTTTCCGGAGAGCTGCAGCCAGCTAGTCACCTGTCTGATAATTTAATTGGACTGTGAAAAGTACAGATAGATCAATACAGCATCGTCAGTAGACAACAGCCATAATCGGCTCCAGCGATGAAGATGTGACAGTTGATGGGGGGAAAAGCAGACTTCAAAAAACCCAGCCACAAACACTTGATTCCGTGCAGCTGAATCAACATGACACATTTGAACATGGAACATCCGCGGTTCGAGTCAGCCGAGCAGATCCTTCAATCCTCAGAGGGTGGTGAATCGGTGGAATTTGTTGCCACAGATCTGGCCGACTGGTGTTTTTAAGATCGACTGATTCTCGGGTGTCAGGGGTTGTGGGGGCGGAAGGCAGGAGAATGGGGTTGGGAGGGAAAGGTGGATCAGCCATGACAATAGAAAAATAGACAATAGGTGCAGGAGTAGGCCATTCGGCCCTTCAGGCCAGCACCAACATTCACTGTGATCATGGCTAATCATCTTATTTACTCATCTCCGTTCTAAATGGCCTTCCCCTTATTCATAAACTGTGGCCCCTGGTTCTGGACTCCCCCAACATCGGGAACATGTTTCCTGCCTCTAGCGTGTCCAATCCCTTAATAATCATATGTTTCGATAAGATCCCCTCTCATCCTTCGAAACTCCAGAGTGTACAAGCCCAGCCGCTCCATTCTATCAACCTACGACATTCAACCATGATTCAGTGGTGGAGTAGACTTGATGGGCTGAGTGGCCTAATTCTGTTCCTGTGACCCATGAACGTATGAAGGTCCATCCACCCTTGCAGGTGGCGGCACGGTGGCGCAGCGGTTGAGTTGCTGCCTTGCAGCGCCCGAGACCCGGGTTCGATCCTGACAATGGGTGCTGTCTGTATGAAGTTTGTATGTTCTCCCCGTGACCTGCGTTGGTTTTCTCCGGGATCTCGGGTTACTTCTCCCGCTCCAACGACGTACAGATTTGTCGAATAATTGGCTTGGTATAATTGTAAATTGTCCCTAGTGTGTGTGGGATAGTTTTAGCGTACGGGGTGATCACTGGTCGGCACGGACTCGATGGGCCGACTGGCCCATTTCCGTGTTGTATCTATAAGCTAAACTAAACTAAATAGGAAGCGGTTAGATAATTGCGCTTAGCATGAGAAAAATTCAAATGTTCAGAAAGGGAAGTGCAGGGAAAAAGGACCATGATTTCTGCAGCAAAGATGATGGGAATTTAGTTTAGTTTTAGTTTAGAGACACAGCATGGAAACAGACCCTTCGGCCCATCGAGTCCACACCAACCAGCGATCACTGGGGAGTCTATGCAACCCCTTGATCACCCTGTAGACCAGTTCTATGCCCTACGCACGAGCGGCAATTTACAGAAGCCAATTAACCTCCAAACGATAGCGCTGGAGTAGCTTAGCGGGTCAGGCAGCATCTCTGGAGACAAAGGATGGGTGACATTACGGGTTTGGACCCTTCAACCTACAAACCTGCATGTCTTTGGAACAAGGGAGGAAACCAGAGCACCTGGAAAAAAAAAACCCCACGCGGTCACGGGGAGAAGGTACAAACTCTGCACGGACAGCACCCGTGGTCAGGATCGAACCCGGGTCTCTGGCGCTGTGAGGCAGCAACTCTACCGCAGTTGTGCCAATGTGCACTCTCGTTCCAACTGCAGCACGGGGTTCAACACGATGCAATTCCACGAATGAAAGAGTAACAATGTGATTTAAGACCATATAACCATATAACCATATAACAATTACAGCATGGAGACAGGCCCTCTCGGCCCTTCCAGTCCGTGCCGACCATTTGTTTTCCCCTAGTCCCATCTACCTGCACTCAGACCATACCCCTCCATTCCCTTCACGTCCATATACCTATCCACTTTACTTTTAAATGTTAAAATCGATCCTGCCTCCACCACCTCTGCTGGAAGCTCATTCCACACAGCCACCACCCTCTGAGTAAAGAAGTTCCCCCTCACGTTACCCCTAAACTTCTGTCCCTTAATTCTCATGTCATGCCCTCTTGTTTGAATCTTCCCTACCCTCAATGGGAAAAGCTTATCCACGTCAACTCTGTCTATCCCTTTCATAATTTTAAAGACCTCAATCAAGTCCCCCCTTAACCTTCTGCGCTCCAAAGAATAAAGACCTAACTTGTTCAACCTTTCTCTGTAACATAGTTGCTGGAACCCTGGCAACATTCTAGTAAATCTCCTCTGTACTCTCTCTATTTTGTTGACATCCTTCCTATAACTAGGCGACCAAAATTGTACACCATACTCCAGAATTGGTCTTACCAATGCCTTGTACAATTTTAACATTACTTCCCTACTCCTATATTCAATGCTCTGATTTATAAAGGCCAGCACACCAAAGGCTTTCTTTACCACCCTATCTACATGCGATTCCACCTTCAGGGAACTATGCACAGTTATTCCTAGATCCCTCTGTTCCACAGCATTCCTCAATTCCCTACCATTTACCATGTACGTCCTATTTTGATTTGTCCTGCCAAGATGTAGCACTTCACACTTATCAGCATTAAACTCCATCTGCCATCTTTCAGCTCACTTTTCCAAATGGCCCAAATCTCTCTGTAGACTTTGAGAATCTACTTCATTATCCACAATACCACCTATCTTAGTATCATCTGCATACTTACTTATCCCATTTTCCACCCCATCATCCAGATCATTGATGTACATGACAAACAACAGTGGACCCAACACAGATCCCTGAGGCACCCCACTGGTCACCGGCTTCCAACCTGACGAACCATTATTATAAAATGAGCCATGAAGATTGTGAAAATATTGCAGATTAAGCACAAATTGTGTACTGCAGTAGGCGATAAGCACCATTTATGGCACCCTCAAAAATCATCCTCAGGTGTAATCTTTTATTAATAGATTTCAAGGCAGATGGTGAGAGGACAGGAGCTATGAAGTAAATAATGGTAGCATGGTTACAAATTGGCGAATACGGATCGAAGTAATGTCACATTCCCTTGGAATAAAGACGTATTCGTCATAAGTTAGCTCACTGAGGTTGCTTAAAACGAGCAGACTACCTTGCGGAGAAATAAAAGGTTGCAATGTTCTTTGAAAATGTGTATGTGTTTGTTTTTAGAAAGTAACTCACTCAGACAACCTACAATCAATTAGCTTCAAGGAAGCTTGAATTAGCTTCAAGGAAGCTAATGCTGTGGCTCGGAAAGAAACCAGGCTACAAACCCAGGAACGGAAGTAGAGGCGAGGTTTAGAATGTTCGCTCCCTTTAAATGCATTAAAGACCATGGGCGGCCGCAGTGGCGCAGGGGTAGAGTCGCTGCCTTACAGCGCTTGCAGCGCCGGAGACCCGGGTTCGATCCCGACTACGGGTGCCGTCTGTACGGAGTTTGTACGTTCTCCCCGTGACCTGCGTGGGTTTTCTCCGAGATCTTCCCTTTCCTCCCACACTCCAAAGACGTACAGGTTTGTAGGTTTATTGGCTTGGTGTATGTTTAAAATTGTCACTAGTGCGTGTAGGATAGTGTAATAAGCGGGGATCGCTGGTCGGTGCGGACTCGATGGGCCAAACGGCCTGTTTCCACTCTGTATCTCCAGACTAAAGATGCACCTTGTTGTTGTACTGCGTAATGGAGAAAAGAGTACATTAATATAACTGATCCGTGAGGTCTGAGAGGGGCACACCCGCTCGTGTGAGGGTGATGAGAGACATTACCCTCCCATATCTCTGACAGGGTAAAACTGGAATGAACATGGGCTTAAGATGTAAGCAGGGTTATTTTGGTGAGACACAAGGAACTGCTGATGCCGGAATCTTGAGCAAATGCAGTGTGCTGGAGGAACACCTTTGTTCTGTCCGCCTTGGCCTACGGGATCTTCTGGTTGCCAAATACTTTAACTCCCCGGCCCAATCCCACACTGACCTTTCTGTCTCGGGCCTCCTCCATTATCACAGTGAGGCCAAACACAAAGTGGAGAAACAGCACCATGTATTTTGCTTGGGTAGCTTACAACCCAGCGGTATGAGAATTGATTTCTCCAACTCTTTATTTGATTTCTCTTTCTCTAATTCTATGAGAATTGAATTCTCTAACTGCAAGTAATCCTTGCTTCCCCTCTCCCTACCCCACCCTAGTCATCCTACTAGTTTCACTGTTATCCTGCTCAGTTTCACTGTTTGTATCGCCCGTTGTCAACCTCTTCACACCAACAATGGACCATTGTGGGCTCCACCTTTCCTTGATCATCATTGCTGGCTTTGATTCGTCCTTTTGCATACCTTTCATTCGTTAGTTCTATGTACCATTTCATACACCTCATTTCCCTCACCCCTGACTCTCAGTCTGACGAATAGACAAGACAATAGGTGCAGGAGGAGGCCATTCAGCCCTTCGAGCCAGCACCGCCATTCAAATGATCATGGCTGATCATCCCCAATCAGTACCCCGTTCCTGCCTTCTCCCCATATCCCCTGACTCCACTTTCTTTAAGAGCCCTATCAAGCTCTCTCTTGAAAGTATCCAGAGAACCGGCCTCTGAGGCAGAGAATTCCACAGACTCACAATTCTCTGGGTGAAAAAGAGAAGAAGGATCTCAACCCGAAACATCACCGATTCCTTCTCTCCAGAGATGCTGCCTGACCCACTGAGTTACACCATTTTGTGTCTGTCTTCAATACAACTAATCTTTTGGTTTTAAATAGTCCAAGTATTACAAATAGCCATTGTCAAATGTAACAGAGCTACTAATGTTTCCTTTGGTAGTTTCTATTGAAGTACTTGCCTATCATATCCAGCTTGACGTATCACATTTTCTTCCAGTGACTTTGATGTTAAGCGCCGTATTGGTAATGCTTTGGAAGGAACTGCAGATGCTGGTTTATACTGAAGATAGACGCAAAAAGCTGGAGTAACTCAGCAGGTCAGGCAGCATCTCTGGAGAAAAGGAATAGGTGAATAGGTAATGCCTTATAGATTTGACCAGGATTACAAATGGCAATGCTCAAGTGAAATGTTTGAGCCTTAGATATTAAATTGTTATTCATTGATGTTACTAGGCCGGGGTCTGTCATGTTTAACACCACATGGATTATTTTGATTTACTCATCTTTTAATGTTGCTGATTAAGCATTGTGTTTGTGTGGCACAATGATTTACTCTCAGTACCACAGAACTCATCTATGTACCAAAATGTCACTCAAAATGAGTATGACTGTCCCCTCATGGAAGACGCCTGTGCATGACGTTGTTTAATGTGGGGAGACTGGTGCACAGACAGCCGCCACATGGTCCTTGACAGATCTGGGTCAGGATCCAGTGGCACGGAGTCCAAGACGACCGGGGACCCTTTTCTGCTGCAGCCTTCATCCATCCGCCTTCCCAGCCGTTGTGACGCTCCACTAAGGTCAGCCATCGTCCTCCGCCTGTTCCACCGTTGAGGTCTTGGTTAGATTGTTCTTTGTCAGAGACCTCCCCCTCGACCGCACCGCCATGGGTGGCCCTACCAGGAGCATCGCCCCAGACGGCATCGCTCTCAGGATCTCAGGTCCACACAAGCTTCTCCACCACGACAAGGTGACAATCCACGGAGAAGACCACAGAACTAGAGTCATAGAGTCATACAGCGTGGAAACAGGCCCTTCGGTCCAGCTTGCCCACACCAACCAACTTGTCCCATCTACATTGGTCCCACATGACTGCGTTTGGCCCATAGCCCTCTAAACCTGTCCAATCCATGTACTGTAGTTGTCCATTGCAATAGTCCCTGCCTCAACTACCTCCTCTTCCATCCACCCATCACCCTTTGCATAAACAAGTTACCCCACAGATTCTTATAAAATGTTTCCCCCTTCACCTTAAGCCTATTCCCTCTGGTTCTTGATTCCCCCCCACTCTGGACAAGAGACTCTGTGTTCTAAAAACTCTAGTAAAATCGTGTCTCTTGGGATCAATTATGGACGAAGTATTATGTACAATATTACTATTTGGGATCAGGATGAGAGAAATTGGCTTGGAACGATGAGCTGCAGATGCCGGTTTACCAAAGGAAAGGCACAAAATGCTGGACTTACTCAGCAGGTCAGGCAGCGTCCCTGGGGAACACGGATAAGTGACGTTTCTGAGTCGGGACCCTTCCGAAATTGGCGGCGATGTGTTGATGGTGAACGAAGAGCGATCCTCGCGACTATAATGAGTACTTTGTACATTTGTTGGCACCAGATACGTGGCGACTCCAATTTTGTTTGTTGCCATTGTCACGTGTATGGAGCTGCAGTGAAAAGCTTTTGTTGCTTTTGTTAACCAGCCAGCTGAAAGACAATGCATGATTACAATCGAACCATTTACATTGAGTCTTCTTTTTCTTTCTTTACTGCCTATTATGCCTCCTGGCATGTAGGGCAGCAACGAAGGTCCTCAACTCAGTAGTGTTGATTCCTTCAGTTGCTGTTTCCGTGACATATGTGTTTTACGAGGCAGGGAGTTCTGAAAGACTGCAGCGGGGCTCTCTTCTGAGCGAGATATTCAACAACTTCCATCTTCAGGAGGCAGCAAGGTTTCAGGTGGAGTATCCTGCAGGTAAACAAGAGCGTATGTTGTCTTTATCCCTCAATCCTTTTATCCCTCTATCCCTCACTCAACAGACCCACACAGGTGTGATTCTCCTTATGAATGATGATTCTTCCCCCCCATCCCCCCAAAAATCTCCTGATGCTGGAAATTCAAATCACAAAACAGAAAATGGTGGAAATACCCAGCAGGTCAGGCAGCATCTGCGGAAGGAGAAACCAAATTAATATTCCAGGCCAGTGACTCTTTGTCGGGACTGGAATGGAGACGGGAGAAGCTTGCTAAAGATGCAGCGAAGATGGGGAGGTCAAATGACTCTGACCAGCGGGGATAAGATGTAAGCAGAGCTATTTTGGTTCGTTCGCTCGTGTGTCAGACGATGTGGCTCGCTGTTGGCTTCTGTCGTCGCCCAACATGTTGACAGAATTGGTGGCCCGACGCGTCACTGAATGCATCGTGTCGTCGTTTCCGGGGATCGCCACGAGGAGGCTTCTGTCACGATCGCCACTATTTTGGTGAGACACAAGGGATTGCTGATGCGGGAATCTTGAGCAAACACAATGTGCTGGAGGAACACATTCAGTCCGCCTTGACCCACAATCTCCTGGTTGCCAAACACTTTAACTCCCCTTCCCATTCCCACGATAACCTTTCTGTCCTGGGCCTCCTCCACTGTCAGAGTGAGGCCAAACGCAAATTGGAGACATAACACCTCATAGTTCCATTGGACAGCTTACAACCCAGCGGTATGAATATTGATTTCTCTAACTTCAAGTAATCCCTTGCATCCCCTCTCTGTGGCGCCGGTAGTGCCTGGCACTGCATTGATGGCAGCCTCTGCCTACAGTCTGTCTGTTTTTCTATCTTTTTTTTTTTTTTAGTCTGTTTTAAAAGTATGTTTTGGAGCTTTCTTTAGTTTTTCTATGTGGGGGAGGGGTGTAGGGTAAGGGGGAAACCGTTTCCCAGTCACTTCCTGGCGAGGATGCGACTATTCTCCGAGTCGCGTCCTCGCCCCCCTCCTCGCGGCCTACCAACTGGATTGGCGCGGCCTTTCCTGCCGGGGACCGGCCAAAGCTTCAGCGGCGGCGCAGCGCTGGATTCACCGTGGAGCGGGCGATGCCTTACTTGACTTCAACATCGCGGAGTCCTGGGACCTTTCGCCGTGGGCCGCCAGCGTGAATCTCCGCCCAGCGCGGCTTGGGGACTTCGGGAACCGCGGACTCCGGTAGGTACTGTGGCCGACTCGGAAGTCCAATCCGCTGAGGTTGTTCTCCCGTTCCGACGTCGGAGTTCCATCACCCTGAGCATCGGGCCACCCGTAGCGGCGACAGCGAGGGGTTCGGGAGGCCCCCCCGACCACGGGTGAACAACAGAGGACAACAGAGGAGGATGACAGAACTTTGTCCCTTCCCTCACAGGACTCCGCTGTGTGGGGATGTTTATGTTAACGACTATCGTGTTCTGTGCTCTTTTTTATTCGTATGGCTGTATGGTGACCACACATTTCACTGTACCAATTGGTACATGTGACAAATAAATGTCTCTTGTCTCTTGTCTCGTTTCTCTCCGTCCCTACCTCACCCTAGTCGTCCTACTGGTTTCACTGTCGTCACTGTTTGTTTCCACTCATTATCACCTTATCCACAGCCATCAATGGACCATTGTGGGCTCCACTTTTTCTTGGTCATCATTGCTAGCTTTGATTTGTTCTTTCTCATATCTTTCTTTCCTTTATTCTTATCTCTAGTTTCCCTCTCTCCTGCCTCTCAGTCTGAAGAAAGGGTCTCGACCCGAAACGTCACCTGTTCCTTCTCTCCAGAGACGCCGCCTGACCCGCTGAGTTACTCCAGCATTTTTGTGCCCATCTTGACTGCATAGGGGCCTTTGCCCACAGATAGAAACATAGAAAATAGGTGCAGGAGTAGGCCATTCGGCCCTTCGAGCCACCACCGCCATTCAATATGATCGCGGCTGATCATCCACAATCAGTACCTCGTTCCTGCTTTCTCCCCATATCCCTTGATTCCGTTAGCCCTAAGAGCTACATCTAACTCTCTCTTGAAAACATCATCAGGTGTGAAAGGACAGGTAGGCTGCCTTTTCACCAACGCTGATCTGTGCTGGCAGCAACAAACCACCCATTGGCACCAATGCAGCCCAATGTCAGCAAAGTACAACGACTGCATTAGTCATAAGTTTTTTTTAGAATACACCAGTTAGTGTAGCCAGCGTTGAAGACAGAGATTAATTGTTTCATCTGTAATCATGGGTTTAAACTTTCAGTTACAATATATTAATTCCTCTCCTCGCTCTCGGCCTATTAGTAAATTATATTTCTTTGATAAATGTGCAATCACTTTTGCCTGCCAATTAAAGGCTTCTCCTCATAAAATAATGGACTGACAAATGGTCATGTAGCAATAGTTACACCAGATTTATTCCCAAGATAAACCAAGCCACCTTCAATCAAAATATTTGCTGCTCTTATACCCTGTGACAAACTTTGGCCCAAAGTTCCTCTCCTCGCTCACGAGGGAATTTGCAAATGTTGGGGGGGGGGGGGGGGATATAATTACAGAATAAGGATTACCCATTTCAGACGGAGTTGAGGAAGACGTTCTTCTCTCGGAGGGTGGAGAACCTGTGGAATTTTCCACCCACCCCTGATGACTGTGGAGGATTGCATTGAATCGAACTGTTGATGGAACAGCATGGTGGCGCAGCGGGTGGAGCTGCTGCCTCAAAGCCCTGTCCCACGGTACGAGGTCATTCCAAGGGCTCTCCCGAGTTTGCCCTGATTCAAACTCTGAGATTTACGGTAATGGCCGCTCGTCGGTACACGGGGCTCTCGTGGACATTTTTCAACATGCTGAAAAATCTTCACGAGTCTTCCCGTGCTTACCTGCCGTTAGCGAGTCTTCCCGAGTACCTGCCGTTGGCGTTACAAGCCGCTAAGAGACGTCCCCGAGCTCCGACGTACGCGCTACGTTCATTCTTCGTGCTTACCACGAGTTTGATTTTTTTTTAAACTCGGGAGAGCTCTTTGAATGAACTCGTACCGTGGGACAGGGCTATATCAGTGCCTGAGACCCGAACACCACAGCCCCACCCGGCTCGGACCTGCCCTGCCAAGAGTGGGTCGCCCTGAACCGGCTCCGTACGGGGGTCGGCCGGTTCAACGGCAACATGCATCGCTGGAGGCTGGGTTCATCAGCAGCCTGCGTGTGTGGAGCAGTCCAGCAAACAGCGCAACACGACATTTTCAACTGCGCTGTCCTCGGCTCCCCCGGTGGAGGGGTAAACCTCACGGCCCCCGACAATAGCACAATAAACTGACTACAGCGCCTGGAGGCCGTTACATAACCTCTGCTGCCTCAAACACAAGATGAAGACAGCGCCAGAGACCCGGGTTCAATCCTGACGACGGGTGCCGGAGTTTGTTCGTGCTCCAGTTTCCTCCCACGCTCCAAAGACATGCAGGTTTGTTGGTTTGTTGGCTGTGGTAAGTTAGAAAATTGTCCCTCGTGTGTAGGGTAGTGCAAGTGTACGGCGATGATCGCTGGTCGGTGCGGACTCAGTCAGCCGAAGGGCCTGTTTCCATGCTGTATCTCTAAAGTCAGTACACAAACTTAAAGCACACGGTATTGGGGGTTCAGTATTGATGTGGATAGAGAACTGGCTGGCAGACAGGAAGCAAAGGGTAGGAGTAAACGGGTCCTTTTCAGAATGGCAGACAGTGACTAGTGGGGTACCGCAAGGCTCAGTGCTGGGACCTCAGCTATTTACAATACATATTAATGATTTGGACGAGGGAATTGAATGCAACATCTCCAAGTTTGCGGATGACACTAAGCTGGGGGGTAGTGTTAGGTGTGAGGAGGATGCTAGGAGGCTGCAAGGTGACTTGGATAGGCTGGTTGAGTGGGCAAATGCATGGCAGATGCAGTATAATGTGGATAAATGTGAGGTTATCCACTTTGGTGGCAAAAACAGGAGGGTAGACTATTATCTGAATGGTGGCAAATTAGGAAAAGGGGAGATGCAACGAGACCTGGGTGTCATGGTACACCAGTCATTGAAATTAGGCATCAGGTGCAGCAGGCTGTGAAGAAAGCAAATGGTAAGTTGGCGTTCATAGCAAAAGGATTTGAGTATAGGAGCAGGGAGGTTCTACTGCAGTTGTACAGTGTTTTGGTGAGACCACACCTGAGTATTGCGTACAGTTTTGGTCTCCAAATCTGAAAAAAGACATTCTTGCCATAGAGGCGGTACAGAGAAGGTTCACCAGACTGATTCCTGGGATGTCAGGACTTTCATATGAGGAAAGACTGGATAGACTTGGCTTGTACTCGCTAGAATTTAGAAGATTGAGGGGGGATCTTACAAAATTCTTAAGGGGTTGGATAGGCTAGATGCAGGAAGATTTTTCCCGATGTTGGGGAGGTCCAGAACAAGGGGTCACAGTCTAAGGATAAGGGGGAATTCCTTTAGGACCGAGATGAGGAAAACATTTTTCACACAGAGAGTGGTGAGTCTCTGGAATTCTCTGCCACAGAAGGTAGTTGAGGCCAGTTCATTGGCTATATTTAAGAGGGAGTTAGATGTGGCCCTTATGGCTAAAGGGATCGGGGGTATGGAGAAAAGGCAGGTACGGGATACTGAGTTGGATGATCAGCCATGATCATATTGAATGGCGGTGCAGGCTCGAAGGGCCAAATGGCCTGCTCCTGCACCTAATTTCTATGTTTCTATGTTCCTAAGTCTAACGAATTGAAAGGCACAGCTTGTAAACAGGCCCTTCAGCCAAAGCAGGTCCACGCTGACCATTGATCAGCGCTTCACACAAGTCCTATGTTATCCCACTTTCAACTCCACTGCCTGCACACTAAGGGAAATTTACAGAGGCCAATTAACCTGCAAACACGTACGTCTTTGGGAGGGAGGGGAAAATCGGAGAAACCCATCCGGTAAAAGGGCAAAAGTACAAACTTCGTATGGAATAGCCTAGCACCCGAGGTCAGGATCGAACCCGGGTCTCTGGAGCTGTGAGTCAGCAGCTCTACCAGCTGCTTCCGTGCATGCCCATGGATCGAAGTTTGCGGATGACACGAAGCTGGGGGGCAGTGTTAGCTGTGAGGAGGATGCTGGGAGGCTGCAGGATGACTTGGATAGACTGGATGAGTGGGCAAATGCATGGCAGATGCAGTATAATGTGGATAAATGTGAGGTTATCCACTTTGGTGGCAAAAACAGGCAGGTTGACTATTATTTGAATGGTGACCGATTAGGAAAAGGGGAGATGCAGCGAGACCTGGGTGTCATGGTACACCAGTCATTGAAAGTAGGCATGCAGGTGCAGCAGGCTGTGAAGAAAGCGAATGGTATGTTGGCATTCATAGCAAAAGGATTTGAGTACAAGAGCAGGGAGGTTCTACTGCAGTTATACAGGGTCTTGGTGAGGCCACACCTGGAGTATTGCGTACAGTTTTGGTCTCCTAATATGAGGAAAGACATTCTTGCCATAGAGGGAGTACAGAGAAGGTTCACCAGACTGATTCCTGGGATGGCACGACTTCCATATGAAGAAAGACTGGATAGACTCGGCTTGTACTCGCTGGAATTTAGAAGATTGAGGGGTGATCTCATAGAGACTTACAAAATTCTTAAGGGGTTGGACAGGCTAGATGCAGGAAGATTGTTCCTGATGTTGGGGAAGTCCAGGACAAGGGGTCACAGTTTAAGGATAAGGGGGAACTCTTTTAGGACCGAGATGAGAAAATCGTTTTTCACACAGAGAGTGGTGAACCTGTGGAATTCTCTGCCACAGAAGGTAGTTGAGGCCAGTTCGTTGGCCATATTTAAGAGGGAGTTGGATGTGGCCCTTGTGGCTAAAGGGATCAGGGGGTATGGAGAGAAGGCAGGTACAGGATACTGAGTTGGATGATCAGCCATGATCATATTGAATGGCGGTGCAGGCTCGAAAGGCCGAATGGCCAGCTCCTGCACCTAATTTCTATGGTTCTATGTTTCTATGATCCCACTGAATACATTCAAGGCCTAGTCAAACAGATTGTATGGTCAGATGGGTGGTTAGACAATAGACAATAGGCAACAGATGCAGGAGTAGGCCATTCAGCCCTTCGAGCCAGCACCGCCATTCAATGTGATCAGTGCTGATCATCCCCAATCAGTACCCCGTTCCTGCCTTCTCCCCATATCCCCTAACTCCGCTATTTTTAAGAGGGGAGTGGGGAGGGGAGGATTAAGGGTTGTGGGGAAGAAACAGGAAGGTTGAGCTGAGGTCAAATTGAGAACAACCATTTAAGTTTTTTTTAATTTTACTATTAGAGTTACAGCGTGGAAACAGGCCCTTCGGCCCACCAAGTCCACACCAACCATCAATCATGTTAGAAGTACTTTCGCATCCTACACACTCGGGGCAATTTACAGAAGCCAATTAACCTACAATCCTGCACGTCTTTGGGATGTGGGAGGATGTAGGAGAGGACTCGCGTGTTCACAGGGAGAACGTACAAACTCTGTAAAGACAGCACCCATAGTCAGGATCGAACCTGTGTCTCTGGTGGTGTGAGGCAGCAACTCTACCGCTGCGCCACCTTGCTGCCCTACGTAACCGTGATGATAATCAAGTGGCAGATCACGCTTAAGGGACCAAACAACGCATTCCTGCTCCTATTTCACTTGTCATTTTCTTGAACCAGCTGCTGTCCATTTTTCTGCTGGACAGTGGGAACACCACGTTCAACAGAGCAACCGCAATGCTGATTCTGTTGCCTTTCAGGCACCTCAACAGAAAGACAGATTGCAAATGCAACCTGTCCGCTGCAACATTCGACCTGACAATCCGCCACTACTCCTTTAGTCATGATAAATGTTCATACACACTGCGCAATGCATCAACTTGCGCAACTGGCTTACCGCGAGAAATTCTCACAGTTTAGTTTATTGCCAGGTTTTCCCCAGTGACACAGTGAGAAGCTTTTTAGTGCGGTTTAGATTTGTGATAAAGCGCGGAAACAGGCCCGTCGGCCAACTGAGTGTGCACCGACCAGCGATGCCCGCATGTTGACGCTATCCCGCACACTAGTGTCAATTGACATTTATACCGAGCCAATTAACCTACAAACCTGCACGTCTTTTGTTGCGTTCCATCCACTCAGCGGAAAGACAATACGTGATTACAATCGAGCCACCCGCAGTGCACAGATACACGATAAAGGGAATCACGTGAATAGCGTTTAGTGCAAGATAAAGCCAGCAAAGTCTGATCAAAGATAGTCCGAGCATTTCCAATGAGGTAGACCGTAGCTCAGGACGGCTCCCTAGTTGTTGGTAGGATGGTTCGGTTGCCTGACAACAGCTGGGAAGAAACCGTTTTGGTCTACCTGAATCTGGAGGTGCGCGTTTTCACACTTCTGTACCTCTTGCCTGATGAGAGAGGGGCGAAGAGGGAGTGGCCGGGGTGCGACCCGTCCTGGACTTTATGCTGGTGGACTTGCCGAGGCAACACGAGGAGTAAATGGACTCAAAGGAAGGGCGGTCGGTTTGTGTGGTGGTCTGGGCTGCATCATATTATTTAAAAGCCCCCGTGTGCCTTCCACATTTCTGGGGGCTCAGAGATAGCAGAGTTGTGTTCCAAATATACAGCTGTGCGATTGATTAACTAAACTGTCTTTGTAATGGTTCCTATATTTGGAAGTGCTTTCTTGTTTTTCAGTAGTTTGGGGCATTGGCAAATTGAATCCAACAAAATAAAAAAAAAAAACTTGAAATATTAATAACACTTCTGTCAGTAATTTCTCGACTTGATCATCGGTGTCTTAAATCATTTGATTTGAAATCTTCAAACGTTTAAAAAAGTCAATGGAGTTCAGCAAAATCCACATTGGTATGTAATGGCGTTGTCCACATCATCGTGCCTTCCAGGCATATCGGGTAAATGACCGGGAGATCCAAAGCTTTTTCTGCAAAGCTTTAAAGGTTTTTCTTCGCAGCTTTAAAGCTCCGAGAATAGTCTTTCCTTTCATCTTCTACCAAATCAATTCCCTTAAAGCAAAATCCCATAAATATATCTTCAAAACTCTACAAGGCACCCCCTAAAATTTGTAGTTTGACAAAATTCTTTGAACTTTTTATTACTAAAGTTTGGAGAAATATGATTTGAGTTTTAACTGCCTGAGATCAGAGAGCTCCTATTCTTACACCACTTAGAGTCAGAGAGTCATACGGCGTTGGAAACAGCCCCTTCGGCCCGACTTGCCCACACCGGCCCACTACACTACACCACACTATTCCCACCTGCCTGCGTTTGGCCCATATCCCTCCAAACCTGTCATGTCCATGTACTTGTCTAATAGTTTCTTAAATGTTGCAATTGTCCCCTGCATCAACTACCTCATCTGGCAGCTCGTTCCATACACCCACCACCCTTTGTGTAAAAAAGTTACCTCTCATTTTCCTATTAAATCATTCCCCCTTCACGTTAAACCTAGTCCTCCAGTTCTCAATTCCACTATATTTTTTTAAATAAAATATTTTTATTAGAAGCATATGTACAAATAATAGTAAGCGACAATTTAATTACAGATTTCTTACATAGCTTCAATTTTTTTTTTTAAGAGTAAAGATAAAGGGAGAAAGAGATGAAAGTAATAGAGAGAGAGAAGAGGAAGAGAAAAACGATTCCACTATTCTGCGCAAGGGACTCTGGGCGTCTACCCAATCTATTTCTCTCCTATTTATTTCACTTGCACTAAGTCATTTAAGACCCATGTTTCCAAAACCCCTACCTCTCCCCAATCACACCAAGCATTTAAAATTGATTATCATATGAACATATCATTCCAGAGATTAAAAAATGTGACATCTATCATTGGTGAGGTTGCCCAACTTATTACAAGGCCCTAAATCCAACGAAAATTGCATTTTAGACAAAACGAACAATTTTTCAATGTATAAATGATCTAGAGTTAGGTTCCCAAAACAAAGATCCCCTGTATTTATCAATCTACTGCCCAATTAGGGGGGGGAGGGGAAGGGAGGGCAAAAAAGCTTACAAGTTTTTGAGCAAACTCTGTTAATGGTCAAAAGGCTAGTTTTATTCGCAAAGAACTGACTGCTATAAAGTGCAAGAAACATATAGCATTGTGCCAAATTTAACAAATCGTATGTGTGTTTGATCTGTTAAATTTTAAAGGAACAATCTAATGGACGTGGCTCTCTTTTAATTAATTTTAATCTTACTTAATGGTAGCTTGTAATAAAATGGATGTACAATTACATATGTTTTATTTATCAAGCCTTAATGCATAATTAACCAATATAGCAGGTTCTTCATTGCTAATCCTGTCATACAGGCTCCTAATCTTCACAACTGGTACTTAATGATGAAGGTCCCTCAAGCTTTTCCTCTTATCTCCAGCTAGGCTTTGTACTGGCACAAGTATGTTCTCTGTGTAGGAGCCCCCTACTGCTTCCCCAGCTCCATGCAAAAGGACAAGCTAATTATCAAGGGTGCTCTTTCAGTAAAACTGCTTTTACCTTCACTTTGCTGGCTAGGACAGCAACAATTCCTATTGACAGTACATTATCAAAGTCACCAGGAACATTTTTAATATAAATAATTCTCAAGAATAATCATACCTCTTTAGCTTTCATTTACATTCACTTTCCTTTCACCACACTGTGAAGAACGGCATTTGAACTGAAAACGTTTACTTTTATTTCTCTTCCACTTTCTCATCTTAGTTTTAACGTCGTCATTTTAAAAAAAAATATTGAGATACAGAGCGGAAACAAGCCCTTCGGCTCATCGAGTCCACACCAACCAGCGATCACCCCATACACTATAACCATATAACAATTACAGCACGGAAACCGGCCATCTCGGCCCTTCTAGTCCGTGCCGAACACTTACTCTCACCTAGTCCCATCTACCTGCACTCAGACCATAACCCTCCATTCCTTTCCCGTCCATATACCTATCCAATTTATTTTTTAAATGATAAAATCGATCCTGCCTCCACCACTTCCACTGGCAGCTCATTCCACACTGCTACCACTCTCTGAGTAAAGAAATTCCCCCTCATGTTACCCCTAAATCTTGTCCCTTAATTCTCAAAGCAATTCTTACTAGCATTATCCTGCAATCGAGAGACAATTTACAATTCTTACCCAAGCCAATTGACCTACAAACCTGTACGTCCATGGAGTGTGGGAGGAAACCGCATTATCCGGAGAAAACCCACGCATTCACAGGGAGAACGTATAAACTCCGTACAAACAGCACTGTCAGGATCGAACCTGGGTCTCTGGCAGACGCATTAGGGTTAGGGGTAGTCTCTGATAGACGCAATATGCTGTAACTCAGCAGGACAGCAACATCTCTGGAGAAAAGGAATAGGTGACATTTAGGGTTGAGACCCTTCTTCAATAGACCATAGACAATGAGTGCATGCGTAGGCCATTCGGCCCCTCGAGCCAGCACCGCCATTCACTGTGATCATGGCTGATCATCCACAATCTGTACCCCATTCCTGCCCTCTCTCCATATACCCTGACTCTGCTAACTTTAAGAGGTCTATCTAACGCTCTCTTGAAAAAATCCAGAGAATTGGCCTCCACTGCTTTCTGAGGCAGAGAATTCCACAGATTCACAACTCTCTGGGTGAAAAAGTTTTTCCTCATCTCCGTTCTAAATGGCCTACCCCTTATTCTTATACTGTGGCCCCTGGTTCTGGACTCCTCCAACATCGGGAACATGTTTCCTGCCTCCAGCATGTCCAATCCCTTAATAATCTTCTCGGTTTCAATAAGATTCCCTCTCATCCTTCTAAATTCCAGTGTATACAAGCCCAATCGCTCCATTCTTTCAGCATATGACAGTCCCGCCATCCGGGGAATTAACCTCGTGAACCTATGCTGCACTCTTTCAATAGCAAGAATATTCTTCCTCAAATTTGGAGACCAAAACTGCACACAATACTCCAGGTGTGGTCTCACCGGGGCCATGTACAACTATAGAAGGACCTCTTTGCTCCTGTACTCAACTCCTCTTGTTATGAAGGCCAACATGCTTTCTTCACTTCAGACTGTAGATTGCATTGGACACAGGGATTAAATACAGATTATTTTCATTTACCTCCTTTACCAAATTGAACATCTGTAAAGTGTGCAGTGCCAGTGCTGCCGTCATGTTAAGCCACGTTGGTAAAATAGTATCAAGATCACAGGTTAATTACAGGAAAGTCATACAGCACATCTATATAAAACCACTCTGAGTTAATAATACAAATCCGTAACATCCATTTGTTTCCTTCAATTATTCCAAGACTTTAGACCCATCCCCCCCGGAATTCTCACATGATCTGTTCCACATATTTAGCCGTTTTTGGGTGAAGAGAAGTTCTGCTGGGTTGGTTTCTCCCACCGAGAAGCTCCTAGGCATCTAAGATATAGGAATGTAAGCTACCCCCAAAACCTGCAATGCACAACTGCAAATGCTGCTGCCTCACAATGCCAGAAACATGGGTTCGATTCTGACCTCTCGTGCTGTCGGTGTGGAGTTTGCGCGTTCTCACTGTGGTCGGATGAGTTTCCTCCGCAAGTGTGTAGGTTAATTGGCTTCTGTAAATTGACCCTAGTACATAGGGAGTGGATGCGAAAGTGAGACAACATAGAACTAGTGTGAACGGGTGGTCGGTGTGGACTCGGTGGGCCGAAGGGCCTGTTTCTATGTTGTACCTATCAATTAATTTACAACCATTGATTTACGCCAACCTCACCCAATACTGAAATGATTGCACTTCCTTACTGCTGGCATGAGCAGCCTGGTCTTGGTACCTTGCCCTTACCTCATCTCCTCGCACTCAGCAGATCTGACTCTGAGCCACATAGCTTCTCGTTAAGCACTCAGATCAGCCAAGATCTGTATCTCCTTCCCTGACATTGGCCTTGCCCTTGCACCCTTAGAGAAGTCTATGGAGCCTGTGGAGGCTATCAGAGTGGCCACAGGCTAGGGGCAGACGGTTGGAACAAAGGCCAGAGATTAAAGCAGAAGGTGCGAAACTGATGGATTGAGAAGTTGCCTCTTGTGAAGCCAGAAGAATGAATACAGGAGGACGGGGATACATATACAAACATAGACGATAGGTGCAGGAGTAGGTCATTCAGCTCTTCGAGCCTGCCCGCCATTCAATATGGTCATGACTGATCATCTAAAATCAGTACCCCGTTCCTGCTTTTTCCCCATATCCCATGATTCTGTTAGCCCTAGAAAACATAGAAAACATAGGAGATGGGTGCAGCAGGAGGTCATTTGGCCCTTCGACCCTGCACCGCCATTCATTGTGATCATGGCTGATCATCCACAATCAATAACCCGTGTCTGCCTTCTCCCCATATCCCTTGATTCCGCTCGCCCCCAGAGCTCTAACTAACTCCCTTTTAAATTCATCCAGTGAATTGACCTCTGCTGTGCTTCCACAAATTCACAACTCTCTGGGTGAAAACGGTTTTTTCTCACCTCAGTTTTAATTGGTCTCCCCTTTATTCTCAGACTGTGGCCCCTGGTTCTAGACTCCCCCAACATAGGGAACATTTTTCCTGCATCTAGTGTGTCTGGTCCTTTTATAATGTTATATGTTTCTATAAGATCCTCTCTCATCCTTCTAAATTCCAGTGAATACAAGTCCAGTCTTTCTAATCTTTCCTCCTATAACAGTCCCGCCATCCCGGGGATTAACCTCATGAATTTACACTGCACTGCCTCAATAGTAAGGATGTCCTTCCTCAAATTAGGAGACCAAAACTGTACACAATACACCAGGTGTGGTCTCACCAGGGCCCTGCACAACTGCAGAAGGACCTCTTTCCTCCTATACTCAAATCCTCTTGTCATGGCCAACATGCCATTAGCTTTCTTCACTGCCTGAGAGCTAAATTTAACTTTCTCTTGAAAACATCCCATGAATTGGCCTCCACTGCCTTTCTGTGGCAGAGAATTCCGCATATTTCCAGCTCTCTGGGTGAAAAGGTTTTTCCTCATCTCAGTCCTAAATGGCCTACGCCCTTATTCTTAGATAATATTCTTATAATAGGTGCGAGTCCAGGTGGGGCACAAGGGTTGGGGGGAGGGGAGAGGTGGAACAAAAGGGACGGTATGGGGTGCAGAACAACCCTGCTAACCTCCACATACTCCATAGTCATTGGGGAACAAGCTCACGGTAATTCCCCAGCCGAACTCTGCCACCTTCGATCTGGAGGTGGGGCTGAGCTGGAAGCAAAGGTTTTTTGAAAGGAAGCCGGCACCAACGTGAATTAGCACCACGAGCTGGATGAAGCCAGCTGATTGCAACATGTAAGCTTTTAAGCAGATTTCTCTCAGGGCAAGGCCAATGTCAGGGAAGGAGATGGAAATCTTGGCTGATCGGAGTGCTTAACGAGAAGCTATGTGGCTCAGAGTCGGATCCGCTGAATGGTAGGAGATGAGGTAAGGGCAAGGTACCAAGACCAGGCTGCTCGTGCCAGCACTAAGGAAGTGCAATCATTTCAGTATTGGGTGAGGTTGGCGTAAATCAATGGCTGTAATTGATTGAACGATATACTGTGGACACAGGCCCTTTGGCCCACCGAGCCCACAGCCACCACCAATAGGGCAGTCACACTAGTTCTATGTAATCCCACTTTGGCACCCATTCCCTATCACGGTGAGATCGCGCAAACTCCACACTGACAGCACCTTGGGTCAGGATCGAACCCTGGTCTCTGGCGCTGTGAGGCGGCAGCCTTAGCAGCTGTTCACAAGTTCTTAAATTCCAGGAGCGGAATAAGGCCATTCGGCACATCAATTCTACTCCGCCATTCAATCGTGGCTGGTCTATCTCTCCCTCTCAACCCCATTCTCCTGCCTTCACCCCATAACCCCTGAAATCTGTACTAATCAAGAATCTATCAAACTCTGCCTTAAAAATACCCATTGACTTGGCCTCCACAGCCGTCAGCTGTGCTGCCACTTGGACATTGCAGGTTGTGGGAGTTGTTTACACTCTTGTATCTAAAATACTAAGGAGCTTCTTGATGGTAGAAACCAACCACTTCACAGGAACAACCAGGTGTGTCCAAGTCTGGAACTGCAGCCGAGTCTGTATCCCAAAGTCCGCAGCCCAAATACAGCCACTACAGAGGGTGTAGTGCTAATGGCGGTGTGAGAAAGTACACATACTTTTGTTTCGTTTAGAGATACAGCATAGATACAGGCCCTTTGGCCCACCCAGTCTGTGCAGACCAGCGATAACCCCATACACCAGCACTATCCTACACACTAGGGACGTTTTACAATTTACAATTAACAGAAGCCAAACATGTCAAGTCAATTTTATTTCCAAAGCACATTCAAAAACAACTCTCGTTGACCAAAGTGCTTTACATCAGTGCAGGTTCTAACGTGCTACATACAATGGTCCATAGATCTAACAATACATACATAAATACATACACACAGCGCTCCCTCAGAGGACCTCAAGAAACGCTTATGAGTAGAAATAGGTTTTAAGTCTAGACTTAAAGGAGTCGATGGAGGGGGCAGTTCTGATGAGGAGAGGGATGCTGTTCTGATAAAGCGCGGTTGCCCCAGAGCTTATACCTGGACCGCGGGATGGTCAGAAACCCCAAGTCGGCCGACCTGAGGGACCTGGAGGCGGAATGGTGGGTTAGAAGTCTTTGAAGTGTTGGAGGAAACCGGAGCACCCGGATAAAAACCCGACGCGGTCACGGGGAGAACGTCCAAGCTCCTTACGGACAGCACCCGCAGTCAGGATCGAACCTGGGTCTCTGACGCTGTAAGGCAGCGACTCCACCGCCGGGCCCTGTGCCACTGGAATTTTGTGAATGCTGGAGTAACGCAGTGGGTCAGGCAGCATCACTGGAAGGTACGGGCAGACGGCGTTCCATGTCAGGTCAGGTCCCTTTCTCAGCTTTGTGGTGATGTTATGTCGCTTATGTACAGCTGCTCCTCGACCTACGATGTGATAAACCCATCATAAACCGAAAATATCGCAAATCGAAAACGCATTGCGATATATGTGCGGTCACGTGGCCGGAAGTGACGTGCGGCTCAATGCCATTGCCGATCGTAAAGTCGAAATGTCGCAAGTCGAAGCATCGTAAGACGGGGAGCACCTGCATCTCTACATTGTAAATGGATTGCTTGTAATCACGTGTTGTCTTTCTGCCGGCTGGTTAGCAGAACAACAAAAAGGATTTTCACTGTATCTCGGTACACGTGACAATAAACTAAGCAGAACTGAACTGACGTCACGGGATAAACTGAGCGGGATTGTGTTCCCCTTCAGAGAGTTCGAAATCATCGGTGGTTAAAGTAAGAAAATGTCCGTGTCATGTTGTCGCGGAACTGTAAGGAGTTCGAAAATGCTCTACAGAGGAGAGAAACACCCTCGTCGACTCTGGCCTTTGTCCAGTCAGTGTGTTCGACACTGAAGTGCTGATCACTCGGTGAATGACATCACTGCCGTCCTGGGCAACGTGACCCGTGTTCGGTGATGGGACCATTTTCGGGGGAAAAAAAAAAGATGAACACAATTATCGCCGGAGGCTTCACTGGGTGAAGTACCAAGGATCATAGAGAAGGAAAACTCCAGTTCGATTCTGACCCCCGGTTTCAGTCCGTGTGGGGTTTGTACGTTCTCCCTGTGACTTATAAGTGATGGGAGTAGAATTAGGCTATTCGGCCCAGCAAGTCTACTCCTCCATTCAATCGTGGCTGAGTTAGATAGAGCTCTAGGGGCTAGTGGAATCAAGGGATATGGGGAGAAAGCAGGCACGGGTTATTGATAGGGGACGATCAGCCATGATCACAATGAATGGCGGTGCAGGCTCGAAGGGCCGAATGGCCTCCTCCTGCACGTATTTTCTATGTTTCTATGATCTGTCTCAACCCCATTCTCCTGCCTTCTCCCCATAACCCCTGACACCCGTACTAATCAATTTATCTATCTCTGCCTTAAAAATATCCATTGACAAGCCTCCACTGCCTTCTACGTTAAATTAATTCCACAGATTTATCACCCTCTGACAAAATTAATTCCTCCTCATCTCCTTTCTAAAGCAACGTCCTTTAATTCTGAGGCTATGGCCTCTGGTCCTCGACTCTCCCACTAGTGGAAACATCCTCTCCACATCCACTATATCCAGGCCTTTCACTATTATGAGGTGCCCGGGTGCTCCAGTTGCCTCCCACATCCCAAAACCACGCGGGTTTGCAGGTTAGTTGGCCCTCCGTACAATACCTCGTGTGCGCAGAGAGGGGACTAAAAGCGGGATAACATAGAAGGGGTGATCCGGTGAGCCAAAGGGCCTGTTTCCAAGCTGTGTCTCTACCCTCAGCTAACTAAACTAAACTAAAATCTGTGTGATCACTCCTCAGCTCAGAGTCCAGAGACCTGAATCTCTGGGAGATAACCTTCAGAGGAAGAATGAATTGGTTACATTTATCTGGTGTGAGACGCACATGCAGGACGCTGGAACACATTTATTCCCTTGCCATTCGAAAAGCGGCAGGCAAAATGTTATAAATGGACGTTGACTGGCAATCCATTATGTGCCATCAGAAAGCAAAAATATTGCAGGTACAGAAACATCAAAAATTGAATAGCAAATAAAAGCCAGCAGGTCAGGCAGCACCTGTGGAAAGAGAAACAGAGGTAATATTTGATGTCAATGTGCTCTCGTCAGAACTAAAACACTTGTTTGCTTAGAGATACAGCATGGAAACAGGCCCCATGGCCTACCGAGTCTGCGCTGACCATCGACCAGCCATACACTGGTTCTATATCCTACACACTGGGGTCAATTTACAGAAGCCAATTAACCTACAAATCACTGGAGTAAAAGAATAGGTGAACGGTGGACAATTTTACCAAAGTTAATTAACCAACAAATCTGTATGCCTTTGAAATGACACCTATTATTTATCTCCAGAGATGCTGCCTGAACCACTGAGTTATTCCAGTTTATTCAGTCTATCTTTGGTATAAACCAGCACCTGCAGTTCCTTCCCACACGTTTAACCTACGAACCTGCACGTCTTTTGAATGTGGGAGGAAACCGGAACTCCCGGAGCAAAAAACCCACGCAGTCACGGGGAGAACGAACAGACTCCGCACAGACAGCGCCCGTAGTCGGGATCGAACATTGGTCTCCGGAGCTGCAAGGCAGCAACTCTACCGCTGCGCCACCCTAACAGACTAGTGTAGATGGGGCACGTTGGTCGGCATGGGAACGTTAGGCCGGTGGGGCTGTTTCCACACTGTACGATTCCATGATGTTGCTGTTTGAACGTACAAACCCCATACGACAGCATCCACAGTCATCAAACCTATATCTCTGACACTGCAAGGCAATGGCTCTACCGCTGTGCCACCTTTTGTTTAAACCAGCAACAGCAGCTCCTTGTTTCTGCAAAATGAGAATCTCGTTATCAGTATCCAACCGGATTCTCCTGGGCTGTGTGGAGTTTCTCCCTGTGACTACGTGGGTTTCAAGGTTTCAAGGGTTTCAAGGTCAGTTTATTCTCCCATGTACCAATTAAGGTGCAGTTACATTTGAGTTGCCGCACAGCCATACCAAGTGAATAGCAACAAGACACACAACCACATAAAAGTCAACATAAACATCCACCACATGTGGATTCCACAATCCTCACTGCGATGGAAGGCAATAAAGTTCAATCTTCTTCCTCTTGTTCTCCCGCGGTCGGGGCTGTCGAACCATCCGCAGTCGGGGCCATCAAAGCCCCCACGGCCGGCGATCCGAAACCCTCGCGTCGGGGTGATCGAAACTCCCGCGCCGGGACGGTTGAAACTCTCCGCCGCTTGGAGCTCCTGAATTGGTCTCTAACCAGGGACTGCGGGCTCCATGATGTTAAAGTCCACAGGCCTGCGCTTGGTGCTCTCCACAGTCGATCCCCGGCAAGCTCCGCGATGTACAAGATGTACACTTCTTCCAACCTTGCTTCCTGTAAGGACTCGATCCCCTACTCCCAATTCCTCCGTCTACGCCGCATCTGCACCCAGGATGAGGTGTTCCAAACCAGGGCATCGGAGATGTCCTCATTCTTTAGGGAACGGGGGCTCCCCTCTTCAACTATAGATGAGGCTCTCACCAGGGTCTCCTCCATATCCCGTAGCTCCGCTCTCACTCCCCATCACCCCGACTCGCAACAAGGACAGAGTCCCCCTTGTCCTCACCTTCCACCCTACCAGCCGTCACATACAACAGATAATCCTCGCCACCTCCAACGGGATCCCACCACTGGCCACATCTTCCCATCTCCTCCCCTTTCGGCTTTCCGCAGAGACCACTCCCTCCGTAACTCCCTGGTCAATTTGTTCCTTCCCACCCAAACCACCCCTTCCCCTGGTACTTCCCCTTGCAACCGCAGGAAGTGCCACACTTGTCACTTTACCTCCCCCCTCGGCTCCATCCAAGGACCCAAGCAGTCTTTCCAGGTGAGGCAGAGGTTCACTTGCACCTCCTCCAACCTCATCTACTGCATCCGCTGTTCCAGGTGCCAACTGTTCTACTGAGACCAAGCGCAGGCTTGGCGATCGCTTCGCCCAACACCTCTGCTCAGTTCGCATTATTTTTTTTTTTTAATTAACCAACATGATCTCCCGGTGGCTCAGCACTTCAACTCCCCCTCTCATTCCCAGTCCGACCATTCTGTCCTGGGCCTCCTCCATGGCCAGAGTGAGTCCCATCGCAAATTGGAAGAGCAGCACCTCATATTTCGCTTGGGTAGTTTACACCCCAGCGGTTTGAACATTGACTTCTCCAATTTCAGGTAATCCTTCCTTCCCCTCCCCTTCCCAGGTCTCCCACAGCCTACTGTCTCCCTCTGCCACATCCTGCCCCCCACATCAGTCTGAAGAAGGGTCTCGACCCGAAACGTCACCTATTCCTTCGCTCCAGAGATGCAGCCTCACCCGCTGAGTTTCTCCAGCATTTTTGTCTAACTGCAAGCTCCACAATGGCAAGTCCACTCGGCGCCCAGGGTTGAAGCGCCGGGTCAGTCTCCAGGAAAGGCCGCACCACTACATGATGTTAGGATGAGATACGATACAGACATAAATCGTATCGCTGTCGAGGTAAGAGATTGAAAAAAATTCCCCCAGCCCCCACCCCCCACCCCCCACCTAAAACAAACCAAGGAACACTAAAACATACTCTTTAGTTACACGTACTTAAAAGAACAAAAACAGAAGAAAGGACAGACAGACTGTTGGTGAGGCTAAACCTAAGCTGCGTTGAGGCTTCTATTATAAAAAAGACCTTCTGTAGTTTAGACACGAAAAGCTGGAGGAACTCAGCCGGTCAGCCAGCATATCTGGAGAAAAGGAATAGGTGACGTTTAGGGTCGAGACCCTTGCTCTAACTAAACATCTTCCATAGTTTAGTTTAGTTTAGAGATGCAGCACAGAAACAGTCCCTTCCTCCTACCGGGTCCGTGTCGGTCAGCGATCCCTGCACGCAAGCACCATCCCACGCACTGTGGACAATTTTACCAAAGTTGATTAACCAAGAAACCTGTACGTCTTTGGAGTGTGGGAGGAAACCGGAGCGCCCGGAGAAATCCCAGGCAGATCACAGAGGGAACATACAAGCTGCGTACAATAGAAAATAGACAATAGACAATAGGTGCAGGTGGAGGCCATTCGGCCCTTCAAGCCAGCACCGCCATTCAATGTGATCATGGCTGATCATCCACAATCAGCACCCGGTTCCTGCCTTATCCCCATATCCCCCGACTCTGCTATCTTCAAAAGCCCTATCTAGCTCTCTCTTGAAAATTTCCAGAGAACCGGCCTCCACCACCCTTCAGACAGCACCCATAGTCAGGATTCAAAAGACGTGCGGGTTTGCAGGTTAATTGGCCCTCCGTAAATTGCCCTTAGTGTGTTGGGAGCGGATGAAAAATGGGATAACATAAAGCTAGTGAGAACAGGAGGTCGATGGCAGGAACGGACTCGGCGGGCTGAAGGGCCCTTTCCTGGAGACCTACCCGGCGCTTCAACCCTGGGCGCCGAGTGGACTTACCATCGTGGAGCTTGCGGGTAGACAAAAATGCTGGAGAAACTCAGCGGGTGAGGCTGCATCTCTGGATCGAAGGAATAGGTGACGTTTCGGGTCGAGACCCTTCTTCTAATCACTAAAACTAATCAAAACTAAATTCCGGGCTGCAGAAACTGCTTTTCGTACCAGGATCGCTTGCCAAAACTCCGCATGTGTTCTTTCATTGTTTAATGCTCTGATGTTACTTTATTTTTCGAGTCATGTCAGCACTTCAGTGCAATGTTTCTCACCACTTTAATGTGTGTAGTGTCGAATCATCGCATCTGAAACCCCACAAGGGCTGGCATTTGCCATTGCACTTGGGATGAACGCTGAGTAAGAGCTCAGATTGGTTAATTAGCCTTTGGTGGTTGAATTATCGGCCCCGCCATGTCTTTAATGCTTGGGCTAAATAGTCACATTCCTGCGGCGATTGTTAACAATCATGATTATTATTGTTGCCACAGGAAAAGTCCCTGGGCTTTGTTAAACGTACCCCCTTTACAGGTCATTAAATGCCTTTTTGTTCTGTCACACCAAATTATTTTTTCACTTACGCTAACTGAAATTCAAAATGCTAAACCTAATCGGCGTTGCGGCCTGTATTTAAAAAAAAAGTATTTTCTGTAGTTTAGACAAGAAAAGCTGGAGTAACTCAGCGGGTCAGCCAGCATCTCTGGAGAAAAGGAGCAGGTGGCGTTTCGGGTCGAGACACTTGTTCAAAGGGGTCTCGACCCAAAACATCACCTATTCCTTTTCTCCAGAGATGCTGCCTGACCCGCTGAGTTACCCCAGCTTTTTGTGTCTATCTTCGGTGCAAAACCAGCATCTGCAGTTCCTTCCTGCATCTTCCATAGTTTAGTTTAGTTTAGTTCAGCACAGAAGCAGTTCCTTCCGCCCACAGAGTCCGTGTCGACCAGCGACCCCTGCACGCAAGCACCATCCCACGCACCGTGGACAATTTTACCAAAGTTAACTAACCTACAAAATGTACGTCTTTAGAGTGTGGGAGAAAACCTTGGATAAAAACCCACGCAGATCACAGAGGGAACATACAAACTCCATACAGACTGCACCCGTAGTCAGGATTGAACCCAGGTCTCTGATGCTGTAAGGCAGCAACTCTACCATTGTGCTCCCCATACATAGTTTACATATAACATTGAACATATAAGCTGGAACATTACAGCACACCACAGTGTCTGTGACGAACATGATGCCAAAATCATCTCTTATCTGCCTGCACATAACCCATACCCTGTATATTCATGTGCCTATCCAAAAGCCTCTTAAATGCCACTATCGCATCTGCCTCCACCATCTCCTCTGGCAGCGTACTCCAGGTCATCACCACCCTCTGTGTGAAAAAAAGTTGCCCCGCACATCTCCTTTAAACTTTGCCCCTCTCACCTTAAAGCTACACCATAAAGCTCAGAAACCTTGGATCAACTTTGAGATCCGCACTCTTCTGAAGACCAGACACCGGGCATTCATGTCTGATGATACAGTGGTCTACACGAAGTCCAGATACGACCTTGGTAAGGCCATCAAAAAGGCCAAAAGGAACTTCTGCTCCAAGCTGGAGGATGAGACAGATGCTCGGCAGCTGTGGCGGGGCCTGAATGCAATCACCTCCTACAAGGTGAAATCAGGAGGCAGCTCGAATGTCGGCGAAACATCACTCCCTGATGATCTCAATGCGTTTTACGCACGCTTTGATAGGGAGAACACCGAGACTTCCCGAGCCCCCATTCGCTGTGATGGTATTTCAGTCTCAGTCACAGAGGCCAACGCCAGGAAATCCTTCAGAGGGGTGAACCCTCGAAAAGCGCCTGGACCTGATGGTATACCTGGTCGTGTTCTAAAAACCTGTGCGGACCAAATGGCTGGAGTTTTTACGGACATTTTCAACCTGTCACTTCTGAGGTCTGAGGTTCCCACCTGCTTCAAAAGGACATCAATTATACCAGTGCCCAAGAAGAGCAAGGTGACGTGCCTCAATGACTATCGACCTGTGGCACTAACGCCTGTGGTGATGAAGTGCTTCGAGAGGTTGATCATGGTGCAAATCAACTCCTACCTCGACAAAAACCTGGACCCACTGCAGTTCGCTTACCGCCACAACAGATCAACAGTGGATGCGATCTCGCTGGCTCTCCACTCCGTTCTGGACCACTTGGACATCGATTACAGCTTGGCATTTAATACTATCATCCCCTCCAAGCTGGTTAACAAACTCGCAGAACTGGGTCTCTGCGCATCCCTCTGCAATTGGATCCTCGTCTTCCTCATTCACAGACCACAGTCTGTTCGTATTGGTGGAAATGTGGCAGACTCGATAACAATCAGCACGAGAGCACCTCAAGGCTGCGTGCTCAGCCCCCTGCTGTACTCACTCTATACTCATGACTGCGTAGCCGGTCACAGTGTGAACTCCATCATCAAGTTCGCTGACGACACCACTGTTGTGGGACGTATCACTGATGGGGATGAGTCAGAGTACAGAAGAGAGATCGAGCGACTGTCCATATGGTGCCAGCACAATAACCTGGCCCTCAACACCAGCAAAACCAAGGAACTGATTGTGGACTTTGGAAGGAGCAGGATGGGGACCCACAGTCCCGTTTATATCAACGGGTCGATGGTTGAAAGGGTCAAGAGCTTCAAATTCCTGGGCGTGCACATCTCTGAAGATCTTTCCTGGTCCGAGAACACTGATTAAGACTGAGCAATTATTAAGAAAGCTCATCAGCGCCTCTACTTCCTCAGAAGATTACGGAGAGTCGGTTTGTCAAGGAGGACTCTCTCTAACTTAGGATACTTTACTTTACTTCTAGAGAGCTTGCTGACCGGTTGCATCGTGGCTTGGTTTGGCAACTTGAGCGCCCTGGAGAGGAAAAGACTACAAAAGTAGCAAGCACTGCCCAGTCCATCATCGGCTCTGACCTTCCTTCCATCGAGGGGATTTACCGCAGTCGCTGCCTCAAAAAGGCTGGCAGCATCATCAAAGACCCACACCACCCTGGCCACACACTCATCTCCCTGCTACCTTCAGGTAGAAGGTACAGGAGCCTGAAGACTGCAACGACCAGGTTCAGGAATAGCTACTTCCCCACAGCCATCAGGCTATTAAACCTGGCTCAGACAAAACTCTGATCATTAATAACCCATTATCTGTTATTTGCACTTAATCAGTTTATTTATTCATGTGTGTATATATTTATATAATGGCATATGGACACACTGATCTGTTTTGTAGTCAATGCCTACTATGTTCTGTTGTGCTGAAGGACAGCAAGAATGTCATTGTCCTGTCTGGGACACGTGACAATAAACTCTCTTGAACTTGAACTTTCATTTGTCCATCCTTGTCATCTTAAGAGGTTCATCTTGCAATGAAACCATCATACCCTACATCCCTCCCCCTCACCCTAGTCATCCTGCTAGTTTTACTGTTCATATCCCTTTGTTAGCACCTCTTCCACAGCCAACAATGGACCATTCCTGGGCAATTGGGATCAATTAGGATTGATTATGCATGTAAACCCTGGCCCACTGGAGAATTATGTGTGGACCTTTCCTGGGCATGTGAGCCAGCTCGGATTTGTTCTTTGTTCCTTTTCATACCTCTAATTTCCCTCCCCCCTGGCTCTCAGTCTGAAGAAGGGTCTCGATGCAAAACATCACCTGTCCATTTCTACAGCTCCTCCCTACACATTATTTCTCATTCTTTTAGTTTAGCTTAGTTTGGAGATATAGCACGGAAACAAGACCTTCGGCCCACCAATCCCTGCACATTAACACTATCCTGCACACACCAGGGACAATTTACAATGTTACCAAGCCAATTAGCCTACAAACCTGCACGTCTTTGGAGAGGTAAACAAACTCCTGTTTGCCATGTCAGCCTGTGATTAGAAACATGGAAATATTGAAAATAGATGCAGGAGTAGGCCATTCGGTTCAAGCTTGGCACACCTGTATTTGGGTAATTTATCCCATTCTTCTCTGCAGACCCTCTCAAGCTCTGTCAGATTGGATGGGGAGCGTCGATGCACAGCTGTTTTCAGGTCCCTCCAGAGATGTTCGATCGGGTTCAAGTCCGGGCTCTGGCTGGGCCACTCAAGGACATTCACAGACTTGTCACAAAGCCACTCCTGCGTTGTCTTGGCTGTGTGCCTAGGGTCGCTGTCCTGTTGGAAGGTGAACCTCTGCCCCAGTCTGAGGTCCTGAATGTTCTGGAGCAGGTTTTCATCAAGGATCTCTCTGTACTTTGTTCCGTTCATCTTTCCCTCGATCCTGACTAGTCTCCCAGTTCCTGCCACTGAAAAACATCCCCACAGCATGATGTTGCCACCACCATGCTTCACCGTAGGTATGGTATTGGCCAGGTGATGAGCGGTGCCTGGTTTACTCTGGACGTGACACTTGGCATTCAGGCCAAAGAGTTCAATCTTGGTTTCATCAGACCAGAGAATCTTGTTTAGGTGCCTTTTAGCAAACTCCAAGTGGGCTGTCATGCGCTTTTTACTGAGGAGTGGCTTCCGTCTGGCCACTCCACCATAAAGGCCTGATTCGTGGAGTGCTGCAGATATAGTTGTCCTTCTGGAAGGTTCTCCCATCTCCACAGAGGAACCCTGGAGCTCTGTCAGAGTGACCATCGGGTTCTAGGTCACCTCCCTGACCAAGGCCCTTCTCCCCCGATTGTTCAGTTTGGCCGGGCGGCCAGCTTTATGTAGAGTCCTGGCGGTTCCAAAGTTCTTCCATTTAAGAACGACGGAGGCCACTGTGCTCTTCAGAACCTGAAATGCTGCAGAAATTGTATTATACCGTTCCCCAGATCTGTGCCTCGACACAATCCTGTCTTGGAAGTTACAGATAATTCCTTCGTCTTCATGGCTTGGTTTTTGCTCTGACATGCACTGTCAACTGTGGGACCTTATATAGACAGGTGTGTGCCTTTCCAAATCATGTCCAATCAATTTAATTTGCCACTGGTGGACTCCAATCAAGTTGTAGAAACATCTCAAGGATAATCAGTGGAAACAGGATGAACCTAAGCTCAATTTTGAGTGTCATTGCAAAGGGTCTGAATACTTATGTAAATGTGACATTTCAGTTATTTATTTTTAATTACTTTGAAAAGATTTCTAAACACCTGTTTTCGCTTCTTCATTCTGGGGTATTGTGTGTAGATTGATGATTAAAGAAAAAGAATTTAATCCATTTTAAAATAAAGCTGCAATGTAACAAAATGTGGAAAAACTGAAGGGGCCTGAATACTTTCTGAATGCACTGTATATCTAACTCTCTCTTGAAAACATCCAGTGAATTGGCCACCTCCACCTTCTGTGGCAGAGAATTCTATAGATTCACAACTCTCTGGGTGAAAAAGTATTTCCTCATCTCAGTCCCACATAGGAGATTAGTGGGTAAAATTCGGGCACATGGTATTGGGGGTAGAGTGCTGACATGGGCAGAAAATTGGTTGGCAGACAGGAAACAAAGACTAACGGGTCCCTTTCAGAATGGCAGGCAGTGACTAATGGGGTACTGCAAGGCTCGATGCTGGGACCGCAGCTATTTACAATATACATCAATGATTTGGATGAAGGGATCCAAAGTAAAATTAGCAAATTTGCAGATGACACAAAGCTGGGTGGCAGTGTGAACTGTTAGGAGGATGCTATGAGAATGCAGGGTGACTTGGACAGGTTGGGTGAGTGGGCAGATGCATGGCAGATGCAATTTAATGCGGATAAATTTGAGGTTATCCACTTTGGTAGCAAAACTGGAAGGCAGATTACTATCTAAATGGTGTCAAGGTGGGAAAAGGAGAAGTACAGCGGGATCTGGGGGTCCTTGTTCATCAGTCAATGAAAGTAAGCATGCAGGTACAGCAGGCAGTGAAGAAAGCGAATGGCATGTTGTCCTCTACAACAAGAGGAGTTGAGTATGGGAGCAAAGAGGTCCTTCTGCAGTTGTATAGGGCCCTAGTGAGACCACACCTGGAGTATTGTGTGCAGTTTTGGTCCCCTAATTTGAGGAAGGACATTCTTCCATTGAGGGAGTACAGCGTAGGTTTACAAGGTTAATTCCCTGGATGGCGGGACTGTCTTATGCTGAGAGAATGGAGCAGCTGGGCTTGTACACTCTGGAGTTTAGAAGGATGAGAGGATATCTCATTGAAACATATAAGATTGTTAAGGTTTTGGACACGCTAGAGGCAGGAAACATGTTCCCGATGTTGGGAGAGTCCCGAACCAGGGGCCACAGTTTAAGAATAAGGGGTAAGCCATTTAGAACGGAGATGAGGAATCACTTTTTCTCACAGAGTTGTGAGTCTGTGGAATTCTCTGCCTCAGAGGGCGGTGGAGACCGGCACACTGGATACTTTCAAAAGAGAGCTAGATAGGGATTTTAAAGAAAGCGGAATCAGGATATATGTGGAGAAGGCAGGAACGGGGTACTGATTGGGGATGATCAGCCATGATCACATTGAATGGCGGTGCTGCCTCGAAGGGCCGAATGACCTACTCCTGCACCTATTGTCTATTGTCTATTGTCTATTGTCTATTGTCTATTGTCTATAAATGGCCTACCCCTTATTCTTAAACTGTGACCCCTGGTTCTGGACTCCCCCGACATCAGGAACGGTTTTCCTGCATTTAGCCTGTCCAATCCCTTAAGAATATGATATGTTCTATGTCCCCCCCCCCCCCCCCATCCTAAATTCCAGTGAATACAAGCCCAGTCGACCCAGTCTTTCATCATATTTCCGTCACTCCATCCCGGCAATTAACCTGGTGAAACTACGCTGCACTCCCCTCAATAGCAAGAGATGATATATATGATCGCAGAGTTCAGGCACCTTTCGCAGTGTTGCCGCAGTCATGAACCAGTTCATTTTTGCTCCTAACCCCCCCAGTGATTTGGGTGAGTGTTGCTGGTCACAACAGTGTGGCTGCCACAGGGACTAACCCTATTAGTCTGCTGAAAACAGGTCCACACCTGGTTTAATTTCTCTAGTGGGCCAGGGTTTACATGCATAATCATGCTTAATTGATTCCTTTGACCCACTGTGTGTTTTGTTTTACACCTCGGCATCCCATGTTCCAGCAGGATTCATAGCCCCTGTGATGCCGAGCTTTATTGTTCTCCAATTATGTTCACCAATTTATGTTCACCGTTACTTTGGGCGGCACGTTTGCGCAGCACGGGTTTGATCCTGACTGCGGCGCTGTGTTTACGGGGTTTGGGAAATTCTCCTGGTGACCCGCGTGGGTTTTCTCCAGGTGCTCCGGTTTCCTCCCGCACTCCAAAGACGTACAGGTTTGGAGGGTAAATGTGCCGGAAGGACCTGCGGTTGTCGGTTTACACCGACGATAGACACGAAAGGAATAGGTGACGTTTCGTATCGAGAGCCTTCTTCAGCTGAGATAGACACAAAATGCTGGAGTAACTCAGCGGGACAGGCAGCATCTCTGGAGAGAAGGAGCTAGTCTGGAGAAGGGTCTCCTATCCGAAACGTCACCTATTCCTTTTCTCCAGAGAAACTGCCTGACCAACTGAGTTGCTCCAGCATTTTGTGTCTATCTTCAGGTTTGTAGGCCAATTGCTGGAGTACACACAGTTGGTGTACATCGAAGCAATGCAGGAGATGTTGCCTGCAGTTCCCCTCTCTACCGAAGCCTGCACTCGGTCGTAACCTGCCTCGGCATTTATCTCTGGGATGCAGTGACGTGATGAAAATGTATGGGTAGTTATTAATGAATTGCTTTTAATTGATTACTAATTAGGTAGCGGCACAGCTGCTGGAGCTGCTGCCTCTCAGAGGCGGAGACCCGGGTTCGATCCTGACCTCGAGCGCTGTCTGTGTGGAGTTTGCACGTTCTCCCTGAGACCGGGCGGGTTTCCTCCGGGTGCTCTGGTTTCCTCCCACACACCAAAGCCCGTGCGGGCTTGTAGATTAATTAGCCTCCGTAAATTGAATTTAGTGTGTAGGGAGTGGATGAGAAAGTGGGATCACACAGAAAACTAGTGTGAACAGGTGATGGATGTTGGTTGTGGACTCTGGATTGTGTCTTCCTGCTGCATCTTAATACACCTGATAGTAAGAGGCCAATACTAATATCAAAGTAGATTTGGCCAAATAGGCCCTTGGCAGCAGGAAAATAGGCTGAACACTTGCGCTCGGCCCGCCTAGGCCCACAGGATCTCCCAGTTGCCAAACATTTTAAATCCCCTTCCCGTTGCCACACTGACCTTTCTGTCCTGGGCCTCCTCCATTGCCAGAGTGAGGCCACGGGAATTTGGAGGGACAGCACCTCGGATTTCGCTGGGGTAGCTTACAACGGGCACAGTGACGGCGCAGCACGGAACGGTGTCGCAGCGGTAGAGTTGCTGCCTTACAGCGCTCGCCACGCCAGCGATGGGGACCCAGGTTCTACCCTGACTGCGGGTCCTGTCTGTACGAAGATTGTACGTTTCTCCCTGTGACCTGCGTGGGTTTTCTCCGAGATCTTCGGTTTCCTCCCACGCTCCAAAGACGTACAGGTTTGTAGATATAGAGATGCAGGTGTAAATTGTTCATGGTAGACACAAAATGCAGCAGTAACTCAGCGGGTGAGGCAGCATCTCTAGAGAAATGGGGTGGGCGAAGTTTCCAGTCGAGACCCTCCTTCAAACTGATCTATTGTATCTAGTGTCGGTAGGATAGCGATAGTGGGCGGGGATCACTGGTCGGTGCAGGCTCGGTGGGCCGAATGGCCTGTTCCTGCGCTGTATCTCTAAACTGAACTCAAACTAAAACCCAGTAGTAAGAATATTCAATTCTCTAATTTTAAGTAACTTACACTTTCCTCCCGTCCCTCCTCCCTCCTTGCCCCCTTCCTTCTCCCTAGTTGTTTTACCAATTCCACTGTTCTCCACATGGTTTCTCTTGAGATCACACCTTCCCAAGCCAACAATGACCTGCTTCCCCGCCTGAGGTCATCTGTGACTGGCATTGGTCTTTTCTCGCCTCTCCAGCTCTTCCACCCCCCCCCCCACGCACACACACACTAGCCCCATACCCTACATTAATTCTGAAGAAGGGTCCTGATCCCAAACGTCACCCATCCTTTTTCTCCAGAGATGCGGCCTGACCCGCTGAGTTATTCCAACACTGTGTCTGTCTTTAATAGGCAAGAGATTGCCTCTGCTTGCTTTTAAAGACCATGCCCAATTTCTCGATTTCAGGAAGCTTGAAGAAGGGTTTCGGCCCCAAAACGTTGCCTATTTCCTTCGCTACTCAGATGCTGCTGCACCCGCTGAGTTTCTCCGGCACTTTTGTCTACCTCCGATTTTCCAGCATCTGCAGTTCCTTCTTAAAAGCTTTGTAAAACCTTCCCGGTAAAGCAGAAATTTTCATGCAAGGAGTAAGGCTGCAAAGATTCCGTTTGACCCTTATATTTTGTGAGACGCAATAATGGATCTCACAAAACACAAAGCTCCTGCAATGATGTCAACCTCTGAAGTGATGTGAATTGAGTCATAGAATAATACAGTAGATAAACAGGCCCATGGGCCCAACATAAACCTGCTCATCAAGATACCCCTCCAATCCAGGACCATTTGCCCATGTTTGGCCCATATCCTTCTGAATCCATTCCTGCACAAGGACCATCGAAAACATCCCATCGGGATTCGTAGAAGTTGGGACGTCTTGTTGCAGCTTTATAAGACGTTGGTGGGGCCGCATTTAGAGTATTGTATTCAGTTCTGGGCACCCTATTATAGGAAGGTTGTTGTCAAGCTGGGAAGGGTGCAGAGAAGATTTACGAGGATGTTGCCAGGACTCAAGGGGTCTGAGCTACAGGGAGAGGTTGAGCAGGCTGGGTCTCTATTCCTTGGAGCGCAGGAGGATGAGGGCTGATCTTGTAGAGATGTACGTAAGCATGAGCGGAATAGATCGGGTAGACTCACAGAGTCTCTTGCCCAGAATAGGGGAATCGAGGAACAGAGGATATAGTTTTAAGGTAAGGGGGGGGGAAAGATTTAAAAGGAACCCGAGGGGTAGCTTTTGCACACAAAGGGTGGTGGGTGCATGGAACGCGCTGCCAGAGGAGGTAGTTGAGGTAGGTATTATTGCAATGTTTAAGGTACATGGATAGGACAGGTTTGTAGGGATATGGGCCAAATGCAAGCGGCTGGGACAAGTGTAGATGGGACATGTTGGTTGGTGTGGGCAAGTTGGGCTGAAGGGCCTGCTTCCATGCAGTATTACTCCCTGATTCTTACACGTCCTGTTCTGGCAACTACTCTGACCAGGACTGCAAGAAGTTGCAGCTGTGAATACAGCCCAGTCCATCACACAAACAAGCATTCCCCCCCCCCCCCCCCCCCATTGACTGCATCTACACTTCACACTGCCTTGGGAAAGAAGCTAACATAAGATCCACCTTTCTTTGATCATTGTTACTTTTTGCATACCTTTCATTCCTTCATTCATTCAATGTCTGTATCACCATCTATATCTCTCGTTTCCCTTTCCCCTGACTCTCGTTCCTATTCTCCAGAGATGCTGCCTGACCCGCTGAGATACTCCAGCTTTCTGTGACTATCGTCGGTTTAAACCAACATCTGCATTTCCTTCCTACACACCCAACATAATTAAGGTCTGAAGAAGGGTCTCGACCCGAAACGTCGCCCACTCCTTCTCTCCAGAGATGCTGCCTGTCCCGCTGAATTACTCCAGCGTTTTGTGTCTACCTTTGGCTTAAACCAGCATCTGCAGTTCCTTCTTACACATAATCAAGGTGCACTGCTGGTTCTTTTTAACTTTTGGAGCAACCACAGGGGAAACGTCTCTCTTTGGGATTTTTAAATTTCAATAACTGCACTCGTGAGAAAATCAGTTCTGGCACAGAACATCTTGAACTGTGCTTCTCGTATCTCAAACCTCACAAACTGAATGCATGAATATTATGGAAGGGGAAAAATATTCAGATCCAAAGAATATTCCTGATTTGTACTGTGAAGTGCAGACAATGTACTTCAAGCTTGCATATAAACATTGCTTTGCAATTAACCAACGATGTGTCTGGAAGTGCGAATACTGAATGTCGATGAGATCTTCTCAGATGTGAAAACCCCATTTCAATTTGGAATCAACAAAGCTCAAAAATAAAAACTCCTCAAATCCCAACAACTCAAAAGCGCTTAAGATGCTAACAGGTAATAATAGTTGCTCAAAATTGGGAATCAGCTCTCTTTATGGAAGAGCCATAATGGCAAGAGCTTCTAAGCCGGTTGCCTGGGGATCATCTGCTGGAAATATATCCTTCTAACAACTCTAGGTGTAAGGTGAAGGGGAAAAGATTTAATAGGAATCTGAGGGGGTCACCTTTTCACACAAAGGGTGGTGGGTGTATGGAACAAGCTGCCAGAGGAGCTAGTTGAGGCAGGGACTATCCCAACGTTTTAGAAGCAGTTAGACAGGTACATGGATAGTAGACAAAAATGCTGGAGAAACTCAGCGGGTGAGGCAGCATCTATGGAGCGAAGGAAATAGGCAACGTTTCGGGTCGAAACCCAAACATTGCCTATTTCCTTCGTTCTACGGATGCTGCCTCACCCGCTGAGTTTCTCCAGCATTTTTGTCTACCTTCGATTTTCCAACATCTGCAGTTCCTTCTTAAACAGATACATGGATAGGACAGGTTTGGAGGGATATGGACCAAATGCTGGCATTTGTAATGTAGCTGGGATATGTTGGCCGGTGTGGGCAAGTTGGGCTGAAGGGCCAGTTTCCACACTGTATCACACTGCCACACTATGACTCTATGACACTATGACTCAGGGATCCAGGGGTCAATTCCTACTTCAGAGTCAACTTCAAAAACTTCATTTCAAGATGTACTTTTGTACATTCTCAGCGAGCGGGACCAAGCCTTCCAGTAGGCCCGGCTCGTGCGCTGCAGACCGAGGGGTCACCCACCGGGGACTGGGGACCCATGTGGTAGGCCCGGTTCATCCACCGCAGACTCTGAACCCATGCAGGTTGGTAAGTTCTATACATTTTGTAAATTGAATGTGTAGGCTACGAAAGTAGGATAACGTAGAACTAGTGTAGGGGTGATCGGTGGTCGGCGTGGACTTGGTGGGCCGAAGGGCTTGTTTCTGCGCTCTGTGTCGAAACTCTAAACTAAAGGCAAACAGTAGTGACACATGAAAGGGATGCAAACCCCTCGGACCAGATCATTTCCCTTCTGGGGCTTTAAATTAAGGAGGCAAGAGCCTGGAGGACTAAGATCGTGACTAAAATTTTCCAAGGTTCACTCGGTTCATGAAACATTCCCTTTGATTCGATAACTATGCAAAGCGATGCACTGTTTAAGGAAGGTGAGAGGTGGAATAAGTGGTGGATGATGCTAGCGCAGTGATTTCTCCTGCTGCCTCACAGTTCCGCGAACCCAGGTCTGATCCCGACATCGAGTGCTGTCCTGGGTGGAAGTTGGACATTTTCCCATAGGATTAAGCTGGGCATTCTATTTTCCTCTCACCTCCCAAGGAGTGCTGTTAAACATGTTAAATGGCTACTGTAAGTTCATAAGTTCATGAGTTATAGGAGCAGAGTTAGGCCATCCGGCCCACCAAGACTACTCCTCCATTCATAGTCTGATGAAGGGTCTCGACCCCAAACGTCACCTATTTCTTTTCTCCAGTAATGCCGCCTGGTCCTCTATTGTGTGTATATTTATGTCTATCTCTGCCATTCAATCATGGCTGATAACATCTTTCCCTCTCAATCCCATTCTCCCGTCTTCTCCCCATAACCACTGACACCCTTACCAATCAAGAATCTGTCAATCTCTGTCTTAATAATATCGATTGACTTGGCCTCCACAGCCGTCTGTGGCAATGGGTTCCACAGATTCACCACCTTCTGACCACTAAATACATTTCTCCTCATCTATTTTTTAACGGTACGTCCTTATTTTCTGCTGCTATGGCTTCAGGTCCTAGACTCTCCCACTAGTGGAAACATCCACCAGTTACCCTTCAATGCAGTTAGTTTAGCTTACAAATGTATCCTTTGACTGGTGGTGCCTTGTAACTGTATCTATTGTATCTTCTGACGGGTGGCGGACCAATTTCCCCCGATAGTGGTATCGTATCGTATCATATCGTATTGTATCATCTCGTAGCGTCTTGTATTGTAGCGATTTGTATCGTAGTGTCTTGTATCATACATGTACTGGTAACTTGCTATCCAGTTAATGAAGAGACTATACAAGAATACAATAGAAAGGTTGTTCGATGAGTGTGTGTGAGAGAGAATTGGCTGCAAATACGTAGGTGTACAGGGAATAAAGTCAGGAGGAATAGACAGGTGAGATTACACTGCTGGGAGCCTGACCTCGGGTGCTGTCTGTGTGGAGTTTGCATGTTCTCCCTGTGACCCCGTGGGTTTCCTCCGGGCGCTCCGGTTTCCTCCCACGTCCCAAAGAGGTGCGCCTTTGTAGGTTAATTGGCCTCTGTGAATTTGCTCCTGGTGTGCCGGTTTGGGAAGAGAAAGTGGGATAACCTGGAACTAGTGTAAACGGGTGATCGACGGTCCGCGTGGACTCGGTGGACTGAAGCACCTGTTTCCACGCTGCGCCGCTAAACGAAACTAAACATGAGCGGAATAGATCGGGTAAGACGCACAGCGTCTCTTGCCCAGAGTAGGGGAATCGAGAACCAGAGGACTTAGGTGCAAGGTGAGGGGGGGGAAAGATTGAATAAGAACCTGAGGGATACATTTTTCACGCAAAGGGTGGTGTGTGTATGGAACGAGCTGAGGCAGGTATTATCGTGGCATTTTAGATACATTTAGACAGGTGCGTGGATAGGACAGGTTTAGAGGTAAATGGGCCAAATGCAGGCAGGTGGGATTAGTGTAGATGGGACATGTTGGCCGGTGTGGGCACTTTGGACCAGTTTCCACGCATTATCACTCTATAACTCTAAACTAAAGCAACATTAGCAAAGGTTGGTGTATGGGGTGAGGTCACAGAGACGGGGCGACCCCATTGAATAAGAGAATGGTCTTGAAGCATTGTCTGACCTATATGATTAAAAGGAAACAGAGTGCTGGAGTTACTCAGCAGGTCAGGCAGCATCTCTGGAGAACATGGAGAGGTGACTTTTTTTTTGGGGGGGGGGGGGGTCGAGACCCTTCATCAGACCTGCCCGTTTCTCGTTTCTACAAAAGCAACATTGAGTATTATGTAGGGACATTGGTCTGCACATGGTGTCATCCCACAGTTTCACTGAGTAGACAATTTTTGTCACCTGATATAAAAAACAGAATATTGTGCTGGTTTAATATGTCATAAAAATTCAAAACACAATCCCCACTTGTCTGGAAAAACAACTCCATTTGCACATTTTAAGGTCTTGATTGGGGACAGTTATAGCGGAAAATGTTGCTCACTTTAAGAAAATGAGATTAGCTAGGGAATGCACGGCAGTGCTTCATCTGCAGGGAAATGATTTTGTTTATGGATGATGCAGATCGGGTCTCTTCTTAATGGCGAAAAGTCGTAAGGGTAGAATAATCTTGTTTTCCCGCTGCAGATCAAGGATCAGAAATCCCTGCGCAGAGCAGTGCCAGATAATACCGAGTTTTATCCAGACCCGGGGATAACATAAGGGATTTGCTGTGCATTTGCTTCCTTTCTGCTCTGGCTGATATGCCATTTAGCTGCAAAGCTATTTTCAGTGCACCGGTTCAGCCTGAATCTTGGCTAGTTATTCTGCCACTTTATGACACTCATCCCAGCCAAAGCTTTCTAAATTCCCAGCACATATATTGCTGACAGTTTACATACTCTCATTCAGTTGTAAAAATGAAAATGCTCCACTTACAAAGTATCGGGGGAGTCTTTAAATTTTAAAATTACTCAACTCTTTTTTTTTTTACACATCATCTTCTGAAATCTTTTGTTTTATCCTGGAAGAATCAAAGTGGCAGTTCTAAAACAATCGCCATGTTAATCCTTGATGTCTTTTTATTGAAGATGTGTGCAAATCTGGGCCAGAGATACAAAGATTATCAGTCATTTTAAATGAGACAGGCTCAATCTCGGCCTAGCGCTGTCCGGGGTTTGAGTTTTCTCAGTGTATAGTTCTTACTTCAGATATACAGCGCAGAAACAGGACCTTTGGCCCACCAAGTCAGCGCCAACCAGCGATCCCCGCACATAAACACTACCCTACACACACTGGGGACAATTTTCCTCTGGGGTGAATTGGCCTCTGCTGCCTTCTGTGGCAGAGAATTCCACTCTGTGGCAGAGAATTCCTGTGGTTCAATAGATTCTTAAATGTGAGTCCTATAATCACCATGCCCCCTAATCTATTATCTCCATGGTTCAAGCCCAAAAGATGCATTTTATGATCCATTTCTGTCCTTGGAAAACGAGAAAGCATTCCTGACTACGGGTGCTGTCTGAACGGAGTTTGTACGTTCTCCCCGTGACCTGCGGGGGTTTTCACCGGGATCTCCAGTTTCCTCCCACACTCCAAAGACGTGCAGGTTTGTAGGTTAATCGGCTTGGGTAAAATTGTAAATTGTTCCTAATGTTTGTGTGTGTGTGTGTGTGTGTGTGTGTGTGTGTGTGTGTGTGTGTGTGTGTGTGTGTGTGTGTGTGTGTGTGTGTGTGTGTGTGTGTGTGTGTGTGTGTGTGTGTGTGTGTGTGTGTTTGTGTGTGTGTGTGATAGTGTTAGTGTGCGGGGATCGCTGGACTCGGTTACCGAACGGCCTGTTTCTGCGGTGGATCTCTAAACTGATCTTTGCCTGTACATGATCATATCCCTCTACTCCCTGCACGTCCATGTGTAATTTGAAATTAATTTTTTATTACATTCTGTTTCCAGACTAAGAAACAACTGTGTTGATGTTTAAGGACATAGCTGGTTCACTAGTTTCCTTCAGGGAGCTGGAGTGAAGGAGAGGGGGGAGTGAGGGAGAGAGGCAGAGTGAGGGGGGGGGGATAGTGAGGGAGAGAGAGGGGGAGAAAGAGGGGGAGCGAGAGGGGGTGGGAGTGAGGGGGGAGAGGGGGAGAGAGAGGGGGGAGTGAGGGAGAGATGGAGAGTGAGGGGCAGAGAGAGAGGGGAGAGGGGGAGTGGGGGAGTGGAGTGAGGGATGGGGAGAAAGAGGGATGGGGAGTGAGGCAGAGTGAGGGGGAGGGTGTGAAGGACAGGGGGGAGAATGAAGGGGAGGGGGTGAGAGAGAGTGAGGAGAGGAGGATAGTGAAGGGGCTGAGGGAATGAGGGGGAGGGAAATGAGGGAGAGGGGAGTGAGTGAGAGAGGGAGTGTGGGGAGGGGGAGTGATGGAGAGGGGGAGTGAGGGAGATGGGAGTGAGTGAGAGAGGGAGAGCAGGGATGGGGGAGTGACGGAGAGGGGGAGAATGGGAGAATAAGAATAAGGGGTAAGCCATTTAGAACGGAGACGAGGAAACACTTTTTCTCACAGAGTGGTGAGTCTGTGGAATTCTCTGCCTCAGAGGGCGGTGGAGGCGGGTTCTCTGGATGCTTTCAAGAGAGAGCTAGATAGGGCTCTTAAAAATAGCGGAGTCAGGGGATATGGGGAGAAGGGTACTGATTGGGGATGATCAGCCATGATCACATTGAATGGCGGTGCTGGCTCGAAGGGCCAAATGGCCTACTCCTACTCCTGCATCTATTGTCTATTGTCTATTGTCTATTGAGAGAAGGGGAGTGAAGTAGAGTGAGGCGATGGAGTGTGGGGGTGAGAGGGAGCGAGGGAGAGAGGGAGACTGCGGGAAGGGGAGTAAGGAAGAGTGAAGGGGAGGAGGTCTGAGTGGGCAATAGGGAGTGGTCCTAGCCTGGCTTGCACATGAGACACTCTACCATAGTCCCTGTCTCCTGACCGCCCTCTGGAATGTCTGAGCCACTCCAGTTCAAAGCCCACGGTAAGATGCCCGACGCAAGCCGATTCCGAGTACGTGCTGTCCCCACGCTCGCGAACAAATAAAAAAACCGTGTAACATTTAAAATCCGAAACGCGATAGATAGGTGATGACATTGGAAGGTGATTCTTAAAGAGATGTAAAAGGAATGATAATTTAATGCAGGCGTGAATGCCTTCGCTAACTTAATGAAGGATGTCAAAGGGAAGCTTTGTTCTGTCAACTTTGCCCACTATGATTCCCAGGAACTAGTGATGTTGAAGAGATGCCTGCTGGAATAAAAGCTTGCGGGAGCACACATGGTGTCGATGCCTCCTGCCGTCAGAGTCAGCTAGAAATCGGCAATCAAGCTTTGAAAATGGCCAGAACTTGCACTGTGGAGAAAAGAAAGATTATATATCCCAAGCATTCTTGTACTCAATCTCAGTTTTACACTCTCGGGGCGACTGTGACAGGTTAGAGCATTTCATAAGTTCATTAGGGAGAGGAGCAGAATTAGGCCATTCGGCCCATCCTGTCTACACCGCCATTCAATCCTGGCAGACCTATCTCTCCCTCCTAACCCCATTCTCCTGTCTTCTCCCCATTACCCCTGACACCCGCACTAATCAAGAATCTATCTATCTCTGCCTTAAAAATATCAATTGACGTCCTCCACAGCCATCTGTGGCAATGAATTCCACAGATTCACCACCCTCTGTTTAAAGAAATTCCCTCCTCATCTCCTTCTGAAAGGAACGTCCTTTCACTCTGAGGCTGTGACCTCTAGTCCTGGACTCTCCCTGGAAACATCTTCTCCACATCCACACTATCTATGCCTTTCACTATTCAGTAAATTTCAATGAGGTCCCCCCCTCATCCTTCTAAACTCCAGCGAGTACAGGCCCAGTGCCGTCAAAAGCTCTTCGAATGTTAACCCAGTCATTCCTGGGATCATTTTCGTAAAGCTCCTCTGGGCCCTCACCAGAGCCAGCACATCCTTCCTCAGGTATGGGGCCCAAAACTCACAATACTCCAAATGCGCTTGTGGTGGGTAGAAGACAGTGGCAACACAACTTGAGCAGAATACGATGGTGGGGGCCTGAGCCCATATGGGTTAACCTTCCCATCCATGTTCCAAAGACGCGTGGACTGGGAGGTGAACTGGGAATTGTCCTTAATGTGTAAGGTGAGTCCTGGAATCTGGTGGAAAGTAAATGGCAATATTGGGAGTCGTGCAAGTCGATTGTTGATAGTCAGCCTGGATTTTGTGGGCTGAAGGGACTGTTTTTACGCTGAAAGGTTCTCTCACCCAATAGATGGAGGTTGACTGAATGGAGAACAATGGGATGGTGAAGTTAGCGTAGCCGGCAGCAGGGGGGCGCTGCACGGTGGCACAGCGGTAGAGCCAGAGACGCAGGTTCGATCCCGACCACGGGTGCTGTCTGAACGGAGTTTGCACGTGCTCCCCGTGACCTGCGTGGGTTTTCTCCGAGATCTCCGGTTTCCTCCCGCACTCCAAAGGTGTACAGGTTGGTAGATTAGTTGGCTTGGTTTGAACGTAAAATGTCCTATGTATGTCAGATAGTGTTAGTGTTAATGTGCGGGGATCGCTGGTCGGTGCGGACTCGGTGGGCCGAAGGGCCAATTTCCACGCTGTATCTCGTCAGTCCAGAGGGGAGGTAGTTGAGGGCTTCTCCCATCAACCACTTACTTACGTGACGGAGGCTGATGAATTGCAAATAATTTATTGGTAAACATCCTTTACTCATTGCATTTTTCTGGAGAAGTAGCCCTGTTTATACAGCCTGGAGGTGCCATTACCTCTGTTCTTGAACCAGATTCTGAGTAAACTCATCGAAAAGCCACCTGATCTGCTGAGTACTCTCAGCACCTGCTGGGTTCTGCATCTTATAATAGTTCCAGCGTTTTTTTTTTCTCTCAACAATGCTCATTCATCTCCCACTGTTAATGCTTCTCCTGGCTAATGAACCAAACATTTGTCACCCTCTCTGGTAGCTTTGTGTCACCCGGACTATCTCGGTCTCCACCCTATCGAAGACATTCAAGGTTTCAAGATTTCAAGGTCAGTTTATTGTCACATGTACCAGTTGAGGTACAGTGAAATTTGAGTTACCATACAGCCATACTAAGTGAAAAGCAACAAGACACATAAAATATAAGTTAACGTGAACATCCATCACAGTGGATTCCACATCCCTCACTGTGATGGAAGGCAATAAAGTTCAATCTTCTTCCTCTTGTTCTCCCGCGGTCGGGGCTGTCAAACCATCCGCAGTCAGGATGATCAAAGCCCCTGCAGCCGACAATTGAGGACCCCGTCGGGGTGATCGGAACTCCCGTGTCGGGGCGATTGAAACTCTCTCCGCGGCACGGAGCACCTGAGTCGGCCTCTTCTTACCAGAGACGGCAGGCTTCATGATGTTAAAGTCCACAGGCCCCGCGGGTTGGAGCTTCGATCCCCGGCAAAGGGATCGCGAGCTTCACGATGTTAAAGCCCCGCGGATTCCTGCGGCTTGGAGCACCCTCCGGTCTCCAGGAAAGGCCGCCAACTCCACGATGTCAGGCCGCAGTGGGGACGGAGATACGATACGGAAAAAGATTGCATTTCCGTCAAGGTAAGAGATTGAAAAAAAAGTTTCCGCCAAGCCCCCCCCACCCCACCCCCCCCCCATATAAAACAAACCAAGGAACACTAAAACATACTTTTAACACATACTTAAAATAACAAAAGCAGATGAAAGGACAGGCAGACCGTTGGCGAGGCAGCCACTGCTGGTGGTGCCACCCGCCACCCACTGCTCCATCCATTCCTCACCCTCTCCGTGCCTACAAACCCGCTCCCTGCTTCTATAGAAGCAACATTGAGGAACAAAAATAGGGAACTGCATTGAGGGAGAATAAAAGGGGTCCCAGCGTGGGGGGACCGGCAAGAACTAAGGGGGAACCACAAATGGTGAATCGAGGACCAGAGGACATAGGTTTAAGGCGAAGGGGAAAAGATTTAATAGGAATCTGAGGGGTAACCTTTTCACACAAAGGGTGGTGGGTGTACGGAACAAGCTGACAGAGGAGGACTATCCCAACACTTAAGAAACAGTTAGATGGGTACATGGATAGGACAGGTTTGGAGGGATATGGACAGGTGGGACTAGTGTAGCTGGGACATGTTGGCCGGTGTGGGAAAGCTGGGCCCAAGGGCCTGTTTCCAAACTGTAACACTGTATCAGTCTATGACACTCTATGACACACAAATGGAACGTGTTAAAATGGAATACTTTGTAACGTTGTCTGTGCCCTTTATGTGATGACTCTTTGTATACCTTGGGTATGCAAAACAAACAATATCACTATGATGTCACATGTGACAATAAAGTATAATTTATTCATTCATTCATTGCTTATCATTTAGTAAAGTCTAAAGACTTTAGGCTTTAGAGATACAGCATGGAAACAGGCCCTTCAGCCCACTGAGACCACGCCGACCAGCGATCATCCGGTACACTAGCACTACCCTACACACTAGGGACAATTTACAATTTTTACCAAATTAAACCAATTAACCGACAAACCTGTCCGTCTTTGGAGTCTTTGGGAGGAAACCGTAGCACCCGGGGAAAATTCACGCAGTCACGGGAAGAACGTACGTACAAACAGCGCCCATAGTCAGGACCGATTACGGGTCTCTGGCGCTGTAAGGCAGCAATTCTACCGCTGCGCCACCTTGCCACCACTTTGTGATTTTTTAAATGTAGGCAACAATTTCATCACTGCTGCAAAGCCAGGGCAAAGAGCTGATACTAAATCCAGATTCCTGTTTTATTAAAACCTGGGCCACATTGCTTGATGACTAGGCAGTTCCCCGTTGAATTCGACGAGCCAATTTCCGACATTTTATTTGCTGCCATCAGATTCCGGCTCCACATTTTGTACCCGGGGGTCAGTTCAGACAAAGCTAATCGGCAAACTGGGTGCTGTTCCTCAATTGTTTAGCCTTTTAAGAATAGGAATGGTTGCACTCAAATACGTGACAACATGTTTTCGCGGTGGGTTGCCAAATAAGAACTCTGGATACGATCCCATCTGCAAAGATAACAGACTTGGAAATGCAAGGAACAGAGGGATACGGATCAAGTACGGGCAGATGAGTTCCGTTTAACTTGGCATCATGTTCAGCACAAACATTGTGGGCCGAAGGGGCGGTTCCTGTGCTGTTCTGTTCGATGTCCTATGTTTATTGTGCTATGTTCTACCTTCTTGAGAAATAACCCCAATACAAGTACACCATTACTAGTGCTGTATCTCTAACTTAAGCTAAACTGAACAATGCTGAAGAGTCTCGGCCCAAAAGGTCACCTATCCACTTTCTCCAGAAACGCTGAGTTATTTCAGCATTTCTGTGTCTATCTGTGGTATAAGCCAGTGCCTGCAGTTCCTTTTACTGTTTGAGCGACACAGTGGCGCAGTGGCAGCCTCGCAGCGGTCGAGTTACTGCATCACAGCGCCAGAGCCCCGGGTTCTACCCTGACCTCGGGTGCTGTCTGTGTGGAGTTTGCACACTCTCCCTGTGACCGAGTGGAAGCTCCGGTTTCCTCCCACATCCCTAACCCATTGTGGGTTTGTAGGCCAAATGGCCTCTGCAAATTGCCCCTAGTGTGTGCAGGGAGCGAATGAGAAAGTAGGAATACATAGAACTAGTGTGAATGTGTGATCGATGGTCAGCTTAGACTCAGTGGGCCGAAGGGCCTAAACTAGGGATACAGCATGGAAACATTAGTTCAGTTTATAGATGGTGAATACCCCTGTCCCAATGAATGGAGTGCATGTATCTCAATTGAAAAAGGGTCTCGATCGGAAACATCAACCATTCCTTCGTTCCAGAGATGCTGCCTGTCCCGCTGAGTTACTCCAGCTTTCTGACTTGCTTTGTGGATGGTGCATTAACATGGTGGATCTAACTGGCAAATGATTTGGCCTCAGACTATTCAGGGTGAGTGACTCGGTATTGGGAATACCACTGCTGTGAAGGGCAGGTGAGCAAAATTACTCAGACACCAAATGCTGGAGCAACTCAGCAGGTCAGGCAGCATCTCTGGAGAAAAGGAATAGGTGACGTTTTGGGTCAAGACCCTTCTTCAGACTGCAGAAAGTTGTTGACCCAAAACATCACCTATTGCTTTTCTCCAGAGATGCTGCCTGACCTGCTGAGTTACTCCAGCATTTTGTGTCTATCTTCAGTGTAAAGCAGCATCTGCATTTCCTTCCTGAGCAGAATGACTTGTTGGAATTAATCAATGCTTCATACTTTCTTTTTTTTTAGAGATACAGCAGTGGAAACAGGACCTTCGGCCCACCGGGTCCGCGGCGACCAGCACATTAACACTACCCTACACACGCCAGGGACAATTTACACTTATGCCAAGCCAATTTACCTAAAAACCTGTACGTCTTTGGAGTGCGGGAGGACACCGAAGATCTCGGAGAAAACCCACATGGTCACAGGGAGAACGTATAAACTCTGCAGAGACAGCGCCCGTAATTGGGATCGAACCCGGGTCTCCGGCGCTGCAAGGCTGTGAGGCAGCAACTCTACCACCGCGCCACCGCGCCGTACTTTAGCGGTGTAGAAAGATGTTTTTATATTTTAGACCAAGCCAAGTAACTGTTTCAGTTGCCACAGATTGCTTCATGACGAGTTAGAACTGTGCACTGTGCTACCAATTCTAACAGACTTCACTTTTAGTGGAGTTCCTTGGTGCCACTCTCGGTCAACTGCTGCGGTCAAGTGCATCACCCCGCTCCTTGCCTCTGAAATCTGCCTCTTTGGACATGTTTGGACACAGGTTGTATTGAGTTCTGGAGGCAAGTGGAACAGCAGCCAATTTATCAGCAAGTGCCCGCAGATAACTTTGGTGAAGGCTCATAACACCATATTGTCAACAGCTTGAGATAGGGCCAACGGGATTGTAACTGGGCAGAATATTTGAATCCAGCTTCCTATAGATAAGGGATCCATTTTATTGGATAGATGTCAGTGTAGCATCTATACTGCAATCATTTAGCTAAATAGAGTCTGAAACTAGTTTCATAGCACAGGTCTTCAGCACTTATACCCAGCTGTTGTCAGGGCTCAAAACCTTTAGTTTAGTTTAGTTTACAGATACAGCGTGGAAACAGACCCTTCAGACAACCGAGTCCGCACTAACCAGCGACCCCGCACACTAACACTACTCTACACACACTGGGGACAATTTACACTTATACAAAGCCAATTAGCCTACACATCTGTACGTCTTTGGAGTGTGGGAGGAAACCGAACATCGCAGTGAAAACCAACGAGGTCGCGACGAGAACGTACAAACCCAATACAGACAGCTCCCCCGTGGTCGGGATCGAACCCGAGCTGTAAGCAACTATACTGCTGCGCCACCGTTCCGCCCCTTCCCATGCCGAAAGAAAAATCAAATAAAAAAATAGCTTTACACACAGCAAACAAAAACTCCTACAGACTGTCCTTGTACTGGGCTTGATGAGTAGAATGTTTTTAAATGTTAATATATTTAAATAGCTCAAGTATGTTCAGGGCTGAGGGAAAGGTGTTTAAGTGCAGTACACTCTGAGAACCAGCAGACGTAGCTAGCTTGCAGCCAGGCTAAGCTGACTTCTCCATCTCATGCAAAGCTTTGCTATAATTTAGCACGTTAAGAATATTTACAATATATTATAAAACGCAAAATGACAAAATATTACAATTACAAGCTGAAACGTCGACAAGAAAATTATTTTAAACATCAAAATATCAGGTGATAGTTGCTTTTTGCACCAAAGTTTAATTGTTTTGAGCAATTATTTTAACATTTTTCATTGCTTTTCTGATTATATGTTGATTTGTAGCAGCTCCCAAGGGTCGGGCCATCTTTTGGATTGTACGCAAATGGATAACCCAAGAGAGAAATATTGTTATAGAAGAATACTTGTGTAATATCTCTTTTCAGTTTAGTTCATTTTAGTTCAATTTAGTTTCGCTTAGTTCAGTTTAGTTTAGTTTAGTTTATTGTCGCGTGTACCGAGGTACAGTGAAAAGCTTTTGCTGCGCGCTATCCAGTCAGTGGAAAGGCAATACGTGTTTACAATCGCAAATGTATTGATTTGTTCTTGTGATATAACAATAATAATCATATTGGACAATAGACAAGAGACAAAAGGTGCAGGAGTAGGCCATTCGGCCCTTCGAGCCAGCACCGCCATTCAATGTGATCATGGCTGATCATCCCCAATCAGTACCCCGTTCCTACCTTATCCCCGTATCCCCTGACTCCGCTATCTTTAAGAGCCCTAGCCAACTCTCTCTTGAAAGTATCCAGAGAACTCTCTGTGAGAAAAAGTGTTTCCTCATCTCCCTTCTAAATGGCTTACCCCTTATTCTTAAACTGTGGCTCCTGGCTCTGGACTCCCGCAACATCGGGAACATGTTTCCTGCCTCTAGCGTGTCCAAACCCTTAATAATCTTATAAGTTTCAATAAGATCCCCTCTCATCCTTCTAAACTCCAGAGTGTACAAGCCCAGCCGCTCCATTCTCTCAGCATATGACAGTCCCGCCATCCCGGGAATTAAACTTGTAAACCTACGCTGCACTCCCTCAATAGCAAGAATGTCCTTCCTCAGATTAGGGGACCAAAACTGCACACAGTACTCCAGGTGTGGTCTCACTAGGGCCCTATACAACTGCAGAAGGACCTCTTTGCTTCTATTCTCAACTCCTCTTGTTATAAAGGCCAACATGCCATTCGCTTTCTTCACTGCCTGCTATATTATTTACGTACTTTCCGATAGTCAAACTTCACAACTTTGTGGATCCCTGCAATTTCTGTGTTGGTCTAATTATTGATGTATGTCAATGAAGCGAGCGAGCTTTCAAACCCTGAAGGATAAATAATTTAATACTTTGCTAATCTTTTCTAGCCGTTTAAAGGATGCGCGAGGCAGGTTTTTTTACTGTGGCTGGAATGTGCTGCTAGGAGTGGTGGTGGAGGCAGATACCACAGTGGCATTTAAGATACTTTTAGATGGGCACATGGATATGCAGGAGATGGAGGGATATGGATCATGTGCAGGCAGAGGAGAATAGTTTATCTTGACATCATGTTTGGCACAGATGTTGTGGGCCAAAGGGCCTCTTTCTGTGCTGTACTTCAGTATGTTCTATGTTCTAGTAATCTTTGTATACGATATGATACAAAATGATACAATGCGCTAAGATACAATACGATACGATAGAACTTTATTTATCCCAGGAGGGAAATTGATCTGCCAACAGTGATAAAAACACAACAAGATACATGAAACATGAAATTAAAGTGACGAGTGGAAAAGGACTGGGGATGCGCAAAGATTGGGAAGGGTAGTCAGTCTACCCCGAAACAGAAGAGGGAGGAGTTGTACAGTTTAATAGCCACAGCGAAAAAGGATCTCCTGAGGCGTTCTGTGCTGCATCTTGGTGGAACCAGTCTGTTGCTGAAGGTGCTCCTCAGGTTGACCAGCGTGTCATGGAGGAGGTGAGCTTTATTGTCCAAGATGCTCCACAGTATCGAGTAAATAGCAAAACAGGAAAATATAAAATATTTTAACTTTGTAACCAGAAAATAGCAACGCATTTTAAGTCACTGAGGTTTAATAGATTAATTGCAACAGGAACAGGCCCTTCAGCCCACAATGTCACTGGCAAGCATGATGCCAAGTTAAACTAATCTCCTTTAGTCAGAGGATGGTGAATCTGTGGAATTCCAAGGCTGTGGAGGCCAAGTCAACAGATATTTTGAAGGCAGATATAGATAGATTATTGATTAGTATGGATGTCATGGGTTATGGGAAGAAGGCCAGGAATGGGGTTAGGAGTAGACATAGATCAGCCCTCCTCCTCCACATCTACCCCCCATAACATGTTCCAGGCATTCACCTCTCTCTGCGTAAAATACCTCCTTTAAACTTTGCCCTCGCACCTTAAAGTCTTTGATATTTATAATTGTGTAATAATGATTTAACACGCCATTGTCAGACGAATCTTTTGTTTGCAATTTATAATAACACTAGACCAAGTGGGACCCATTGGGACCCTGTCACACGGGAAGCCTGGTCCCCCAACGCAATATTCCACCACTCACCCATAGCCCCCAACTGCGCTGACGTGGCAATAACTTGTAAACTGCTCCCTCCCATCTTCCCTCTTCCCCCTTTCCTCCTCCATTACTTTGCCATCCCTCTACCTACCTCTATCCTCCTCCATTCCCCCTCATCTCCCAGCACTCCCTCCCTCTCCTCTTCACCTTCCCTCTTCTTTCCCCTCTCCTCCTGCCCTCCCCCACTCCCTCCCTCACCTCTCCCTTCCTCTCCTTTCCCCCTACCCTCAGTCACTCCCTCCCTCCATAACCACTCTCCCTCCCTGCTTCCCCACTCCTCACCTCCCCCATCCCACCCCCTACAATGAAAATTGTGATTTTTTCTAAATTGGAGGGTTTTTTTTCGTGATTTTTTATGTGAATGGAAACGGCCCCCCATCGCACCCCCCCACCCCCACACCCCCAATTAAAATCACTATGTTTTTTGCAAATTAAACATGCCCCCAAGAATTTGACTAAAACTAAGGTTTCGTGATCCCATTGTGACGTCTTTGTGAATGAAAACTGAAGAATTTAAATAAAACAGACATTTTTTGAAAATAGCTAATTTTTATGTAGATAAGATTCGGGATCCCATTGTGACATCATACGCTGCTAACAGGCAGTGCAGATGGATGTGATTCTGTCAAAGTGGGCTTTTGTAAATGTGAATAACTTGTAAAATATAACATCAATCTGAAAAGAAAATTGATAAAACACACCGCAGGACAACTGTGAGTAAGATAGTCCAAACATTGTAGCGCTATTGTGTACCATTTTTGACATAATTCAGGACATCACAGCCACACAGGCACATATACACACAGACAAACAAGATGAGAGTTTTAGTAATATACTAGACTAAGTGGGACCTGTTGGGTCCCTTTTTCACACGGGAGGGCTGGTCCCCCAATGCAATATTCCACCTCTCCACCAATTCCAATATTGCTGGCCAGTGGGCGGGGGGGGGGGGGGGGGGGGGGGGCATATGCAATTATAAAAGGACTGGACAAGCTAGATGCAGGAAAAAAAATCCTAATGTTGGGCAAGTCCAGAACCAGGGGCCACAGTCTTAGAATAAATGGGAGGCCATTTAAGATTGAGGTGAGAAAAAACTTTTTCACCAAAGAGAGTTGTGAATTTGTGGAATTCCCTGCCTCAGAGGGAAGTGGAGGCAAAATCACTGGATGGATTTAAAAGCGAGTTAGATAGAGCTCTAGGGGCTAGTGAAATCAAGGCATATGGGGAGAAGGCAGGCACGGGTTATTGATTGGGGATGATCAGCCATGATCACAATGAATGGCGGTGCTGGCTCAAAGGACCGAATTGCCTCCTCCTGAACCTATTTTCTATGTTTCTATATTTTCTAAATAGTACAAATAATATAGTATATGAGTATTTCAAACTTCATTTTCAAACCACATTTTCATTTTCAAACCAACCACATTTTCAAACCACATTTTCATTTTCAAACCAACCACATTTTCATTTTCAAACCACATTTTCATTTTCAAACTTCATTTTCAAACCAACCACATTTTCAAACCAACTTCATTTTCCAACCAACCACATTTTCAAACCAATCACATTTTCAAAACAACCACATTTTCAAATCAACCATATTTTCATTTTCAAACCTCATTTTAATTTTCAAACATCATTTTCAAACCACATTTTTATTTTCAAACTATATTTTCAAACCAAACACATTTTCAAACCAAGCACATTTTCAAACCACCCACATTTTCAAACCAACCACATTTTTAAACCACATTTTCAAACCAACCATGTTTTCAAACCACATTTTCATTTTCAAACCACATTTTCAAACCATACTAAGGGCCACATTTTCAAACCAACTTAATTTTCAAACCAACTTCATTTTCCAACCAACCACATTTTCAAACCAATCACATTTTCAAATCAACCACATTTTCATTTTCAAACCTCATTTCCATTTTCAAACTTAATTTTCAAAGCACATTTTCATTTTCAAACATCATTTTCAAACCACATTTTCATTTTCAAACTACATTTACAAACCACATTTTCATTTTCAAACCACGACATTTTCAAACCAACCTCGTTTTTTTATTTTTTTTTTTAAATATCTTTATTTATTAGAGGTACCGTAAGGTGCATCAGTGTACATCCCTTATATTGTATTACAGTCATTGTACCTCTTAACTTTTTAAAGACTTAAAAAAAGAGAGAAAAGAGAGAGAAATAACAGCAAAGAAAGTAGAAGAGTGAAAAAGAGATGTGAAAGTGCAAAAGCGTGACAGAGGGAAAGGAAACAGTTGAAGAGTTAGAGACCGGAGATTAAGAGATAGACCCTGGAGGAGTAAATACTGATTATGACATTTTGGTAGTTATATTCTGCAATTATATTCAAGACTTTATTGAAAAAGTGCGGGTTGTCAAAGTTGGGCGCATATATGTTTACCAAGGTAATTGGGGCAGCATGGATCTCCCCGGTAACTATCAACTATCTCCCGTCCTTATCTGTTAAGGTAGTTTTGGGTTTAAATGGAATGCCTTTGCGAATAATAATAGACGTTCCTCTAGATTTCGACGAGTATGACGAGTGAAAAGTTTGTCCTATCCAGTTCGCCCTCAATCTAGCTTGGTCTTAAAGTTTAAGATGGGTCTCTTGTAAGAAAGCAATATCACATTTTCAAACCACATTTTCAAACCAACCACATTTTCAAACCACATTTTCAAACCACATTTTCAAACCAACCACATTTTCAAACCACATTTTCATTTTCAAACCAACCACATTTTCATTTTCAAACTTCATTTTCAAACCACATTTTCAAACCATACTAAGGGCACTCACAGGTCAGTAGACACTGTAGGCACATAAAACCACACTCACAGTTTAGTAGACATTCAAGTGTTCACTTGATTCACAGCTCAGACTGAGAGTCGTGACCTCTCGCTCGCCATCTTGCAGCAACAGAGCTACATCCAGACTTCCAGGTTTTATAGCTCCTTCCCCCACACCAGAAAGGGCGTGGCCTTCATGGCGGTGATTGACAGGAGAGAGAATCTCAACATCATTTAAACACTAATAACTCTTTTATTTTTCATCGATGGGAAAAATCCTCTGCACCTGATGAGCGGAGGGGGACTCTGAGTAAGATGGCCATAAATCACAGCCGTAAGTGGTAGTGTTTTTTCTAAAATCAATATACAGCGCAGTTTAACAGGAAGATAGGTCATAGATAGATAGATAGAAGATTTAGATTTAGATTAGATAGATAGATAGATAGGTAGGTAGGTAGGTAGGTAGGTAGGTAGATAGGTAGGTAGATAGATAGATAGATAGATAGATAGATAGATAGATAGATAGATAGATAGATAGATAGATAGATAGAGATAGATAGATAGATAGATAGATAGATAGATAGATAGATAGATAGATAGATAGATAGATAGATAGATAGATAGATAGATAGATAGATAGATAGATAGATAGATAGATAGATAGCCAAATATAAAACATCGGCAAAGATATTTATGTGCAAGAAGGAACGGCAGGTGTTGGTTTAAACCGAAGATAGATGTAAAAAGCTGGAGTGACTCAGCAGGACAGGTAGCATGTCTTGAGAGAAGGAATGGGTGACGTTTCGGGCCTAGACCCTTCTTCAGGCTAAGATATTTACCACATGCGCCAGGTGTGTCGAGATGGGGCTCCTAAAGGACCGTGTTAGGAACCTGGAGCAGCAGCTCGATGACCTCCGTCTGGTCAGGGAGAGTGAGGAGGTCATAGAGAGGAGCTACAGGGAGGTAGTCACTCCCAGACCACGGGAGGCAGACAAGTGGGTCACGGTTAGGAAGGGCAAGAGGCAGGGGCTAGAGAGTACCCCTGTGACTGTACACCTGGAAAATAGCTACTCGGGTTTGAGTACGATTGGAGGGGACAGTCTACCTGGGGGCAGCAACACCGGCTGGGTCTCCAGCACAGAGACCGGCCCTGATGCTCAGAAGGGTAGCAAAAAGAGGAGGGCAATTGTAATAGGGGACTCTATAGTTAGGGGGTCGGATAGGCGATTCTGTGGACGCAGTCGGGAGACCCGGATGGTAGTTTGCCTCCCTGGTGCCAGGGTCTCGCATGTGTCAGAACGTGTCCAAAAGATTCTGAAAAGGGAGGGAGAGGAGCCTGATGTTGTGGTACACATAGGTACCAATGACATAGGCAGAAAAAGAGATGAGGTCCTGAAGGGAGAATTTAGGGAGTTGGGGGGAAAGTTAAGGAGAAGGACCAAAAGAGTAACGATTTCAGGATTACTGCCTGTGCCGCGTGACAGTGAGAGTAGGAATGGAATGAGGTGGAGGATAAATCTGTGGCTGAGGGACTGGTGCAGTGGGCAGGGATTCAAGTTTCTTGATCACTGGGACCTCTTTTGGGGAAGGCATGATCTGTACAAAAGGACGGGATTGCACTTGAACCCGAAGGGGACCAATATCCTGGCAGGGAGATTTGCAAAGGCTACTGGGGAGACTTTAAACTAGAAAGGCTGGGGGGAGGGACTCGGGTAGAGGGGGCTAGGGGACAGGGTGTGGGGCAAGAGGCAGAGAAGGGAAGCACTCGGACCCAAAATGTAGGCGAGAAAGAGGAAAAAGATAATAGACAGAGAATAAGGGATGGTGGGCTGCAGGTAGATGGGACTAGGGGAAAACAAATGGTCGGCACGGACTGGAAGGGCCGAGAGGGCCTGTTTCCGTGCTGTAATTGTTATATGGTTATATGGTTATATGGTTATATGGGTTTATAAAATGTGTATATTTTAATGCTAGGAGCATTGTAAGAAAGGTGGATGAACTTAGAGCCTGGATTGACAACTGGAAATATGATGTTGTGGCAATCAGTGAAACTTGGTTGCAGGACGGCTGTGATTGGAAACTAAATATTCCAGGATACACAAAAAGCTGGAGAAACTCAGCGGGTGCAGCAGCATCTGCTGAGTTTCTCCAGCTTTTTGTGTACCCTCGATTCTCCAGCATCTGCAGTTCCTTCTTTAAATATTCCAGGATTTCGTTGCTTCAGGTGTGATAGAATTGGAGGGACCAGAGGTGGAGGTGCTGCATTGCTTGTCAGAGAGGATATTACAGCAGTGCTTTGGCAGGATAGATTAGAGGGCTCGTCTAGGGAGGCTATTTGGGTGGAACTGAGAAGTGGGAACGGTGTAGCAACACTTTTAAGGGTGTATTATAGACCGCCAAATGGAGAGCGAGAATTGGAAGAGCAAATATGTAAGGAGATAGCAGATATTAGTAGTAAGCACAAGGTAGTGATTGTGGGAGATTTCAATTTTCCAAAAATAGACTGGGAAACACATTCTGTAAATGGGCTGGATGGTTTGGAGTTTGTAAAATGTGTGCAGCATAGTTTTTTACAGCAGTACATAGAGGTATCGACCAGAGAAGGGGCAGTGCTGGACCTCCTGTTAGGAAATGAAGCAGGTCAGGTGATGGAGGTATGCGTTGGTGAGCACTTCGGGACCAGTGATCACAATACCATTAGTTTCAATATAATTATGGAGAGAGTCAGAACTGGACCTAGGGTGGAGATTTTTGATTTGAGAAAGGCTAACTTTGAGGGAACTTTGCGTAAGGATTTAAAAGGAGTGAATTGGGACACTCTGTTTTATGGGAAGGATGTAGAAGAGAAATGGAGGACATTTAAAGGGGAAATTGTAAGAGTACAGAATCTTTATGTCCCTGTTAGGGTGAAAGGAAATAGTAAAAATTGGAAAGAGCCATGGTTTTCAAGGGAAATTGGACACTTGTTTTGAAAAAGGAGAAATATCTACAATAATTATAGGAGGCATGGAGTAAATGAGGTGCTAGAGGAGTATAAAGAATGTAAAAAGAATCTTAAGAAAGAAATTAGGAAGGCTAAAAGAAGATATGAGGTTGCTTTGGCAAGAAAGGTGAAAGTAAATCCAAAGGGTTTCTACAACTATATTAATAGCAAAAGGATAACGAGGGATAAAATTGGACCATTAGAGAGCCAGAATGGACAGCTATCTGCAGAGCCAAAAGAGATGGGGGAGATATTGAACAATTTATTTTCTTCGGTATTCACCAAGGAGAAGGATATTGAACTATGTGAGGTAAGGGAAAAAAGTAGAGTAGCTATGGAAAATATGAGATTCAAAGAGGAGGAAGTACTGACACTGTTGAAAAATATAAAAGTGGATAAGCCTCCAGGTCCTGACAGGATATTCCCTAGGACATTGAGGGAAGTTAGTGTAGAAATAGCAGGAGCTATGACAGAAATATTTCAAATGTCATTAGAAACGGGAATAGTGCTGGAGGATTTCGTACTGCGCATGTTGTTCCATTGTTTAACCATATAACCATATAACCATATAACAATTACAGCACGGAAACAGGCCCTCTCGGCCCTTCCAGTCCTTGCCGACCATTTGTTTTCCCCTAGTCCCATCTACCTGCACTCAGACCATACCCCTCCATTCCCTTCACGTCCATATACCTATCCACTTTACTCTTAAATGTTAAAATCGATCCCGCCTCCACCACTTCTGCTGGAAGCTCATGCCACACAGCCACCACCCTCTGAGTAAAGAAGTTCCCCCTCACGTTACCCCTAAACCTCTGTCCCTTAATTCTCATGTCATGCCCTCTTGTTTGAATCTTCCCTACCCTCAATGGGAAAAACGTATCCACGTCAACTCTGTCTATCCCTTTCATCATTTTAAAGACCTCAATCAAGTCCCCCCTTAACCTTCTGCGCTCCAAAGAATAAAGACCTAACTTGTTCAACCTTTCTCTGTAACATAGCTGCTGGAACCCAGGCAACATTCTAGTAAATCTCCTCTGTACTCTCTCTATTTTGTTGACATCCTTCCTATAGCTAGGCGACCAAAATTGTACACCATACTCCAGAATTGGTCTTACCAATGCCTTGTACAATTTTAACATTACTTCCCTACTCCTATATTCAATGCTCTGATTTATAAAGGCCAGCACACCAAAGGCTTTCTTTACCACCCTATCTACATGCGATTCCACCTTCAGGGAACTATGCACAGTTATTCCTAGATCCCTCTGTTCCACAGCATTCCTCAATTCCCTACCATTTACCATATACGTCCTATTTTGATGTGTCCTGCCAAGATGTAGCACTTCACACTTATCAGCATTAAACTCCATCTGCCATCTTTCAGCCTACTTTTCCAAATGGCCCAAATCTCTCTGTAGACTTTGAAAATCTACTTAATTATCCACAACACCACCTATCTTAGTATCATTTGCATACTTACTTATCCAATTTTCCACCCCATCATCCAGATCATTGATGTACATGACAAACAACAGTGGACCCAACACAGATCCCTGAGGCACCCCACTGGTCACCGGCTTCCAACCTGACAAACAGCCATCCACCATTACTCTCTGAAATCTCCCATTCAGCCACTGTTGAATCCATCTTGCTACTCCGCCATTAACACCCAAAGATTGAACCTTTCTTAACCAACCTTCCATGGGGAACCTTGTCAAAGGCCTTACTGAAATCCATATAGACAACATCCACTGCTTTACCCTCATCAATTTCCCTAGTTACCGCTTCAAAAAATTCAAGAAGGTTTGTCAAACATGACCTTCCAGGCACAAATCCATGTTGACTGTTCCTGATCAGACCCTGTTTATCCAGATGCTTATATATATTATCTCTAAGTATCCTTTCCATTAATTTGCCCACCACTGACGTCAAACTAACAGGTCTATAATTGCTAGGTTTATTCTTTGAACCCTTTTTAAACAATGGAACAACATGCGCAGTACGCCAATCCTCCGGCACTATTCCCGTTTCTAATGACATTTGAAATATTTCTGTCATAGCTCCTGCTATTTCTACACTAACTTCCCTCAATGTCCTAGGGATATTTGATTAAAAAGGGTTCAAAGAATAAACCTAGCAATTATAGACCTGTTAGTTTGACGTCAGTGGTGGGCAAATTAATGGAAAGGATACTTAGAGATAATATATATAAGCATCTGGATAAACAGGGTCTGATCAGGAACAGTCAACATGGATTTGTGCCTGGAAGGTCATGTTTGACAAACCTTCTTGAATTTTTTGAAGTGGTTACTAGGGAAATTGATGAGGGTAAAGCAGTGGATGTTGTCTATATGGATTTCAGTAAGGCCTTTGACAAGGTTCCCCATGGAAGGTTGGTTAAGAAGGTTCAATCTTTGGGTGTTAATGGCGGAGTAGCAAGATGGATTCAACAGTGGCTGAATGGGAGATGTCAGAGAGTAATGGTGGATGGCTGTTTGTCAGGTTGGAAGCCGCTGACCAGTGGGGTGCCTCAGGGATCTGTGTTGGGTCCACTGTTGTTTGTCATGTACATCAATGATCTGGATGATGGGGTGGAAAATTGGATAAGTAAGTATGCAGATGATACTAAGATAGGTGGTGTTGTGGATAATGAAGTAGATTTTCAAAGTCTACAGAGAGATTTGGGCCATATGGGAAAAGTGGGCTGAAAGATGGCAGATGGAGTTTAATGCTGATAAGTGTGAAGTGCTACATCCTGTCAGGACAAATCAAAATAGGACGTACATGGTAAATGGTAGGGAATTGAGGAATGCTGTGGAACAGAGGGATCTAGGAATAACTGTGCATAGTTCCCTGAAGGTGGAATTGCATGTAGCTAGGGTGGTAAAGAAAGCCTTTGGTGTGCTGGCCTTTATAAATCAGAGCATTGAATATAGGAGTAGGGAAGTAATGTTAAAATTGTACAAGGCATTGGTAAGACCAATTCTGGAGTATGGTGTACAATTTTGGTCGCCTAATTATAGGAAGGATGTCAACAAAATAGAGCGAGTACAGAGGAGATTTACTAGAATGTTGCCTGGGTTCCAGTAACTATGTTACAGAGAAAGGTTGAACAAGTTAGGTCTTTATTCTTTGGAGCGCAAAAGGTTAAGGGGGGACTTGATTGAGGTCTTTAAAATGATGAAAGGGATAGACAGAGTTGACGTGGATAAGCTTTTCCCATTGAGGGTAGGGAAGATTCAAACAAGAGGGCATGACATGCGAATTAAGGGACGGAGGTTTAGGGGTAACGTGAGGGGGAACTTCTTTACTCAGAGGGTGGTGGCTGTGTGGAATGAGCTTCCAGCAGAAGTGGTGGAGGCAGGATTGATTTTAACATTTAAAAGTAAAGTGGATAGGTATATGGACGGGAAGGGAATGGAGGGGTATGGTCTGAGTGCAGGTAGATGGGACTAGGGGAAAACAAATGATCGGCACGGACTGGAAGGGCCGAGAGGGCCTGTTTCCGTGCTGTAATTGTTATATGGTTATATGGTGTTATATTTAGCTGTTTCTCTGCTGTTCTTTTGGTAAGTTTGGTATTCGTGCCTATTATGTTCTGGTGTGCTAAAGCAAAGCAAGAATCTCGTTGTCCTATCAGGGACACGTGACAATAAAACTCTCTTGAACTCTTGAAGTCTGATATTGACAGTCAGGAACATGAAATCAACATTTTATTAATTTTCTGCGCCTTATTGCATTTCTTGATAAATCATAACATGTTTGATATCGATTTTCACTGGAAGGTGATTTTTGCAAAAAGACATGGAAGGATAGAAGATGCAACCAACCCATTATTAATCTATAATTTGACCAAAAAAAAACATTGAGTGAATAAGTGACTTAACAAAGGATAAATAGCTGCCATTAACTTAATTATAGAGTCTTGGAGTCATCCAGATTGGAAACAGGCCTTTTGGCTCAACTTGCCCACACCGACCAACATGTCCCATCTACACTAGTCCCACCTGCCTGCGTATGGCCCATAACCCCCAAAATACTAGTATCATACAAGTAATACAAATGATTTATTGCATTGTAAGTAAGACAATAAAGTGCAAATATTTTAAATATCTTTTCCATCAGCAAATTTGCAATGTGCATTATTCCCAAAGTATTGTAGGGTCGATATGGATTAATTACAATCAAATAAAATTTGCAATTAGTTCAGGTGTAAGCATGCTCTCTGGAAACTGATAAGAGACAGAATCTTGCTGATACAGCTCACAATTTTATCACGGTCAGTAATCCCCTGAGTAATATTGACATTCTTTTGCCTTAATATGCTCTCAAAACTGCTTAAGTGGCTATAGAACTCAAACCTTAAATAATGATAACACAATTGCATTTTAAACATCAGCCTGGCAGTGAATGTAACTATTAGGATCGAGCTTAGACCACATTAGCATTGAGTAACTGCCAGGTATCACACAGGGCCTTTACATAAACAGAGTTTAGTAACTTGACTCAGTTGCACTTCATCTGCATGTACCGGCAGGTCTGACTGTTTATGAAAAAAGCCATTTCCTACCACAGCAGCTCACAGATTTCAAAACAGACCAAGATAATTACTTCTCATTCTCCACACTTGTGGTATAAAATTTTTAGTTCATTTTCTATGCAACGAGCTGCCAGAGGAGGTAAATCGAGGACCAGGGGACATATGGTGAATCAAGGGCATTTTAACTTTGAAATTTGTAGCGTTTTCATACAAAGGGTGGTGGGTGAATGGAACAAGCTGCCAGAGGAGGTAGTTGAGGCTGGGACTATCCCAACGTTTAAGAAACAGTTGGACAGCTAAATGGATAGGACAGGTTTGGAGGGGTATGAACCAAAAGCAGGCAGGTGGGACTAGTGTAGCTGGGACCTGTTGGCCGGCGTGGGCAGGTTGGACTGCAGGGCCTGTTTCCACACTGCCATCACTCTATGACTCTATAACAGATGATGGTGTTTCCGGTTGGTGATTTGGGGCGGCACGGTGGCGCAGCAGTAGAGTTGCTTGCCTTACAGCGCCAGAGACCTAGGTTCAATCCTGACCAAGGGTGCTGTCTGTACGGAGTTTGCACGTTCTACCCGTGACCTTCATTTGGTTTTCTCCAGGAAGCTCCGGTTTCCTCCCACACTCACTCCAAAGAAATACAGGTTTGTCGGCTTGTGTGTGTAGGGTAGTGTTTAATGCACGGGAATCGCTGGTCGGTGCGGACTCGGTGGGCCGCAGGGCCTGTTCCCGCGCTGTATCTCTAAACTAAACTAAACATGCTGCCAAGCTAAGAAATGTAGAGTCAGCGACACTTGGCGCCACCTTGCTGAGAATTCCAGGATATAGTGGAATTACATCTAGACACAAAGAACCGCAGATGCTGGTTTACAAAAAAAAAGACCCAAAGAGCTGGAGTAACTCAACAGGTCAGGCGGCGTCTCAGAAGAACGTGGATAGGTGATATTTTAAGTTCGGGACCCTTCCTCAGACGGATTGTGAGGGGTAGGGGAAAGAAAGCTGGAAGAGGGGAGAAGCAGGAAAAAATCTGTATCCACCTATCACTTGCCATGCTTTGTCCTGCCCCTCTTCCGGGCAGGACAAAGCACCAGCTTTCCTATTACCAGCTTTCTTTCCCCCAACCCCCCCCCCCCCCCTCCCCCCTCACCTCCCCCCACAATCAGTCTGAAGACGGGTGCCGACCCGAAACGTCACCTGTCCCTGTTCTCCAGAGGTGCTGCCCTGGCCCAGCACATTTGTGTCTCTTTGCAGAGCTACATCTCACAAGTAAAGGCTTGGTAATATTCGGGCAGCAGCCCTATGATGAATCTTGCCTTCACATTTAATCCCTGCTGCTCTGCGGTACCGTGAATTAGTGTTTCTGCGCATTATACAAGCAAATTCCCTTTGCTGCACTGCATTATAAAGTGATCTGTATTTAAATCTATTCCGATTAATTTACTACTAAATTAGCATACTTTTTTTCAAAGAAAGGATAAATTATTTATGTTGCTTTATTTTTAATTTAATTAACAGTACACTAAAACTTCCTGAACCACTTATGTGTTTGCTGTTCAAAAACTATATTATGCATGCCATGTTTAAGTGGTAGAGCTCTTCCCCCTCTGACATTGAAAGTTTACATTCCATCCCAGGCCCGCATTCCAGAACTGAGGAAGTGTTACATTGTTGGAGGAGACTCCTTTTATGTTTAGGTTCAGGTTGATTATTGTCACGTGTATCGAGGTACTGTGAAGAACTTTGTTTTGCACGCTAGCCAATGGGCGGCGCAGTGGCGCAGCGGTAGAGGTACTGCCTCACAGCGCCAGAGACCCGGGTTTGATCCTGACTACGGGTGCTTGTCTGTATGGAGTTTGTACGTTCTCCCCGTGACCTGCGTGGGTTTTCTTCGAGACCTTCAATCTCCTCCCACACTCCAAAGATGTATAGGTTTTTTGGTTAATTGGCTTGGAGTAATTTTTTTTTTAAATTGTTGCTAGCATGTGTAGGGTAGTGTTAAGGTGCGGGGATCGCTGGTCGGTGTGGACTCGGTGGGCCGAAGGGCCTGTTTCAAATCAAAAGGATTTGAGTACAAGAGCAGGGAATTTCTACTGCAGTTGTACAGGGTCTTGGTGAGGCCACACCTGGAGTATTGCGTACAGTTTTGGTTTCCTAATCTGAGGAAAGACATTCTTGCCATAGAGGGAGTACAGAGAAGGTTCACCAGACTGATTCCTGGGATGGCATGACTTCAATATGAAGAAAGACTGGATAGACTCGGCTTGTACTCGTTGGAATTTAGAAGATTGAGGGGTGATCTCATAGACTTACAAAATTCTTAAGGGGTTGGACAGGCTAGATGCAGGAAGATTGTTCCCGATGTTGGGGAAGTCCAGGACAAGGGGTCACAGATTAAGGATAAGGGGGAAGTCTTTTAGGACCGAGATGAGAGAATCGTTTTTCACACAGAGAGTGGTGAATCTGTGGAATTCTCTGCCACAGAAGGTAGTTCAGGCCAGTTTGTTGGCCATATTTAAGAGGGAGTTGGATGTGGCCCTTGTGGCTAAAGGGATCAGGGGGTATGGAGAGAAGGCAGGTACAGGATACTGAGTTGGATGATCAGCCATGATCATATTGAATGGCGGTGCAGGCTCGAAGGGCCGAATGGCCTGCTCCTGCACCTAATTTCTATGTTTCTATGTCTATGTTTCTATGTTTCCGTGCGGCATGTCCAAACTAAAACAAAAAAATCAAATCAGATAAATGCAATCAAGCCAAACGCAAGTACACTCCCCTGACATCAGTCTGAAGAAGGGTCTCGACCAGAAACGTCACCCATTCCTTCTCTCCAGAGGTGCTGCCTGTCCCGCAGAGTTACTCCAACATTTTGTGTCTACTTTCAAGTACACTAGGTAGAGCAAAGGGAAAGATACCGGGTGTAGAATATAGTTCTGTTTTAGCATTGTTTTAGTTTAGTTGAGGGAAACAGCGCCGGAAACCGGCCTTTCGTCCCACCGAGTCCCCCTCCGACCAGCGATCACCAGCACCCAAATTTTATCCTACATACAAGGGACAATTTACAGAAGCCAATTAACCTACAAACCTACACGTCTTTGGAGTGTGAAAGGAAACCGGAGTTCTCTGAGAAAACCCACACGGTCACGGGGAGAACGTACAAACTCCTTACAGACTGTAGTCAGGATCGAACCTGGGTCTCTGGTGCTGAGAGGCAGCAACTCCACCGCTGCACCACTGTACCTCAGTGTAACATAACAGTTCCAGAGTTAAAGTCCAAAGTCTGCAGTGGGGTAGAGAGGATTTGGAATATACCCTAGATTATGGAAGGACCATTCAGAAGCCTGATACTAGATAACCACAGGTATTTGGGGACATGTAATATAGAGATAGATCACGAATCAGCAAATCAGACTGTTCCCTAGCTTTAGTTAGGTTTAGTTTAGATACACAACGCGGAAACAGGCCCTTCGGCCCATCAAGTCTGTGCAGACCAGCGATTCCCGTACTCTTGCACTATCCTATTTACAATATACATCAATGATTTGGATGAAGGGATTCAAAGTAACATTAGCAAATTTGCAGATGACACAAAGCTGGGTGGCAGTGTGAACTGTGAGGAGGATGCTATGAGAATGCAGGGTGATGTGGACAGGTTGGGGGAGTGGGCAGATGCATGGCAGATGAAGTTTAATGCGGATAAATGTGAGGTTATCCACTTTGGTAGCAAAAACAGGAAGGCAGATTACTATCTAAATGGTGTCAAGTTGGGAAAAGGGGAATTACAACGGGATCTGGGGGTCCTTGTACATCAGTCTATGAAAGTAAGCATGCAGGTACAGCCCGCAGCGAAGAAAGCAAATGGCATGTTGGCCTTTACAACAAGAGGAATCGAACATAGGAGCAAAGAGGTCATTCTGCAGTTGTACAGAGCCCTAGTGAGACCACACCTGGAGTATTGTGTGCAGTTTCTGTCCCCTAATTTGAGGAAGGACATTCTTGCTATTGAGGGAGTGCAGCGCAGGTTTACAAGGTTAATTCCCGGGATGGCGGGACTGTCATATGCTGAGAGAATGGAGCAGCTGGGCTTGTACACTCTGGAGTTTAGAAGGATGAGAGGATATCTCATTGAAACATATAAGATTGTTAAGGGTTTGGACACGCTAGAGGCAGGAAACATGTTCCCGATGTTGGGGGAGTCTAGAACCAGGAGCCACAGTTTAAGAATAAGAAAGCCATTTAGGACGGAGACGATGAAACACTTTTTATCACAGAGAGTGGTGAAGCTGTGGAATTCTCACCCTCAGAGGGCGGTGGAGGCGGGTTCTCTGGATGCTTTCAAGAGAGAGCTAGATAGGGCTCTTAAAAATAGCGGAGTCAGGGGATATGGGGAGAAGGCAGGAGCGGGGTACTGATTGGGGATGATCAGCCATGATCACGTTGAATGGCGGTGCTGGCTCGAAGGGCCGAATAGCCTATTCCTGCACCTATTGTCTATTGTCTATTGTCTATATCCTACACACCAGGGACAATTTACAATCTTTACCGAAGCCAAATAACCCTACAAACCTGTACATCTTTGGAATGTGGGGGGAATCCCACGAGGTTGCATGGAGAATGTACAAACTCTATACAGCCAGCAACCTCAGTCAGGATGGATCCAGGGTCTCTGGTGCTGTAAGGCAGCAACTCCACCGTTGCATCACCGTGCCACTTATGGTAGGGGCCTGTCAGAAATAACTCAGGAACAGCTTCTTCCCTTTTAATTACAGTGCGAAAGAAGCTGTTCTTGAACCTGGTGGTGCAGCCTTTCAAGCTTCTGAATCTTCCGGCTGATGGGAACAGGGAGAAGAAGGAATGACCAGGGTGGGACAAGTCGTGTTAGCTACCTTTTCTGAGGCAGCGTGAAATGTAGATGGGTTCATTCATGGTTTTGGTTGGGGCAATTGAGATGAGAGAGGTTATCCTATAGAGGTGTACAAAAATACGAGAGGAATAGATGAACAGTCTCTTGCCCAGAGTAGGGGAAGCAAGAACCTGACTACATAGGTTTAAGATCAGGGGGGGAAAGATAAGAACCTGCGGAGTAACTTTTTCACACAGAAGGTTGGTGGGTGTATGGAACGAGCTGCCAGAGGAGCAGGGCCGGATTTACGTACAGGTTTCATAGGCTTAAGCCTAGGGCCTCGAGATCTAGGGGGGCCTCGGCAGGGCCGGATCTACCTATAGGCTTCATAGGCTGACGCCTGGGGCCTCAAAATCGAGGGGGCCTCCGGCCAAGGTGTTTTTTTTTCCCAGAGTAAAAAAAATCCTGAGAAAAAAAAATTGGAGCTATCAGCATTTCCACTTTGATGGAAATTACCCGAAATTCTGGTTCCGGCCCGCTGGAAGTTTTGGGGAAAAAAATTGCGACCATCCGCTCCTGCGCAGTTGGGGGAAGCCGGTGACGCAGTAGCGAAGCAAAATGACGCTGTCCCTCCACGCGTGCTCAGTGGGGCTGGGCGGGTTCAGATCACCATTTGCACTCCACACAATCACCTCGATGCCTCGCGTCTACCAAAGATCCTAGGTGTCTAATCCAGGTAAGTAATGGAATATTGCGTTGCGGGCATGCCCATTTCTCCGGGCCGGGGGGAGGCGGGAGGGCTGCGGTGGCTTCGGTGTCTGCGGCACAGAGTCGGAGCCTCGCTGCATAGGAGGGAGAGAGAGGGGGAGGGAGGGGAGAGAGAGGGGGGGATGTGAGAGGGGGAAAGGGGGGGATTGAGACAGAGGGGGGACAGAGAGGAAGGGGAGGGGAGAGAGAGAGGGGGGAGGGGGAGAGAGAGGGGAAGGGGGAGGGGGAGAAAGAGATGGGGAGGGAGAGGGAGGGGGAAGGAGGAGGGGGGAGAGGGAAAGGGGGATTATCTTTAGTGAGATTGCAAAATCAAGGTAGGTTTTATAGCAATTATATTTTCTCCTCATGAATAATATCAAACAATTGGAACTGCTTTCTTTTCCTTGATAACAATACTGAAAAATATGAATTCCATAGTTTGCGACTTTCATTTTGCATCATATTTTTAATGTGCACACACTAACACAGTCGAACAGTAACAGGCAATTAAATCCATTTCTAAAAAAAGGTTTTATTTACTGCAAAAACTTACATAATTTTAGTTGCAGTGTTTGCATGCTCCTTTATAACATTTTACATAACATTTTACAGTACAACTTGATTATTAAAACAAGGACAGCTTCAATTCTTGATTTTAAAAAATGTATACAACAATGACCCCAATCATCCCATTCCAACCACTCATTACTCTTGACTCAACCTAAATTATTTCTGAAATATTGGTCATAAATCTGGTGCAAAAATGCTCCAAAATAAGGCTCAGAATGCACCAGAGAGCATCTAAAACCCCAGAGCTTCCAGGGCCCTTAAGCAGGCCCTGGACCGCAGCCACAAGGGTCTTTGACCTTCGTACTTGTGATATGCGCTGCGTGCACTTATTTCACATAAAATGTTTGTAATCCTGCCATGCCACCCCCCTTTTTGAAAAGCTTCGTACGGACCTGGTATATAATATTTTTAACACTGTCATAGGCCTTGCTTACATGTGCTGTCACAATGCACTGTAGTCCCTAAACAACACTTCAGTAATTTTCCTTGCCCTCCATTTCAGAATAATAGTGTTTTAAGCCGATAACTCGACACTAGCACTGGCAATAAATAAAAAGCACATCTGCATCTTCCTCTCATTGGGGTGGGGGATTGGGAGGGGCCTCACAGAAACATAGGAACCTTTATCTCTGAACTATCTTCTGTGGCAGAGAATTCCACAGATTCACCAGCGATTCTCTCATCTCGGTCCTCCCCTTATTCCTGGACTTCCCGAACATCGGGAACAATCTTCCTGCATCTAGCCTGTCAATTTTGTAAGTGAGATCACCCCTCAATCTTCTAAATTCTACAAGCCAAGTCTATCCAGTCTTTCTTCTCGTGCCATCCCAGGTCTGTGGCAAGAATGTCTTTCCTCAGATTAGGAGACCAAATCTGCATGCAATACTCCAGGTGTGGCCTCACAAAGGTACAACTGCAATAGCTGCTCTTGGCTATGAATGCCAACATACCACACAGCCTGCTGCACCTGCATGCCTACTTTCAATAGCCTAGGGCCTCTCTTCATCTAAATCCCGCCCTGCAGACGAGGTATTATCATAACGTTTAATCTAGATAGAACAAGTTTAGAGGGGTATGGACCAAACATGGGCAGGTTGGACTAGTGTAGATGGGACATGTTGGATGGTGTGGGCAAATTGGGTCGGAGGGCCTGTTTCCACGCTGTACGATTCTATAACTCTATGAGAGCGTGAAATGGAAGGTATCACTTTGGGGATATTTGGTGATAATTGTTGATTTCTCCCAACGATATGGTTGATGTTAATCTTTCAAACAATATCACCAAAACCATTTGTGGAGCTATTCATCTCGTTACCCATATATAGCATCGCCATGTGAACTCTGGGGCTGTACAATGAGTTAAGACCCCATCGCTGATTGCTCATGGATCAATGTGAACCATCCAGAGCGGCTATAATAAAGAAAGCTGTTTCTCTTGTGAATAAATCCAATATACCTTCACTGTGATACTCATCTTACAACCCAGCGATATGAATATTGATTTCTCGAACTTCAAGTAACCCTTGCACCCCCTCTCTCTCCGTCCCTCCCCCACCCTAGTCATCCCACTGGTTTTACTTTAGTTTTAGTTTTAGGTTTAGAGATACAGCGGGGAAACAGACCCTTCGGCCCACCGAGTCCACACCGACCAGCGATGCCCGCACACTAGCGCTAACCTACACACACACACTAGGGACAATTTACATTTCTACCAAGCCAATTAACCTACAGACCTGTACGTCTTTGGAGTGTGGGAGGAAACCGGAGATCTCGGATAAAAAACCCGCGCAGTCACGGGGAGAAACGTACAAACACCGTACAGACAGCACCCGTAGTCGGGATCGAACCCGAGTCTCCAGAGGGCAAGCACTGTAAGGCAGCAACTCTGCCGCTGCGCCACCGTGTCACCCTGTTGAGTTCCTTTGTCTGTATACTCGCTATCACCTATCCCACAGCCATCAATGGATCATTGTGTGCCCCACATTTCTTCGATAATCGTTGCTATTTGCATATTTCCTATTTAATTCTCCCAACTATATCTCTCGTTCCCCTGTCCCCTGACTCTCAGTCTGAAGAAGGGTCTCGACCCAAAACGTCACCTGTTCCTTTTCTCCAGAGATGCCGCCTGACCCGCTGAGTTACTCCAGCCTTTTGCGTCTCTCTCCGGCTTTAAACCAGCATCTGCAGTTCCTCCCTACACATTTTGCCTGCAATTAAAATAATGGTTTTAGTAAATTTGTTAAAAATAATTTGTCAAAAGTTTCTGAAGTTGTGAACAGGGAAGCAATTGATTTAACAGTTATTTTGCAATGTCGTCATGGTAACAGTAGATGTGAATTGGCCACTGGGTAGGTATATAGATGATATAATGTTATTTTCCAGCACACTTGGCAGCTGATATCTCCTTTACTTCAATGCAGAAAAGAGCTGTTACTCATTTCAAAGACATAAAATGCCAATCACATAATAATGATTCCAGTAAAAAAAAAACATTTTTTTCTTTACTTTGTACAAAAAACTGAAGTGGTTCTTGCAAGCGGCGTCTATATTTCACTTATTAGCAAATTGGGAAGCAGAAAAGTACATAAAACTAATCCACCATCCAGAGTTTCCCCCTGAAGGCACATCTGAATCTCTGCTTGGAGCCATCAAACCCAAAACCAGGTCTTCGTTGTCACTTACAATGTTGCCAACCTCACATTTATCACAAAATTATACTTCAGCGCTGACATTTATTAAGTCATTGTCATATGTAATGGAGAACTGCTGCAGACTGCAATCTTCCCTCCAGCCATTGCAGCCTGATAGCAGTGGAACGTCCCAAATCCATTGTGTCTATGAAATCATGCAGCAACCAAAACTGCTTCAGTTAGGGCTGGGGTCAGCCATTTCGACACCGACAGTGCAGATTATTATATATTTTTAATTAGTTTAGGGTAGTTTAGTTTGGTTTAGTTTCGAGATACAGCGTGGAGCAGGACGTCGGCCTTCCAGGTCCGCGTCGACCAGCGATTTCCCCCACACGTACGCTGCGCAGAATGTATTCCTGCAGTCTGGAGTGGGCCAGTCGGCAACATTCTCTGACGGAATTCTCGCTCTGTTGGGAGAACCTGAAAAGGAACATGTCAAACATTATTCTCGTTTCCTTCTCCGATGCCAACCTGCGGCCAACGTGCACACCACCCAGTTTTGTTTTTTTCGAGATACAGCGCGGATACAGGCCATTCGGCCCGCCGAGTCCGCACTGACCAGCGATCAGCATTAACACTATCCTACACACACTAGCGACAATTTACAATTGTACCAAGCCAACTAGACTACAAACCTGTACGTTTTTGAGTGTGGGAGAAAGCCTGAGATCTTGGAGAAAACCCACGCAGGTCACGGGGAGAACGTACAAATTCTGTGCAGACAGCACCCACAGTCAGGATTGAACCCGGGTCCCTGGTGCTGTAAGGCAGCAACTCCAGCAATGCGCCAGCATGCCGCCCACTGACCAAATGTTACCCCGTTATAGAGGGGGGAGCGCTGCTTTCAGGAAAAAGCAGGAACGGGGTACTGATTTTGGATGATCAGCCATGATCATATTGAACGGTAGTGCACCTATTTTCTATGTTTCTATGTTTCACGCCCAACCTGAACAGGTACTGAGGCTGCAACCTCACACAATCAATGCATTTCAAAGGCGATATTTGACATCTTTTCTTGCATCTGTTTCTCCAACTTGGGCTTTCTGGCTGTTCTAATCTCACCTTTCTCGTTCTCATTATTGCATTTAGCTTGATCTATGTATATTCATAATACGTCTGAAAACAAACTGCTCTCTGCATATGCATGAACCTCTTAATCCAAAATAAGGCTTTCTTGCTGTGTCCCCTTGCACAGTGGAAGTTTATTAAATCTAAAGCTATGAAATAAAAACACGACCAGAATCCACTTAAAATTACGCAACCTAAAATGCATAGGAGCAGCCGACTGATTCATCCCACAGAGAATTAATGCAACATTATGTAGACCCCGGTATGTCATTACACTAAAAATCTTACACAAATGTTTTAATTGCAAAAATATCCTGCTTTTGTTGCAAAATCCTTATTGCCAAACACCTCCGAGTGCGTTTGATTGATTCACATGTTCAGGTACATGTTCAGTCTAATTTCCATTCGAATTTACTGACGAGGATACAACTTTAGTTATCCCGGCAAATAAATCAGGTTGCAAAGTTTAGAACTTATCAGCTGCTGTTCATTTCACACTTATGTGTTCTATGTCCCCACCCACCCCCCACCCCTATCCCCCCCTATCCCCCCCCCCCCCGCCCATAAAGAGCAGTCTTCGAAGATCAATGTTTTTTAATTTTTTTGCTTAAATTGTCCTTTTGGAGCCTGTGGAAAGAATATTTGCTACATCCACCTGCTCACTTACAAAGGCTTTGGGTTAATGGAACGGCAAACAGATGACTAACCTCAGACTTTGTGCACGGACGGGTTTGAAAGAGCAGCCCAGGACTTGCCCGACTGTCCGAGAGAGAGGAGCTGTTTGCTTGCAGGATCAAGCGCCGTGCTGTTGCTATTTGCTAAATAAACCCATCACCCTAAAACCCCTGTTCCACGGTACGAGTTCATTCCAAGAGCTCTCCCGAGTTTGCCCTGATTCGAACTCGGGGATTTACGGTAATGGCCACTCGTCGGTACTCGGGACTCTCGTGGACATTTTTCATCATGTTGAAAAATCTTCACGCGTCTTCCCGCGCGTACCTGCCGCTAGCGAGTCTTCCCGAGTACCTGCCATTAGTGCTAAGAGACATCCCCGAGCTCCGACGTACCCGCTACGTTCATTCTCCGTGCCTACCACGAGTTTGATTTTTTTTAAACTCGGGAGAGCTCTTGGAATGAACTCGCACCGTGGGACAGGGGTTTAAGATGGGCCGCATGTCTCGATTGTTTGAAGTGTGGATTCTCAGAAGCCGACCCCTTCAGCGGCTGAGAGGACGGAACAATAGGTTTCCTGTCAACAATGGAAATATGGCAACGCCAGGAGATCTGAGGTGAAATAAAATCAGGCAAAATCATGGCACAATCCGCCTCTGTGGTGTGCTAAATCTGTTATTACCAATCGAAAGCTCATGGTTGACTGCAAAGATCCCCTTCCCTGCCTCGAAAACACCGCACTACAAACTGTTTACAATTCCTATTCCTTCTCACCATAGATGCTGCCTCACGCCTGTTTGGTCGTGAGTAGTCGCCCAAAGAGTTGTACCTTTTTCTTGTCGCCGCTGGATTTTCAACATTTTGACATTTTTCGGCGACCTGCTGCGACTATGATGGGTTCCGGCAAGTCACCTAAAAAATCGCGTAAGTGGGTCAGGCCCTTAAAGCCCTGTCCCGCGGTACGAGTTCATTTGAAGAGCTCTCCCGAGTTTTAAAAAAAATCAAACTCGTGGTAAGCACAGAGAATGAACGTAGCGGGTACGTCGGAGTTTGGGGACGTCTCTTAGCGGCTCGTAACGCTAACGGCAGGTACTCGGGAAGACTCGCTAACGGCAGGTAAGCACGGGAAGACGTGAAGATTTTTCAACATGTTGAAAAATGTCCACGAGATCCCCGAGTATCGACGAGTGGCCATTACAGTAAATCTCCGAGTTCGAATCAGGGCAAACTTGGGAGAGCTCTTGGAATAAACTCATACTGTGGGACAGAGCTATAAATACTTCAAGTTTTCTATGTTTGACCTGAAATCTAACCTTTATAGGCCACTTGAGTGCTTCAAAAAGTATTTAATTTTCAATCACCAACACTTGTTTGCCTACCATTAGCAAGGATGAGATCGAGGAGGTGGTGTTTGCCAACAAATGGTGCCAGCCCAATCTCTTAATTACCAAGGGCTCCCAGAAGTGCATCAAGCCCGTTATTCAAGTGTGAGCCTTACAGAAGTGTTTGAGTGCCAAGCCGGATGCCTGCCTTGGCCCACATCTCTTAACGGACACGTTCAGCAGAGCCCACTTCCTAGCCTGAGCAACAGTAGTGAGCCTATCATTCACCCACTGTACTCATCCCAGTCACCCGCACGCACTTTGTCCATAATATCCCAGGCAAGAACAATGCAATTCTTACTTGCAGCAGCACAACAGAATATATAAACATGTATAGCAATGCAATAGATGGATGGATGGATGGATGGATCATGGATGGATGGATGGATGGATGGATGGATGGATGGATGGATGGATGGATGGCGATGGATGGATGGATGGATGGATGGATGGATGGATGGATGGATGGATGGATGGATGGATGGATGGATGGATGGATGGATGGATGGATGGATGGATGGATGGATGGATGGATGGATGGATGGATGGATGGATGGATGGATGGATGGATGGATGGATGGATGGATGGATGGATGGATGGATGGATGGATGGATGGATGGATGGATGGATGGATGGATGGATGGATGGATAAATGAATGATCCTAGCCAAAACATCACTTATCCTTTTTCTGCAGAGATGCTGCGTGACCTGCTGAGTCACTCCACCACTTTGTATCTATGAACTGGATGGAGAATTGGTTTCATGGATGGAACCAGAGGATGAAATAATGGTGTGCCTCAGGGATGGGCTTGTGGTTGCTATCAGCAATTGGGATGAGAATGTGGAAGGCATGATTAGTATGTTTGCAGATATAGTAAAGTATATAATAAAGATACAATAAAGTAGGTGGTATCATAGATAGCGAGGATGGTTATCAAAAATTGCAGCAGGATTTTGCTGAGTTGGGCAAGTGGGCTGAGGAATGGTTAATGGAGTTTAATGCAGATAAGTGCAAGATGGTAGTCAAACCAGGGTGGGATGTACACTGTGAATTGTGCAGAATCAGGTGGACAATAGTTACTGGGAACCACAGCGTAACCATTGGATAATATTATCCTATTTCATTAGGAGGGACGCGGCAAGGGTTGAGACTATTGAGGGAGTGCAGCGCAGGTTCACAATGGTTAATTCCCGGGATGGCGGGACTGTCATATGTTGAAAGAATGGAGCGGCTGGGCTTGTACACACTGGAATTTGGAAGGATGAGAGGGGATCTTATTGAAACATATAAGATTATTAAGGGATAGGACACGCTAGAGGCAGGAAACATGTTCCCGATGTTGGGGGAGTCCAGAACCAGGGGCCACAGTTGAAGAATAAGGGGTAAGCCATTTAGATCAGAGATGCAGGAAAAACGTTTTAATCCAGCGAGATGTGAATATGTGGAATTCTCTGCCTCAGAAGGCAGTGGAGGCCTATTCTCTGGATGCTTTCAAGAGAGAGTTAGATAGAGCTCTTAAAGATAGCAGAGTCAAGGGATATGGGGAGAAGGCAGGAACAGGGTACTGATTGTGGATGATCAGCCATGATCACATTGAATGGCAGTGCTGGCTCGAAGGGCCGAATGGCCTAATCCTGCACCTATTGTCTGTTGTTTATTATCCATTGACCAGGTGTGTGGGTGGTGCCGAGAACGAAGGGAGACCAGGGTGTCTATAACGAGTAGTTTTTGTAACGTTGTCGGTGCCAGAAACGTGGGGACTCTTTTGTGTACTTTGTACATCGTATGCAAAAAAACAACGAATCTCTCACTGTACTGAGGTTCATCATAAAGTTCATCGTCATATTGAGAGACCACTTTGGGAAGTTATGTAACGTTTTTCTCTGGTTGTTCTTATTTGGGAGATTGCTTTACATACTTTAACAGGGAAGCTCCACACTGTTTGCTTTCGGTATCGTAAACTGGAAGATATGTTTTGTTTACTTTAGACAGCATAGCAACAGGCCCTTCCCAGCCGACCAACCCGTTCACACCAGTTCTATGTGTAGGAAGTATCTGCAGATGCTGGTTTAGACCGAAGATAGACACAAAAATGTTGGAGCAATTCAGTGGGTCAGGCAGCATCTCTGGAGAGAAGGAATGGGTGACGTTTCATGTCGGAACCCTTCATCAGACTCCACACTGGTTCTATGTTATCCCACTTTCACATCCACTCCCCTCACACTAGGGGCCGTTTACAGCAGCCAATTAGCCCACGGACCCGCACTTTCCTTTTGGGATGTGGGAGGAAACCGGAGCACCCGGAGGAAACCCACTCGGTCATAAGGAGATGGACACAAAATGCTGGAGTAAACTCGGGCAGCTTCTCCGGAGAAAAGGAACCGGTGACCTTTCGCCTCGGGACACTTCTTCAGACCACAAGGGGGAGCGTGCACACTCCACACAGACAGCAGCCGAGGGCAGGGTCGAACCAGGGTCTCTGGCGCTGCGAGGTCAGCAGCTCCACCTGCTGCGCCGCAGTGCCGCCCTTCTGGTTGACACTGCTGACGAATATAAGTCGTTGGGTGAAAGGAAGAAGCGCTCTGGGTTAAGAATGACATAACGGGGACAGGTTTTGTCAATGAACGGACACTTGGTTTCTCCTTTGAGCTGTCTGGTTACTACGAGAGCAGCATGCTGTCAGCGGGGATGAGCACACGAAGGCGGGAATACACAACAGGCGGGCCGTGGTAACAAAGCCTATTCTTCCTCTGCCGTTCCTTAAATCCAGACATGAGAAGGGCAGGGGAATGAAGAATGTGGCTCAACACTTGGCCAGCTTACCAAGGATACAAATGAAAGATTATGTTAATCTGCACTCCATTGTCCGCTGCAAAATGTTTTATACCATGCCTTTTATCTGTGGAAAAAGAGATGCACAACCTCTCAACTCCGTGACACTGAGCACTTTCTGTGTGGTTTCTGGATAATTAACACCACTGCCAGGCCTGCAAACACCTTTTCACTTTCTCTACTCAGGCTTGTGGTCTTCTTAGGGTTGCAATAGGGGTGCTTCCCTTATCCCCCCCTGCTAGTGGTCTAAATGATATTCTCAGCTCCGAAACAGATACAAGAGCCATCTGTTATTGTAAGGAAGAGGAGAGAGGAAAGAAAAACCTAAGACCTCCCCAACAAAAGCGGCTTTGAGGATCCAAATGGTCGTGTACTTCAATCGGACAGGTGAACGATTTCATCACAATGCGCCCAAAATCGAGTTGCTTAAAAGTCAGTGTTAACTCGCCACCACTGAGCCTCCCACTAATGCAGCTGCTTCTCTCGTGTTACAAGATAGTGTCGGGAAATGTAGGGCAAGGCAAAATATCACCTTGTTTGTCTTTTTATTAAACTGCTGCCAAAGCTATCGGCACTGGGACGCCTTGCAGCGTCAGAGACCCGGGTTCGATCCTGACTACGGGTGCTGTCTGTACGGAGTTTGCACGCTCTACCCACGACCGCGTGGGTTTTCTCTGGCTACTCCGAGTTTCCTCCCGCCTTACAAAGTATCACTTATTATCACCTTCCCCACAGCCAGCAGTGGACCATTGTGGGCTCCACCTATCCTTGATCATCCTTGCTGGCTTTGAATTGTTCTTTTGCATTTCTTTCATTCATTTGTTCTACGTACCATTTCATATCACTCGCTTCCCTCTCCCCTGACTATCAGTGTCAAGAAGGGTCTCGATCCGAAACATCACCTCTTCCTTTTCACCAGAGATGCTGCCTGACCCATTGAGTTCATTTTTGTGTCTATTTTCAGGTTTGTAGGTTGATTAGCTCCTGTAGATTGTCCCTCAAGTGTAGGGTAGAACTAGTGAACGGGTGATCGCTGGGATCGCACGGGACTCGGTGGGATGCTTTCCACGCTGTATCGCAAAAGGGCCTGAACCACTTTCACGAGTTATTCACAAATTCTCCCGAGTTTTCCCCTTGATTCAAACTCGCAGAATGTTCGTAACGAGTCCGTAGGAGTTCTTAGATATATCGTAGCGGCTCGTTATGCTAGCCGTAAGGTTGTCGTGGCATCAGGTAAGTCGGGACGTTTTTTCCAGCCCGATAAAAAAAGGTCCATGAGTAAAGAAATGGTCGGGATGAAAGAAATTGCAACTTTTTACTGGTAAGGAGAGCATCAAAATAGTCGTGGGAATTCGTAGACATACTCGTAGGAGTTCGTGAACATAGTCGTGGAAGGTCGTAGGAGTTCGTAGATTACCACGATCTTGATTTTGTTTTTAGGTCCTTTAAACTCAGCAGAGCTTTTGAATTAAGTTGTGAAAGTTGGACAGGCCCTTAAACGAAACTAAACTAAACTTAACATCTCGTCTAGATGAACAAAATTCCACACCTTTCAAAAGAAAAGGCAATGGGAAGAATTGAAATATGGATCGATTTTTTTTACCTTAACGCAGAAACAGACGGAGAGGTATAAGGAGAATTGGCAGGACCTCATCAGACCTGTGAAAATACACGATGGCCTCTCGGTTGTTTAAAATCTTGCACCGCTTGATTCCTTTTGTGCCTTCCTACTGCGGACTGACCTGTAATCTTTTTTCCCAGCCAGCGTACAGAAGCCGGGACAACCTCATCACCAACCCGAACAGCTGCTTACATACATTCACCAGAGTGGATACAGCCTGCCTCACTTCTGAGGGAACGCCACAAGGGCTTATGTCCGCGATGCCTGGGGAAGGCATTAAGGACGGGGCCAAAGGTCGCGCAAGATAAAGTGAGGTTCAAGAAGATCAGTGAAGTTGGATCTTCACACTGCAAAAAAATCATGTCTGTTTTCACGATGTAAACAACATCACTTCATTTAAAACAGCTTCTGATTCGGCAGGTCAGGCCATGGTGCCTCTAAAAGCCTGATTCAGTTGTTCCTGTCACGAGTACTTTGTCTTACACAGACTGCATTACTCTGATAAATAGGGGGGGCATCAAAGCGAGAGCAGATAGAGTTACATCAGTGGATTAAGTTCTTCTGCATGATAAAGTAGCTACCTAGGGTGGAATTAACTTAATATGTGAAAGAATGTTATTGAGAGGGAATAAAGTACCAAAACTCTGTCATTCTGCTCGTAATATCCTAAAGCCAGCGCCTGACACCAAGGCCCAAAGCTGGTGTTAGTGTTAATCAATGAAATAACGCATCTGTGTTCTCTGTCCTTATCGCTATTTAAACCCAGCCTCAACTCAATTATTGTCCCTTAGAGACCCAGATGGGATATTCGTTTCAGTGAAAGGGATTCTGTCCGGCAAAGAAATCCCAGTGTTAAAGTGCAGAGGTGTAAACCTCTGCAAACTAAATTCCTGTTAAACAGAGATTAGAAGCAAGATTTGAAGATGAAAACAGCCCTGACTGTGGTTCAGTGAGGGATTCCTTTCTTAGAGCCGCAGTCTCCAAAACTACCGAGACCCCTCAAGCAGTGCAAAGTGTGGTCTTAGAGCTGAGTGCGCCCTTTATGCTTAACAATTACTTTCAAAATGTCAGTGCACTGAATATTATTTTCGGCTTCTTTCCCCGCTGAGAAAGCCAGGGTCCTATTTTTGAAAGATCGCATTCCTCCCCGCAACTTTTCTCCCCTCGACTTGTGACAAAATTACAATCTTTCACGTCTGGCATTTTCAAAGAAATTGTAGAAAAGTTGTGAAAATCACAGCCTTGCAGGAAACCATGATGAGGAATTTGCCGAGCTTGGTCGGGAATTCGCCATATGGGGGAGTCTAAGGTGTGAACCAACATGTTACCATTTCAAGAGCGACACACAGAGCCGCCACAGATATATGGCATTTTTTAAGATGTCTTCGGAGTTCATTAAAACTTTCATCTCGGTGAAAAGCCCCCCACCCCCCCCCCCCCCACCCCTCACCCCCTCAAGCCCCCCACTTTTTTTTTACTGGGGAGGAACAATAAGTCCGTCTGCTGGTTCTGGCACTCATGCATTGCATTAAGTTTTGAGTTCACAGGTAACCAAAGTTATCAAGAGAGAGTTATGATATATCTCTTGGGGCTAACAGACTCAACGGATATGGGGAGAAAACAGGAACAGGGTACTGATTCTGGATGATTAGTCATGATCATATTGAATGGCGATGATGGCTCGAAGGGCCGAATGGCCAACTCCTGCACCTACTTTCTAAGATTCTACGTTTCTACGTAACAATTTTGAGTCGACTAAATGCATTGAGAAGGTCCCCGGAGTCCTGCGGCTTGTTTTGTCTTTCTCGTGGTGATGTTCTGGAACTCCTTTGGTCCCCTTCCCCTCCTGAATCTATGAAGGATCCAAGTGGAGGAGGAATCAATGGAGTCTTGGAGTCATTGTGCCACTGGTCCGTGGTGACCAAGATGCCCCATCTACGCCAGTCCCACTTGCCCAAGTTTGGCGCGTGCCCCTGTAAACCTTTCCTATCCACGTCCCTGTTCAAATGCCTTTTAAATGCTGCTATAGTGACAGCCTCAACTACCTCCTCCGGCAGCTCGTTCCTCTATGTGAAAAAGATGCCCCTCAGGTTCGTATTAAGTCTTTCCCTTCTTATCTTAACCTAGGTCCTCTGGCTCCTGATTCACCTACTTTGGGGAAAGGACTGGGCATTCGCTCTCTGTCTATTCCCCCCATGACCTTATACACTTCAATAAGATCGCCTCTCATCCTCCAGCATTCCAAGGAATAAAGTCCTAGCCAGCTCAACCTCAGGCCCTTGAGTCCTGACAACGTCCTCGTAAATCTTCTCTGCTGCTCTCTTGGGGTGAGATTTTAATTCTCAAGAAACGAGGCCAACGGATTTTTGGAACAGGGAGTCCGAAGAAGTGACCCAACCCGAAACGTTGTCTGTACATTTCCTCCACAGATGCTGCCTAACCCGTTGAGTTCCTCCACCACTTTGTGGGGGGTTTTTTTTTTTCAAGATTCCGGCATCCGCAGTCCCTTGTGTATCATTGGCTGCAAATGAAACACAGATTAGTAGTTCAGATTGAACACCTTGCCCGAATCTGTAACATTATTGGTCCCTCGTGCTATTCGGTTGATGTTCAATCAATTGTGCATTTGAGACATATTTTCTGTTTTTATTTTAACTTTCCATTATTAATGCTTTCCTTTTGCAATTTTAAGCATCGATAATCAGCAATTTAACTAAAGTCACAATTAAATGGATCAAATTATTGCATTCAATAATTGACAGGCAATCTTCCATGTCTGATTACACCCCAGGCAGTGGCAATCTGTCCACAGCCTCATCTTTATTTCCCGAAGACTAAACCTATTAACTTGGAATTGCAGCAAAATTATATTGTGCACTGTTGGAGTCATAGAGTCATACATCGTGGAAACAGGCCTTTCAGCCCAACTTGCCCACTTCGACCAACATGTACCATCTACACTAGTCCCACCTGCCTGCGTTTGGCCAACATCCCTCTAAACCTGTCTTATCCATGGACTAAAGATCATGGAGAGGAATAAATATACAATATAAATATCACCATGTAACCTATTGTGGCCTCGTTCACCATCAACGGAATGAGCTAATAGTGGTGTGTTGTGCACTCTAGTAGGCTGGACAATCATGTTTAGTTTAATTTAGAGATACAGCGTGGAAACAGGCCCTTTAGTCCTCTGAGTCCGCACCGACCAGCCGACATTATCCTACACACGCTGGAGACATTGATACCAAGCCAATTAACCTACAAACCTGTATGTCTTTGCAGTGTGGGGGGAAACTGAAGATCTCGGAGAAAACCCACGCAGTCACGGGGAGAACGTGCAAACTCCGTACAGACAAGCACCCGTGGTCGGGATCGAACCTGCATCACTGGCGCTGTAAGCAATGTCAGGCAGCAACTCTTCCACTGCGCCACCGTGCCGCCCTTTTAGGTAGGTTAGGCCTCATTTGAACATCAAGGGTGGAGTGCACAAGTAAATGGCATTATCGTTTAAATTTCACCCATTTGGAGAGCTTGAAAACATGGTCCCCTTACTTTTTTTGAATACTTTGGTACAGTTTCATAAGTTTGCTTGCTAGTCGAGTTCCAAGGGACAGCAAAGTGATTTGAAGGTTTTGGTGGAACCATAAGGGACTAGAGATACATCCCCAAACTGGAGTTTTTCTCCAGGCACTAGGGACCAATGTAGACCTGTGTGAGCGGGCAGAGGAGTGGGCAGGGTGTGGTGCACAGGAAGGCATGGGCAACAGAGCATTGGATGAGTTGAACGCCAGAAAGGTCAAGGCATTGGACGAGGGCCTCAGGTGAAGGTTTGCCAAAGTCGATGTTCCAACCGCGGCCTACGGACTTTAACATCGAGGAGCTCGCAGTCTCGGGTTGAGACCGACGTCGGGAAACTCCAAACGCCACATGACGTTCGACTAGCCCTGACCGGGGGTAGATCGCCCAGCGCGGGGGAGATGAGACTCCCCCCCCGATGCAGGAGCTTGATCGCCCCGACGAGGAGGCCCGCCGCTGGCTACGGGAGTCAAGATCGTCCCGTCAACGGAAAGTTAGAGGCCCCTGACCGCAGGAGGACAAACAAGGGAGGTGTTGAACTTTTTTTTCGCCTTCCGTCACAGTGCTAATTTGCGGATGAGTCACTGTGGTGGATGTTCATGTTAAAATGTATTTTGTGTGTTCTGTTGCTTTTTATTGGTATGACTGCATGGCAAATCAAATTCCTCGTATATGTTGCAAAACGTACCTGGCTACTAAAGTATGATTATGATTATTATGATTATGAAGTGACGGTTCATCTCTTTACAGTGGAGGCACGGTTCAGAATCAGATAGAGAGCCTGGGTTTCTTGGTGAAAATCCCACTCTCCCCGCTGATAGCAGGAATCTGGGAAGGAGGCTTGGCATTTCCGTGCCATCCAAGACCACGAGAAATTGCAGAGAATTGTGGACGCAGCCCAGACCATCACACAAACCAAACTCCCTTCCATTGACTCCATCTACACCTCGGCAAGGCCAGCAGCATCATCAATTACTCCAGATTCAGGGACAGTTCCTTTGCAGCAGTTGTCGGGCAACTGAACCATCCTATCACCATATAACAACCATATAACAATTACAGCACGGAAACAGGCCCTCTCGGCCCTTCCAGTCCGTGCCGACCATTTGTTTTCCCCTAGTCCCATCTACCTGCACTCAGACCATACCCCTCCATTCCCTTCACGTCCATATACCTATCCACATTACTCTTAAATGTTAAAATCGATCCTGCCTCCACCACTTCTGTTGGAAGCGCATTCCACACAGCCACCACCCTCTGAGTGAAGAAGTTCCCCCTCACGTTACCCCTATCAGTATCTAGAGAGTGGCCCTGAGCTACAATTTCTGAGATTTTCCTGTCAGCTTTGAGCCTTTCTCATTTGTTACTTACCCTACCTACTGAAAGTGTAGTTACCCACTTTGCAGCCAGACTCTTCCACACATCGGACACTTGACTGGGCTAAGGTATGTCAGGCCCTCCATGACATGAATAAGGCACCAAACTACATCTTAGACCAAACCCACACCCATGAAAAGCTGAAACTAATGTTGGCATAGAATAATAGAAAAGTTGAACAAAGTTTGCTAATAAAAGCTTGTGACTTCAATCAAGTAATATTTCTCAGAAAAAGACACAAAGTGCTGGAGTAGCAAGTCTGGCTGCATCTTTGGAGAACATGGATAGGTGATGTTTCAGGTTGGGACCCTTCTTTAGACCTCCAGAGATGCTGCCTGACCCGCTGAGTTGCTCCGGTACATTGCCTCTTTTTTTTGTAAACCAGCAACTGCAGTTGCTTTGGTACAATGTTCCTCTGAATTGGGAGAGGGACCTGTTCCAACAAAGGGCTTCTTGGATCTGAATCATTTACTCTGTTTCCCTTCCCAACAGATGCTGCCTGACCCCCTGAGTGTTTCCGGCAACTATCTGCTGTCATTTCAGATTCTGTAGTTGTAGTTTAGATTTTCCGTTCCCCTCAACTGCTTTGCTTGCGGAAAGAAATGACACATTTTAAAACGTCGGGACTTATTAAAAACTATTATTAGTTTACTCTTCACTGTTGTCTTTGGGGTTAAAGGAAAATGCAAACACAACATTCGATTTAGCGAGAATACAGAAATATTAATTGCTGTTTAAGTTTGAACGCAGTGGAGTATTTAGATTTTAAATATAAATAATCTTTGTTTATGCTTTAGGTTGTTTTTGAATTTGAGGAATATGTGGCAGCAGATGGCTTTGTGGAGTAATTAGGAGAGTGTCGCTGTGGAACAATTTTGAAATGGCTGGGATTTATTTTCTAATTAGATAGTATTTGCTTCTCAGGGCCGTCTTCGTGAAGTGCTTGAGGATAATCCGAGGTGGCCAGAAGTATAGGGAGAAGCGGGGCGACGGGAATACTGCAGCAAGCACGCCGTGCAAGTGACTGAGATGAGGTGAAGGCTTGGGCAGAGGGAGAGAATGAGTGAGTGAGTGAGTGAGTGAGTGAGCGAGTGAGTGAGTGAGAGAATGAGTGAGCGAGTGAGTGAGTGAGTTTGTGTCTATCTTTGGTGAGAAACTAGCATCTGCAGTTCCATGGAGAGAAGGAATGGGTGACGTTTCGGATCTCGAATCGAAACGTCACCCATTCCTTCTCTCCAGAGATGCTGCCTGCCCCGCTGAGTTATTCCAGCATTTTGTGTCTATCTCCGGTGTAAACCAGCATCTGCGGTTCCTTGCTACACACATTATCCACTGCCTGTTGGGTTGGAGAATTCCAAGAAGTTGCAACCGTCCTTCATTTCTTCCGGTCACAGTCCTAACTGGGCTACCCCTTGCCCTGAGAGCATCTCCACACATCGTCTTAAGATAAGACATGCTGGCCATTGGTGACTGAATGAACAGGAAAAGCAACGCTGTATGTTCTTAATCAATCAGATCAAAGGAATGAGCAATTAGTAGTACACGGGTTCACAATTTAGTGCAGATTAGAGAGGGTGAATTAATGTCAAATCGGATGCAGAAAGAATAAAGAGAGGAAAAGAAAGAGTAAATAAAGAGAAAAAGGCAAATAAAAAATGGTTAGAAAATAAAATATTTCGTATTTTTAAATCTCCTGCAGAACTTGACACTTGGGGAATGAGATTACACAATTGGATTCTTGTACATTAGCGAGACCAAGCGTAGATTGGGCGCTCGTTTCGCTGAACACCTTCGCTCAGTCCGCCTGAATCTACCTGATGTCCTGGTTGCTAAACACTTTAATTCTCCTTCCCATTCCCACACTGACCTTTCTGTTCTAGGTCTCCATTGTCAGAGTGAGGCTAAATGCAAATTGGAGGAACAGCACCTTCTATTTCGTTTGGGCAGCTTACAGCCCAGTGGCATGAATATTGATTTCTCTAACTTCAAGTAGCCCCGGCATTCCCTCTCTCTCTATCCCTCCCCCACCCAAATCGCACCAGCTTCTCGTTTTCACCCAACAAACAACTAACGCTGGCCTGTTTCCTTTATCATCGTTACTTTTTGGCATATCTTTCATTCATTGTTCTTTATCTCTCTACATCATCATCTATATCTCTCGTTTCCCTGTCCTGTGACTTTCAGTCTGAAGAAGGGTGTTGACCCGAAACGTCACCCATTCCTTCTTTACGGAGATGCTGCCTGGCCCGCTGAGTTACTCCAGCTTTTTGTGTCTATCTTCCGTTTAAACCAGCATCTGCAGCTCCTTCTTACACAATTGTACTGTTATTTCTTGGTAGACAGAAGCTAATTGCCACTGATTATATCACCACAAGAGATCTTAGATATTTAGACCTTAGATCTTTAGTTTAGTTTAGTTTAGTTTAGTTTAGAGATGCACCTTTGACCCACCGAGGTCACGACGACCAGCGATCCCCCCAATACAGTTACACTGATTTGATTTGATTTTGATTTGATTTTATTGCTTGTCATTCGAACCTCAGAGAGGCTCGAACGAAACTCCGTTTCTACAAGCCATACAAACAAACAAACAGAACAATTCATAGAAAAACATGCAAACAATTAAATTCACACAAACATCCATCACAGTGGATCTCCTCCTCACTGTGATGGAAGGCAAAGTTCTTCTCTCTCCCCCGCACCATCTCTCTCCCGATGTCAAAGCCCCAGGCGGGCGATGTTAAGTCCCACGGCCGTTGAGGCCGCACCGGGCGATGTACGGCCCCGCTCCAGGCCCAAAGTCACAAAGTTGGAGCCCCCGGCGGGCGCTGGAATGTCCCGCAGCCATTAAAGCCGTGCCGGGCGATGCTCGGCCCCGCTCCGGGTCGTGCAGTTCCTTCCTACACACGAGTGGTCAGGATCGAGCCTGGGCCTCTGGCGCTGTAAGGTACCCCCTCTACCGCTGCGCCACTGTGCCACCACTGTTATCCCTGGTACCTCTGCATCCACATCACAGGCCTGACAGTCATCCTAAAATACGGTGCCCAGAAGTGACTGCTGCTGTTTGATGAAGGCTAGGCATACTCTCCTTGGCTTGATGAATGCTCCAGGCTTACAGAATGCAGAGGAAAAGGCTGCCTTTTCGCAGCCTTCTCAGTTCGACTGCCACCTCCAGAGCAGTGTACACACAGCCCCAGGTTTCTCTGCTCGTGCACCTTTTAAGATGATGGCGTTTAGTTTATACACCCTCTCATCTTCCTTACCAAAGTGAATCATTTCACACCTCCCTGCAATGAATTTCATCTGCCATGTGTTTGCCCATTTCATGAACCCACCTACATCTTCCTGAAATCTGTTATTCTCCTTTCCATGGGCTAGCAGGGGGGGCAGGTTTTGAATTTAAACCTTGGGTATATTCGAGTCCACATCATTTACATATTTGGAAGGGCCATTGGTCCCACACTGGGCCTGTACTCGCTGGGAGTTTAAAAGGATCAGGGGGGACCTTATTGAAACTTACCGAAAAGTGAAAGCCTTGGATTGAGTGGATGTGAAGTGGATGTTTCCACTAGTGGGACAATCTAGGACTAGAAGGCGCAGCCTCTGAATAAAAGTGCATCCTTTTGGAAAGGAGATAAGGAGGAAATTATTTTGTCAGAGAGTGGTGAATCTGTGGAATTCATTGCCACAGATGGCTGTGGAGGCCAAGTCTTCGGGTATTTTTAAAGTGGAAATTGCCAAGTTTTTGACCAGTAAGGGTGTCAAAGGTTACGGGAAAAAGGCAGGAGCATGGGGTTGAGAGGGAACGATAAATCAGCCAAGATTGAATGGCAGAGTAGACTCGACGGGCCGAATGGCCTAATGCTGCTCCTATGAACATGCACTGAGGAACATTGCTGACCTCTAGAGGGCAACACGCTGCACTTCCATGCAACCATTCACTGCGTGTGTAGGAAGGAACTGCAGATGCTGGTTTGGCATTCTTGCCATAGAGGGAGTACAGAGAAGGTTCACCAGACTGATTCCTGGGATGGCAGGACTTCCATATGAAGAAAGACTGGATAGACTCGGCTTGTACTTGCTAGAATTTAGAAGATTGAGGGGGGATCTCATAGAAACGTACAAAATTCTTAAGGGGTTGGACAGGCTAGATGCAGGAAAATTGTTCCCGATGTTGGGGAAGTCCAGAACAAGGGGTCACAGTTTAAGGATAAGGGGGAAGTCTTTTAGGATCGAGAGGAGGAAAACATTTTTCACACAGAGAGTGGTGAATCTGTGGAATTCTCTGCAACAGAAGGTAGTTGAGGCCAGTTCATTGGCTATATTTAAGAGGGAGTTAGATGTGGCCCTTGTGGCTAAAGGGATCAGGGGGTATGGAGAGAAGGCAGGTACAGGATACTGAGTTGGATGATCAGCCATGATCATATTGAATGGCACTGCAGCCTCGAAGGGCCGAATGGCCTATTCCTGAACCTAATTTCTATGTTTCTATGTTTCTAAACCGAAGGTGGACTCAAGATGCTGGAGACGGGCAACATCTCTGGAGAGAAGGAATGGGCGACGTTTCGAGTCGAGACCCTTCTTCAGACTGATGCCAGGGGAGAGGGAGATACAAAGATAAGGTAGTATGAAAGTGTGAAAATAGGACAAAGGGAATGATGTTCAAGGAAAATGTAGAATAGATCATTGTTAGCTGGGAGCAGGTAACGACAAAGCTAACTGAGACTGGTGGGAGAACTGGGATGGGGGAAGGGATGGAGAGAGAAGGAAACTAAGGGTTACTTGTAGTTAGAGACACTCAGTATGATGTGATTGGGTAGCAGTTGGTAATTCCCTCTACAGACGCTACCTGGCCATGGCTGAGTTCCTCATGCATTTTGTGTTTTACTCAAGATTCCAGCATCTGCAGTGTCTTATTTCTACATTCACTGCCCTATCTCCCCACCACAAAATAAAATTTCTAGTGTTCTCAAATATGGGCTCAGTAACAATGCTGAACTTGAATATAGATCACAGAACAGTACAGCACTAAAGCAGGCTCTCCTTCCCGCACGTGATCCATATCCCTCCTTCTCCTGCACAATCATGTGCCTATTTAAGAGCCTACTCAACACCACTATTCTATCTGTCTCCACCATCACCCCTGGCAGCATGCTCTAGGTGTCCACCACCTTACGGGTTAAGAAAACTTGCCTCACACATCTCCTTGAAATTTTACACAAAGTGCTGGAGTTGCTTGAGTAACTGGAGTAGCTGAGGGGCGGCACGGTGGCGCAGCGGTAGAGTCGCTGCCTTACGGCGCCAGAGACCGCGGTTCGATCCTGACTGCGGGCGCCGTCTGTACGGAGTTTGTACATTCTCCATGCGTCCTGCGTGGGTTTTCTCCGGGTGCTCCGGTTTCCTCCCACATTCCAAATACGTACAAGTTTGTCAGTTAATTGGCTTGGTACAATTGTAAATTGTCCCTAGCCTGTCGGATAGTGTAAAACGCGGGGATCGCTGGTCGGTGCGGCCTCGGTGGGCCAAAGGGCCTGTTTCCACGCTGTATCTCTAAACTAAACTAAACTAAACTTTGGGACGACACGGCGGAGCAGCGGTAGAGTTGCTGCCTTAAAGCGTCAGAGACCCTATGCCGTGCCCCACGCTAGCTTTGGCACGGGAATGTTATTTGTTTCTGTTTTTTTATTTCCAAAAATATAAACTTTATTCAGAATTTTAAAAATATACAAAACAGACAATAAACAAGGACAATGTAAAAGCCTTCCAACATTCCCAGCATCTTCTATACACTCATAAGTGTCGCGTGCGGAACTATCCTTAAACCAGGCACCTTTGCCACTCTTGCGGCACCCTGGGGTGATATCCCTTCCATTGTTTGAGGGGTGACACCCATCAGACTCTGCCCCTCAATGTCCCGCACCAGAAGGACCCTAGACTGTGATCCTCCCCCACAGAGTCTTGCCGTTGGCTGTACCATTACCTGTGAAGTCTTCCCAATATCACTGAAAAATTCAGAGATTTTCCTTCCCTGTGCATCTTGCGATCAAACCATCGTGTGTGGGAAGGGAAGGAACTGCAGATGCTGGTTTCAACCGAAGATAGACACAAAAAGCTGGAGTAAATCAGCGGATCAGACATCATCTCTGGACAAAGGAATAGGTGACATTTCGGATAGACCCTTCTTCAGGCCCTTCTTTAATCAAGATCTCCTCTGTGGCTACATGAAATATTTGAGGTGATGATTTCACACCAAAAGGCAATTTGGTCCACATATGAAAACCAAAGAGACTACGTTAGTTTATTCTGTTACTCAAGAGACTGAGTTTGCAGTAATCTAGTGGAAGAAAAAAAACTGGGGTGGCACAGTGGTGCAGCGGTAGAGTTGCTGCCTTGCAGCGTCAGAGACCCAGGCGTGACTACGGGTGCTGTCCGTCCAGAGTTTGTATGTTCTCCCTGTGACCGCATGGGTTTCCTCCCACATTCCACAGGCGTGCAGGCTTGTAGGTTAATTGGCGTCTTTAAATTGTCCCTCGTGTGTAGGATAGAACTAGTGTACGGGTGATCGCTGGTCTGCGCGGACTTGATGGGCCGAAGGGCCTGTTTCCACGCCGTAACTCTAAACAAAACCAAACGGCTGGAGGACCCCAATGGGCTGAGCAGCTTTTGTGGATGTAAATAAATTGTTGATGTTGTGGGTCGAGACCCTCCACAGCAGCCTGGAGAACAGCGGGCGCCAGGGGTTATGGGGAGAAGATGGAAGAATGGGGTTTGGAGGGAGAGGTAGATTCACCATGAATGAATGGTGGAGTAGACTTGATGGGCCGAATGGCCCAATGCTGCTCCGATCACATATGAACTTATGAACTCATTAGTGGAATGTGGTTCAAAATATCCTCAATGCCCACACGGGGTATGTTGGTCCTCTTCTTCTTGCGAATGAAACATAAACCAAAGGAATAGTTAGATCTCAAGACGGGTGTTGAGCAGTCCAGGTTGTTGTCTCTGCGTCAATGTCTGCCTGGCCCTGAGCTCCATTTGGTGGGTGGTAGAGCGGGCACCCAGAGATGACATGGTTGGCTGTCTGTTGTCCTGCTCCGCATTCACAGGCTGGGCTCTGGCGGAGGGAGCCCCCAACTCCACATGCTGGCCTTGAAACGCCCAACTCCAGTACCAAGTCTGTTGAGCCTCACCCACGCTCCTCTGTGGAGGTCAGATTGCACATATTCATGGTCTGAGTACATCTTGATATCAACATTGGCTGATGTCAATTCAGTACACAGATCCCGTGATGTGTTCACGGGTATTATTTACAATCAGTCGAGGCATAACTTATAACCTCCATCAGGCGAGACGGTTTTGTCTGCTCTGGGTGCCTGGACGATGTCCATCACCCCATCACCATGAGCAATTTTAACACACGTTCTGAGTCATTTGACTTTTCTCAGCTCCTTCTTGACTCAAGCCTTCAGCGTTTATGGTAACAGTGTGGGCTTACAGCAGGATGGACTGACGCATATGTTACATGTCCGAGGGAACTGCAGATGCTGGTTTACAACAAAGATAGACTCCAAGACTATGAAGGGTTTGGACACACTAGAGGCAGGAAACATGTTCCCGGTGTTGGGGGAGTCCAGACCCAGGGGCCACTGTTTAAGAATAAGGAATAAGCCATTTACAACAGAGATGAGGAAATACTTTTTCATACAGAGAGTTGCGAGTCTGTGGAATTCTCTGCCTCAGAGGGCTGTGGAGGCCGGTTCTCTGGATACTCAAGAGAGAGCTAGATAGGGCTCTTAAAGATAGCGGAGTCAGGGGATATGGGGAGAAGGCAGGAACAGGGGTACTGATTGGGGATGATCAGCCATGATCACATTGAATGGCGGTGCTGGCTCGAAGGGCCGAATGGCCTACTCCAGAACCTATTATCTATTGTCTATTGTCTAAAATTCTGGAGTAACCCAGCGGGACAAGCAGCATCTCTGGATAGAAGGAATAGGTGACGTTTCCGGGGTCAAGACCCTTCTTCAGACTGAAGTCTCAACCCGAACGCTCACCCATTCCTGCTATCCAGGGATGCTGCCTGGCCCGCTGAGTTACTCCAGCATTTTGCGTCTATCTTCAATGCACGTTACCTTTGTTCCTCTTATGCCAGTTTACAAATCTCCAAGCAAAGTTGTGTTTAACTCCAGAAGCTTACATAAATACGTGGGTGTGAGGTCCTCACTTTTAATCCGCCAAGACAATTTTTCCATTACAGTTAACATATGATGAGCATTTAACCATATAACCATATAACCATATAGCAATTACAGCACGGAAACAGGCCCTCTCGGCCCTTCCAGTCCGTGCCGACCATTTGTTTTCCCCTAGTCCCATCTACCTGCACTCAGACCATACCCCTCCATTCCCTTCACGTCCATATACCTATCCACTTTACTCTTAAATGTTAAAATCGATCCTGCCTCCACCACTTCTGCTGGAAGCTGATTCCACACAGCCACCACCCTCTGAGTAAAGAGGTTCCCCCTCACGTTACCCCTAAACCTCTGTCCCTTAATTCTCATGTCATGCCCTCTTGTTTGAAACTTCCCTACCCTCAATGGGAAAAACGTATCCACGTCAACTCTGTCTATCCCTTTCATCATTTTAAAGACCTCAATCAAATCCCCCCTTAACCTTCTGCGCTCCAAAGAATAAAGACCTAACTTGTTCAACCTTTCTCTGTAACATAGTTGCTGGAACCCTGGCAACATTCTACTAAATCTCCTCTGTACTCTCTCTATTTTGTTGACACCCTTCCTATAACTAGGCGACCAAAATTGTACACCATACTCCATTTGAAGGCACTGGGCCTGCACTTGAAGGATGAGGGGGAACCTCATTTAAACTTACTGCATAGTGAAAGGCCTAGGTAGAGTGAAGGTAGAGAGGATATTTCCACTGGTGGAACAGTCTATGACCAGAGGCCCTCAGAATAAAAGGACATACCTTTAGAAAGGAGATGAGGAGGAATGTATTTAGTCTGTGGGTAGTGAGTCTGTGGAATTCATTGGCACAGGTGGCTGTGGAGGCCGTCAGTGAATTTTCTTAAGGCAGAGATTGACAGATTCTTGATTAATAAGGGTGTCTGGGGTTATGGGAGAAGGCAGGAGAATGGGGATGAGAGGGAAATATAGATCAGCCATGATCGAATGGTGGCGTAGATTTGATGGGCCGAATGGCCTCTTTCTGTTCCTAGACCATATGCACCTAGGTCAGTCTGAACAGAGTCAGTCTGTTAATGTTGATCCCTAATATAAATGGTCACTTCACTTTTGCACCATTATTAGAAATGGCACATGCCATCTGACCAAGGTCTTTCAGTGCCTCACCAGAAATGACCTTCAGTTTTTTTTTGCTATTAGCTGCTTCTGCCAAAATCAACCATTCAGCAAAAGTAGCAACATTGGGTGTGATTTATTGGTGATTGGCCTTCATGTTGGTTAATGTTTAGTTTCTTCTAAGGCCCCCCTCAGTCATGGCCGACCATGGGAGTCTCCAGGGTTGGAGGACGCCAGTGCGTGACTTTGTTTAACGTGGGGAGACTGGTGCACAGACAGCCACCCCACGGTCCTTGACAGATCTGGGCCAGGATCCGGTAGCATGGCGTCCAAGACGACCGAAGGCCCTTTTCTGCTGCAGCCTTCATCCATCCGCCTTCCCAGCCGTTGTGACGCTCCACTAAGGTCAACCACCATTCTCCGCCTGTTCCACCGTTGAGATCTTGGTTGGATTGCTCTTTGTCAGAGACCTCCCCTCGACCTTACCGCCACGGGTGGCCCTACCAGGAGCATCGCTCCAGACGGCATCGCTCTCAGGATCTCAGGTCCACACAAGCATCTCCACCACGACAAGGTGACAATCCATGGAGAGGTTTAGTTTAGTTTATGATTATTATCACATGTACTGAGGTACAGTGGATAGCTTTAGTTTGCCTGACTCCCAGTCAAAGAAAAGACCACACTTGAATACCATCAACCCTTCCAGAGTTGTGCAGGTGAAGGATAAAGGGCCCAACATTTAGTGTAAGATATAACATTGAGGTCTGAAGAAATCAAAGAAGGTAGTTCAAAGGTCTCCAATGAGGTAGATGGGAGATCAGGGCCGCACTCTTGCTGATGAGTTGACCATGCAGTTGCCTGATAGCAGCTGGGAAGAAACTGTCCCTGAATCCGGAGGTATGGGTTTTCAAACTTCTATACCTCCTGCCTGATGGAAGTGGGGAGAAGAGGGAGTGACAGAGCTGCGACTGGTCCTTGATTATGCTGGTGGCCTTGCTGAGGCAGCATGAAGTGTAGATGGAGTCAATGGAAGGGAGGTTGGTTTGTGCGATGGTCTGGGCTGCATCCACAATTCTCTGCAATTTCTTGTGGACTTGGAGGGAGCTGTTCCCAAACCAGGCTGTGATGCATCCTGAGAATGATCAATATATATATTGTTTAAAACTCTCGCTGAAGGATGTTCATCGATTTCAATATTCTACAATCCTCTTCTCTGTAGCTTTTGTTTTGTTAGAATTTCCCTCACACTGAGAAATATCTCAACTAACATTACACTGCTTGCCAATCTAGATCTGGACTAACACCCTATAGCAATGTGCCCTTTCTTCTTAGGGTTAATGCATTTTCCCTGCTCTGAGCTGGTATATTGGTTGATAGTCATCTCTTTAGCATTGCCAGTAGCTTCACCTCACTGTTAACACCAAACTCACACATGTGACTGGAGCTGCGGCTTTGGATACTGCCTGCACACAATAGTTCAATGGTACTTTACTCTCACGTACCGAGGTACAGCGAACATCCTCTGTTTCTATGTTACTTGACTGGTTTTATCATGCACCAAACATCATTCCCTTATCATGTGTCTGTACACTGTGAATGGCTCGATTGTAATCATGTATTGTTGTTCCGCTGACTGGATAGCACGCAACAAAAGCTTTTCACTGTACCCATGACAATACACTAAACTAAACTCTTTTTGCGTACAGTTTAGTCAACTCGTACAATACATAAGCACAATCATAGACAAGTGCAAGGGTGTAAGAGTGGTAGATTACCCTGAGGCAGTACACAAAAGCCCCAGAGTCATAGAGTCATACAGCATGGAAACAGGCCCTTCAGCCCAACTTACACACGCTGACCTTAATACCCCATGTACATTAGTCGCACCTACCCGCGTTTGACCCATATCCTTATAAACCAGCGCCATGGACCTGGGTTCGATCCTGACTAAGTGTGCTGTCTGTATGGAGTTTGTATGTTGTCCCTGTGACCACGTGGGTTTTCCCCGGGTGCTCTGGTTTCATCCCACCCTCCAAAGATGTACAGGTCTGTTGGTTAATTCGATAAAGGTTGTAAATTGTCCCTGGTGTGCAGAATAGGGCCAGTGTACAGGGATCGTTGGTCGGCGCAGACTTGGTGGGCCGAAGGGTCTGTTTCCACGCTGTTAATCTAAAGTAATCTCAACTAAAACCAACGTAGAATTAAATAGCTTTGAATTTTACTGAATCGATGATTTTTCAAAAGAAAATTAACTTCTCTTAATTATCAGTACAGTTTAATCCAGTTCAATGTGGTTAT